>OZ007583.1:12313632-13011132 GCA_963931925.1 Onchidella celtica | reverse complement strand
CTAAATAACATTCGTTGTGTGTTTTTTGGTCATTGAAAACGACTGTTTGGAGGAAAAATAGACCATAAAGTGGTATCCACAAATTTCTAAGTAACATGTTACATGCTCTGCAGCTTGGCCATAGAAAGCCATGGCCTATAGAAAAATATAAATAATATTAATTAGTTTGATGTCCAGAAAATTCCCCCTGTGAATACCATTACAAATAAGCCCCAACCTACTTCACTCAGTGCATCTATTGCCACTGACGCGCGGGTGGAAAAGGAAGGCCGAACGTCAGAATGGCATGGGGAAAGATAATGAAATGTAGGAATGAATAAGAAATTAATATTATGGTGAATAAGAAAGGAAGGAAGGAAACACTCGGGTGTTTCTTAAAGAAAGAAAATAAAAACAGGAAAGATAGAAGAAAAAAAGTGTGTAAGAAACGGGGGAAGGAAGAAAACACAGGAATGTTTCGTAAAGAAAGAAAGAAAGACTAGGAAAGAAAGAAGAAAAATGTAGTTAGGAAGAATAGAAGGAAGAAAACACTCGAATGTTTCTGAAAGAAAGGCAAATTAATATAATAGTAAATAGGAAAGAAAGAAGAAAAAGAACAGGAATGAAAGAAGAAAGCAAACAGACGAATGGTTCTTAAAGAAAGAAAATAAGAGATAGGAAAGAAAGAAGAAAACATATTATTGTTGGAAAGAAAGGAAGTAAACAAACAGTCGAATGTTTCTTAAGGAAAGAAAATAAAAGATGAATGAATGAAGAATGAAGATCATTTATATAGCGCCTAATCCAAACGGGTTTGCTCTAGGCGCTTTACAGAAAGTCTTGTTCTCTCGATTTGCATCTCTCTCACTCTCTCTTTCTTTCTCTCACTCTCTTTCTCTCACTCTCTCTATCTCTCTCTATCTCAGAGCAAATTGTAACGCAGCCTGTTAGGCGCAGTTCACAACTCACAACAGTTCACAACTCACATCTTGTATTCTAAAGTATTATAATATTATTTGAATATATATTATATAATATTTATTTAATAATGAATTATGATTTTTCGTTGGTGATATGGCGGGGGGGGGGGTGATATGGATAAATTCTAATCTATTAATTTTAATTTCAATCTTGCCTGGGCAGCAGCCTGTTCGACCTGCTGGAAGAGAGGAAGAAAGAAGTAAACAAAAATATTTATGGTCAGGGAGAAAAGATGAAAGAAAAAAAAACTTGAATGTTTCTTGAAGAAAAAGAAAATAAGAGATAGGAAAGAAAGAAAGAAGAAAATGTTTTGATTAGAAAGGGAGGGAAGCAAACACCCAAATGTTTCGTAAAGAAAAAGAAAATAAAAGATAGGAAAGAGAGAAGAAAAAAATATTACTGTTATAAAGAGAGGAAGGAAACAAAGACTCGGATGTTGCACGGGCAAAATTGAAAATTGAAATTAATAGATTAAAATTTATTCATATCATCCCCCCCCCCTCCCCCCCCCCCCCCCAACCAGCAACAACAAAATTTATTATTCATTATTAAACATATATTGTTATTAATAAATATTCAAATATTATTTGAGTTGTGTGTGATGAACTGATGTGAGTTGTGAACTGTTGTGAGTTGTGAACTGCGCCCAAAGGCTGCGTTACAATTGGCTCTGAGATAGAGAGAGATAGAGAGAGTGAGCGAGACAGGGAGAGAGAAAGAAGCAGTGCAGTGCAGTGCAGGCGCTCCATTCTGCTCTGTGGTTGACATGTTGTTTCTGTGAAGCGCATGGAGCATTTTAAATGGATAATTATGCGCTATATAAATGCCATCCATTATTATTATTATTATTAAAGAAAGAAATAAAAGATGTGAAATAACGAAGAAAAAAAAAAAAAAACAACATTATGGTACGACAGAAAGGAAAGAAACGAGCGCTTAAATATTTCTTTCTTGTCCAAAAGCGCTTAGAACCTAACTGTTAACGGGATGGAGCGCTACACAAATTCAATGTATCATTCTTATGATTATTGTCCTTATTAGTATGTTTTGTTCTATTTCAGAGCGGAGACATCAGCGATATCAAGAAATACTGGAACCCCAAACTGTACATAGAGAACAGCTATGGCGATCCCAAGGAAATGTTCCGCTACCGGGTAATCTTTAACGAGAAAGGCGAGGCCTTCATGTCGGAGAAGAGAACTGTCAAGGGTACTTTTATGGAAAATCTGGAGTTAGATGACTTTCCATTCGATGTCCAGGTACATTTTGTCGTTTTAGAAGCAGACATGTTATGTTCAAAAGTGTTGTTTTGCCGCTTTAGAAGCAGACATGTTATGTCCAAAAGTGTTGTTTTGCCGCTTCAGAAGCAGACATGTTATGTCCAAAAGTGTTGTTTTGCCGCTTTAGAAGCAGACATGTTATGTCCAAAAGTGTTGTTTTGCCGCTTTAGAACCAGTCATGTTATGTCTTGTTTTGCCGCTTTAGAACCAGACATGTTATGTCCAAAAGTGTTGTTTTGCCGCTTTAGAACCAGACATGTTATGTCCAAAAGTGCTGTTTTGTTGCTTTAGAAGCAGACATACTTATTCTAACTCCACGTTTTGCACAACCGAAAAATTGCACGTTAAATGTTTGCAGCTTTAATTTTATGATAAAGCGTCAGAATAAATCAAAACTTTGAAACAGCTTGACAAGTGACACAACCCATTTTAAAGAAATGTCAAGGTGTGCATTTGTTATGCCCCTTCTACATACAAAAAGCTCTCCAGTTTTTTTCAGAAAATGGACATGGAACAAAGAACTCACGTCGCGAAAGGATACGGTCAAAATATGTGAGAGGCAGATATTTTCAAATTCAAACGAATATCTGTAAACCTCATCAGTTGTGGAACCAAAACTACATAAAAAGAAAAAACCACCTGCATACGAAATGATTTTTTTCTTAATTTTTGAAAAAAAAGATGGACATACTCACCTAAAGTCTGAGTTTCTTAGTCGTTTCTCTGTTTTTACATATCTGTGCCATACCATCAAGCTGGCAGATTATTTTACATGTCTTCTTTCAAGGAATATTTTACCTCTTGATCTTTACTTGTTTGGCTGTGTACCATCTCTCTCTCTCTCTCTCTCTCTCTCTCTCTCTCTCTCTCTCTCTCTCTCCCTCTCTCTCTCTCTCTCTCTATCTCTCTCTCTCTCTCTCTCTCTCTCTCTCTCTCTCTGTCTTCTCGCACTTTTCTCATTTATTGATATTATTGCCATAACCTTCTTCATCCTTTTGATACTTTTTCTTTGAATCTCAAATATTCCATTAATTACTATTGTTTTCATGTATCTCAAGTAGATATACTTACACTCTACTACTGACACGCCTAATCTCTTTCCTACAGTAACTATTTGCAACTACTCTCCCTTCCCATTATATTTTTAACTTCAGTTCTGGAATATTCTTCCCTACAGGACCTGACAGTTACAGTAGCATCAGAGTTCCCTTACAGTGAGGTAGAGATCGTGGAAGATTACGAGAACCGTCACATGGTCAACAAACAATCCTTCGTAGACGAGCAAGAATGGCATTTATACGCTCACACGGAATGCATCCGGCGGGAGCTCATGATAGATCAGTTTGACCCCAACGCCCGGCGCTCGGCTATCTCCGTTAAATGTCGGGCGGCCCGACGGCCGGGCTATTTCATATGGAATATATTTATGGTCACGGTAAGCTGGAAATTGGGAAGGGGATGACCGAATGGGGGATGGAGAAGGGGAGAGGAATTGAGGAGATGGGGAAAAGTGAGGAAGACACGAGCAAGAGGGGGGTGAAGGGATGGCGGAGTAGACAGGGAAGGCAAAAGATGCGGGGGGGGGGGGGGGTGGGGGGGGGGTAGCAGGTGTATCCCGGGCAGCGCCGGGTAGCTTTACTGGCGGAATATTATGTAAGCTTATTTACGGTCACGATGAGGTGGATTTTACAAGGATGCCAAAATTCGTTTTTTCCGGTTTTTTCCCCCGGTTTTTTCTGTCAGTCTTGTTTATTGTTCCTGTGTATTTAATTGTATTTGGTGTGTTAGTGATTATTTAGAAACCTTAAAAAAAAAAAAACACAAATGTTTGTTTTGGTGCAAACATGATAAGACTTTCATTTTTCAGGCTTTTTTGCGAAAATCATTTGGCAGCCTTGATTTTAGATTGGGAGTGGGGGCCTGAGAGCCGCTACAATCTTACACCCGTGCTAATAATACACCCATCCACCTCATTCGATTTCTTGCCCAAGTGGAAAATAATTAAGACGCATTATAAACAACATATTATTTAATGTGTGAACCGACAGCAAAAGCGATGAATAATCGGTTTTTAATCATAATAATCTCACAAGGTATTTTGCTTAGAATTACAAATTGCCAGGCTGTCGCAGGTTTTCTCATTTTATGTTTTGTTGTGTAACAAAAACCTGTTATAGACACCTCGGGCCGTTGTGACAAGAACCATAATCATGTGGAATCTATTCCACGGCTTAAACCAGTGGGCCACAATTTTTTATTCTTTTTTTATCTCTATAAGCTGAAGTACCCGGCATTGCCCAGGACAATACGTTTATTAGTTTCAGTTCTGGGTGATTAGAATGGATCTGCTTTGCCTTGTCCGTTCCGTTAGGTTTATGTTGTTGTTGTTCTTTGTTCTTTGTTTGTTTTTCTTTATCACTCTCACACTACTGCCTTTACACGTTCATGGCCTACACACCCCGTCAGGATTCGGGGCAGAGATTGCTATGAAATGATAATAATCTGCGCACCGGGCAGCTTGTATGAGGACTGCGGAGAGTGACACAAGGCAAACAAAAAAAAAAAAAAAATAGTTCCTCACCATTTCAAGTCTCTGAAAGTCAAAACAGAAAAAAAACAAAAAAAATTGTTCCTCACCATTTCAAGTCTCTGAAAGTCAAAACAGAAAAAAACAAAAAAAAAACCCAACCCTCTGCAGGTCGAAAAGAAGACACCTATAAAATTTCAGGCAAATCGGAGCCGTATGGGTGGCGGCAGTACGTCTTGTTAGAAATACGGCGAGTTTTTGTTTTTTATTTTAATAGATAAGAAAAAATGTTCTGCCTTGTTCTGGAAAAGACTATATACCTAAAAGAAAACAATATAAATCTACAGGATACGCTAAAAAAAACACCATTCGTTGCTCACAGCGTTATTCTGTGTGGAATTTTGATTTTGTGATGACCAAAGAAAACTATGTAATTTGTCGTACAAAATTACAATTGACACGGAAAGACGGAGCCTGTAATGTTAGGATGCTTAAAAGTAAATTAGAACCAGATTGGTGTTACCGGTGTTTTACCGGAGTATGGCAGATTATGTACATAATCAATCGTATTGATTTTTCCCTTGTCAGAGAATAGCCAGACGTTAATATTATTGAAATATTCTTTTCTTCATTCAGCCTAAGTGTCTCTCATAAAGAGCTTTGGGTTAAGCCATGTTATTTTATTTCTATTCAATAGTTACATACACCTTGTAATTAAATAATTATTCCCATCTATGTCTTTTGTTATGGAAATTGACTAAACCTAGACAATATCCATATTTGACTTGTATTTCTCTATGCGGACTGTTGATCAGCAGCAAAACTAGATAACGCAATATGGATATTTTTCTTCTTGTATGTATAATTTTTGCATGAACAATAGATAAAATTTCAACAACACGCCACGGGCGTTTATACGTTTATAATGAAAAGAAAATGTAAAAAAAAAAAAAAACGATTTTTTTTTTTTTTTAAATTGATTTCATTATCATTCATAACTACTACATTTCTAGCGTTAATAAAAACAACAGTTATTGAAAGTAATATATTATTATTCAGGGTCCCATTAACGCATGGACACACTGGGCAGTTGCCACTGGCCTCAAGGGTTTAGGGGGCTCCATGCATGCACATTTATATTGGCTTTTGAAACCAGGAAGAAAATTCCTAATGCTTTGCCCAGCGGCCCATAATGAGGTTAACACGGCCCTGGATATATTCTGTTATCATGATGATTAGTAATGGTTTTCCCTTTCTCTCTCTCCCATACTTTGTGTCTGCAGTTCCTCATTTGCAGCTTATCGTTCGCCACGTTTTCAGTGGACAAAGATTTACCCCAGAATCGCTTGCAGCTTTCCTTCACTCTCGTCTTGACCGCAGTCGCTTTCAAATCTGTCGTCAACCAGAGCTTACCTAGGATATCATACTTAACGTATATGGTGAGTCAGGGTATCATACTTAACCTATATGGTGAGTCCCAAGCCTAGGCTATCATACTTAACCTATATGGTGAGTCACAAGCCTAAGACATCATACTTAACCTATATGGTGAGTCACAAGCCTAGGATATCATACTTAACCTATATGGTGAGTCAGGATATCATACTTAACCTATATGGTGAGTCACAAGCCTAGGATATCATACTTAACCTATATGGTGGGTCCCAAACCTAGGATATCATATTTAACCTATATGGTGGATCAGGATATCATACTTAACCTATATGGTGAGTCAGGATATCATACTTAACCTATATGGTGAGTCAGGATATCATACTTAACCTATATGGTGAGTCAGGATATCATACTTAACGTATATGATGAGTCAGGATATCATACTTAACCTATATGGTGAATCACAAACCTAGGACATCGTACTTAACTTATATGGTGAGTCCCAAGCCTAGGATATCATACTTAAGCTATATGGTGAGTCAGGCTATCACACGTAACCCATATGGTGAGTCAGGATATCATACTTAACCTATATGGTGAGTCAGGATATCATAATTAACCTATATGGTGAGTCAGGGTATCATACTTAACCTATATGGTGAGTCAGGGTATCATAGTTAACCTATATGGTGAGTCAGGGTATCATACTTAACCTTTATGGTGAGTCAGGGTATCATACTTAACCTATATAGTGAGTCAGGGTATCATACTTAACCTATATGGTGAGTCAGGGTATCATACTTAACCTATATGGTGAGTCAGGGTATCATACTCAACCTATATGGTGAGTCGGGGTATCGTAATTAACCTATATGGTGAGTCCCAAACCTAGGAGATCATACTTAACCTATATGGTGAGGCAGGATATCATACTTAACCTATATGATGAGTCCCAAACCTAGGAGATCATACTTAACCTATATGGTGAGTCCCAAACCTAGGAGATCATACTTAACCTATATGGTGAGTCCCAAACCTAGGAGATCATACTTAACCTATATGGTGAGTCCCAAACCTAGGAGATCATACTTAACCTATATGGTGAGTCCCAAACCTAGGAGATCATACTTAACCTATATGGTGAGTCCCAAACCTAGGAGATCATACTTAACCTATATGGTGAGTCCCAAACCTAGGAGATCATATTTTAGAATAAATTATGGTGAGTCCCAAACCCAGGGCATCATACTTAACCTTTACGGGGAGTCCCAAACCTGGGGCATCATACTTTACCTATAATTATGGTGAGTCCTAAACCTAGGATATCATACTTTACCTATAATTATGGTGAGTCCTAAACCTAGGACATCATACTTTACCTATGATTAAAGTGAGTCCTAAACCTAGGATATCATACTTTACCTATAATTATGGTGAGTCCTAAACCTAGGACATCATACTTTACCTATAATTATGGTGAGTCATAAACCTGGGATATCATACTTAAACTATATGGTGAGACAGGGTATCATATTTAACCTATATGGTGAGTCAGGATATCATACTTAACCTATATGGTGAGTCACAAACCTAGGAGATCATACTTAACCTATATGGTGAGTCACTAACCTAGGATAATAATCATACTTAACCTATATGGTGAGTCACTAACATAGGATAATAATCATACTTAACCTATATGGTGAGTCACTAACCTATGATAATAATCATACTTAACCTATATGGTGGGTCACAAACTTAGGATATCATACTTAACCTATATGGTGAGTCACTAACCTAGGATAATAATCATACTTAACCTATATGGTGAGTCACAAACCTAGGAGATCATACTTAACATGTATGGTGAGTCACTAACCCAGGATAATAATCATATTTAACCTATATGGTGAGTCACTAACCTAGGATAATAATCATACTTAACCTATATGGTGAGTCAGGATATCATACTTAACCTATATGGTGAGTCCCAAACCTAGGATATCATACTTAACCTATATGGTGAGTCAGGATATCATACTTAACCTATATGGTGAGTCCCAAACCTAGGAGATCATACTTAACCTATATGGTGAGTCCCAAACCTAGGAGATCATACTTAACCTATATGGTGAGTCCCAAACCTAGGAGATCATACTAAACCTATATGGTGAGTCCCAAACCTAGGAGATCATACTTAACCTATATGGTGAGTCCCAAACCTAGGATATCAAAATTAAACTATATGGTGGGTCTTAAACCTAGGATATCATATTTTAGAATAAATTATGGTGAGTCCCAAACCTATGGCATCATACTTAACCTTTATGGGGAGTCCCAAACCTAGGGCATCATACTTTACCTGTAATTATGGTGAGTCCTAAACCTAGGATATCATACTTTACCTATAATTATGGTGAGTCCTAAACCTAGGACATCATACTTTACCTATAATTATGGTGAGTCCTAAATCCAGGACATCATACTTTACCTATAATTATGGTGAGTCCCAAACCTAGGATATCATACTTTACCTATAATAATGGTAAGTCCTCAACCTAGGATACCATACTTTACCTATAATTATGGTGAGTCCTAAACCTAGGATATCATACTTTACCTATAATTATGGTGAGTCCTAAACCTAGAATATCATACTTTACCTATAATTATGGTGAGTCCCAAACCTAGGATATCATACTTTACCTATAATTATGGTGAGTCCTCAACCTAGGATATCATACTTTACCTATAATTATGGTGAGTCCTAAACCTAGGACATCATGCTTTACCTATAATTATGGTGAGCCCCAAACCTAGGATGTCATACTTTACCTATAATTATGGTGAGTCCCCAACCTAGGATATCATACTTTACCTATAATTATGGTGAGTCCCCAACCTAGGATATCATACTTTACCTATAAATATGGTGAGTCCTAAACCTAGGACATCATACTTTACCTGTAGTAATGGTGACTCCTAAACCTAGGACATCATACATAGCCTTTATGGTGAGTCCCAAACCCAGGATATCATGCTTAACTTTTACGGTGATTCCACGTCATCTACAGCATCATCTACTTTAATTCTGCAGGATATCCCAGTATACTCATTATCTTCACTCCCATGCTCGTAAATAGCGTATAATAGTCAACAGTTAACATCTTTTTTTTTTTATATGCAAAATTAGAAAACCTTGTGACCCCTTGATCACCCTTTGACAGACTTAATTTTCTTGCCTGAACTGTCATAATGATAAACCAGTTCCTTTGAAACTCTGATGGCCTCGAAAATGATTAAACCCGTGTAATTAAATTTGACTGAAAAGTTGCAGGCCCACAATCACTATTTTATAACAGCCATGCATGCTTATGAATCATTCTTGATTAGACATAAACATTTTTGATGTTAAAGAAATATAATATGTTTAATAATAATATTGTATTGTGTTACATATAGGTTTTTATCGCCTAAGATTGTTTTTCTTCTTCCAACCGCCAGGATAAATATTTGCTGGCCTCCATGATTATGCTGTCAGCTGTGTGTACCTGGCACGGTATCGTCACCACCCTGTTAGGTGATCCAGGCTCAGCTGATTTCATAGAAACCATTGTCCTGGCCTGTCTCGGGGTCGTCTACTTGTTGTACAACATTGGATTCTGTATTATGATCTATATTTTTGTAGGTATCTCCTAGTTATATAATTATGCCCGTAGTTTTGTACCTATAATTCATACCGGTTGCCATTTTGGCCAGTGTCGAAAACTTTCATCATTAATGTAATGTAATGTAACAATATTAGCTTGCATAGCTCTCAAATCCACAGGAAAAAAAAATGTGCTATTGGCGCTGAACTAAAATTAGAAATAAGATTAACATTATTAAGATCAAGTCATCATGCTCGCACTCACACAGTAACGAACTTAATCTATTATCATCCTTAAACATCTGAGACGAAAAAGGGACATCATTCAACTTCAAAGAAGAAAGTCCCAAACAATTCAGTTTTGAGTCCATTTTAAAATGTCACGATGTTCTCAATTTTTCTTGTTATCAATTCTAGTGTTTTTTCCGCAATTTATACCCACCAGCAGAAAAGGTCCTTTCGCTAAGCGACAGTCGGACTGTGGGTGTCCCAAGAAGTTTCGCCCCTACTGATCTCAAAGTGCGAATTCAAAAAAAAAAAAAAAGTTACATGGGCATGCCTGTGTGGCTGGGAAGCCAAACCTACAAATACTATTTTAAGACCTTGAATTTTCCAAAAAAATGATGGTGGAAACAACAAAAAACCAATTTGATCGAATAACCCAACTGTCAATGGGATATTTTAATAGACTTATAATTATTAGATCTGTCATTTTCCCCACAAGCTTAGCCTACATAATATTTGACATAAATTATGTACATGTTTGTTTCTCCTTCATTTGGTATTTTTGTCGACAACCTTCTGTTACAGCTCCATTTGGTCACATTAGAAATCATCTCATCCTTTCAACATTAGCGAGTTTAAGATTTTGAGTGATCTAATACAAACCACGTTTATTAAAGGGATTCGTTCATAGGCCTATATAATAAGTGCTGCGACGGCTTAGTCATTGAGCACAATGCTTATTTCAAAAACGTAATTTTCATTTCAGCCATGCAAGAAACGGCGGATAATGGCAGAAAAAGACAGAGAACACGATAGAGTAAGTGTTTTAAACGTTTTAACTACCAACCCTGTGTTTTTTTTTTCTGTTAATAATCTGACTGCATTACAACTTAGTTCTTTTCAGAACCCTAAATGAGCATCGGCAGTGAGATCTCAGTGCATGAAGTGGGTAACATGTCCTTCCTATCAGTTGGGACTAAAATACACTGTATAAGTGACAATCGCTAGTAAAAAAATTATATCTCCCTCAAGCCATGCCGACATTCTTTCATCACAAATCCGTCTAAAACCATCACACCTTCTGTTTCGCCTGTGACATTAGTTTGCCATTGTCACACGATACTGTAATGCTCTATCTTTATGCTTATATCAAAACTTACTCCAAACCCTAATATTAAAATCTAACCTTAACCCTTATTTTACCACTAAAATCTAATTATGTATCATCTTAATCCCTAAACCGTGCCCTATCCCTAGTCTTAGCTTCCGACCTTATCCTATCCCTAATCTGCATCCTAAAATCTAGTCATTCCCTTAATCATAACCCCAAATCCTAACCATATCCCTAACTTTATCCTTGCCCTAAAACATATCCTTATCCCTAAATCACAACACCCAAACCTTGTGCGCCCTAGACTTGTCCCTAGTGTATACCCTAAATCACTGTCCAGGCATATTTTGTTCGTGTACAATTCAGATTCGTTTCTGGTAAAATGCTGGAGAACAAACACACCGTCATTCAGCATTTGGTCTAAACAGTAAAGGAAAGGCTTCATCAAACTCGCTTGTCGAGAAGTTTTATTCTTCCACTGTAGATAGGAGTATAATAATTTTAATATGTTTATCCAAATTGCATTATTCTATTTACTTGCTTTATATAAGAAAAATGGGAAACTTCAGTTATCCGGACAGGATTTACTTTATAAGTTTTTTTTTTCCCGTCCTTACAAATGTTACTTGTCTTCTAAACAGAGTAAGCGATAATCATTCATTTTCATTCTAATTTAGGATATTCAACTCCTCTGCGTAAAGGGACAGACATTATTTAACAATTAAAAAACCAAAAAACAATCATAATCTTAAAGACTTCAATGTAATTATTTCACCCACGAAGATTCATTCATACATGCAGAAAAAAAAATCCCATCACCTTTTTATTGACAAAATTAAGAAAGGATTTTTAGATACTTGTACCTCATTTATACATATTTATAGTTCCAATCTTAGTTCTTGATTTGATTTAGTTCAAAGGTTAAGAAAAAAAAAAAGGCAAATTTATATAAATGTTTAATTACAATTATCAGAAGCCTTGCTAATGTGAACATTGTTTCATCAGCGATATGGAAAAAGAAAAAAAGATTTTGGTGAGAATTTTTTAATAAGCATTTTTTTTTTTTTTTTGCACTTTGTTTTCTGCTATTATTTCCACCTTTGGTTCTGCACCCTGAAGTATTGATACACAATTCTTTAAGACGATCCTCGATGAACATTCAAAATCATTCTATTGGCTTGCCTCTCCATTATAGGTCGCTGAATAGAGAGACCCATTTGTCGTTAAGAAAATGATATCTAATGTCTAATCCCATGAAGCGTGTTTTTTGTGCTTCCTTTGATTTTGACTCTTTTTAAAAATAATTTAAAGTTTGCAGATTTTATTAATTTAGTTTTTTAACCCGATTCTTTAAAAGCACGTTTTCTTTTTGGGTTAACACTGTCACTGTTGTGTTGCTTCAATTTATCATTTTGAATGCGGCTTTTTTTTTTATGTCTTTAATGTCTTGTTCAAGGTGAGACATTTTGATAGGTTTAAGTGGGTGGTAAGCTGGCGTTAGACGTGTGTAGATCTCAGCGTGAACTAGAAAGCTGTCTGGAGAAAGAGAGTAAAGATGTAGGTGATGGAACTGAACATAAAGCTGACAGATAAGACTGATCACTTTGGTGTGTAGATATTGGAGCATAATGAAGGAGGTTAGAGGAGGCATGGAATAGGCCAGGTGATGTTGTGTTTGTAATACCAGTAACAGACATTTCAGTGGTAATTTTGCCTGAAGAAAGCCATTCAAAAGAACTGGATCTCGGGAGACGGGATCTCAGGGAATGCTTTTTTTAGAAGCCCGGGCAAGTTGTGGGATGGCAGAAGTACTGATAAATATAATGTTCTGTATAAAACAATGTAGGACAAGGTCCCTAGAGACAAAAAACTGGAGGTCCAAGTTTTGCCAAAATAAAAAATATTATTTTGTTGCAAAATCCCGCGTGAGAAACATGACAGAGGAACGCTTGAAAAGGCTACAAAGTAAATGGAACCAACGACACGTTACAAAAAACTACAAAAGAAATGAATGGGTTCGTTTTCAGGTCTTTTTGATCCTTTGAGACATTTCTTATGTGAGCTGGCCTTTGCAGCATACACTCTTTTTGCTAATTTTTTTTTTTTGATTTGCCAACATTGAAACCTGGTTCTAGGCCCGGCTGCTGCTTCTCCGCGGGTTTTCTATAGTTCTTTCAGATATTTTGATGGAAAATTTGAGTATCGGTGGTTTAATTTATTTTCAGTCCATTTTTTCATAATTCATTATTAGTGTTGTTCCTGTTTGCTTTTTGCCAGGGGCTTGGCAGAAAAAAAAAAACAACTTTTTTTTTTACCTTTCCTTTTTTGCCATAATAATAATTTGTTCACTAGGAACGACAGCTGTAATTATGAAGGAGAGCAATTAACACCGTCGAACCCACTGAGAAACCAAAATGATTCAACTTTTTAAATATAAATGTCAAAATGTTTGTTGTTGTTGTTACTGTTGTTGTTGTTGTTGTTGTTGCTTTTTTGGCTGGAGGAGGGGTCGTGGGGAGGTGCAAGTGCTTTTGCATACGTAGTCTCTGTGAAAATGATTTCATAATTGTGCATGCCACACGTACATGCCCAGTGGGGGTCATCGGTTAATTAACATTAAAAAAAAAAAGATAACATCTCTTTAACAATAACTCTCTATTTTTCCATAATTACGTTAATTCCTTTAAAACTGTAATTTGATGTGACTGATCCTGCATGATTGGTGACTCATCTTGGTAGATTCTAGATAGATTCTAAGTCAACTGGTGGAAAAAAGTTACTCAACTATTAGTCAGTCCTCTGCCAAATTTATGATGCTATGAATCACCTGAGTTTGAAAACAAAACTGGCATATAAGGGACATGCAAATTGTGTCCTGAATCTGATAAAGAATCAGCGAACTAGCACGTCTTTATTGAAAATAGCTGGGATGCCATTGCCAATCACCTCGACCTGGAAACGCAATCATTAATTGTTTTTATGCGAGTTCGTCCATCACGTCTTTCATCCCCTTCTCCGTTAGAGCAATCACGTGCGTTTGATCTGCCCTCACACCCGTGGTTTTTTAGACATAAGTGGAACAACAGGTGTCTCCACAAATGTACAAAACTATAATATATTATAGACACTTCGTATCAGGAATGGTTAATCTACAGCATTCGAAGCTCAGCCTAGACGCACAGTAGCAGCGTCTAGTTGGATAGTAAGGTCACATCATGTGTTTCAGTGACGTCCAACCAGTCGGCTGGTGCAGGAGATCCTATTGAAACTCAGTGTCTTGGCCTCACCAGCCAACCTGTCGGCCGATCGAAATCTGCTGGTTTTCTTGCTATTCTTCTTTCTTGTTGTCTTTGCCTCGTCTTTTGTATACTCTTCTGATATGGTAGGCGCTCAAGGAGTTGCATAGATAAGATAAGATAAGACAAAAATCACTTTATTATCCCATAAGGGAAATTCTTTTTCACAGAGTGTTTAACAGTACATACATGGGACACATATCTTACGTATCTTTATATAAACAAACTCAATAAGTCAATAACAGGCATACATAAAGTGACATGGTAAAGAACCTTAGTGAAATGTGGCACACATCTAGTTAAAACATCATGTGGAGGCGAATTGAGGACGGCAAAAACGATCTTCTATATCTCTCCCTGTTTGCTTTCATGTGTATTATTCTGTTGCTCTTGGATGATCTAGAAATTTGATGAAACAGGGGATGATGGCTCTCGAGGAGGAAAGATTGGCAAGTAAAGAGAATGGGGAGAGAAGCATATTTACCACTCTCTCTTCCAGGGTTGAATCCCTTCATTTACCAAATAAGTCACTATTTGACTGTATGCCTCTGGAGCTTGTATTAAGACTGCTAAGGTAGCTCTGGCACCCTATGGCTGTTTTCCTATTGTTGACCGCCTGCTTTTTATTTGAGGGTCAAGGGGCTGGTAGGTCTCCAGAGTTTCCGGATTTTGTTTCTTTACTTTCTTTGCATACAGAATGATTATGATGGTGTTCATTTTATACTTGTCAAAGGTGAAAGAGAAGGATATGGAAAATGGCAAATGCGCATTAAGTCCAGTGCGTCACAATGCAAAACACATCTTCTCACGAGATAGCGTGTTTGCCCACAGACCAGATCAAGTGGTCACTGAAATGGGCAGTGGCGAAATGGGGCCATCCCAGGACCGGAACCACTCCATTGCTTCAGAGATTAATAAGTTCACTATGTACTATACATAGGACCTAATAGGTACTATGCGTAGGTAATAGTATCATAGGTACTAAAATATACGTAGATTTTATAGATAGATAGACGTGTTATAAATGGTTACTATACATAGGTACTATACGTGGGTAATGTACGTAGATACAGCTGTTGTCTCTAGTTTTGTACTTATCCTATGTTGAGTCGCAAACAACATTGTTAAATTTAATGTCCAAGCAAAATATTATGAATTGTCAGAAATCCAAATTCCCATCACTAACACTGCGGACTGTTACATATAGGAGTTATGATATCAGACAATCAGTAGTCGAGGTGCAAATTCCAGTATAACACCACAGGAACCAACACTCAAAAAGATACACACACACACACAGACACCCGAACTGGACACTATCGGACGTCCCAATGATGTGAGAATGCAAACATAATAATGTCCACAAACCTGAATATATCCAATAAAGTCGCGATAATATGCCCGCACACACCCACACACATGCGCAGGTTCACACACACACACCAACGCACACATAGCCCTTTGATATTGTGTTTAGAGAATTCTAGAACTGATGTAATTACACACTGCATGGAAGTAGATAGTCCGTACTCCCTTCAGGTATGACTGGTCAGCATAGTAAACACAGTATTATATCAAGTGAATGAAGTCATGCTAACTGGAGGCTTAAAAAGGGCAATGACTCATTTCATGTTTCTGTCTCGCATGACTTTACATTGCTCATTAAAAAAGAAACTTTATCAGAGTCACATAGTTATACAATAGACAAGAGAGTACATTCCGCTGCACTCCTCTCTTCCGCCCACTAAAAGATGGCGGCAATTTGCGTTGCAGGTCTAAGGAGGGCAAGCGACTCTTAATTACAGCCCAAACTAATAGTACACAAACAAGTGGGCACCATAATATTTCAAACTTTTTCTGCGAAAACCTTGCCCTCCTTTTGTCAACCATAGGGTGCACCGTGACTTTGACTATCTGTAGAACTCTGTGTGTGACCAAAGTCAAGCAAATTCCGTTAGGTTCTGAATTATTGTGTTCAGTCCATACTGCAATAGCCTCCTGTTTGGGGGACAAAATAACAGGGTACCTGCTGTATCAGTCTTTCCCCGTGTTCATAGTCTGGCACGGTCTTGTTTTCAATTTCATTTTTTCGTTCATGTCCTCTCCTCTAAGGCTCTACCTCCCCCTCCCCCCTCCCCTTAAAAAAATATGTCGAACTGTGTACGCAAATGGAAATAACTTCCTTTCATCATTAATTTTACCGTTCTGGAAGGTTCGAGTGTTAAACTGGGTTTTTATGGGCAAGTCAACGGAAACGTCAAAAAGCCTTTAAGTAGTGAAACAGAAAGAATGTTTTATTTTGTGTGCGGAGAAGCCATTTCCATACACACGGAAACAACGCCCACCCCCCCTTTTTTTTAAGCTACTTGATGGATTTCTGACGTTTCCGTTGCCTTTTCTACGTCCGTACACATGGAAACACGGCTTTACTCCAGATACGAAAGAACAAAATTGTACATTCCCTTGTAAGAATAATGAAACATTTGACTGACATTCTGATCTATTCCAGCCTGCTTCCTTTAGGATCAACATATTTCCTACAGCTGGGTAGATCTTGCATGCTAGTAATAGCGGTAGTCCTGAATGTTTAGAGCTGTGCTTCTCAGCATCTTTTGTCGCCCACGTCACTTCATTTGAAAGAAAAAAAAAAGTGCGCCTCATTATCATCAGTCAAAATGCCTATGGCCCGTTTTGAAGCCTCACAGCCCAGCTTGAGAAACACTAGTGTTTAGCCTGGGCAAACATGTTTCTACACTCCTTTCTGAATTTGAGTGGTGAGTTTGATTTTTAGGTTTTTAGTGACCGTCGACACGATAATGGCCACTTTGCGCCCTTCACGGTCTGTCTGGCTAGGCGTTCTTTATTTCATATTCAGAGCTTTCAAGTATTAACATAGAAGTAAATATACTCATAATTATAATTTTAACACATTGGTAAAATTCTAAAAAAATCATTTGTTTTGTATAGTACTGGAGAAAGTTTTGTAAACGAGTATAGAAGTTACTAAATCGAGTTATAGGCCTTAGCCTCACTCAGAAAGGACAGGATGCGTTGATCCGCGTCAGAAAATAATTCTTTCATGGACCCCCCCCCCCCTCCAGGCGTAGTGCCTTCTCCGGATATGCATAAAGTCTACACATTCAGTTAAAAACGTATGTTAGTAAGTTATTAATGGTGGCAGGCAGAACGGTAACTACTTGACACAATATATCCTATGATATGATTCGCGAACTTATTGATCTGTCAAAGGCAGTCTCAACTATCTAGTTCAGGTTCTTAGAGATGGTTGGATAAAGAGCATTCTAAGGACAGCATTTGTTTGGTTGGGCTCATCAGAGATGATTTGGAAAATGGGCGTTTGAAAGGAAATTTGATTCAGGTGCTCAGAGATGGTTTGGGAAAAGGGCGTTTCGAGAGCAGTAATTTTGATGTTTCTAGGAATTATTTGGGATGGGAAATTGCATTTCAAAGGCAGTAACTCTTTTGTTCTGATTCACAAAGATGATTTGGGAAAAGGCTGTTCAAAAGCATTCCCTTTGATGTTTCCGGGAATTAATTGGGAAATTGCATTCCAACGGCAGTATGAAGGGCATCTCTAGTGCTTTGATTTTTCCGGGAATTAACCGGGAAATTGCATTTCAAGGGCAGTAACTATTTGGTTTGAATGTCAGAGGTGATTTGGGATAAGAGCACTCCGAGCAGAGTAACTGTCTGACCGGGGTACTCTGAAGACTTCTGAGATGTCCTCACAATCATGATTGCGCGGTTAAAAAGCACACGTTACTGTCTTTGCTATTTGAGACACTATGACCTTTGCCCTCCAACTGCTTTCCACACGAGTATTAGACGTTCAAGGCCGTGTAATTCTGTTATTGTCGTTTTGAGTACATCACCCGGTCTCCCAAAAACGTCTGAATTTATAATACAATTAGATGTTAAAAGAGAACTGCAAAGTATTTACCAATAATAATATGCTTCTTTAATAGGGGAGGGGAGAGAAGAGGTAAAATATTTTGTTTCTCTCATCTTTTCCTTTTTGTGTATTGAAAACAAAATCGTTTATGGATCTGCCTTTGAGGACATAATTCCCAATGACGATATTGTAACATCACTTTCACACTTTTTAAAAGTTTATTATGGCATGAAATGGGTAAAATGCAGTTCTGGAGTCGCTGAGGTAAATTTGAATCCCCAATAAATTGTGTTCTGCGGATAAGACCGCGTCTGGCCACTCCCGACTACTTTACTGAGAAAAGATGATCCAGCGCTCCTTCCTGTTTAGATATTGAGAGAATAATAAATATAGTGGCCGTTGTATAATATAGCATATACTTACTGAATGTCATCAGCAGTGTGCATGTTTTGCCCTGTTTCTTCTCCCTTATAGCCTATCAGCCTTATCATCTTAGTAGTATTGTTTTTCTCATCATGCCTATGATAGTATTACGTAGCATTACACATTGATGGCTCCACCTACCTATAATCAATTAAGTGCAACCATTTCATTTTTTTAAAACATTTTCTTTTCTTTTCTTTTTTTTTTTTTTTTAGCGGTTTTTCTCTTGCCTTAAAGATTTTGTTTATTTATTCATTCATTTATTTTAATAATTTGTTTGGTTTATTCATTTGAGATTACTTTTATTTCCACAGAACTGGTTGATGTCATCACCACTGTGATTTTTTAATTTTTTTTTTAAACATTATTCTAGAGGTGACACGATGGAATGCTTCTCCCCAGCATGAAATTCCTCTTCATCATGCCTTTCATTAATTTTGCCGGAGCCAGTGTTAGACGCTGTTAATAGCCTGTTTACCAGTCTTACAATGCCTGTCCTGATTACTAATGAAAAAAGTGAAGACAGTGTCCAGCAGCAATCTGCCGTCCAATGGAAAAAAGACGTAACTGGCAGAATGGCCTTTTTCAACTTTATATTCTCTGTGAACTTGTCTCACACGTCATAATTCGTTTATGTCAAAGGTAGATAGACGCATCTCCTACGGAAATAGTAGTTTCTAGAGCGGCAAACCAACTTAGGTGACTTCGTAATCAGAGGCAATAACATAGCAAAAGGTCATGTTGTCAGTTACGCCATTTTCCCTTTGGGTGCCAGTACTGTTAGGGTTTTACTACATTCCTAAACTGTATAAAAACTTACATTCCTCCTATTGTTCTTTTTTAGAATGCCCATCTAATTTGAGGAACAATTATTCACAAAACCATGAAACCCAGAAACCCAAGTTCCACAACTTCCTTCTTACATAAAAAAAAATGATTGTGTAATATCATTATTTTGTATCCTCCTAAGGACTCACTGTTCACACATAATCATTACGAATTGGCACAGATTTGTCATTTTATGTTAACAAATTCCATCATTTTAACCACGATCTTTCTCCGGATCGCATTACTTGTGTGACCCAAATTTGTATCTGTATGATTAACGTTTCCTTGTCAAGAAAATCATGTCCTCTGTCACAGTTGTGAATGATTACTGTTGTGAGGAGAGAGTATTCTAACTACAAAGCCGGAAAGAGAAAAATCTGAGTGTACCATGTACAGTACACAGTCTCTTAACAAGAGGCAGAATTGATAATGCAACACTTGAAAATCTCTCTGCTTGTACTAACATAGTCATTGGCTCTCTCCACGTATTATAATATAATAATTATCTAATTGGGTGTTGCTATGGGGGCGTAGTCTTATTACAGAGCCGAAGACAGAAAAGGCTGCATTGCGTCCTCTCTTCATCTATAGCTGTGTGAGTACAATAGTACGGTCCCGTAACAACAGGCTATTGATAATGTGACATTTGAAAACCTTTCTGTCTGTAATAGCCTAGCCATAGGCTTTCTCCGCATATTATAGCATAATATATCTGATTTACTTCTATTATTCTATTTATATCTATTTATTTCGTGGATACTCAGTGCCTACACTACATTTTTCCTTCCTTTACAGTTTGATGTGATGGACAGGTTATCCAAAAGTAAAAACAACGACCGGCCGAAGAACTCTTATTGACGTCAGCCGCGTTTCCTGCCTGACCTACTTGCATACATTATCCGCCTCCCAGGAGTCATGTCACCGCCTCTTGACCTATGCATCGGTGTCCATTTTTGCATGTGTGACCACTCAACTGTTTATCTCACTGGTCATGATTATGGATCTCCATGTTGTTTATTGATTGATTGATTGGTTATTGATGAGTGGTTGATTGATGGATGGGTGGATCGATTGTTGATCGATTGATTGATTGGTGACTGATTTGGTTGGTTTTTGATTGTTTAGCATATTGATCGATTGATTGATTATTCGTATCCTGCTGGGCCACGATGTGGCTCAGCATTAATTTTACTGTGTTTTCAAATAAACAATTGATCGATTGATTGATTGATTATTGATGAGTGGTTGATTGGTGGATGAGTGGATCGATCGTTGATCGATAGATTGATTGTATGGTTTTTGATTGTTTAGCATTTTGATTGATTGATTGATTACTCTTATCCTGATGGGCCATGGAGTGGCTCAACGTCATTTTAACGGTTTTTTTGAATGAACAAATTTGAACACTTACCAGATCACTTTCAGTTTTGGTTCATGTAAAAATGTATACGCCACTTGTGTCCAAATCTGTGTTCCCCCATTAAGGCAGTATGAAATAGTCGTTCAGTTCAGTTATACAAGGGCTGATAGCCGCCTGTGTTCGAAAGGTAATGTCCCTTGACCTACCTTCACAGAGCTGGGGTTCCCAATCTGAGGTCATCCCCTTGGGAGTAAATTTCGCCTACCGACGGGATAAATTCAGAAGTGACATTCGTAGTACGGTGGTCCCATGTTCACGACGAAATTTCCAGTCACACTTTTTTCCATTCTACTCGATGAAAAGGGACTCTCAAAAATGGTTAATAGTTAAAGGGAAAATACTAAAGACTACATTTTGTCCAAAATGGACGTGTCTACGTAACTTGTCGTCCACAACTGAGGTGGTGCACAAAATTTCATGATTTTTGGTCTATTATTCACAAAGTTCCATATGCTTACATGTTCACCCTCGAGCTCCATTGTAATATGATTGTAATATTGATTGCTTAAAATAATAATCTTACAGACAGTCTTTAAATTTCCCCCTCTCCCGGTTTCTTTATTGCGTGGAAACCTAAAATACTGAAATGCATAGCGTGGGAGTACATTTACTATCGAAAAATTGCCAGGGATGAAGGCTAGGGCTAGGCTTAGAGACAAAAGGGGTTTGGAATGCCTGTAGTAGAGTAATGCCGTCATAAAGCATGGGCACACTTGGCAATTGCCCACGGGTTTAGGGGGTCCCATACATGCAAATTTCTGAGTATTTGCGTTGAGGGTGGGCCGCAGTCTCTTACCTTGTCCAGCGCCCCATAACGATGTTACTTAAGACGCCCCTGGGGTGAACAATCACTCACACTTTCACAATCATTGTCCAAATTACAGAAAATTACTACTGACTTCTATTTGAGATTTTTTGACATATTATGTTCATGTATTGCAATATTGAGGTAGAGCAAACTTAAGAAGCCTTTTTTTTTCAAAATAACATGTAATAGCATTATTGTTAAGTCTTTTAGTTGATGGAATTCGTTTCATGGGATTAATTATGCAGAATAGTACATTAAAACAGTACTTTAAATAAGGCATAACTTATGGCAATCTTTTTATTTATAAACAATGAATTGTTAAAACGGTTTTAAAAAAAATAAAATACGGTAGGGCAGTTTCATGTAAAATAATATGACTAATCACTCAACACTTCGCTCGCTATCACATAATTTGCATGTAAAATCATAATGTTGACTCTCCACTCTGAGAGAGAAAAAAAACAATAGTGTGTCCATCAGTGTGAAAGCAAATAAATATGGCAGAAACTGTGAATGTAACATTCAGTGGACCAGTACATTACTGGGCATGCATGAACGTGGAGCTGAAGCAATAGATCTGCAAATAATATTTTGTATGTTCGTCATATCAACCTGGCACTTCGTAGCTCGGTTAGGCGATGTAACTTGGGCTGGAACTGTAATTGAAAGATAAAAACTTGATACATGTAACAACACTGAGTACAGGATACAGAAATACTCATGATAAATTCAGGAATATCAAACTGTGTAATTATGTAATTCTGTTGACCAAACTTAAGCGAGGTTTCCATGTGTAGGGAAACGGAAGCGGCAAAAACCCATTAAATAGCAAAAAAAAATAAAAACAGGGAGCACTTCCATGTGTACGGATACACTGTGAAACATTTCTTCAATTTCACTACTTGAAAGGTTTTTGACGTCTCCGTTCCCGTTTCCGTCTCCGTACACATGAAACCCCAGCTTTAGATGTCTCCATGTAAATGTTTTCCTTGTCAAATAAATTGAACTTACAGCTTTCTACTGTGACTTTGTAGTCGCTTTTTTTTTTTTTTCGTAGTTTGCAGCTCTAAATTCTGTTCTGACTGTTCGTGCCTTGCTATCAACAAAGTCTATGCATTTAGCGATATCAAAAGGTGACTTCGTAAGACAAGTGTTGAGCTCAGGCAGGCTCTAGATTAAATTGGCCCCTGTCACAGTTTAAACAGGACGAGTTTGGCATGAAATGCAATGGACGAGGTAAAGATATTATCCTTTTTAGGTAAATTTTCTATTCTAAACCTGCTTGGCAATAATGTAATGTAGTATATTACGTTGAGGGCTGCGCGGTAACCTGGCGTAACGGGGCTTTTGCACATTTTGCGGGAGGGAAAAAAATATAAGTAAAAAAGAAAACTGCAATAGCATGAGGAGGTTTGGTGATGTCAGGGGTAAACTCTTTAGTTGTATGCCCTAAGACCTTATTGCCCAGTACAGGTTCTCTACTCTGGTCTCACGGAATAAAACACTGATCCACATTCACACCAGCTTGTCGGACTGTAGGAAAACTTGTTCAATCAAGTTAATAGCGAGAACTTCAAATTAAAAAAAACAACAACGTTTCTATTAAAAAAAATTGTTTGAATTTTAATTACACTCGTTGATTGGATGTCCCCAGAAATGGATGCCCGGAGCCGTCGCCCCTCTCTGATCCCCTTTCTGCTCGCCAATGAGCTGAAGAATGTTTTTTTCTTAGATTCAAATATTTACGCCACTGAAGAAAACAGCAACGACATTATTTTGCCCTCAGTTTTCAGAAGTAACTCCCAACTTCGAACACAAGCTGCGGGCTGTCAAGGACTACAAGCGGTCAAATAACTTATTATTTTTTATTTTTTTTAATGGAGCCACCGCCAGAGCCCTCTTAACGCATGGGCACCCCGATCCCCGGGGGTTTAGGGTGCCTCAAGCATGGACATTTACATGGGCTTTTGAAACGGGGAAGAAAATCCCCATTGCTTTGCCTAGGGGCCCATTGTGATGTGACGACGGTCCTAGTTACGATAGTTTCATGCGGCCCTTCTCACCTTGTAAATTGGCAAAATAAAACATAGTTCGATTCAAATGGTGCGTATAGATCTCACTCGTAATGTTAGCCCTATTGTCTGGTCGCGAGTATTACTGTTTTCAATCTCTACTGTAATTCCAAGTCTTGCAAAAACAGCCTGTTTAGAAATTGCAGATCGAACGACAAATATTATTTCGACTACGCACGCCGTGTAGCTATAAAATCATGAAATGTTTCAGTTGTTAAATCAAAAACAAAAAAATTGTTCATGGGTGACATAAAGTTAGGTTTTGTCATCGTCCTTTACTTTTCTTTAATGTTTGTGAGATTTCGTCTTTCTTTTCTTGAATTGGGAAGTTATAGGTAAAATGTCATTATGTAATAGTAATCATCAGCTTGGTAGCCACATATTGAGAACCTTCTGTGGTTAACCTTATCACAGCGGAGACTGAGCTGGGCACCTGTTAAACAAAGGAATGTTTGACATCATTGCGTCGGTTCTGTGCGGGCAGTGACTACCTCCATTGTTACAGCGAAAGAGACAATCACTTCTTGGACTGAACAGACGATTGCTTCCCGAAATACAATGCATGTGTTGCAAACTTTTTGATTGTCAGAGACTGAAACCGGTGAGGTTGTTTATGCGGTTAACAAGGGCTATCAATCTCAAAGCGATTGCGCATTTTCCAAATGTTGGAAAAATTATGATGTCTGATTCATGGGTAACTTTAATCATGGAACACTCATTTTCTGTGTGTTTCCAGCAGTTTGAAATTGTTGTCTGTTACTGTAATGTAGTTACTGAATCAAAGTAAATGGCATTTGTATGATCTGATTTGAAATGACGCTCGGCTTAATTTTTCCATGCAGAAATTTGTTGCCGTGGAAAAATTAAAACGAGTATTATTGTTTTCGCTGTCTCCTGTACTTCCCATTTCTGCAAAAACAAGCCTAATTAGAAATTGCGAAACGAACAGTGGGGGTACCAAAATAAGTACAAACTAATCAGAGAATTACTAACAATTTTTAGCTTGTTAACAAATTATTAAAATGCACCTTTTATCCCTCGTTGAGGAGAAAAGAGTGATACATATTGTATGTATGCCAGAAAGAAGAAATTATTGTGACCTCAGTTCTTATTAATGTTCCAACTCCAATTTTTACACCGCTGAGAAATTTGACGCTAAACGTAATTTGTGGCTTTGGTATGATGATACGGAGTTAGAATATATCAGAACTGTGTAACAGCTTGATAAGTACCACAGCGCATTTCAAACAAGTGTCAAAGTGTGCATTTGTTGTACCTCTTCGACATACTAGACAATCTCCAGTTGTTATTTTTGTTTTCTTCAGAAAATGGAGGTAGAACAAACAAGAAAAATAAGGTAGCGTTATGGTGCATTCTACATTGTGTTTGTTGATATGTTTGCCTACATTGTTATTGACACTCAGGTTTTTAATTCAAACTTTCCTCTCTTTCTCGTGCGCTCTTTCTGTGTTCAGATTTGTGTCGAGCAATTTGTGGAAAGAGCACGGGAATGAGGAGCGGACGTGAGGTGTTGAAATTTAAAACGTACGAGTTGCAAACTTCATACTTTTGAACAAAGTGTTCTCAAAAACCACTGCATCTCTAATTTTGAAGTGTGATTGCCATCTCTGTTTTTTTTTTTTTACATTTGTAGACCTTCGTAATCAAATATTTCGGGCGAGAGGTCGGATATCAAATCGACTATCTGCAGGGCCAATATGATTCATTATTTAAGTCAAACCACTGCATAGTACGTTTAGATTTTTAACTCCTCATATACTGGTGTTCTAAGAGGGGTATCATATTTAGCCCGGAGCGGCACATTCACCTGCTGGGGGACAAATATACACACCATAATTTCGTGTATTCCCTTAGCAAACCCGAGAAGACCATTTTGTACTGGGCCCGGTCAGACACAGTCAGATTCTGACCCTATTTCGTGGGTGTACATTTGGCTGGCAGCAACTGCCTGTGTTCGGCATTCCGAGCATAGTATGGTACCCTTTCTAAAGATGGTGAGAATGCAGATGAAAATACGGTGCTTTTTTTTTTTTATCTTTCACTTCTGTTATTACCTAATTGAAGTGATTCGTTTGTAGAATGGACTAGACTGGATTTTTTTGTTTGCACAGTGAATTTTTAAGGAAAAGACTTAGGGTTAGATTTGATCAGTTGGCCTGAATGAGCTTTCTCTGTCAGCGTGGCTGAAATGACCTGTTGGGAAACTGGTCAGATTGCGGTCACAAATAATGTTTCGAGATTATTCGCGTACATTAATTACAAAAAAATTATTACTTTCGGTTTCATTATTTCTATCCTGGATGTAACATGTTTAAATTTTCTGTGCCCAGTTATCTTATTTATATTATTTGAAAACAAATTTAGCATATGCAATAGGATGGAAAATCACTGGACGGATCCTTGTCAAATGTTGCATGAAGAAGCGAAGTATGGTTAGAGGCCAAACAGGTGAAATAAGAGCATAGTATCAGGCACGACACAGGAATGAACAGCAAAATGCGCAGAAAATTGGACTTTTAGCTTGCGAGACAGTTCAAAACTGTGTTTTCATATGTACGGAAACGGAAACGTTCAAAACCCTTCAAGTAATGAAATAGAAAGAATGTTTTCATGTGCACAGAAACGGCTTTTCCGTACATATGGAAGCAGTCTTTCTTTGAACTACTCGATTGATTTTTGAAGTTTTCGTTGCTGGTTCTGTTTCTGTACACAAGGTAATTGTGCGTGCGCTGTGAATCTTACCCAGCAGGTGTGTCTTTGCCTCGTTTGCTTATTTGTCTTTAACAAGGCTGTCACAATGCTGTAGTTTCACAGGCCACAGCCCGCTCTGTCAACACAATGTTATATTATTATTATTATTATTATTATTATTATTATTTTTATTATTATTACGATTGTTATGATCTATTTCACTTGGCCTAGACTGATACGAGCATTTTCATGACGTCTGTTACTCATTATTATTTATTTGAAATCTATCACTACATAGATCATTATTATGATTATTACATAACTTTAAAATTATGATTAATATGATTAGTATTATTAGTACGTTCACTATTGTTATTATTATTGTGACTTGTATTTTTCAATGTGTTCTATTCACCCTGAACAATGTACAAGGTTTCTTCTGTATATTTGACTTTTACCAACCATGATATTTAACACCTGGATGTTATTATACTTGTCCATTGTTATACCATTCTGTTGTATTTAATCTTACTGGCTCGTTATTGCAATAGCGATAAACAATAATTATGTCTGTTGTGATAAAATGCCTCATCAAAGTTCTCACCAGTGCAATATTTTTGTTCCTATATCTCATGACGTATTGACATAATTTATTATACCATATTTTTGTATCATACATGTAACAAGATACACTTTGACCATGTACTTTCTAGAGGTTGTTAGTCGTGGACTTTGTTGTTTGTCCCAACTCCACTTTTTGCACCACTGAGAAATTCGACATTAAATGTTTGCGGCTTTTCTTTTATGATTAGGAGTGAGAATAAATCGGAACTGCGAAAGTGTGTTTGACAAGTACCACAATGCATTTTAAACAAGTGTCAACGTGTGCATTTGCTCTACATACCGAAAGATCTCCAGTTTTCAGAAATTGGAGATAGAACAAACAAGAGCTGAAGTGGCGTAGTCCATACAGTCCAGTTGTGATTCGAGCAAGTTCATTTTGTTTAGCACGTTAAGGATTGGCCATTTTATATTAAGTCCCTTATATTGTTAAGACCGAAATAATTATTGTGAACCACTTTGCACTGCGTCGCTCGTTGCCCCATCGAACCCCATCTCAAGTTCTGTTTGTGTTTCTTCCTTTGTAGTTAGGGAGAATGAAATAGAAAAACAGGGAAGAAAAAAAAACGAAAGGGCTAAGGGAAAAGATGGCTGAAAACAGGGAATGTCAAAATGAAAACACATCCCGATAAATCTGAAAATTGTGTTTGTTACAATTTATCGTGTACTTAGAAAACATGTTTAATTACAATGAAAAAAAACCAAACAAAAAAAATCCACCCAGTTCTGACTTTTTTTTACTTTATTTCAGACTGTTAATATTTTTCTCATTTATTACTAGCTGAGGTACCCGGCATTGCCCGGGATAATTTTTTCTTTTTTTTTAATTACCTTCGGTTCTGCAGGATAATGATGGAGCTGTTTCTTCACCGTGCCCGTTCCACCAGGTTTATTTTACTGTTCTTTGTTTGTTTTTAGATTTATAAGTCTAACTGCATTCCCCCTGCGTCTTACTGCCTTGCGCAACCCGTCGTCACTCGAGGCGACGATTGCTATAAACTGGACCAACAGTTTGCGGTCCGGACAGTTTGTTTATTAGTGAAGCCATCGAGAGGACATTGTGACGTCACAGGTTCATGTGTTTATGGGAAAAGAGAGGCTTCGAGGTGATCATCAGCGACAACTCAGAAAAATACTTCTCCAGCATTACAATCTCCAAATCTAAAGAATCTTCTGCCGTTCAAAATAAAGCGTTTTTAAAATTTCAGGCAAATCCGAGCTGTATAAGCGGTGGTAGGTGTTAAAAAATTCAGGCAAGTTTTGTTTTTTTTTAGTTATTTAAGATCATAATAGATTCACTCATCCATTGAAAAAAAAATGTAGGCAACTTCCAGACCTTTCAATATGTGCCCACGCACACCTTTACGGCTCTCGATGCGCAATATGATATTTTGTAGAGTTTAAGACCCAGAGGTTAAACAGCATTTCATCATTACATTGTAGGCATTGCCTCCTTTATTGTAAGATTAATTATTAAGGGGTGTTCACAAAGAGCGCCATGAACTGGCTAAACTAACAAAAATGGTACAGGGATGTTCGGGGTGCGGGGGTGACGATGGCGATGGTAAATGGAAACGCAAACAAAGGGAGTTATAAAAACGGATTACGGCAAAGGCGTTGTGCACAGTATCAGGCTGAGAAGATCATCCTTGTATAATACAGCGAGGAATCAAAGTATCTTCTTTGACGCGGTCACTTTCATGAAACTGCCCAAGTGCATTCACACACTACACAGGATATTTTTCTTTTATTTTGCCAAAATCTTTGAACTCTTAGGACGGAGTTCGTTTGTTTTGTTTTTGTTTTTTTTTCTGTTAGCTCTATAAGCCAATTTTGAATGTATATAAAAAACATTGTATTAGGACAAGGATGCATTTCAAATGATACTTTTTTTTTTTTCATGTTTTGTTAATTGTGTCTTCTGCACTTACACTTACGGGGTTTCATGAAAGGGCCCCTGTTGTAGTTCTTCCCGTTTTTTTGTTAAATAATCCAACGGTCACTACTATGATTATTCACATTTTGTCTTGCGTTGATTCATGTGTATAGTAAATTATAAAACACGATGTTGAAAATGTCATGTTTACAATGTGGATTTTTTTTTTGCAATACCTACATAATCTGATGATTCCTTACTGCACCGTTTACAAACACACCCGTCAATATTCATGACTGTACAACAATAAAATACAAAAACCATTCAAACACAATGTGCAATTTTGTTCTGTTGTCTTTTATTGCAAGACGGCTGACGTACATGTACGTTTGCTTGACAGGAGAAGCATGAAAGGTGTCTGTCATTAAAAGAGTGAGTGGGCATATTTCATTGTAAATGCTTCCAAAGCAGTGGCGTAACCTGGGTAGCCAGGGCCCATGGTAAGGCAAGCATTGCGCCCCCTGACCCGCGGACCTTTAGCAATCCCCGAGTCCCTTCCACCAATCCAGTATTGAATCCGTTCCACCCCCCACCACACACACACACACACACACACCATCTACCAAAAAGCACGTGTGTTGTATTTTAATAAAATACTACTGTAATTCACGTAAAATGCAATTGTGAGGCAGTCTGAGAAAACGCGTTCTAGCACTGAGTAATCACTCTCCAAAGGTCGTTTGGGTGACCTTATGTCTAAATTTAGCTAAGGTCAGAACCTCATTCTTCATTTATTCTGCTCAGAAGAGGCCAACCTTATAGTATCTGTTTTCAATTTATTTTAATTGCAATTCTACATTTAAATCTTTTAGCTGACAAAGTAACCCGTCGTCGCCCGCATGATAAAACCTCACAAAGGAGGTTTGGGAAATTTTACAGGAGAAGGAAAAAACTGATTTATTTCCAAACCACAGGTGGCAGGTTCTTGAAAATTTCTCACTAGTATACCTTTGCTCTTACAAGTACACTGCCCAATGTTTCACCCTGATGATTTTGATTACAATTATGTTTTAGATGTTTAGCAGATTTGATGACCCGAAATCCGTACGATAAAACCTCCTTATCCTTAAGGCGGTTTTATTGTGCGCATTTCCCCTCTCTCACTAGCCAGCAAAACTCTTTATCCAGGCGTGTCTTCGTTTTGCCATTGTGAAGACTAGGGCAAATCAGGTGTGTACCAGACATGGATGAAGTTGTATGGAGGCAGGAGGGATTAAAGTCATTTTAGGAAAAGTGGAGAAATATTATTTTGGAGAAAGTGGAAGACGGGTAACCACAATGAAGTAAACTAGAAGACGTGAAAGACTTGGAATATGGACACATAAAAACATTAAGAAACATACATGAGCAATTATTTATATTGTGGGAATTAAAAAGATTGTTTATCAATTTTTAAAAAAAACTTTAAAAAAGAAAAAAAAACGTGCAGATTTTCTCTTTCAGCATTTCAGGCACATTTTTTCCTCTTTTCCCTTCATTCATCCCTTCCATGCTTTCTCCTTTTTTCCTCCTTCCTTCCGCCCCCCCCCCCCACCCCTTGATATTCTTCCTCTTACCGTGGTCTCATCTCCTGGCCCTGCCCTCCTTTGAGCCGTTATCCCCTCGTCCTGTGACACAACCCCCCCCCCTCGCTTTCTCTCTCTTCACCCATCTCCCTCCCCCCCCCTCCTCTCTTTCTCACCCGTCCGCCCTTCTTCCTACTTTTCTCTATTTCTTTCTCTTTCGTTTTTTCGCTCTCACAGTTGATCTCTCTTCCTTCACCCAACCCCTGTCTTCGTTTTCCGTGACTTCCTACTTCTCTCTCTCTCTCTCTCTCTCTCTTCGTGCGGTGGAAATGTACCGCTGAATGCACGCAGTTACATCCCGCTATAGCGAATGTGGATATTGCCTCCGCTACCATAAGCAACGCTGTGTATAAACAACAAGCACGCACGCCGGACGGTGCAGTATTCATAACTGGCGACTTTAACAACTGCACTCTAGAGAATGTCCTGCCAGCCTTCCACCAGTATGTTTCCTGTCCCACCAGAAACAACAGAACCATCGACCTCTGCTATGGCAACATAAAAAAAGCCTTCGTCTCGAGATCCCTTCCACCACTAGGCGATTCTGACCACAATATGACGTCATTGCTGCCCAGCTATCGACCCAAAATAAAGGCAACCAAACCAGCCAAAAAGTCTGTCACCATCTGGGATGAGGATACCATCGACCAACTTAAAGGCTGTTTTGACTGTACTGATTGGACTGTTTTTAGTGATACTGCCAAAGATATTCACGAATTAACGTACACTACTTCTGAATACATTAAATTTTGTGAAGATCTGATTTTAAATAAGAAAGAAGTAGTGTGTTTCCAAAATAATAAGCCCTGGGTCAGCAAAGAATTAAAACTACTTTTAAACGAAAAAAAAAGAGCATACCAACGAAAAGATGAAATGAAAAAGGAGGAAATCCAAAGAAAATTAAGGAAAAAGATAGAAGAATGCAGAAATGAGTACAAGAATAAATTACAGCAGCAATTTAAATCACACAAAACCAGACAGGTATGGGACTGTATGAAAAAGATTGTTGGGTATTCACCAAAACAAACATCAATTGACGTACCAAATGCCAATGTATATGTAAATGATCTGAATGGTTATTATGCCCGTTTTGACATTCATGATTTCTCTGCTGACATATGTGATTTGAACCATGCTTTTTTAAATGATTTTGTCAATGAAGATTCTATTATTGTCAGTGAACAAGACCTCGTAAAACAGTTCACAACAATGAATGTCAACAAAAGTTGTGGGCCTGATGGTATAAAGTGTAAGACTCTAAAAATGTGTTCACAACAACTAGCAAAAGCCTTTACGCCTATTTTTAACTTATCACTAAGCAGCCATGTAATTCCCCTGTGCTGGAAAACATCTAAGATAATACCTGTACCGAAAAAGAACAAAGTAGTAGAAATGAATGATTTAAGGCCGATTGCACTAACGTCTGTTGTAATGAAATGCTTGGAGAGAATTGTTTTGACACGATTATTGCCCCTTTTAAAAAGGCACCAAGATCCGACGCAATTTGCTTACCGAGAGAAAAGGGGTGTGGAAGATGCCATCTTATACTTTCTTGACAACGTCTACAAACATCTCGACATTCCAAAAAACTATGCGCGAATCCTTTTCGTAGACTTTTCCAGCGCCTTCAATACCATTCAACCACATCTCCTTGTTTCAAAACTGTTGGAAATGAATGTCAACAAACATATTGTATCGTGGGTACTAGATTTCCTTACTAATCGACCCCAGTATGTAAGTTTGAATGTTGGACAGAGTATTTTTACGTCATCAACTCTCTATACGAACACAGGAGCGCCACAAGGCTGCGTTTTATCTCCTGTCCTCTTCACCATTTATACCAGTCAATGTAGAAGTGAGTCTGACAATGTTCATATAATCAAATTTGCAGATGACACTACCATCCAAGGTCTTATCAAGAACTCAGTCGATGAAGATGCCTATATTACAGAAATAGCCAGATTTGTACAGTGGTGCCATGATCATTTTCTTGTATTGAATGTGAAGAAAACAAAAGAGATTGTAATTGATTTTAGGACAAATACGGCACCTTTACCACCATTAAGCATTGATAATGAAGAGGTTGAGCGAGTTGAATGTTACAAATATTTGGGTATATATATCCACCACAATCTAGACTGGCATACACATATTTCAAATGTCCATTCAAGAGCCAGCCAGAGAATGTACTTTTTACGAAAATTAAGATCTTTTAATGTTGATAAAACACTGCTTTCCCTGTTCTACAAAGATGCCATCGAAAGTATAATAACTTATTGTATTACAGCATGGGGAGGCAATGCAAGAGAAAGTGACAAGCATAAACTTAACAACACAATCATCAAGAAAGTATGCAACATGACAGACACGGCATTTTTCAGTTTTAATCATCTATACTCAAATGCTTGTGTGAAGAAATTCATGTCCATCTTAAATGACAGCCACCATCCCCTGTTTCATCAGGCTTCTAGATCATCCAAGAGCAACAGAATAATACACATGAAAGCAAACAGGGAAAGATACAGAAGATCATTCTTGCCTTCAGCAATTCGCCTCAGCAAGTCATCTCATAGATAGATGTGTGCCACATTTCATGAAGGTTCTTTCCATGTCACGCCATGTGTGTCTGTTATTGACTTATTGAGTTTGTTTATTTATAATGATACGTGAGATGTATGTACCACGTGTGTGCTGTTAAACACTCTGTGAAAACGAATTTCCCATATGGGATAATAAAGTGATTCTTATCTTATCTTATCTTATCTTATCTTATAGTGTGACTTTTCTCTAAATACTTCTGCTCCATGACTGTAGCTCTCAGTCTTGAAAAGCTGAGAAGAGCACAGCCGTCGATGTACTGGATGTACTTTCTGTAGCTTCAAGTTAACAGACACACAAGATGCGAATTCACTTGGCATTAGCTCTCCTTCCACCTCATGCCACAAGAAGCATTCCACGTCATCTTTATTGGCCAGATTGTAGATTGATAAGTCGTGGATATACAAGTTTGTTTTTGTAACATGAGGCCGGTGCATTTAGACCTGGAGCGAGGAGCTTTGCCTGCAAATCCATCGTTGTCAATACAACATCCCCATGCACAGCAAGTAGTTTTTCCTGGGTTTTAGAAGTCTGTGCATCATCTGCTTTTATGAGACTTCCATGTTACCTCGTCGTATGACACACACGTGTCGCACTGACTTAGCGGTGTTTGAATATGGCCAAAATCTGGGACTTGAAAGTATGTTTTCAAAAAGTCTTTGGCTCACAGCCTGTTGGTCCATCTCTCTGCGGCGTTCCACATAAGTTCGATAGACCTCAGCCACAATTCTAAACTGACATTCCAGGCAATGCTTTTTGATGAACCTATGACAATGGTGGGAAGGCATCGTTGACAACAATTGCAGGAATCCCTCTATGCGAAAGTCTTATCTTTCTTTACCTCCGTCATGGTGCAAAGTGCTTGCAGATCTCAGTGTCCAGTTCCTCATTGACCATCTTCCTATGTGTTTACTACCATAACGGCACACACTTGTTTCCGTATGGCTTTCAAATTCAGATGATACAGCAGCGTCCTCCTCCTCCAGTCAGGTGTTTCAGAGTTGCAAGAAGATGTGGCGGCCATTGTTTTTGTCTTTCATGATAGTTCCCAGAAGTAATCGATGAGTTGCTCCGGATCTTCATCCGTGACTTCCTGTCAAGAGTCTGTTAAGTATGCATGCTTATTTCTCTCCTTGCGCATCGCTCTGGAACTGCCTGCAGCTTGTAAGTCTTTGATTCTTTGGTAAGCTTCTTTCCAGAGTACTCTTTGCCATTTTCACGCCATGACATTCATTTTGCTTGGTTGAAGGTAATCTTTTGTTTCACTGGAATGACCTTTTTAGCTGAGTTAGAAGGATTCCAACCGATCTGTTCATTACTTGTTTCACACACTACATCTCATGGGCTGATTATGTCGTTCTCTTGATCAGTTTGCCGTTCCCATCCTGGTTCAATGTCAGAGCATAGACTTTCCTGTCCCTCTTCCTCTACAGCGACAGTGATACTCACTTCTTGCTGGTTGTCAGGGGCATCTTGCAGTACATTCACATTCTCTTGATCAGCCTCATCACTTTGCAACATTTGTATGTCTTCAGAGCACGTACAGCGTACTCAAACGACACTTAATGAAAGGATAGTCAGTTAATTCTTCATCACTGTTGACAGGCCATTGATAGTGGAATCATTTCAGACTCATTCCATAGGACTGGTGGTCCAGCGCTGGCATTTCCCTTTGGACTATCTTTGCCACAGCGTTCTCAGAGTTTTGGTATGGCAATGGTGGATCATTAATTTGATTGAGAAATTGTAACCTCAGTTTCTCTCAAAATGTCTTCTCCTCTTTGTGTCTTTGAAGGTGAACAAGGTAATTTCGATAAGCTAAGGCTGGCTTTCATTTCTGCTACACTAGGTGATCTCCATCTCTTTAATGTTGGTAGAGATGGAGCGTTCCCGTCTTTCAGCCGGCATAGTTCCTCTGGTGCTCCAGCAGTGGCACCTTCCAGCGACAGCATTCTCAAGAGTTTTGGTTTCGCGATGACAGATTATTTGATTTTGGTTTTGTTTACATTTCTTTCGACAAAATAGGTTGTATGAATATACAAAATCAAAGTCCGGCTATGTTTGTAATGAAAGAACCAAATTTTCCGTGCAAATTGCTATTGGAAACTTCAAAATATCAAGGGTCTATCATGGACAGTTAATATTTAAGTGGCCGTACACTCTTACAAGGAGGGAGAGGGGGTTGACGCCAATGGTTAAGAATGTACAGTGGTTTGGGGAGTGGTGGTGGTGGGGGGGGGGGAGGGGGGGGGGAGGAAAGCTCTTCGAGTATGAATGACCTCCTTTGATATAAAGTCGGCATGTCACATCGACAAGAGTTGTAAATGTGAAACGAAAGAAGGTGAGAATGTTTACCCATCTACATTTGCCACCGTCGGCGAACTTCAAAGTGGCTTGACGCGACATTGTGTAAGGGGATTAAAATATTATTGTCTACTTCTTTGAAGTCCATCTGGACCCTGAGACAGACAGAAGGGAAGAAGCGCACACTTCTGGTCTTACAATAGAATGTGTAATTGCCATCCCACCAACTGCAAAAGAAATTACTCTCAAGATTTAAAATGATAATAATAATAATAAAATAATAGTTCGTCCATCAGGTATGATGATGACCTTAACAACACCAGAGGAATAAAGAACAGAAATTGTTGAGAATTTCAACACATGGACAATAAAGAGAACTAAAGGACACAGAGGACAGAATGGAAAGACTGTTCTTTCATGACTTATGGCTTCTCATGTGACTGATAAGTCCTATTTTTGCCCTGCAGACCCTTCCGCATAAATGACAAGAGTACTCCGTTGGTTCAGTACCACTGGGCCTTTTCTTGCGCCGTTCTCTTTTTTTGATAGCCTGCTGGACTCTGTCAGCTTCCCATGCTTTGCTGCCTCTGGTAAGGGCCGCCCTCCAATTTGCACGATCAAGCGAGAGCTTTTCCCACTCACTCACATCAATGGCAAGGCCTTCAGTGATTGCTTGAGAGTGTCTTTGTAACGTCTCTTTGGGGCCCCAACATTCCTCGTTCCATTGGAGAGCTCAGAGAAGAAGATTTGCTTAGGGAGTCTGGAGTCGGGCATTCTGACAACATTGTCACGAGTGGAGTGAGCGATAGTTAATAATTACGGGGGGAAAGGAGGAGAGTAAAATTAACGCACGTAGACAAGTAAGTTAAGCGTGCATGTTGTGAGTTGTGGGGGGGGGGGGGGAGTCTGAATGAGGCGAAAGCGCTGTATTACTATCACTGCAAGTTAGAAGGTCCTACTGAACGGACGCTAGTAAGAGCCCAGCGGGCGAACATAAGGGGAACAGTCGGAAGACGGATGAGAGTGTTTTTTCCAATGATGACTGGTAGGTAGAACGTTGATTGATAATTATGATTGATGTATTATATTATATTCGTCTATTACCATGATGTAAATAAGTATATGTGAGGAATGTGGAAGTCCTTGATATTGGATATAGCAATGTGCCCCATGAGCGATAGATGAAAGTGAGTTCATGGATTTGTAGCACGAGTGAGTATTGTGTACTCCGATGGAGGTCTGTTACCGTAAGATGTTTGGTGAGTGAAAGGTGAACTATTGTGTGTACGCTTCAGGGGTTGTAAGGAGAGGTGGAGTGAATAGAAATGCTAGGGTATTATACCAATGTAATGTTATTCTTGTAGGTGTCGGGGACGGGCCGAAGAGCCGCGTCCGTGAGCACAGGGGATAGGCCAGCATAGGGCCGGAGGCCACACATAGGCCAAGAGTGAGGCTGTCGGTGCAGGACAGTAGAGGCACATAAAGTCGTGGCAGTCTGGCCACGGACAGGGACGTAGATGTGAGCGTGAATGTGATAATGTACTATTGCCCTGTTGATGGGCTATTGAAATGATAATGTGCTATTGCCCTGCTGAGGTGCTAGTGGAATGCTAAGGTGTATGACAATAGGAAGGTGATATTGAGAGACTGCGGTGCCAGTGAATTATTAATGTGCTATTAAGACCCTGAGGGGAGAGGCTGAGGCCGAAGTGCCTTTAGGAAGTAACTACCGGGTTGTGGATCCGAGGAAGAGTGCATGTGAGAATAAGGCCGTTGTACGGCAGTTAATTTCAATAATATAATGTATGTAATTGCGCTATTATCTGTATAATTATGTTTAATAAATGTGTGAGTCTGATGGGTTGTTCTGTTAAGTGTTAAACTTGTTCGTTCGTGATTGTTGTCCTGTCATAACTTATTACATCTCCCAGTCTGGGATTTGTGACACTGGGGGCTCGTCCGTTGTGACACGTCCATTTTCGTAATATTTAGTTGTAGTTAGTTAGTAGGTATTTTTCAGTGGGCATTTGTTACTTTAGTTTTTGTCCACGTAGTACTTATCTTGTGGTAGGAATTTGTGCTGTCTTGTTCGTGGGATGAATGGAAATTTCATGATGGGATGATTTATGTATATTTATGAATATGTATTGATGCATGTACTGTTATGAATATGTACTAATGTGTATTTGAACTTTCCAGAGTGTGTGTGCCAGCCTGAGGAGTCAAGCGGCCAGAGCTCCGATTAAGGGGAGGAGTTAAACTCAAAATTCGAAGTTAAGTGAAACTGAAATTTTGTACCCTGGATTGGGGGCTGTTCCTTTAATCTGTCTTTTTCTCTGTTTTTGCTGTTTTCGTTTGCTGTCTTGAACTTAGTTTATCCTTTTTAAAAGGTGTGGTAAACTTTGGAACTTCGTTCATCACAGTGAACAGTTCTGTAGGGACCTGTATTTTTGTTTAGATTGTGGCGTTCCATCTTCCTAGTTGTTTTAGGAAGACGTTTCTCTTGTCCCTATCTGACCTATCTGTAGATACGTTCTTTTTTTTTCAGACTCTGTTCTTATTCGTACCTTGTAGTGTAATCGGCGTAGTTAGGTTATATTTTTTTGTTCCATTATATTTTCTTTTTTAGGTCTTTGTCCTAGTCTGGTTCGTTGTCCTTGACGTACTTGTGGTCCTTCTACTGAATTTCTTCATTTTTGTCTTTTCTTTTCTCTTATTGTTATTTAATAGTGCAATACATTTTATGAACGTAGAATTAGTTAGAGATAGTATGTTATAAAATGTTTTGTAGGTAATCTTCTGAATTGCATTTGAAAAAAGCGGTTGTTATTATAGTGACATAATTTCAGGTCTCTGGTCGTGTCGTTAGTGATCATACCGACAGGTTAGCCTTTTTCATAGTATATACCGTAACCATAAATCTGTGAAATGGCGGAACTCCAACAACTAATGAAGTTGGGTAAGGAACTTGGCCTGGAGGGAGAGGAGCTACGCGGCTGGATTAAAGAGCAGCAGGCAGAGTTGCGCGATGAGCGTGCTAAAGATAGAGAGCGAGAAAAAGAGGCTCAAGAGCGACAGAGAGAAGAGGAGAGGGAGTTTAAGTTAAAGGAGTTAGAGGCTAAGGCTCAGGAGCAGGAGAGGGAGATAAAGTTAAGGGAGATAGAGGCTAGAGATAACCAACAGGAGAGAGAGACGCGAATGAGAATCGCGGAGTTGGAAATCAAAAAGAATGCGCCAACAGAAACAGTTGAGCGGCAGGTACACAATAAAGGTGGTGTTCGGATTAAGCTGCCTACGTTCGACGACCGGAAGGACAACATAGACGCCTTCCTTTACAGGTTCGAACTGAACGCACAATTGCAATGGGGGGAAAATGAGGAATTATGGTCCACGTACCTGGCGTCTCTATTGCAGGGGCGAGCGTTAACCTACTTTAAAGAGCTACAGCGCGAAGACGTGCAAGATTACGATAAGCTGAAGGCTTTGCTGCTTCGCCGATTTGCGCGTACCGAGGAATATTTCCGGGAGCAGTTTAGGCGAGCACGTGCGGATACCAGGGAGGACTTTGCTGCCTTCGTCGCGAGATTGACGGAATATTTCGCGAACTGGGTAGACTTGGCGCATGTTGGCGCGGATTTTACTAAATTAAAAGACCTAACGATCCGTGACCAGCTGTACGCGTCGTGCCATAAAGATCTGGTGGCTTTCCTGAAAGAAAACGAACCCGCGACGGTGCAGGAGGCGTCTAAGTTGGCGGAAGCATACCGTACGGCACATCCGTCCAAACCTGTGGCGAGGGCGTACGTCCAAGATGCTGGGTACGTCGCCGTTGTCGAGGGGTCGCCGACAGGACATAAAGACAGGGCGCGTCAGCGTGGTGCCTATGGTGGGCAAGCCCAGGGGCAGCGTAGGGGCTATCACCAATCACCTGCATATGGATCCGGTAAGTTTGACCGAGCAGGAGGGCTAGGTCGCGGTAATGGCCGGGGGCGATTTGTGACCTTTGCCGATGACCGACGGCATAGGGACTTTAGTTCCGGTCGCGATGGGTCACGGGGACCCAGGCTTAGTGCAGCACAGGGAGCGGAGTGTTGGACTTGCGGACGCGTGGGTCACTTTTCACGCGAGTGTAGGGCCGCGAAGTGTTGGAACTGCGGAAGAGCAGATCACATCAGCGTGAATTGCCCTGCAGGTAGGATAGCGGCGAACGTGGACAGTAACTCCAGTCCATGTTCCCCTAATAGATTTCATCATGCGGCTGCGTGTGTTACATCGGACAACGGAGGCGGACAGTATTCTAAGTGTCCCAGTTGTGAGAAGTTATTATCTTCCGGTGTTTTACCTTGTGGGAGAAAGATCCCCGTTATAAATTCATGTCATACAGGAAGTGGTCTTAGGGTTTATCCGGGGTTTGTTGGGGACGAACCGGTCTCGGTTTTACGAGATACAGGATCTACCGTTGTGGGACTGCATAGGGACTGCATTCGGGATTCACAGCTTACAGGTGAGACTGTCCCGTGCATCCAATTTTCAGGGGCCATTGAGAAATTACCCATGGCAAGAATAGTGATAGATACACCTTTCCTTAGCGGGGAAGTCGAAGCAGTCGTTGGTTGTTTTCCAGGCGCCCAGCTCATCATTGGGAATGTATCACGGGTAGTTTCCCCTTCCGAGGAGAATGTGCAGGCATGGTCGCAATCAAAAGGTATTGACTTTTGTGCCGCTGTCGAAACACGTCGACAGGTAGCTGATAAGGATAAGATTAGACCTTTGGCGACGCCAGCGGTCAACCTAGATATCACGCCAGAGCGCTTGGCGAGATTACAAAGGAGGATCCATCATTAAACCCATGTTTTGGGGAAGCGCGAACCGAGAAAACGAGGAAATATAAGAACGGCTCGTCTTCCGTTGTTGTTCACGCGGGCATTCTGTTCCGTAAGTATGTAACGGTGGCCTCCATTTTAAAGCAGGTCGTTGTGCCAGCGTTGCTGATCGCAACAGTATTGCATTTGGCACATGATGTCCCATTAGCGGGTCATATGGGGAAAGCTAGAACCAAAGAAAGGGTTCTTAAAAATTTTTACTGGCCATCGATCCACAGAGATGTACAAGTGTACTGTAAGACATGCAGTGCGTGCCAAAAGACGACGCATAAGGGGCGTACACCCCAGGCTCCTCTTCAAAAGATCCCCACGGTCTCGGAACCGTTTAAAAAGGTTTCGATAGACCTTGTTGGCCCCATTCACCCAGCGACCGATAGGGGGAATCGATTTTTCTTAACGGTCATATGTAATGCTACGAGATGGCCAGAGGCGGTTCCTCTGCGGACCATAACGTCTGAGGCAGTCGCGGAAGCGTTGTTTGCAATTTTCGCTAGGGTAGGAATACCAGAACAAATTTTGTCTGATAGGGGCGCGCAATTTACTTCGGAGATGATGAAGGAATTGTTCCGCTTATTCAGCATACAACCCATCACTACCACCCCTTATCATCCGCAGGCTAATGGCATGTGCGAGAGATTGAACTCGACGTTAAAGTCGATGCTGCGTAAGGTAGCTGCTGATCGCCCTAAAGATTGGGATAGATATATACCTGCAGTATTATTCGCGTACAGAGAGGTACGGCAGGAGTCAACGGGATTCTCGCCGTTTGAAATGATGTATGGTCGTAGTCCTAGGGGCCCAACTGATGTTCTTCGGGACATGATGACGTCGCCATCATCGGGAGACGATGAGCAGATTTCGGTGTTTCAGTACCTTGTTGATTTAAGAGAAAGATTATCTTCAGCGCGCACTATAGCAGAAGAAGCTTCTGGTATCGCTTCGAAAAGAGCAAAAGACTATAAAGATAGAGGTTCCAAATTGAGAATTTTTAAGCCAGGAGACAAGGTCCTATTGTTGTTACCTACGGACCATAATAAGTTATTGATGACATGGAAAGGTCCTTATGTTATTGAGCGAGTTGTTTCAAAGGTAGATTATGCTATCCACATTGATGGAACGAGTAAGGTTTTCCATGTTAATATGCTACAGAGATTTTATGAGAGACCACAGTATCTGTGTGCACAGACAAAACCAGAGGAGACTGTCTTCTCTATTGCTTGTACGGGGGTCGTAGACCAGTTGGACTGTGACGTCAGCGACACCGAGGCGCAGGAAGAGTTACAAATTCAATTGCCGGAGTTAACTCCGACACAAGGTTACAGGGACGTAAAAATTAACCCTGACCTTACGAGTTCAAGGAGTAGGGAACTTAAGACCCTGTTAGCGTCATTCCCGGATGTTATTACGGATTTGCCGGGTCGCACTACCGTGATCCAGCACCAAATAAAGTTGACTTCGGATAAGCCAGTATTTCTTAGACCTTATCCGCTGCCTTTTTCTTCGAGAGATAGAGTTATAAAGGAAGTTGAGTCAATGTTGAAGTTAGATGTGATAGAACCATCAACATCGCCGTATTCATCACCCATCGTCCTCGTGAAAAAACTTGATGGATCGGTGCGGTTCTGTATTGATTTTCGAAGATTGAACACTATTACGGTAGGCGATAGGGAGCCTATTCCGTTTCAGGAGGAATTAATAGCTTCATTGGCCGGGTCCACGTGGTTTTCCAAGATAGATTTAACGAAAGGTTATTGGGAAATCCCTCTTACTGAGGAGTCTAAACAATACACGGCGTTCCAAACGCCCATTGGATTATTCCAATTTAAGGTCATGCCATTTGGGTTGGTAAACGCGCCAGCGACGTTTGCACGATTAATGAGACTAGTGTTGAAGGACATAGCTAATGTCGTGTCATTCTTTGACGATATAGCATGTCATACGTCGACATGGTCTGATCATATTCAGACACTAACAGTAATTTTTAAACGATTACGTCATTTTGGGTTAACTGCTAAACCCGCAAAGATGGATTTGGCATGTCCAGAGATAGTGTTCTTAGGACATATCGTGGGTAGAGGTGTTCAAAGACCTGAAGTAACAAAAATTGACAAATTAGTAGGGTTGCAAATCCCTAAACAAAGAAACAAGTCAGAAGCTTAGTGGGAATTTTAAATTATTACAGAAAGTTCATTCCAAATTTTTTCTCCTTGTCATCTTCTCTTACTGACCTTACTAAGAAGGGACAACCCGATACGGTCCAGTGGACGTCTGAGTGTCAGACAGCATTTGATAATTTGGTGACAGCATTATCATCGTCACCCATTCTGATATTACCCGATTTTCGATCTAATTTTATCCTCAGAACGGATGCGTCGGACTCTGGTGTCGGCGCTTGTCTTCTACAGGAGAAGAACGAATGTCTCCATCCTGTATGTTATGTCAGTAGGAAGTTATTGCAGAGAGAAAGAAAATATTCTGTGATAGAGCGGGAGTGTCTTGCCATTGTGTGGTCCGTCCAGAAATTAGGACGTTATCTCATGGGACGAGAATTTTGTATCCAGACAGACCACAAGCCACTAACGTTTTTGTCGAAGAATCGTTCGTCCAGCCCACGCTTGTCTAGATGGGCATTGGCTTTGCAGCCGTATACCTTCGTTATTCAACCAATTCCAGGAACCAGCAATCATATCGCCGACTACCTTAGTCGAGCCTAGGGGAAGAGTTCAGGAGCTTATACATCGGAGGACAGGAACATTGACAGGATCTGTGTGAATGAGTCGACTTTAAAATATTGACATTATAAATATGATATGAAGAATGGTTGATAGGTTGATTGGTTTTTGATTCTGTATTAGGTAGTGTGTTTAGTTAGCTATTGATGATGTGATACATATATGCATAGTGCAGGGCATATTGATCCCCATATTTTCCCCTGATTCCGGTATTTTATGTGCTAGGGGCATTGGGAGGTCATTTTTTATGTAGGCGTTGCTCACGCTCACTCGTTGACAGTCATCTTGATGCGATTTGAAATTAATTGCATTAATTTTTTTGGGGTGGGGGATGATGTCAGGAGTGGAGTGAGCGATAGTTAATAATTACGGGGGGAAAGGAGGAGAGTAAAATTAACGCACGTAGACAAGTAAGTTAAGCGTGCATGTTGTGAGTTGTGGGGGGGGGGGCGGGTCTGAATGAGGCGAAAGCGCTGTATTACTATCACTGCAAGTTAGAAGGTCCTACTGAACGGACGCTAGTAAGAGCCCAGCGGGCGAACATAAGGGGAGCAGTCGGAAGACGGATGAGAGTGTTTTTTCCAGTGATGACTGGTAGGTAGAACGTTGATTGATAATTATGATTGATGTATTATATTATATTCGTCTATTACCATGATGTAAATAAGTATATGTGAGGAATGTGGAAGTCCTTGATATTGGATATAGCAATGTGCCCCATGAGCGATAGATGAAAGAGAGTTCATGGATTTGTAGCACGAGTGAGTAGTGTGTACTCCGATGGAGGTGTGTTACCGTAAGATGTTTGGTGAGTGAAAGGTGAACTATTGTGTGTACGCTTCAGGGGTTGTAAGGAGAGGTGGAGTGAATAGAAATGCTAGGGTATTATACCAATGTAATGTTATTCTTGTAGGTGTCGGGGACGGGCCGAAGAGCCGCGTCCGTGAGCACAGGGGATAGGCCAGCATAGGGCCGGGGGCCACACATAGGCCAAGAGTGAGGCTGTCGGTGCAGGACAGTAGAGGCACATAAAGTCGTGGCAGTCTGGCCACGGACAGGGACGTAGATGTGAGCGTGAATGTGATAATGTACTATTGCCATGTTGATGGGCTATTGAAATGATAATGTGCTATTGCCCTGCTGAGGTGCTAGTGGAATGCTAAGGTGTATGACAATAGGAAGGTGATATTGAGAGACTGCGGTGCCAGTGAATTATTAATGTGCTATTAAGACCCTGAGGGGAGAGGCTGAGGCCGAAGTGCCTTTAGGAAGTAACTACCGGGTTGTGGATCCGAGGAAGAGTGCATGTGAGAATAAGGCCGTTGTACGGCAGTTAATTTCAATAATATAATGTATGTAATTGCGCTATTATCTGTATAATTATGTTTAATAAATGTGTGAGTCTGATGGGTTGTTCTGTTAAGTGTTAAACTTGTTCGTTCGTGATTGTTGTCCTGTCATAACTTATTACATCTCCCAGTCTGGGATTTGTGACAAACATGTCCTGCCCAACGTAGCTGAGTTTTTTTCAGGTGGCAGAAGATGCTCAATTCCTTGGCACGATTGAGGACCTCAGTGTCTGGAATTTTATCCTGCCATTTGATCCTTAGGATCTTTCTAAGGCAGGCCAGATGAAAGTGATTTAGCTTTCTGGCATGCGATTGGTACACTGTCCAGGTTTCAGCCCCATAGAGTAGGGTGGGAAGGACCACAGCATTGTACACTTTCAGCTTAGTGTCTGTGCGAATGCCGGCAACATCCCACACTCTCTTTCGAAGCCTGCCAAATGCAGAGCTGGCTTTGCTGATTCTTGAGAGAATTTCAGTATCAACACGAGCCGCGGAAGACAGTGTACTGCCAAGATAGGTGAAGTTCTCCGACACCTTCAGAAGACTGTCATGGACTTTGATATTTGGGGTCACAGGATACTTGTCGTCTGGAGTAGGCTAATAATAATAAGAAGAAGAAGAAGAAGAATATCCGTGATATGTAGCGAAATAAAACAGCACAATATCATTAATTGTCTTTTATCCTTTTGAAATGATTTAATATGTGATTCATGCAAAAAGAAATTTATTGCGAGGGAGCGGTAACAGTCAAATAGAAGAAAGGGGAGGGGGGGGGGATTTGCTATTAAACATCTGCGAACACAGGTCAGTGACAGTGACCAAAGGATTAGTAGGCTCCTCTGCACAACCAGCTAATGACTGACCCACAAGCACCAACAGTCTTTTGTTAGACTGTCCTCGGGGGCGGCGCTAAGGATTTAGGAGTTTTTATCATGCGGACAGGTAGGCGGGCCAAACGCTTGACCCGCATGATAAAACCTGCTAAAGAGTTAGTGAGGTTTGATCGTGCGCATTCTGCGGCCATGACGGATAAGCAGGTTTGCGGCCGAAACTTTATTACAATTTTCACACTTAGGAATTGAATTTGGTTCTAATATTTTGTGAGGGGATGGAGAAGGGTCTGAACAATAGATTTTCGCCAAAAATCGACTTTGTGAGGTTTTATCATGCGGGCGACGCCGTGCTTTGTGCAGGAAAACTTTCTTTTGATATATTCTAAGTGCAGAGGAATTTTATCTTTATTAATATCTGCAAAAAAATGTTGTTTTGCTATCAACAAGATGGTGGACAGAGATAGATCCAGCGAAACATGTGTTTGGACTTGACTTTATGCACAAAACAAGTCCCGGGTGCTTGAAATGTTGATCTCTACTGAATATTTGAGTTTTGTGATGGTTACTTACTTAGTTACTTTGCTTTTTACTATTTCATCCTCTCTTGCCGTTGAGAGTCGAGGGGAGATGCAGTTTTTCTTTTTTTTTTTTTTTATGGTAGGCCAACTCTGCCGCTCTTTCAACTGAAATGTTATTGTTATTCCGGGTTCCTTTGACTCCTTCAATCCATCTTTTCCGTTGTCTGCCTCTTCCTTTGTAGCCGGAGAACTTGGTGTTGAAGGCTATCGAGGCTGGTTGACTAGGTGGCATTTGTGATGGTTATACACTCAAATAATGGCATTATTTTGCTTTCCTGGTGAGAAAGATACTTCGAAATGTGGGAAAATAAATAAATAAACTTTAGACGCGATTTTTTCATTTTGTAAAATCCAAGTGTGTTGTACCTTTAAAATGTCATTTTTAACTTTGGTTCTAGTGAAGCTATTTTAAAAAATTAAAAAACAAAACGTTTGCTACACGATGGTGCAATTAACTCCAATTGTGAAATTCTGGTATCGTGACTGGTTTTTCCCAAGCTGCCTCACATTTGGTCGCATCCCAAAAGACATCCTGTATGGAACTGACGTCCGGGAAAAGATCCACTGGCCGTCCACAGCTCCGTACAAGGATGTCTGTAAGAAGGACTTGAAGACACTCAGATAACTGCTGAGCTCTGGGGGGACCTTACCGTTGACTGGACAGGATGAAGAGGTACCCTGAACCAGCACCTCAGGTTGGGGAAGGAGAAGCTGGTGAATGCCGAGGCGGAGAAGCGGTCCTGAAGAAACGAGCGCATCAGCTTCCACAGACCAAAGCCAGTGCATCAATGTGACATCTGCGAGCGAGACTGCCACTCTCACATCGGTCTCCACAGTCACATACAATGTTGCCCCAGACAACCAAACAGACAGGGCAATTGATAAATTGGATGCACAACCATGATTCTTTCACGATCGACGGAAGCCTCACTGCTCGCCGCCAACAACTATTATTTTGGTAACTGATAACAGATGCACCTCACGTGTGCTCGTAGACCTTTGAGATTGTTTCTGAATGCCAGTATTGTGCGAAAGCAGGTAGACAATAGCGACAGAAATTTGTTTTCAAGTCTTTTCTAAGGCAAGTGCATTGCCTGAATAATTCTGAGGAGATTTTATATTTTTGTCTCTGTAGATCTAAAGCAGGTTTTAATGCTAGTTTTGTCCTTTTGTTTACACTCGTGTCGTGTCAACAAAAACAAGTATTAAATGTTTACAAAACTTTGACCATTATCCACGTCAGGCGATGAATAGCACACATTTTAAAGTGTAGTAATCGAAAAAAAATTGTCAGGTCAGAAAAATCTGCTACTGGTAACATGTAATCCAGTACAACCTGTTTCATGAACTGGTACGCTAGCATGGTATCAGTGGGCGTGCACCTGTCGGTGCAAACGGCCAGGGCGGAGGAGGTTTCATCTAACCCAACGGCCACATGCTAGGGCACAATGTGACCCTCAGTACTTGAGTCCTTCATATTGGCCCCCGGTAGCGGTGTGGTCATAGGCTTGTTTGCCTAAATCACAGACGAAGAATTGAGCAAACTTCCCGGACGCAGCTTCGAAGCTGGCGGCAGCAGGCCAGTGGTTGATTGATAGGGCAGATGGCAATATACCGTCACTCTGGCCTGGATATCGTGACACAGAGCATCCACCAGTATTGGTGTTCTTTGGTTTGGGTCTTTCACCCTAGTCAGTTGGGACTGCGAGGCTGTGGAGTAGCCTACAAGCAGCCGGTCAGGCAATATGACTGTCCCTCTGGCATCCTCATGCACCTGGATACATTTCCAGTCGTCTTGACCCTGTCTTGCCACTTGGATAAGTTGTGTCCAGGCGAGAGAGTGAGTCTGATGTTTGCGCAGCTCTTTCTCACTAAAAACAAATTCTTTGCGCCAGTCTTAACACTCACCTCGTCTTCTTTCATCTTTGTCTCGTCTTCTTTCCTCTCAAAATTCCAACGGCGATGGGCGAGTGCGGTGGCAGCAGGTTTGGATAGACTGGAAGCTGTTAGCACAGACCTACACGTTGGTGGCTGTGGGCTATGGTCGCTTCATCGTCGATTGAAGTGGAGGCGTGGGGAGGCAGCACCCACAGTAGCTGAGCAGCCTTATTTAAGGATAGCACTGCTCACCTCAACTGAGGAAGGGGCTAGAAAAGGTGCCCTAAAGAAAGCCCACTTCACATCACCCTGACTGGTATACCGCGACCAGTGGGGATCCCTTTTTGCGGTCGAAACAAAAAGAAATTCAGCTTACTCAGGCTAGGAGCCTGGAATATACGCACACTACAGGACAACTCAAACAACCCGGAAAGACGCACTGCACTTATTGCCATTGAGCTCAGCAGGTACAACCTGGACATAGTGGCACTCAGTGAGACCAGACTCCCTGATAGTGGCCAACTCAAAGAGCTCAGTGGTGGATACACCTTCTTCTGGAAAGGCAAGGGTGCAGTCGAACCGAGACAGCATAGTGTTGGGTTTGCAATTAAAAATGACCTTGTCAGAAACTTGCAGTCCATGCCAATTGAAATAAATGACAGGCTAATGACACTCAGGATCCCAGTTGGGAAAAGCCAGTCAGCCACCCTCATTAGCGCATATGCGCCCACCATGACAAACCCAGATGAAGCCAAAGACAAGTTCTATTCTGATCTAGAATCTGTCATATGCTCTGTCCCGGCAGCTGATAAGCTGATTCTCTTGGGGGACTTCAATGCTAGGGTTGGCTCCGAAATCTCAGCGTGGCCAAATGTTTTGGGCCCTCATGGATTTGGTTCATGCAATAACAATGGGTTGCGCTTACTTACTTTGTGCGCTGAATTTGGCCTGTTCATTACCAACACAAATTTTAGTCTCCCCGTGAGAAACAGAACGTCATGGATGCATCCCCGCTCAAAGCATTGGCATCTCATAGACTATGTCATTGTGAGGAAGACTGACAGAAAGGATGTCCTTGTAACAAAGGCGATGTGTGGTGCCGAGTGTGGAACTGACCACAGACTCATTGTTTGCAAGCTCAGACTAACATTGAGGCGCAATAGACGCCCTCAAGGGAAAGCGCCACCTAAACGCCTAAATGTTTCAAAACTCTGCTCAGCTGAGAAACAGAGCGAGCTCTCATCAGAACTCTCCTCAAAATTGGATTGCGTGACTTTTGACCCTGAGAACATTGAACAGAGCTGGACTGACCTAAATACGACTGTACACTCTTGCGCCAGCAGCACAGTTGGTTTTCCTGTCCGCAAGCACCAGGACTGGTTCAATGATAATGAAATCAAAGTGCTCATCAAAGAAAAAAATAGTCTCATCCAAGCTCACTGCAGTGACCCCTCTTCCACAGCAAAAGCTGATGCACTGCGTGCATGTAAGGGTGTACTCCAGAAGAAGCTGAGGAAAATGAAAAATGACTGGCTGGAAGAGCGAGTAAGAGAAACTCAGAAATATGCCGACACAAACAACACTAGAAAGTTCTTTGAGAGCCTCCGAGCTGTGTTTGGACCATCCCGCTCTGGCACTACGCCACTTCTTGCGTCAGATGGTTCAACACGCATTGTTGAATTGAATGCCATAATTCAGCGTTGGGCAGAACATTTCGGAGGTGTGCTAAATCGGCCATCAAATATAAATACTGAGTCCATTGACCGCCTCCCTCAGACTCCTATTAATGCAGCTCTTGCCAAGCCATTCACAGCAAATGAGACCCGAACTGCCACAAATCAGATGTCCTTTAACACATCACCAGGCGTGGATTCAATTCCTGCTGAGGTGTATGCCTTCGGTGGAGAAAAGCTTATTGAAAGGTTGACCGAGTTGTTAAATCATATGTTGAAAGCAGGGAAGCTGCCACAGGACTTCAAAGATGCTTCAATCATCCATCTGTACAAAAACAAAGGGGACAGCCAAGTCTGTGACAACCATCGGGGAATCTCTCTACTTTCAATTGCTGGCAAAATATTGGCAAGAATGCTTCTGAATCGCCTTCTTGATCACCTCTCGTCAAATGACTTGCTTCCCGAGAGCCAATGTGGCTTTCGTAAAGAGAGGAGAACGGCGGATATGATTTTTGCTGCCAGACAGATTCAGGAAAAATGCATGGAACAAAATAAAGCGCTGTATATCACATTTGTTGAACTCACAAAAGCATTTGACACAGTGTGTCGTGAAGGCCTCTGGAAAATCCTGGCGAAGTTTGGGTGTCCACCCGAATTCATCACAATAGTGCGCCAGTTTCATGATAGCATGCAAGCTGCAGTCAAAAGCAACGGCAGTGTTTCAGAGCCCTTTGCTGTCACAAATGGGGTAAAACAGGGTTGTGTCTTAGCCCCAACTCTGTTCAGCATCATGTTCTCTGCAATGCTACAAGAAGCCTTTAGCTCTCCTCCTCAAGGGGTAAGCATCAAGTACCGAACTGATGGCAGTCTATTCAACCTCAGGAGACTTCAGGCAAAAACCAAAACCAAAAGTACTCAAGTCTGTGACCTACTATTTGCTGATGATTGTGCACTTCTGGCACACGATGAGGATAGCATGCAAAACTGTGTTGATAAGTTCTCTAGTGCCTGTGACAACTTTGGCCTCACAATAAGCACAAAGAAGGCGGAAGTGCTCCATCAGCCTACTCCAGACGACAAGTATCCTGTGACCCCAAATATCAAAGTCCATGACAGTCTTCTGAAGGTGTCGGAGAACTTCACCTATCTTGGCAGTACACTGTCTTCCGCGGCTCGTGTTGATACTGAAATTCTCTCAAGAATCAGCAAAGCCAGCTCTGCATTTGGCAGGCTTAGAAAGAGAAGTATGGGATGTCGCCGGCATTCGCACAGACACTAAGCTGAAAGTGTACAATGCTGTGGTCCTTCCCACCCTACTCTATGGGGCTGAAATCTGGACAGTGTACCAATCGCATGCCAGAAAGCTAAATCACTTTCATCTGGCCTGCCTTAGAAAGATCCTAAGGATCAAATGGCAGGATAAAATTCCAGACACTGAGGTCCTCAATCGTGCCAAGGAATTGAGCATCTTCTGCCACCTGAAAAAAACTCAGCTACGTTGGGCAGGACATGTTGTCAGAATGCCCGACTCCAGACTCCCTAAGCAAATCTTCTCTGAGCTCTCCAGTGGAACGAAGAATGTTGGGGCCCCAAAGAGACGTTACAAAGACACTCTCAAGTAATCACTGAAGGCCTTTGCCATTGATGTGAGTGAGTGGGAAAAGCTCTCGCTTGATCGTGCAGATTGGTGGGCGGCCCTTACCAGAGGCAGCAAAGCATGGGAAGCTGACAGAGTCCAGCAGGCTATCAAAAAAAGAGAACGGCGCAAGAAAAGGCCCAGTGGTACTGAACCAACGGAGCACTCTTGTCATTTGTGCGGAAGGGTCTGCAGGGCAAAAATAGGACTTATCAGTCACATGAGAAGCCATAAGTCATGAAAGAACAGTCTTTCCATTCTGTCCTCTGTGTCCTTTAGTTCTCTTTATTGTCCATGTGTTGAAATTCTCAACAATTTCTGTTCTTTATTCCTCTGGTGTTGTTAAGGTCATCATCATACCTGATGGACGAACTATTATTATTATTATTATTAATCGAAAAAAAAAACACAAAAAAACCCGACACTTTCAGAAATCCAGAATGATTGTTTATTTTAATACAGGATAGAATGTATAATTTCACACCTGCAGTATAGAACTGTCTTTTTTTTAAAAAGAAAACATGAGGAATCCCTGTGAATGCTGAACGGATTCTCATTAAAGTGTGAAAGTGTGGCCGAGATCGTCTCTCACCACCGAGGACGGTGTTTGAATATGAGGACATTTATGAGGACATTTTTAAGCAAAGAAAGGAAAGGAATGTGATAAACAATCTATTTCTAAAAATCTTAGACATAAACATCAACGGACACAGTTGAATAAAATGTGCGCTTTTAAACTTCACGCGGTCTTCATTCGTGTTGGATCGTGAATTAATATTGAAGAACCAACCAGAGACACAATAGCAAGAAATTGATTGAAACTGCCCAAAACCACTCGAGAGAAGGGCTGGGACGACCTGTAAGACTAAGGCACTTTTCTACACTAACTTTTCGCGTCCCATTGCAAACATGGGCAGTAACTTTCTTACTGGGCACCTTGCTTCTGCCTCTCTCTCTCCCTCTCTATCTCCCCCCCTCCCCTCCCCTTCCCTCTCTGTCTATCTATCTCTCCATCTATCTATTTGTCTGTCTCCACTGTATGAGGATAAATTTCAGCGTACAACACCAATGTACAGAACCATACGCTTTAGTTAGTCTATTGATTGTCTGTAGAGATAGCTGAGCTGCTACAGTTTGACTGTCAGCTCTATTTCAAAATGGTCTAGTTTCATCCTTTATGACTATGAAATACCGAAACACATACCGGTACATTATAAACTGCACAGAACAGAGACAGTTACGTCCTCTGATGGCATGAGGATTTGCCTCAGCTCTATTGTTTTTTTGTTTTTTTTGTTGTAGTTGTTGTTTAATTCTAGTCTTGGTCAAACAAAAATAACTAACTGAACTTTATTTTAATTTAAACGGGTCTGTTGAATCTTCACAGACACCGGACCAAACATTTCTTCTTGGCGGGAGCGGTTCTCTAACCCTACAGGTGCCAGCTGATACTGATTGCACAGTTCATCATTCTGAAACTTACAAAACTAGTGCCAAACGACATTCTCTATAATTTATTGATACTTTTGAAGGCAATCCAAACATAGAAAATTGGACATTTTCGAAGTGTTCCGAATATGGACCACTGGGCATTTAGGGGGAGGGGAGGGGGGAAAAAGGGGGATGTAATGATTTAAATAACTAGTACGTCACGTTTGTCTTTTTAGCTCTGGAATAAATTTGAATTTTAAGATTTGGCAACGACATAGCGAATGCCATATTGATATTTCTTGCATCTTTTTTCCCACAAAGCCTGTGAGGCAATGACAATAATATTATTTTGCATTCAGGAAATTTACACTAACTATATTTAAAAAAATTACTGAACAAATCACAGGTCGTACGTGACGAAAACAATCATAAGTACTGATGTACTGAATGTTCAAATTAAGGAGTAAACGAGATACTGATTCACTTGTTGGAGATGAATTAGCTGTTTAAGTAGAGTATGAAAATACAATCATGTGTTTCGATTCTGTAGTACACGCTAAAATGGAAATGACGATTCAAGCATGTGTCGAAAGTAACACGCCTACTACTGGTGGAACATTTTTATACTTTGCTTGATTGTCTTTTGGAATTTTATAGAATGCCTAGGCAACGTGTATACTTTGCCGTTTCCTATTTTCATACTTCATGTACTTAAATACTTCATACTTTGCCGGTAACATAATATATTATTATATACTGTAATTTAATTTAATATACATTATTGTTACTGATTCGTAAGATAGATTTACCACACATTTCTCCATTTTAGTGTGATTGCTTGGCACACAGATTTGTTTTCCTCCTAATATTGGTTTAAACTTCGCAGACTAGTGTATCTTTTTGCTTTGTAGTCTGTATTCAGCAAATATGTTTATCTTTGTCTCCGTTCTAATATGCGTTCGGGAGATAGAATTCTCTGTTTCGTTTAGAGCCTTATCTATGTCACGAGTGGAGTGAGCGATAGTTAATAATTACGGGGGGAAAGGAGGAGAGTAAAATTAACGCACGTAGACAAGTAAGTTAAAGCGTGCATGTTGTGAGTGGTGGGGGGGGGGGGTCTGAATGAGGCGAAAGCGCTGTATTACTATCACTGCAAGTTAGAAGGTCCTACTGAACGGACGCTAGTAAGAGCCCATCGGGCGAACATAAGGGGAGCAGTCGGAAGACGGATGAGAGAGTTTTTTCCAGTGATGACTGGTAGGTAGAACGTTGATTGATAATTATGATTGATGTATTATATTCGTCTATTACCATGATGTAAATAAGTATATGTGAGGAATGTGGAAGTCCTTGATATTGGATATAGCAATGTGCGCCATGAGCGATAGATGAAAGTGAGTTCATGGATTTGTAGCGCGAGTGAGTAGTGTGTACTCCGATGGAGGTGTGTTACCGTAAGATGTTTGGTGAGTGAAATGTGAACTATTGTGTGTACGCTTCATGGGTTGTAAGGAGAGGTGGAGTGAATAGAAATGTTAGGGTATTATACCAATGTAATGTTATTCTTGTAGGTGTCGGGGACGGGCCGAAGAGCCACCTCGATGAACACAGGGGATAGGCCAGCATAGGGCCGGAGGCCACACATAGGCCAGAAGTGAGGCTGTCGGTGCAGGACAGTAGAGGCACATAAAGTCGTGGCAGTCAGGCCACGGACAGGGACGTAGATATGAGCGTGAATGTGATAATGTACTATTGCCATGTTGATGGGCTATTGAAATGATAATGTGCTATTGCCCTGCTGAGGTGCTAGTGGAATGCTAAGGTGTATGACAATAGGAAGGTGATATTGAGAGACTGCGGTGCCAGTGAATTATTAATGTGCTATTAAGACCCTGAGGGGAGAGGCCGAGGCCGAAGTGCCTTTAGGAAGTTAATACCGGGTTGTGGATCCGAGGAAGAGTGCATGTGAGAATAAGGCCGTTGTACGGCAGTTAATTTCAATAATATAATGTATGTAATTGCGCTATTATCTGTATAATTATGTTTAAATAAATGTGTGAGTCTGATGGGTTGTTCTGTTAAGTGTTAAACTTGTTCGTTCGTGATTGTTGTCCTGTCATAACTTATTACATCTCCCAGTCTGGGATTTGTGACAATCTAGAGTGGGCGTGTCCCCTTTTCGTTGATTCCGGAGCGGATATTTTTGGGTGCTAAAATTGGTTAGTAAAACTCGATTAAGAGTGAAGAACGTAAATTAATTATTTCTCTACAGTTTTACTTTATGGCCTGGCCGTCCAGTCATTTTCCTTCCAACACCGAAGCCAAAGCTGTGACGGTGAGATGAGACGCTCTCTAAGTTTTCCTTCGCCTACCACTCTGCATTTTGAGAAGATAGTGAAAGAAGGAAAAACTGTGGAAATGGATCTATGTTGAAATGAAAACATTTGTTGTTTCTGTTTTCTTCCTGCTTTTTTTTTCTTTTTCTTTTTCTTTTAACCTTGAGACGATCCAAGTCGCTGAGACGGCCATATTGTTGTATAGGACATTTTGCCTATTTTGATGTTGTGTCATGAAAGTGGTTTCTCACTCCTAATTTCGTTATGTGTAAGACACAATTCCAATCGGTTAAAAACGCTTCTAGATAACATTCAATGCTGAAAAGATTGATTTAATTATAATATGCAACTTACTCATGGAGCAAAATATTTTTCATCAAGCGAACCGATATGAACATTTCAGCAAATTACCCGAAAAATCCAAACACGTTTGAGGGTTAAGACTGTCACGAGCGAGTGAGCGGGGGTCCGTGAGTGCGGGGAAGGGGATTTGAAGCGTGCATGTTGTGAGTGAAGTTGAGGCGTAGTAGAGGCAAAATCTGAATAGTCAGATCACTGCAAGTTAAGAAGTCCAAGGGGACAGACGTGAGAGAGCAGTCGGGAGATTGTGTGTTTTCCAATGATGGCTGGTAGGTTGAACTATGATTGATAATTATGATGATTGATGTACTATGTTCTCCTATGACCATGATGTAAATAAGTTATATGTGAGGACTGTGAAAGTCATTGATTACTGTGTATAGAGATGTGCGCAATGAGCGATAGATGTAAGTTAGGAGCAGGGATTTGTGACAGTGGGGGCTCGTCCAGTTTACCTGTGGTCATTTTGACATTGCGTATTCATCATATCTAGTTGTATTTCTGTTGTGGTAGGAATTTGTGCTGTTGTCTTTTGTTCGTTGGATGTATGGGAATTTGATGATATGATTTATGTATATTTATGAATATGTATTGATGCATGTGTTGTTATGAATATGTACTAATGGTTGCTTGATTTTTGCAGAGAGTGTGTGTGCCAGCCTGAGGAGGCAAGCGGCCAGAGATCCGAGAGAAGGGGAAAAGTAAATTTACAGTCGAAAGTTAAGTAAAACTGAAATTTTGTGCCCTGGATTGAGGGCTGTCTTTTCATCTGTCTGTTTCTCTGTTTTTGCTGTTTTTGTTGTCGTTATAGATTATACGGGCGGTGGAGTGGGTTTGCTGTGGTGAACGTAGTTTATCCTCTTCGGGAGGTGGGCTATACGTGGAACCGCGTTCATCACAGTGAACAGTTCTTTAGGGCTTTCTATTTGTTTAGTTGTAGCGTCGATATCTTCTCTGTTCTGCAGGAAGACGTATTCTCTTGTCCCCTCTCTTACCTATCTGTAGATACGTTCTTTTTTTCAGGCTCTGTTCTTGTTCGTACCTTGTAGTGTAATCGGCGTAGTTAGGTTGCATTTTTTTCCCCACTATATTTTTTTTTTAGAAGTCTTTGTCCTAGTCTGGTTCGTTGTCCTTGATGTACTTGTGGTCCTTCTTCTGAATTTTCTCATTCTTGTCTTTGCTATTCTCTTTTATTACCTAATAATGCTATACATTTTATGAACATAGAATTAGTTAGAGAGTATGCTATAGAATGCTCAGTTAGGTATTGTTCTGAATTGCATTTGAAAATAGTGGTTGTTATTGTAGTGGCATAATTTCAGGTCTCGGGTCGCGTCGTTTATGGTACCTGCACAGACAGTTATTATATTTCAAATTATATAATTATAAATCCGTGAAATGGCGGAGCTCCAGCAGCTAATGAAGTTGGGTAACGAACTTGGCCTGGAGGGAGAGGAGCTCCGTAGTTGGATTAGGGAGCAGCAGGCGGACTGGCGCGATGAGCGTGCTAAAGATAGACAGCGAGAAAAAGAGGCCCAGGAAAGGGAGTTAAAGTTAAAGGAGATAGAAGCTCAAGAGCGGGAGATAGAGGCTAGGGATAAGCAACAGGAGAGAGAGACGCGAGTAAGAATCGCGGAATTAGAAATCAAAAAGAATGCGCCAACGGAAACAGTTGAGCGGCAGGGACAAAATAAAAGTGGTGTTCGGATTAAGCTGCCTACGTTCGACGACCAGAAGGACGATATAGACGCCTTCCTTTACAGGTTCGAACTAAATGCACAACTGCAATGGGGGGGAGAATAAGAAATTATGGTCCACGTACCTGGCATCCTTATTGCAGGGTCGAGCGTTAACCTACTTTAATGAGTTACAGCGCGAAGACGTGCATGATTACGATAAGCGTAAGTCTGCTGCTTCACCGATTTGCGCGTACGGAGGAATATTTTCCGGGAGAAGTTTAGGCGAGCACGTGCGGATACCAGGGAGGACTTTGCTGCCTTCGTCGCCAGATTGACGGAGTATTTCGCGAACTGGTTGGAGTTGTCGCATGTTGGCACAGATTTTGTTAAATTGAAGGACCTAATGATCCGTGACCAGCTATACGCGTCGTGCCATAAGGATTTAATGGCTTTTCTTAAGGAAAACGAACCCGCGACGGTGCAGGAGGCGTCAAAGTTGGCGGAAGCATACCGTACGGCACATCCGTCCAAACCAGTCGCGAGGGCGTACGTGCAGGATGCTGGTTACGTCGCCGTTGTTGAGGGGTCGCCGACAGGACATAGTACAGACAGGTTGCGTCAGCGTGGTGGCTTTAAGGGGCAAGCCCAGGTCCCACGTAGGGGGTATTGCCAATCACCTGCATATGGAGCCGGTAAGTTTGACCGAGCAGGAGGGCGAGATCGCCGTAATGGCCGAGGGCGTTTCGTAACCTCTACCGATGATCGACGGCAGAGGGACTTTAGTTCCGGTCGCGATGGGTCACGGGGACCCAGGTCTAGCGGAGCACAGGGAGCGGAGTGTTAGACTTGCGGACGCGTAGGGCATTTTTCACGGGAGTGTAGGGCCGCGAAATGTTGGAACTGCGGAAGAGCAGATCACATTAGCGTAAATTGTCCTGCAGGTAGGATAGCGGCGAACGTGGATGGCAATCATAGTAGCTCCACTCAATGTTCGCCTAGTAAGTTTCAACATGCAGCCGCGTGTGTTACATCGGACAACGGAGGCGGACAGTATTCTAAGTGTCCCAGTTGTGAAAAATTATTATCTTCCAGTGTTTTACCTTGTGGGAGAAAGATTCCCGTTATTAATTCATGTCATACAGGGGGTGGTCTTAGGGTTTATTCGGGGTTTGTTGGGGACGAACCGGTGTCAGTTTTGCGTGATACAGGATCTACCGTTGTGGGAGTGCATAGAGACTGCATTCACGAGTCACAGCTTACGGGTGAGACTGTCCCATGCATTCAATTTTCAGGGGCCATTGAGAAATTACCCATGGCAAAGATAGTGATTGATACACCTTTTCTTAGCGGGGAAGTCGAAGCAGTCGTTGGGTTTTTTCCAGGCGCCCAGCTCATCATTGGTAATGTATCTCGTGAAGTTTCCCCTTCTGAAGAGCATGTACAGGCATGGTCACAGTCTAAAGGTATTGACTTTTGTGCCGCAGTCGAGACACGTTGACAAGTAGCTGATAAGGATAAAATAAGACCTTTGGCGACGCCAGCGGTCAACCTAGATATCACACCAGAGCGCTTGGCGAAATTACAAAAGGAGGATCCATCATTGAGTCCATGTTTTGGGGAAGCGCGAACTGAGAAAACGAGGAAATATAAGAACGGTTCATCTTCCTTTCTTATCCAGGGGGGCATTCTGTTCCGTAAGTATGTCACAGTGGCTTCCGTTCTAAAGCAGGTCGTTGTGCCAGCGTTGCTAATAGCAACAGTATTGCGGTTGGCCCATGATGTCCCATTAGCGGGTCATATGGGAATAGCTAGAACCAAAGAAAGAGTTCTCAAGAATTTTTATTGGCCATCAATCCACAGAGATGTACGGTTGTATTGTAAGACGTGCAGTGCGTGCCAAAAGACGACGCACAAGGGTCGTACAGCCCAGGCTCCTCTTCAAAGTATCCCCACGGTTTTAAGAAGGTTTCGATTGACCTTGTTGGCCCCATTCACCCAGCTACCGATAGGGGGAATCGATTTTTCTTAACGGTCATTTGTAATGCTACGAGATGGCCAGAGGCGGTTCCTCTTCGTACCGTAACGTCAGAAGAAGTTGCGGAAGCGTTGTTTGGAATCTTCGCTAGAGTGGGAATACCGGAACAGATTTTGTCTGATAGGGGCGCGCAATTTACGTCGGATATGATGAGGGAATTGTTTCGCTTATTTAGCATACAGCCCATCACTACCACCCCATATCATCCACAGGCTAATGGCAGGTGCGAGAAACTAAACTCGACGCTAAAGTCGATGTTGCGTAAGGTAGCTGCTGATCGCCCTAAAGATTGGGATAGATATATCCCTGCAGTATTATTTGCGTATATGGAGGTACGTCAGGAGTCAACAGGATTCTCTCCGTTTGAGATGTTGTAGGGTCGTAGTCCTAGGGGTCCAACTGATGTTCTCCGGGACATGATGACGTCGCCATCATCGGGAGACGATGAGCAAATTTCAGTGTTCCAGTACCTTGTTGATTTAAGAGAGAGATTCTCTTCAGCGCGCACTATTGCGGAAGAAGCTTCTAGTATCGCTTCAGAAAGAGCAAAAAACTATAAAGATAGAGGGTCCAAACTGCGAATTTTTAAGCCAGGAGACAAGGTTTTATTGTTATTACCTACGGATCATAATAAGTTATTAATGACATGGAAAGGTCCGTATACTATTGAGCGAGTCGTTTCGAAGGTAGATTATGCTATTCAGATTGATGAATCAGTTAAGGTTTTCCATGTTAATATGCTGCAGAGATTTTATGAGAGACCAGAGTATCTATGTGCTCAGACGAAACCAGAGGAGAGTGTCTTCTCTATTGCTTGTACGGGGGTCGTAGACCAGTTAGACAGTGACGTGAGCGACACTGAGGCACAGGAAGAGGTACAAATTCAATTGCCGGAGTTAACTCTGACACAAGGTTACAGGGACGTAAAATTTAGCCTTGACCTTACGAGTTCACAGAGTAGGGAACTTCAGACCCTGTTAGCGTCATTCCCAGATGTTATCACAGATTTGCCGGGTCGTACTACGGTGATCCAGCACCAAATAAAGTTGACTTCGGATAGGCCAGTATCTCTTAAACCTTATCCGTTGCGTTTTTCGTCCAGAGATAGAGTTATAAAGGAAGTTGAGGCCATGTTGAAGTTAGATGTGATAGAACCGTCAACATCGCCATATTCATCACCCATCGTCCTCGTGAAAAAACTTGATGGATCGGTGCGGTTCTGTATTGATTTTCGCAGATTGAACACTATTACGGTAGGCGATAGGGAGCCTATACCATTCCAAGAGGAACTAATAGCTTCACTGGCTGGTTCCACGTGGTTCTCGAAGATAGATTTAACAAAAGGGTAGTGGGAAATTCCTCTTGCTGAGGAATCAAAACAGTACACGGCTTTCCAAACGCCCATAGGATTGTTTCAATTTAAGGTCATGCCATTTGGGTTGGTAAACGCGCCAGCTACGTTTGCAAGATTAATGAGACTGGTATTGAAGGACATATCTAATGTCGTGTCATTCTTTGACGATATAGCGTGTCATACGTCGTCATGGTCTGAACATATTCAGACACTAACAGTAATTTTTAAACGATTGCGTCATTTTGGGTTAACTGCTAAACCCGCAAAGACGGATTTGGCATGTCCAGAAATAGTATTCTTAGGACATCTCGTGGGTAGAGGTGTCACGAGTGGAGTGAGCGATAGTTAATAATTACGGGGGGAAAGGAGGAGAGTAAAATTAACGCACGTAGACAAGTAAGGGAAAGCGTGCATGTTATGAGTGGTGGGGGTCTGAATGAGGCGAGAGCGCTGTATTACTATCACTGCAAGTTAGAACGTCCTAAAGAGCGGACGCAAGAGAAAGCCCAGTGGGCGAACATAAGGGGAGCAGTCGGAAGACTAGTGAGAGAGTTTTTTCCAGTGATGACTGGTAGGTGAAACGATGATTGATAACTATGATTGATGTATTATATTCGTCTATTACCATGATGTAAATAAGTATATGTGAGGAATGTGGAAGTCCTTGATATTGGATATAGCAATGTGCGCCATGAGCGATAGATGAAAGTTGAGTTCATGGATTTGTAGCACGAGTGAGTATTGTGTACTACGATGGAGATGTGTTACCGTAAGATGTTTGGTGAGTGAAATGTGAACTATTGTGTGTACGCTTCATGGGTTGTAAGGAGAGGTGGAGTGAACAGAAATGCTATGGTATTATACCAATGTAATGTTATTCTTGTAGGTGTCGGGGACGGGCCAAAGAGCCACCTCGGTGAGCACAGGGGATAGGCCAGCATAGGGCCGGGGCCACACATAGGCCAAGAGTGAGGCTGTCGGTGCAGGACAGTAGAGGCACATAAAGTCGTGGCAGTCTGGCCACGGACAGGGACGTAGATATGAGCGTGAATGTGCTAATTGAAATGATAATGTACTATTGCCATGTTGATGGGCTATTGAAATGATAATGTACTATTGCCATGTTGATGGGCTATTGAAATGATAATGTGCTATTGCCCTGCTGAGGTGCTAGTGGAAGGCTAAGGTGTTATGGCAATAGGAAGGTGATATTGAGAGACTGCGGTGCCAGTGAATTATTAATGTGCTATTAAGACCCTGAGGGGAGAGGCTGAGGCCGAAGTGTCTTTAGGAAGTAAATACCGGGTTGTGGATCCGAGGAAGAGTGCATGTGGGAATAAGGCCGTTGTACGGCAGTTAAATTCAATAATATAATGTAGGTAATTGCGCTATTATCTGTATAATTATGTTTAATAAATGTGTGAGTCTGATGGGTTGTTCTGTTAAGTGTTAAGCTTGTTCGTTCGTGATTGTTCTCCTGTCATAACTTATTACATTTCCCAGTCTGGGATTTGTGACACTGGGGGCTCGTCCGTTGTGACACTGGGGGCTCGTCCGTTGTGACACTGGTGGCTCGTCCGTTGTGACTCGTCAATTTTCGTAATATTTAGTTGTAGTTAGTTAGTAGGTATTTTTCAGTGGGCATTTGTTACTTTAGTTTTTGTCCACGTAGTACTTATCTTGTGGTAGGAATTTGTGCTGTCTTTGCTCGTGGGATGAATGGAAATTTCATGATGGTATAATTTATGTATATTTATGAATATGTATTGATGCATGTATTTTGATGAATATGTATTAATGTGTACTTAAAATTCTGCAGAGAGTATGTGTGCCAGCCTGTAGAGGTCAAGCAGCCAGAGCTCCGAGAAAGGGGAGGAACTTAAGTCTAGGGGAGAGTTAAGTAAAATTCAAAATTTTTGTGCCCTGGATTGTGGGCTGTCCCTTTGATCTGTCTTTTTCTCTGTTTTTGCTGTTTTCGTTGTAATTGATTATACGGGCGGTGGCGCGGGTTTGCTGTGTTGAACTTAGTTTATCCTTTTCAAAAGGTGTGGGAAATTTGGAACTTCGTTCATCACAGTGAACAGTTCTGTAGGGACCTGTATTTTTGTTTAGACTGTGGCGTTCCATCTTCCTCGTTGTTTTCGGAAGACGTTTCTCTTGTCCCTCTTACCTATCTGTAGATACGTTCTTTTTTTTCAGACTCTGTTCTTGTTCGTACCTTGTAGTGTAATCGGCGTAGTTAGGTTGCATTTTTTTTTCCATTATATTTTCTTTTTTAGGTCTTTGTCCTAGTCTGGTTCGTTGTTCCTCGATGTCCTTGTGGTCCTTCTTCTGAAGTTCTTTATTCTTGTCGTTTCTATTCTCTTTTATTATTAATAGTGCTATACATTTTATGAACATAGAATTAGTTAGAGAGAATATGCTATAAAATGTTCAGTAGGTAAATTTCTGAATTGTATTTGAGACAATTGGGTGTTGTTATATCTGGTGTGATCTCAGGTCTCTGGTCGTGTCGTTAGTGATCATACCGACAGGTTAGTCGTTTTCATAATACATACCATAACCATAAATCTGTGAAATGGCGGATCTCCGTGAGCTCATGAAATTGGGTACGGAACTTGGCCTTGAGGGAGAGGAGCTGCGTAGCTGGATTAAAGAGCAGCAGGCAGAATTGCGCGATGAACGTGCTAAGGATAGACAGCGAGAAAAAGAGGCCCAAGAGTTAGAAGCTCAGCAACAGGAGAGACGGGCTAAGGAAAGGGAGCAGGAGATAAAGTTAAGGGAGATAGAGGCTAGATATAAGGAACAGGAGAGAGAAGCGCGAATAAGAATCGCCGAGTTGGAAATCAAAAAGAATGCGCCAACAGAAACAGTTGAGCGGCAGGGGCAAAATAAAGGTGGCGTTAGGATTAAGCTGCCTACGTTCGACGACCGGAAGGACGACATAGACGCCTTCCTTTACAGGTTCGAACTGAACGCACAACTGCAATGGGGGGAGAATAAACAATTATGGTCCACGTACCTGGCTTCCTTGTTGCAGGGGCGAGCGTTAACCTACTTTAAAGAGCTACAGCGCGAAGACGTACATGATTATGATAAGCTGAAGTCGTTGCTGCTTCGCCGATTTGCGCGTACCGAGGAATATTTCCGGGAGCAGTTTAGGCGAGCACGTGCGGATACCAGGGAGGACTTTGCTGCCTTCGTCGCGAGACTAACAGAATATTTCACGAACTGGATGGACTTGGCGCATGTGGGCGCGGATTTTGCTAAATTGAAAGACCTAATGATCCGTGACCAGCTGTACGCGTCGTGCCATAAAGATCTGGTGGCTTTCCTGAAAGAAAACGAACCCGCGACGGTGCAGGAGGCGTCTAAGTTGGCGGAAGCATACCGTACGGCACATCCGCCCAAACCAGTCGCGAGGGCGTACGTGCTGGATGCTGGTTACGTCGCCGTGGTTGAGGGGTTGCCGGCAGGACATAGGGACAGGTCGCGTCAGCGTGGTGCCTATAACGGGCAAGCCCAGGGGCAACGTAAGGGGTATCACCAATCACCTGCATATGGATCCGGTAAAGTTGACCGAGCAGGAGGGCTAGGTCGCGGTAATGGCCGAGGGCGATTTGTGACCTTTGCCGATGACCGACGGCATAGGGACTTTAGTTCCGGTCCCGATGGGTCACGGGGACCCAGGTCTAGCGGAACACAGGGAGCGGAATGCTGGACTTGCGGACGCGTGGGGCATTTTTCACGCGATTGTAGGGCCGCGAAGTGTTGGAACTGCGGAAGAGCAGATCACATCAGCGTGAATTGCCCTGCAGGTAGGATAGCGGCGAACGTGGATGGCAATCACGGTAGCTCCACTCCATGTTCCCCTAATAAATTTCATCATGCGGCCGCGTGTGTTACATCGGACAACGGAGGCGGACAGTATTCTAAGTGTCCCAGTTGTGAGAAGTTATTATCTTCCGGTGTTTTACCTTGTGGGAGAAAGATCCCCGTTATAAATTCATGTCATACAGGAGGTGGTCTTAGGGTTTATCCGGGGTTTGTTGGAGACGAACCGGTCTCGGTTTTACGAGATACAGGATCTACCGTTGTGGGAGTGCATAGGGACTGCATTCGGGATTCACAGCTTACAGGTGAGACTGTCCCGTGCATCCAATTTTCAGGGGCCATTGAGAAATTACCCATGGCAAAGATAGTGATAGATACGCCTTTCCTTAGCGGGGAAGTCGAAGCAGTCGTTGGTTGTTTTCCAGGCGCCCAGCTCATCATTGGGAATGTTTCTCGGGTAGTTTCCCCTTCCGAGGAGAATGTGCAGGCATGGTCACAATCAAAAGGTATTGACTTTTGTGCCGCAGTCGAGACACGTCGACAGGTACGTGATAGAAGTAAGATTAGACCTTTGGCAACGCCAGCGGTCAACCTGGATATCACACCAGGGCGCTTGGCGACATTACAAAAGGAGGACCCATCATTGAGTCCATGTTTTGAGGAGGCGCGAACGGAGAAAACGAGGAAATATAAGAACGGGTCGTCTTCCTTTGTTATTCAGGCGGGCATTCTGTTCCGGAAGTATGTGACAGTGGCTTCCGTTCAGAAGCAGTTAGTGTTGCCAGTATCCTTGATTGCAACGGTATTGCGTCTGGCCCATGATGTTCCATTAGCGGATCATATGGGAAGTGCTAGAACCAAGCAAAGAGTTCTGAAAAATTTTTATTGGCCGTCAGTATACAGAGATGTACGGTTATATTGTAAGACGTGCAGTGCGTGCCAAAAGACGACGCATAAGGGTCGTACACCCCAGGCTCCTCTTCAAAAGATCCCCACGGTTTCGGAACCGTTTAAAAAGGTTTCGATAGACCTTGTTGATTTAAGTGAAAGATTATCTTCAGCGCGCACTATAGCAGAAGAAGCTTCTAGTATCGCTTCGAAAAGAGCAAAAGACTATAAAGATATAGGATCCAAACTGAGAATTTTTAAGCCAGGAGACAAGGTCCTATTGTTGTTACCTACGGACCATAATAAGTTGCTGATGGTATGGAAAGGTCCTTATGTTATTGAGCGAGTTGTTTCGAAGGTAGATTACGCTATCAATTAAGGTTTTCCATGTTAATATGCTACAGAGATTTTGTGAGAGACCAGAGTATCAGTATTCTCATACTGGTGTTGAAGGACATACCTAATGTCGGGTCATTCTTTGACGATATAGCATGTCATACGTCGACATGGTCTGATCATATTCAGACACTAACAGTAATTTTTAAACGATTACGTCAGTTTGGGTTAACTGCTAAACCCGCAAAGATGGATTTGGCATGTCCAGAGATAGTATTCTTAGGACATATCGTGGGTAGAGGTGTTCAGGGACCTGAAGTAACAAAAATTGACAAATTAGTAGGGTTGCAAATCCCTAAAACAAAGCCCGACTCATATCGCCGACTACCTTAGTCGAGCCTAGGGGAAGAGTTCAGGAGCTTATACATCGGAGGACAGGAACATTGACAGGATCTGTGTGAATGAGTCGTCGACTTTAAAATATTGACATTATAAATATGATATGAAGAATGGTTGATAGGTTGATTGGTTTTTGATTCTGTATTAGGTAGTGTGTTTAGTTAGCTATTGATGATGTGATACATATATGCATAGTGCAGGGCATATTGATCCCCATATTTTCCCCTGATTCCGGTATTTTATGTGCTAGGGGCATTGGTAGGTCATTTTTATGTAAGTATTGCTCACGCTCACTCGTTGACAGTCATCTTGATGCGATTTGAAATTAATTGCATTAATTTTTTTGGGGTGGGGGATGATGTCACGAGTGGAGTGAGCGATAGTTAATAATTACGGGGGGAAAGGAGGAGAGTAAAATTAACGCACGTAGACAAGTAAGGGAAAGCGTGCATGTTATGAGTGGTGTGGGTCTGAATGAGGCGAGAGCGCTGTATTACTATCACTGCAAGTTTGAACGTCCTAAAGGGCGGACGCAAGAGAAAGCCCAGTGGGCGAACATAAGGGGAGCAGTCGGAAGACTAGTGAGAGAGTTTTTTCCAGTGATGACTGGTAGGTGAAACGATGATTGATAACTATGATTGATGTATTATATTCGTCTATTACCATGATGTAAATAAGTATATGTGAGGAATGTGGAAGTCCTTGATATTGGATATAGCAATGTGCGCCATGAGCGATAGATGAAAGTTGAGTTCATGGATTTGTAGCACGAGTGAGTATTGTGTACTACGATGGAGGTGTGTTACCGTAAAATGTTTGGTGAGTGAAATGTGAACTATTGTGTGTACGCTTCATGGGTTGTAAGGAGAGGTGGAGTGAATAGAAATGGTATGGTATTATACCAATGTAATGTTATTCTTGTAGGTGTCGGGGACGGGCCGAAGAGCCACCTCGGTGAGCACAGGGGATAGGCCAGCATAGGGCCGGGGCCACACATAGGCCAAGAGTGAGGCTGTCGGTGCAGGACAGTAGAGGCACATAAAGTCGTGGCAGTCTGGCCACGGACAGGGACGTAGATATGAGCGTGAATGTGCTAATTGAAATGATAATGTACTATTGCCATGTTGATGGGCTATTGAAATGATAATGTGCTATTGCCCTGCTGAGGTGCTAGTGGAAGGCTAAGGTGTTATGGCAATAGGAAGGTGATATTGAGAGACTGCGGTGCCAGTGAATTATTAATGTGCTATTAAGACCCTGAGGGGAGAGGCTGAGGCCGAAGTGTCTTTAGGAAGTAACTACCGGGTTGTGGATCCGAGGAAGAGTGCATGTGGGAATAAGGCCGTTGTACGGCAGTTAAATTCAATAATATAATGTATGTAATTGCGCTATTATCTGTATAATTATGTTTAATAAATGTGTGAGTCTGATGGGTTGTTCTGTTAAGTGTTAAACTTGTTCGTTCGTGATTGTTGTCCTGTCATAACTTATTACATCTCCCAGTCTGGGATTTGTGACAAGAGGTATTCAGAGACCTGAAATAACAAAAATTGAGAAATTAGTAGGGTTACAAATCCCTAAGACAAAGAAACAAGTGAGAAGCTTAGTGGGAATTTTAAATTATTACAGGAAGTTCATTCCGAACTTTTCCTCCTTGTCATCTCCTCTTACTGACCTTACTAAGAAGGGCCAGCCCGATAAGGTCCAGTGGACGTCTGATTGTCAGACAGCATTTGATAAATTGGTGACAGCATTATCATCGTCACCCATTCTGATATTGCCAGATTTTCGATCTAAATTTATCCTCAGAACAGATGCATCGGACTCTGGTGTCGGCGCTTGTCTTCTACAGGAGAAGAACGAATGTTTCCATCCTGTATGTTATGTCAGTCGAAAGTTACTGCAGAGAGAAAGGAAGTATTCTGTAATAGAGAGGGAGTGTCTTGCCATTGTGTGGTCCGTCCAAAAATTAGGACGTTATCTGATGGGACGAGAATTCTACATCCAGACAGACCACAAGCCACTAACGTTTTTGTCTAAGAATCGTTCATCCAGCCCTCGCTTATCTAGATGGGCATTGGCTTTACAGCCGTATACGTTCGTCATTCAACCGATTCCAGGAACCAGCAATCATATCGCCGAGTACCTTAGTCGAGCCTAGGTGAAGATTTCAGTGGCTTACACATCGGAGGACAGGAACATTCGACAGACAGAACAACGAAGAGTCGCAGCACAATTGGAAACGTATGTCAGCAGAAATTGGGAAACATATGAACATTGACAGTGATCGGCGTGAACGAGTCCTCGATCTTAAAATATTGACATTATAAATACTATATGAAGAATGCTTGATAGGTTGATTGATTTTGATTCTGTATTAGGTATTATGTTTTAGTTAGGTATTGATGATGTGATATATATATATGCATAGTGCAGGGCAAATTGATCGCCATATTTTCCCCTGATTTCGGTATCATATGTGCTATAGACATTGGTAGATCATTTTTATGTAAATATTGCTCACGCTCACTCGTTGACAATTATCTTGATGCGATTTGAAATTAATTGCATTAATTTTTTTGGGGTGGGGGATGATCCTCAAATGCAGTTAGCCGATCCTATCATTTGGCCGACGATAAAATGTTTGTGACGTTATGTTGTATGCTTTTTAGCCATTTTGCCGACCAAACTTCAATCCTCATTTTTTACGAAAACCCAAAAATGCACATACAACATTATGACAAATAATTATTCTTTTTGGATTTATTACAGTTTTCACTTTTAAGTTGACCTTACCTGATATTTTGTGAACTATGACAATGTTTTGCAAAATTAATTAAAAAAAAAAAATCACCGTACACAAATCCCGGCCTGTGAAGAAAGATTGTCTATCGTGCTGATTTGGAGATCGACTCAATCAGATCAGCCTGTAAATATTTTTTATTGTTTTTTTCCTGGTTAGCAAGAAATGGTATTACACCCAGCAAGAGCTTGATATCACGCCAGTGCTAAACCCATTTGGTTTTTGTTGTTACATGTTGTTGTCTTCTTGGGCCACATCTTTAAAGAAATTGCCAGAATTTGCCGAGCCTAAAAACATCCTGTTTGTGTGCTGAATTAGCAAAAATCTTTAGCCCATGCCTAGCGAGCGCGCCGCCTGACCCCGTCGCTGTCTGTTCCTTTCTGGGTACAACTACCTGAAAAGTTTGGGATTTTTTTTTTCTATTAAATTTGCCATTCACCCCCCATGCCGCAACTTGTTTACTATATCAAATTTTAAACCCGGTATCTTATGACATGAATAATACTGCTGACTCGCTTGGCTGGCGATCTTTATGATACCTTGCAGACTTAAAAGAGCGCTTGACGAACTGTATAATAATGATATTTATCTTTTTTTTATGTCTTTAAAATGAATATTTGGGAGCCCTTCATAATCTGCCCACTTTCCTTTTCCTTTGTCCATGCAATGTTTACGGCATCTCAATTTATGCCATGAAAGAGTTTTAGTTATCAGCAATTTCGCCTTTTCATACCGATAAAGCCGTTTCTCGTGATTTGCTTTAGATTTACATTTTTATCCAAGGTTAAATTTAAGGCCCCCGTGAAAAGTGAATAGATTTTGGCAAATTGTTATGTTGTATAACTTCAAGGCCGTGGAGGCTTCAGAATTTCATATGGGGGCCGTGAGAAGCAAACTGGTTTTCATCGTTTTTATGTTGTTTTTGTTTGCTTTCTCTGAGCAACTACAACTGCGTCAACAATGGTCTGCAAGGCATAATCGCGACCGTAGTTCTTGGCTGTTCCAACTCCATTCTTCGCACAAGTGAGAGATTTGACGTTAAACGTATGCAGTTTTAGTATTGTGATCAGGAGTTAGAATAAATCGGAACTGGGAACGAGTTTGATAAGTACCACAACGCAATATAAACCAGGGTCAAAGAGTGCAATTCTTATATCTTTTCTACATTACTAAAAGATCCCCAGTTGTTGTTTAATTTTTTCTTCAGAAAATAGAGATAGAACAGATAAGAACTAAGGTCGTGACTTTTCATCTGCGTTCTTCCCCCCCCCCCACCCCAACCCCCCAAATGGCGTACCCCCACCCCCCACCCTTTTTTCCCCTACCCCTAAATCACAGTGGCGGTGTAATAAAAAAGATACATTGTGGTTTACATAATAAGGACATGTAAAGATATGAAGAAAATTATTATATATACGTGTGTTTCTCTATGTGTATGTGTGTGTGTGTCTTCACGATTATCCAATAATTAGGTCCCCCTATATAGCACCAAACTACTTTGAAAACTAACACACTGAGATGTCTAAGAGACTGTGAAGTGTTTTAAATGTAAGAACATAATTATATTCTTTATGATTCATACTTATTTTAAAACATGCATTTATTGATACTTTTGAAGGCAATCCAAACATAGAAAATTGGACATTTTCGAAGTGTTCCGAATATGGACCACTGGGCATTTAGGGGGAGGGGAGGGGGGAAAAAGGGGGATGTAATGATTTAAATAACTAGTACGTCACGTTTGTCTTTTTAGCTCTGGAATAAATTTGAATTTTAAGATTTGGCAACGACATAGCGAATGCCATATTGATATTTCTTGCATCTTTTTTCCCACAAAGCCTGTGAGGCAATGACAATAATATTATTTTGCATTCAGGAAATTTACACTAACTATATTTAAAAAAATTACTGAACAAATCACAGGTCGTACGTGACGAAAACAATCATAAGTACTGATGTACTGAATGTTCAAATTAAGGAGTAAACGAGATACTGATTCACTTGTTGGAGATGAATTAGCTGTTTAAGTAGAGTATGAAAATACAATCATGTGTTTCGATTCTGTAGTACACGCTAAAATGGAAATGACGATTCAAGCATGTGTCGAAAGTAACACGCCTACTACTGGTGGAACATTTTTATACTTTGCTTGATTGTCTTTTGGAATTTTATAGAATGCCTAGGCAACGTGTATACTTTGCCGTTTCCTATTTTCATACTTCATGTACTTAAATACTTCATACTTTGCCGGTAACATAATATATTATTATATACTGTAATTTAATTTAATATACATTATTGTTACTGATTCGTAAGATAGATTTACCACACATTTCTCCATTTTAGTGTGATTGCTTGGCACACAGATTTGTTTTCCTCCTAATATTGGTTTAAACTTCGCAGACTAGTGTATCTTTTTGCTTTGTAGTCTGTATTCAGCAAATATGTTTATCTTTGTCTCCGTTCTAATATGCGTTCGGGAGATAGAATTCTCTGTTTCGTTTAGAGCCTTATCTATGTCACGAGTGGAGTGAGCGATAGTTAATAATTACGGGGGGAAAGGAGGAGAGTAAAATTAACGCACGTAGACAAGTAAGTTAAAGCGTGCATGTTGTGAGTGGTGGGGGGGGGGGGTCTGAATGAGGCGAAAGCGCTGTATTACTATCACTGCAAGTTAGAAGGTCCTACTGAACGGACGCTAGTAAGAGCCCATCGGGCGAACATAAGGGGAGCAGTCGGAAGACGGATGAGAGAGTTTTTTCCAGTGATGACTGGTAGGTAGAACGTTGATTGATAATTATGATTGATGTATTATATTCGTCTATTACCATGATGTAAATAAGTATATGTGAGGAATGTGGAAGTCCTTGATATTGGATATAGCAATGTGCGCCATGAGCGATAGATGAAAGTGAGTTCATGGATTTGTAGCGCGAGTGAGTAGTGTGTACTCCGATGGAGGTGTGTTACCGTAAGATGTTTGGTGAGTGAAATGTGAACTATTGTGTGTACGCTTCATGGGTTGTAAGGAGAGGTGGAGTGAATAGAAATGTTAGGGTATTATACCAATGTAATGTTATTCTTGTAGGTGTCGGGGACGGGCCGAAGAGCCACCTCGATGAACACAGGGGATAGGCCAGCATAGGGCCGGAGGCCACACATAGGCCAGAAGTGAGGCTGTCGGTGCAGGACAGTAGAGGCACATAAAGTCGTGGCAGTCAGGCCACGGACAGGGACGTAGATATGAGCGTGAATGTGATAATGTACTATTGCCATGTTGATGGGCTATTGAAATGATAATGTGCTATTGCCCTGCTGAGGTGCTAGTGGAATGCTAAGGTGTATGACAATAGGAAGGTGATATTGAGAGACTGCGGTGCCAGTGAATTATTAATGTGCTATTAAGACCCTGAGGGGAGAGGCCGAGGCCGAAGTGCCTTTAGGAAGTTAATACCGGGTTGTGGATCCGAGGAAGAGTGCATGTGAGAATAAGGCCGTTGTACGGCAGTTAATTTCAATAATATAATGTATGTAATTGCGCTATTATCTGTATAATTATGTTTAAATAAATGTGTGAGTCTGATGGGTTGTTCTGTTAAGTGTTAAACTTGTTCGTTCGTGATTGTTGTCCTGTCATAACTTATTACATCTCCCAGTCTGGGATTTGTGACAATCTAGAGTGGGCGTGTCCCCTTTTCGTTGATTCCGGAGCGGATATTTTTGGGTGCTAAAATTGGTTAGTAAAACTCGATTAAGAGTGAAGAACGTAAATTAATTATTTCTCTACAGTTTTACTTTATGGCCTGGCCGTCCAGTCATTTTCCTTCCAACACCGAAGCCAAAGCTGTGACGGTGAGATGAGACGCTCTCTAAGTTTTCCTTCGCCTACCACTCTGCATTTTGAGAAGATAGTGAAAGAAGGAAAAACTGTGGAAATGGATCTATGTTGAAATGAAAACATTTGTTGTTTCTGTTTTCTTCCTGCTTTTTTTTTCTTTTTCTTTTTCTTTTAACCTTGAGACGATCCAAGTCGCTGAGACGGCCATATTGTTGTATAGGACATTTTGCCTATTTTGATGTTGTGTCATGAAAGTGGTTTCTCACTCCTAATTTCGTTATGTGTAAGACACAATTCCAATCGGTTAAAAACGCTTCTAGATAACATTCAATGCTGAAAAGATTGATTTAATTATAATATGCAACTTACTCATGGAGCAAAATATTTTTCATCAAGCGAACCGATATGAACATTTCAGCAAATTACCCGAAAAATCCAAACACGTTTGAGGGTTAAGACTGTCACGAGCGAGTGAGCGGGGGTCCGTGAGTGCGGGGAAGGGGATTTGAAGCGTGCATGTTGTGAGTGAAGTTGAGGCGTAGTAGAGGCAAAATCTGAATAGTCAGATCACTGCAAGTTAAGAAGTCCAAGGGGACAGACGTGAGAGAGCAGTCGGGAGATTGTGTGTTTTCCAATGATGGCTGGTAGGTTGAACTATGATTGATAATTATGATGATTGATGTACTATGTTCTCCTATGACCATGATGTAAATAAGTTATATGTGAGGACTGTGAAAGTCATTGATTACTGTGTATAGAGATGTGCGCAATGAGCGATAGATGTAAGTTAGGAGCAGGGATTTGTGACAGTGGGGGCTCGTCCAGTTTACCTGTGGTCATTTTGACATTGCGTATTCATCATATCTAGTTGTATTTCTGTTGTGGTAGGAATTTGTGCTGTTGTCTTTTGTTCGTTGGATGTATGGGAATTTGATGATATGATTTATGTATATTTATGAATATGTATTGATGCATGTGTTGTTATGAATATGTACTAATGGTTGCTTGATTTTTGCAGAGAGTGTGTGTGCCAGCCTGAGGAGGCAAGCGGCCAGAGATCCGAGAGAAGGGGAAAAGTAAATTTACAGTCGAAAGTTAAGTAAAACTGAAATTTTGTGCCCTGGATTGAGGGCTGTCTTTTCATCTGTCTGTTTCTCTGTTTTTGCTGTTTTTGTTGTCGTTATAGATTATACGGGCGGTGGAGTGGGTTTGCTGTGGTGAACGTAGTTTATCCTCTTCGGGAGGTGGGCTATACGTGGAACCGCGTTCATCACAGTGAACAGTTCTTTAGGGCTTTCTATTTGTTTAGTTGTAGCGTCGATATCTTCTCTGTTCTGCAGGAAGACGTATTCTCTTGTCCCCTCTCTTACCTATCTGTAGATACGTTCTTTTTTTCAGGCTCTGTTCTTGTTCGTACCTTGTAGTGTAATCGGCGTAGTTAGGTTGCATTTTTTTCCCCACTATATTTTTTTTTTAGAAGTCTTTGTCCTAGTCTGGTTCGTTGTCCTTGATGTACTTGTGGTCCTTCTTCTGAATTTTCTCATTCTTGTCTTTGCTATTCTCTTTTATTACCTAATAATGCTATACATTTTATGAACATAGAATTAGTTAGAGAGTATGCTATAGAATGCTCAGTTAGGTATTGTTCTGAATTGCATTTGAAAATAGTGGTTGTTATTGTAGTGGCATAATTTCAGGTCTCGGGTCGCGTCGTTTATGGTACCTGCACAGACAGTTATTATATTTCAAATTATATAATTATAAATCCGTGAAATGGCGGAGCTCCAGCAGCTAATGAAGTTGGGTAACGAACTTGGCCTGGAGGGAGAGGAGCTCCGTAGTTGGATTAGGGAGCAGCAGGCGGACTGGCGCGATGAGCGTGCTAAAGATAGACAGCGAGAAAAAGAGGCCCAGGAAAGGGAGTTAAAGTTAAAGGAGATAGAAGCTCAAGAGCGGGAGATAGAGGCTAGGGATAAGCAACAGGAGAGAGAGACGCGAGTAAGAATCGCGGAATTAGAAATCAAAAAGAATGCGCCAACGGAAACAGTTGAGCGGCAGGGACAAAATAAAAGTGGTGTTCGGATTAAGCTGCCTACGTTCGACGACCAGAAGGACGATATAGACGCCTTCCTTTACAGGTTCGAACTAAATGCACAACTGCAATGGGGGGGAGAATAAGAAATTATGGTCCACGTACCTGGCATCCTTATTGCAGGGTCGAGCGTTAACCTACTTTAATGAGTTACAGCGCGAAGACGTGCATGATTACGATAAGCGTAAGTCTGCTGCTTCACCGATTTGCGCGTACGGAGGAATATTTTCCGGGAGAAGTTTAGGCGAGCACGTGCGGATACCAGGGAGGACTTTGCTGCCTTCGTCGCCAGATTGACGGAGTATTTCGCGAACTGGTTGGAGTTGTCGCATGTTGGCACAGATTTTGTTAAATTGAAGGACCTAATGATCCGTGACCAGCTATACGCGTCGTGCCATAAGGATTTAATGGCTTTTCTTAAGGAAAACGAACCCGCGACGGTGCAGGAGGCGTCAAAGTTGGCGGAAGCATACCGTACGGCACATCCGTCCAAACCAGTCGCGAGGGCGTACGTGCAGGATGCTGGTTACGTCGCCGTTGTTGAGGGGTCGCCGACAGGACATAGTACAGACAGGTTGCGTCAGCGTGGTGGCTTTAAGGGGCAAGCCCAGGTCCCACGTAGGGGGTATTGCCAATCACCTGCATATGGAGCCGGTAAGTTTGACCGAGCAGGAGGGCGAGATCGCCGTAATGGCCGAGGGCGTTTCGTAACCTCTACCGATGATCGACGGCAGAGGGACTTTAGTTCCGGTCGCGATGGGTCACGGGGACCCAGGTCTAGCGGAGCACAGGGAGCGGAGTGTTAGACTTGCGGACGCGTAGGGCATTTTTCACGGGAGTGTAGGGCCGCGAAATGTTGGAACTGCGGAAGAGCAGATCACATTAGCGTAAATTGTCCTGCAGGTAGGATAGCGGCGAACGTGGATGGCAATCATAGTAGCTCCACTCAATGTTCGCCTAGTAAGTTTCAACATGCAGCCGCGTGTGTTACATCGGACAACGGAGGCGGACAGTATTCTAAGTGTCCCAGTTGTGAAAAATTATTATCTTCCAGTGTTTTACCTTGTGGGAGAAAGATTCCCGTTATTAATTCATGTCATACAGGGGGTGGTCTTAGGGTTTATTCGGGGTTTGTTGGGGACGAACCGGTGTCAGTTTTGCGTGATACAGGATCTACCGTTGTGGGAGTGCATAGAGACTGCATTCACGAGTCACAGCTTACGGGTGAGACTGTCCCATGCATTCAATTTTCAGGGGCCATTGAGAAATTACCCATGGCAAAGATAGTGATTGATACACCTTTTCTTAGCGGGGAAGTCGAAGCAGTCGTTGGGTTTTTTCCAGGCGCCCAGCTCATCATTGGTAATGTATCTCGTGAAGTTTCCCCTTCTGAAGAGCATGTACAGGCATGGTCACAGTCTAAAGGTATTGACTTTTGTGCCGCAGTCGAGACACGTTGACAAGTAGCTGATAAGGATAAAATAAGACCTTTGGCGACGCCAGCGGTCAACCTAGATATCACACCAGAGCGCTTGGCGAAATTACAAAAGGAGGATCCATCATTGAGTCCATGTTTTGGGGAAGCGCGAACTGAGAAAACGAGGAAATATAAGAACGGTTCATCTTCCTTTCTTATCCAGGGGGGCATTCTGTTCCGTAAGTATGTCACAGTGGCTTCCGTTCTAAAGCAGGTCGTTGTGCCAGCGTTGCTAATAGCAACAGTATTGCGGTTGGCCCATGATGTCCCATTAGCGGGTCATATGGGAATAGCTAGAACCAAAGAAAGAGTTCTCAAGAATTTTTATTGGCCATCAATCCACAGAGATGTACGGTTGTATTGTAAGACGTGCAGTGCGTGCCAAAAGACGACGCACAAGGGTCGTACAGCCCAGGCTCCTCTTCAAAGTATCCCCACGGTTTTAAGAAGGTTTCGATTGACCTTGTTGGCCCCATTCACCCAGCTACCGATAGGGGGAATCGATTTTTCTTAACGGTCATTTGTAATGCTACGAGATGGCCAGAGGCGGTTCCTCTTCGTACCGTAACGTCAGAAGAAGTTGCGGAAGCGTTGTTTGGAATCTTCGCTAGAGTGGGAATACCGGAACAGATTTTGTCTGATAGGGGCGCGCAATTTACGTCGGATATGATGAGGGAATTGTTTCGCTTATTTAGCATACAGCCCATCACTACCACCCCATATCATCCACAGGCTAATGGCAGGTGCGAGAAACTAAACTCGACGCTAAAGTCGATGTTGCGTAAGGTAGCTGCTGATCGCCCTAAAGATTGGGATAGATATATCCCTGCAGTATTATTTGCGTATATGGAGGTACGTCAGGAGTCAACAGGATTCTCTCCGTTTGAGATGTTGTAGGGTCGTAGTCCTAGGGGTCCAACTGATGTTCTCCGGGACATGATGACGTCGCCATCATCGGGAGACGATGAGCAAATTTCAGTGTTCCAGTACCTTGTTGATTTAAGAGAGAGATTCTCTTCAGCGCGCACTATTGCGGAAGAAGCTTCTAGTATCGCTTCAGAAAGAGCAAAAAACTATAAAGATAGAGGGTCCAAACTGCGAATTTTTAAGCCAGGAGACAAGGTTTTATTGTTATTACCTACGGATCATAATAAGTTATTAATGACATGGAAAGGTCCGTATACTATTGAGCGAGTCGTTTCGAAGGTAGATTATGCTATTCAGATTGATGAATCAGTTAAGGTTTTCCATGTTAATATGCTGCAGAGATTTTATGAGAGACCAGAGTATCTATGTGCTCAGACGAAACCAGAGGAGAGTGTCTTCTCTATTGCTTGTACGGGGGTCGTAGACCAGTTAGACAGTGACGTGAGCGACACTGAGGCACAGGAAGAGGTACAAATTCAATTGCCGGAGTTAACTCTGACACAAGGTTACAGGGACGTAAAATTTAGCCTTGACCTTACGAGTTCACAGAGTAGGGAACTTCAGACCCTGTTAGCGTCATTCCCAGATGTTATCACAGATTTGCCGGGTCGTACTACGGTGATCCAGCACCAAATAAAGTTGACTTCGGATAGGCCAGTATCTCTTAAACCTTATCCGTTGCGTTTTTCGTCCAGAGATAGAGTTATAAAGGAAGTTGAGGCCATGTTGAAGTTAGATGTGATAGAACCGTCAACATCGCCATATTCATCACCCATCGTCCTCGTGAAAAAACTTGATGGATCGGTGCGGTTCTGTATTGATTTTCGCAGATTGAACACTATTACGGTAGGCGATAGGGAGCCTATACCATTCCAAGAGGAACTAATAGCTTCACTGGCTGGTTCCACGTGGTTCTCGAAGATAGATTTAACAAAAGGGTAGTGGGAAATTCCTCTTGCTGAGGAATCAAAACAGTACACGGCTTTCCAAACGCCCATAGGATTGTTTCAATTTAAGGTCATGCCATTTGGGTTGGTAAACGCGCCAGCTACGTTTGCAAGATTAATGAGACTGGTATTGAAGGACATATCTAATGTCGTGTCATTCTTTGACGATATAGCGTGTCATACGTCGTCATGGTCTGAACATATTCAGACACTAACAGTAATTTTTAAACGATTGCGTCATTTTGGGTTAACTGCTAAACCCGCAAAGACGGATTTGGCATGTCCAGAAATAGTATTCTTAGGACATCTCGTGGGTAGAGGTGTCACGAGTGGAGTGAGCGATAGTTAATAATTACGGGGGGAAAGGAGGAGAGTAAAATTAACGCACGTAGACAAGTAAGGGAAAGCGTGCATGTTATGAGTGGTGGGGGTCTGAGTGAGGCGAGAGCGCTGTATTACTATCACTGCAAGTTAGAACGTCCTAAAGAGCGGACGCAAGAGAAAGCCCAGTGGGCGAACATAAGGGGAGCAGTCGGAAGACTAGTGAGAGAGTTTTTTCCAGTGATGACTGGTAGGTGAAACGATGATTGATAACTATGATTGATGTATTATATTCGTCTATTACCATGATGTAAATAAGTATATGTGAGGAATGTGGAAGTCCTTGATATTGGATATAGCAATGTGCGCCATGAGCGATAGATGAAAGTTGAGTTCATGGATTTGTAGCACGAGTGAGTATTGTGTACTACGATGGAGATGTGTTACCGTAAGATGTTTGGTGAGTGAAATGTGAACTATTGTGTGTACGCTTCATGGGTTGTAAGGAGAGGTGGAGTGAACAGAAATGCTATGGTATTATACCAATGTAATGTTATTCTTGTAGGTGTCGGGGACGGGCCAAAGAGCCACCTCGGTGAGCACAGGGGATAGGCCAGCATAGGGCCGGGGCCACACATAGGCCAAGAGTGAGGCTGTCGGTGCAGGACAGTAGAGGCACATAAAGTCGTGGCAGTCTGGCCACGGACAGGGACGTAGATATGAGCGTGAATGTGCTAATTGAAATGATAATGTACTATTGCCATGTTGATGGGCTATTGAAATGATAATGTACTATTGCCATGTTGATGGGCTATTGAAATGATAATGTGCTATTGCCCTGCTGAGGTGCTAGTGGAAGGCTAAGGTGTTATGGCAATAGGAAGGTGATATTGAGAGACTGCGGTGCCAGTGAATTATTAATGTGCTATTAAGACCCTGAGGGGAGAGGCTGAGGCCGAAGTGTCTTTAGGAAGTAAATACCGGGTTGTGGATCCGAGGAAGAGTGCATGTGGGAATAAGGCCGTTGTACGGCAGTTAAATTCAATAATATAATGTAGGTAATTGCGCTATTATCTGTATAATTATGTTTAATAAATGTGTGAGTCTGATGGGTTGTTCTGTTAAGTGTTAAGCTTGTTCGTTCGTGATTGTTCTCCTGTCATAACTTATTACATTTCCCAGTCTGGGATTTGTGACACTGGGGGCTCGTCCGTTGTGACACTGGGGGCTCGTCCGTTGTGACACTGGTGGCTCGTCCGTTGTGACTCGTCAATTTTCGTAATATTTAGTTGTAGTTAGTTAGTAGGTATTTTTCAGTGGGCATTTGTTACTTTAGTTTTTGTCCACGTAGTACTTATCTTGTGGTAGGAATTTGTGCTGTCTTTGCTCGTGGGATGAATGGAAATTTCATGATGGTATAATTTATGTATATTTATGAATATGTATTGATGCATGTATTTTGATGAATATGTATTAATGTGTACTTAAAATTCTGCAGAGAGTATGTGTGCCAGCCTGTAGAGGTCAAGCAGCCAGAGCTCCGAGAAAGGGGAGGAACTTAAGTCTAGGGGAGAGTTAAGTAAAATTCAAAATTTTTGTGCCCTGGATTGTGGGCTGTCCCTTTGATCTGTCTTTTTCTCTGTTTTTGCTGTTTTCGTTGTAATTGATTATACGGGCGGTGGCGCGGGTTTGCTGTGTTGAACTTAGTTTATCCTTTTCAAAAGGTGTGGGAAATTTGGAACTTCGTTCATCACAGTGAACAGTTCTGTAGGGACCTGTATTTTTGTTTAGACTGTGGCGTTCCATCTTCCTCGTTGTTTTCGGAAGACGTTTCTCTTGTCCCTCTTACCTATCTGTAGATACGTTCTTTTTTTTCAGACTCTGTTCTTGTTCGTACCTTGTAGTGTAATCGGCGTAGTTAGGTTGCATTTTTTTTTCCATTATATTTTCTTTTTTAGGTCTTTGTCCTAGTCTGGTTCGTTGTTCCTCGATGTCCTTGTGGTCCTTCTTCTGAAGTTCTTTATTCTTGTCGTTTCTATTCTCTTTTATTATTAATAGTGCTATACATTTTATGAACATAGAATTAGTTAGAGAGAATATGCTATAAAATGTTCAGTAGGTAAATTTCTGAATTGTATTTGAGACAATTGGGTGTTGTTATATCTGGTGTGATCTCAGGTCTCTGGTCGTGTCGTTAGTGATCATACCGACAGGTTAGTCGTTTTCATAATACATACCATAACCATAAATCTGTGAAATGGCGGATCTCCGTGAGCTCATGAAATTGGGTACGGAACTTGGCCTTGAGGGAGAGGAGCTGCGTAGCTGGATTAAAGAGCAGCAGGCAGAATTGCGCGATGAACGTGCTAAGGATAGACAGCGAGAAAAAGAGGCCCAAGAGTTAGAAGCTCAGCAACAGGAGAGACGGGCTAAGGAAAGGGAGCAGGAGATAAAGTTAAGGGAGATAGAGGCTAGATATAAGGAACAGGAGAGAGAAGCGCGAATAAGAATCGCCGAGTTGGAAATCAAAAAGAATGCGCCAACAGAAACAGTTGAGCGGCAGGGGCAAAATAAAGGTGGCGTTAGGATTAAGCTGCCTACGTTCGACGACCGGAAGGACGACATAGACGCCTTCCTTTACAGGTTCGAACTGAACGCACAACTGCAATGGGGGGAGAATAAACAATTATGGTCCACGTACCTGGCTTCCTTGTTGCAGGGGCGAGCGTTAACCTACTTTAAAGAGCTACAGCGCGAAGACGTACATGATTATGATAAGCTGAAGTCGTTGCTGCTTCGCCGATTTGCGCGTACCGAGGAATATTTCCGGGAGCAGTTTAGGCGAGCACGTGCGGATACCAGGGAGGACTTTGCTGCCTTCGTCGCGAGACTAACAGAATATTTCACGAACTGGATGGACTTGGCGCATGTGGGCGCGGATTTTGCTAAATTGAAAGACCTAATGATCCGTGACCAGCTGTACGCGTCGTGCCATAAAGATCTGGTGGCTTTCCTGAAAGAAAACGAACCCGCGACGGTGCAGGAGGCGTCTAAGTTGGCGGAAGCATACCGTACGGCACATCCGCCCAAACCAGTCGCGAGGGCGTACGTGCTGGATGCTGGTTACGTCGCCGTGGTTGAGGGGTTGCCGGCAGGACATAGGGACAGGTCGCGTCAGCGTGGTGCCTATAACGGGCAAGCCCAGGGGCAACGTAAGGGGTATCACCAATCACCTGCATATGGATCCGGTAAAGTTGACCGAGCAGGAGGGCTAGGTCGCGGTAATGGCCGAGGGCGATTTGTGACCTTTGCCGATGACCGACGGCATAGGGACTTTAGTTCCGGTCCCGATGGGTCACGGGGACCCAGGTCTAGCGGAACACAGGGAGCGGAATGCTGGACTTGCGGACGCGTGGGGCATTTTTCACGCGATTGTAGGGCCGCGAAGTGTTGGAACTGCGGAAGAGCAGATCACATCAGCGTGAATTGCCCTGCAGGTAGGATAGCGGCGAACGTGGATGGCAATCACGGTAGCTCCACTCCATGTTCCCCTAATAAATTTCATCATGCGGCCGCGTGTGTTACATCGGACAACGGAGGCGGACAGTATTCTAAGTGTCCCAGTTGTGAGAAGTTATTATCTTCCGGTGTTTTACCTTGTGGGAGAAAGATCCCCGTTATAAATTCATGTCATACAGGAGGTGGTCTTAGGGTTTATCCGGGGTTTGTTGGAGACGAACCGGTCTCGGTTTTACGAGATACAGGATCTACCGTTGTGGGAGTGCATAGGGACTGCATTCGGGATTCACAGCTTACAGGTGAGACTGTCCCGTGCATCCAATTTTCAGGGGCCATTGAGAAATTACCCATGGCAAAGATAGTGATAGATACGCCTTTCCTTAGCGGGGAAGTCGAAGCAGTCGTTGGTTGTTTTCCAGGCGCCCAGCTCATCATTGGGAATGTTTCTCGGGTAGTTTCCCCTTCCGAGGAGAATGTGCAGGCATGGTCACAATCAAAAGGTATTGACTTTTGTGCCGCAGTCGAGACACGTCGACAGGTACGTGATAGAAGTAAGATTAGACCTTTGGCAACGCCAGCGGTCAACCTGGATATCACACCAGGGCGCTTGGCGACATTACAAAAGGAGGACCCATCATTGAGTCCATGTTTTGAGGAGGCGCGAACGGAGAAAACGAGGAAATATAAGAACGGGTCGTCTTCCTTTGTTATTCAGGCGGGCATTCTGTTCCGGAAGTATGTGACAGTGGCTTCCGTTCAGAAGCAGTTAGTGTTGCCAGTATCCTTGATTGCAACGGTATTGCGTCTGGCCCATGATGTTCCATTAGCGGATCATATGGGAAGTGCTAGAACCAAGCAAAGAGTTCTGAAAAATTTTTATTGGCCGTCAGTATACAGAGATGTACGGTTATATTGTAAGACGTGCAGTGCGTGCCAAAAGACGACGCATAAGGGTCGTACACCCCAGGCTCCTCTTCAAAAGATCCCCACGGTTTCGGAACCGTTTAAAAAGGTTTCGATAGACCTTGTTGATTTAAGTGAAAGATTATCTTCAGCGCGCACTATAGCAGAAGAAGCTTCTAGTATCGCTTCGAAAAGAGCAAAAGACTATAAAGATATAGGATCCAAACTGAGAATTTTTAAGCCAGGAGACAAGGTCCTATTGTTGTTACCTACGGACCATAATAAGTTGCTGATGGTATGGAAAGGTCCTTATGTTATTGAGCGAGTTGTTTCGAAGGTAGATTACGCTATCAATTAAGGTTTTCCATGTTAATATGCTACAGAGATTTTGTGAGAGACCAGAGTATCAGTATTCTCATACTGGTGTTGAAGGACATACCTAATGTCGGGTCATTCTTTGACGATATAGCATGTCATACGTCGACATGGTCTGATCATATTCAGACACTAACAGTAATTTTTAAACGATTACGTCAGTTTGGGTTAACTGCTAAACCCGCAAAGATGGATTTGGCATGTCCAGAGATAGTATTCTTAGGACATATCGTGGGTAGAGGTGTTCAGGGACCTGAAGTAACAAAAATTGACAAATTAGTAGGGTTGCAAATCCCTAAAACAAAGCCCGACTCATATCGCCGACTACCTTAGTCGAGCCTAGGGGAAGAGTTCAGGAGCTTATACATCGGAGGACAGGAACATTGACAGGATCTGTGTGAATGAGTCGTCGACTTTAAAATATTGACATTATAAATATGATATGAAGAATGGTTGATAGGTTGATTGGTTTTTGATTCTGTATTAGGTAGTGTGTTTAGTTAGCTATTGATGATGTGATACATATATGCATAGTGCAGGGCATATTGATCCCCATATTTTCCCCTGATTCCGGTATTTTATGTGCTAGGGGCATTGGTAGGTCATTTTTATGTAAGTATTGCTCACGCTCACTCGTTGACAGTCATCTTGATGCGATTTGAAATTAATTGCATTAATTTTTTTGGGGTGGGGGATGATGTCACGAGTGGAGTGAGCGATAGTTAATAATTACGGGGGGAAAGGAGGAGAGTAAAATTAACGCACGTAGACAAGTAAGGGAAAGCGTGCATGTTATGAGTGGTGTGGGTCTGAATGAGGCGAGAGCGCTGTATTACTATCACTGCAAGTTTGAACGTCCTAAAGGGCGGACGCAAGAGAAAGCCCAGTGGGCGAACATAAGGGGAGCAGTCGGAAGACTAGTGAGAGAGTTTTTTCCAGTGATGACTGGTAGGTGAAACGATGATTGATAACTATGATTGATGTATTATATTCGTCTATTACCATGATGTAAATAAGTATATGTGAGGAATGTGGAAGTCCTTGATATTGGATATAGCAATGTGCGCCATGAGCGATAGATGAAAGTTGAGTTCATGGATTTGTAGCACGAGTGAGTATTGTGTACTACGATGGAGGTGTGTTACCGTAAAATGTTTGGTGAGTGAAATGTGAACTATTGTGTGTACGCTTCATGGGTTGTAAGGAGAGGTGGAGTGAATAGAAATGGTATGGTATTATACCAATGTAATGTTATTCTTGTAGGTGTCGGGGACGGGCCGAAGAGCCACCTCGGTGAGCACAGGGGATAGGCCAGCATAGGGCCGGGGCCACACATAGGCCAAGAGTGAGGCTGTCGGTGCAGGACAGTAGAGGCACATAAAGTCGTGGCAGTCTGGCCACGGACAGGGACGTAGATATGAGCGTGAATGTGCTAATTGAAATGATAATGTACTATTGCCATGTTGATGGGCTATTGAAATGATAATGTGCTATTGCCCTGCTGAGGTGCTAGTGGAAGGCTAAGGTGTTATGGCAATAGGAAGGTGATATTGAGAGACTGCGGTGCCAGTGAATTATTAATGTGCTATTAAGACCCTGAGGGGAGAGGCTGAGGCCGAAGTGTCTTTAGGAAGTAACTACCGGGTTGTGGATCCGAGGAAGAGTGCATGTGGGAATAAGGCCGTTGTACGGCAGTTAAATTCAATAATATAATGTATGTAATTGCGCTATTATCTGTATAATTATGTTTAATAAATGTGTGAGTCTGATGGGTTGTTCTGTTAAGTGTTAAACTTGTTCGTTCGTGATTGTTGTCCTGTCATAACTTATTACATCTCCCAGTCTGGGATTTGTGACAAGAGGTATTCAGAGACCTGAAATAACAAAAATTGAGAAATTAGTAGGGTTACAAATCCCTAAGACAAAGAAACAAGTGAGAAGCTTAGTGGGAATTTTAAATTATTACAGGAAGTTCATTCCGAACTTTTCCTCCTTGTCATCTCCTCTTACTGACCTTACTAAGAAGGGCCAGCCCGATAAGGTCCAGTGGACGTCTGATTGTCAGACAGCATTTGATAAATTGGTGACAGCATTATCATCGTCACCCATTCTGATATTGCCAGATTTTCGATCTAAATTTATCCTCAGAACAGATGCATCGGACTCTGGTGTCGGCGCTTGTCTTCTACAGGAGAAGAACGAATGTTTCCATCCTGTATGTTATGTCAGTCGAAAGTTACTGCAGAGAGAAAGGAAGTATTCTGTAATAGAGAGGGAGTGTCTTGCCATTGTGTGGTCCGTCCAAAAATTAGGACGTTATCTGATGGGACGAGAATTCTACATCCAGACAGACCACAAGCCACTAACGTTTTTGTCTAAGAATCGTTCATCCAGCCCTCGCTTATCTAGATGGGCATTGGCTTTACAGCCGTATACGTTCGTCATTCAACCGATTCCAGGAACCAGCAATCATATCGCCGAGTACCTTAGTCGAGCCTAGGTGAAGATTTCAGTGGCTTACACATCGGAGGACAGGAACATTCGACAGACAGAACAACGAAGAGTCGCAGCACAATTGGAAACGTATGTCAGCAGAAATTGGGAAACATATGAACATTGACAGTGATCGGTGTGAACGAGTCCTCGATCTTAAAATATTGACATTATAAATACTATATGAAGAATGCTTGATAGGTTGATTGATTTTGATTCTGTATTAGGTATTATGTTTTAGTTAGGTATTGATGATGTGATATATATATATGCATAGTGCAGGGCAAATTGATCGCCATATTTTCCCCTGATTTCGGTATCATATGTGCTATAGACATTGGTAGATCATTTTTATGTAAATATTGCTCACGCTCACTCGTTGACAATTATCTTGATGCGATTTGAAATTAATTGCATTAATTTTTTTGGGGTGGGGGATGATCCTCAAATGCAGTTAGCCGATCCTATCATTTGGCCGACGATAAAATGTTTGTGACGTTATGTTGTATGCTTTTTAGCCATTTTGCCGACCAAACTTCAATCCTCATTTTTTACGAAAACCCAAAAATGCACATACAACATTATGACAAATAATTATTCTTTTTGGATTTATTACAGTTTTCACTTTTAAGTTGACCTTACCTGATATTTTGTGAACTATGACAATGTTTTGCAAAATTAATTAAAAAAAAAAAATCACCGTACACAAATCCCGGCCTGTGAAGAAAGATTGTCTATCGTGCTGATTTGGAGATCGACTCAATCAGATCAGCCTGTAAATATTTTTTATTGTTTTTTTCCTGGTTAGCAAGAAATGGTATTACACCCAGCAAGAGCTTGATATCACGCCAGTGCTAAACCCATTTGGTTTTTGTTGTTACATGTTGTTGTCTTCTTGGGCCACATCTTTAAAGAAATTGCCAGAATTTGCCGAGCCTAAAAACATCCTGTTTGTGTGCTGAATTAGCAAAAATCTTTAGCCCATGCCTAGCGAGCGCGCCGCCTGACCCCGTCGCTGTCTGTTCCTTTCTGGGTACAACTACCTGAAAAGTTTGGGATTTTTTTTTTCTATTAAATTTGCCATTCACCCCCCATGCCGCAACTTGTTTACTATATCAAATTTTAAACCCGGTATCTTATGACATGAATAATACTGCTGACTCGCTTGGCTGGCGATCTTTATGATACCTTGCAGACTTAAAAGAGCGCTTGACGAACTGTATAATAATGATATTTATCTTTTTTTTATGTCTTTAAAATGAATATTTGGGAGCCCTTCATAATCTGCCCACTTTCCTTTTCCTTTGTCCATGCAATGTTTACGGCATCTCAATTTATGCCATGAAAGAGTTTTAGTTATCAGCAATTTCGCCTTTTCATACCGATAAAGCCGTTTCTCGTGATTTGCTTTAGATTTACATTTTTATCCAAGGTTAAATTTAAGGCCCCCGTGAAAAGTGAATAGATTTTGGCAAATTGTTATGTTGTATAACTTCAAGGCCGTGGAGGCTTCAGAATTTCATATGGGGGCCGTGAGAAGCAAACTGGTTTTCATCGTTTTTATGTTGTTTTTGTTTGCTTTCTCTGAGCAACTACAACTGCGTCAACAATGGTCTGCAAGGCATAATCGCGACCGTAGTTCTTGGCTGTTCCAACTCCATTCTTCGCACAAGTGAGAGATTTGACGTTAAACGTATGCAGTTTTAGTATTGTGATCAGGAGTTGGAATAAATCGGAACTGGGAACGAGTTTGATAAGTACCACAACGCAATATAAACCAGGGTCAAAGAGTGCAATTCTTATATCTTTTCTACATTACTAAAAGATCCCCAGTTGTTGTTTAATTTTTTCTTCAGAAAATAGAGATAGAACAGATAAGAACTAAGGTCGTGACTTTTCATCTGCGTTCTTCCCCCCCCCCCCACCCCAACCCCCCAAATGGCGTACCCCCACCCCCCACCCTTTTTTCCCCTACCCCTAAATCACAGTGGCGGTGTAATAAAAAAGATACATTGTGGTTTACATAATAAGGACATGTAAAGATATGAAGAAAATTATTATATATACGTGTGTTTCTCTATGTGTATGTGTGTGTGTGTCTTCACGATTATCCAATAATTAGGTCCCCCTATATAGCACCAAACTACTTTGAAAACTAACACACTGAGATGTCTAAGAGACTGTGAAGTGTTTTAAATGTAAGAACATAATTATATTCTTTATGATTCATACTTATTTTAAAACATGCATGAAAAACGAATGATCTAAGCCTGCTTTAATTATTTTTAGGAAACCCTTAGTTCAAAAAATGTATTTCCTAATTGTGCTTCTCAATTAAACAAGCACTTACTCCTTCACCTACCTTTACCAGCAGGAAGCTCGGCTCCTAGTTTTTTTAATACTGATTTATAATCTCCAATCTTGACTGCCATCATCCCTCTGGTGGACGCCATTATATATATATATATATATTTTTTTTTAGGTCACTGCTCGGGACCAATCCAATCGGGGCTTAGAGAAAAGACACGAAACATGTATTTGCCATTCGAGTTAGAATTTTATTTCACTGAAAGATGGAAAAGTGATGTACAGGCTGATGAGATTCCAACAAACCTGGGATGTGAAGTCTTTGTTTTGGGAGGATCACTGTGCTTGGTATTTACAACTCGCTTTTCTTGTTGTTATTTTGTCTTTTCTTGGGTTTCCTTTGTTGTTTTTTTTTTTGTCTTTCCTTTGTTTTTGTTTTTTGTCTTTTCTTGGGTTTCCTTTGTTGTTGTTTTTTTTGTCTTTCCTTTTTTTTGTTTTTTGTCTTTTCTTGGGTTTCCTTTGTTGTTGTTTTTTTGTCTTTTCTTGGGTTTCCTTTGTTGTTGTTTTTTTGTCTTTTCTTGGGTTTCCTTTGTTGTTGTTTTTTTGTCTTTTCTTGGGTTTCCTTTGTTGTTTTGTCTTTTCTTGGGTTTCCTTTGCTGTTTTTTTGTCTTTTCTTGGGTTTCCTTTGCTGTTTTTTTGTCTTTTCTTGGGTTTCCTTTGTTGTTTTTTTGTCTTTTCTTGGGTTTCCTTCGTTTTTTTGTCTTTCCTTGGGTTTCCTTTGTTGTTTTTTTTGTCTTTCCTTGGGTTTCCTTTGTTGTTTTTTTGTCTTTCCTTGGGTTTCCTTTGTTGTTTTTTTTGGCCTTTTCTGGGGTTTCCTTTGGTTTTTTTTTAGTTGTTGTTGTTTCTAGCTTTTCTTCTGTCAAGTCTTCCGCTTCCTGTTCTTCTTCTCCTATGTCTTTGTGATGTTTCCACTTTCTCTCACTAACTTTCTTCTGACACCAGCCGTGATGGGCACGGCACAAACACACTAAATAATCGACTATCTCTCTTCTATAAGTTATAACAAACGATATCTGTATTGCTTATATATATACAATAATTATTAATTCATTCAATAATAATAGGAACATAGGTCATACAATTTCATGTGAATTTCGATGGAATGAAGATGATGCAAATCAGTACATGATAATTAAAAGGCTTCGTAATATTCAATTCCTAGCACATTTTATAAAACACACGGGTACATTCAGCTTAAGGAAACCTCTCCTTTAGGGGTGTATGGCGCTATCTGGGCACTGGTTCTTCCTCTCTACTCTGGCTTGACTGCGCAGTTAGATCAACAGGTATCGGCAGGTACCAATAGGTCGGGAAACCAAGAAGCCACGATGTCGTTAATCAAAGTACAAGAAGTTGAGAAGCCAAGAAGCCGTTGTTCTTCCTCCTCTGTAGAAAAACAATCGCAAAGTCCTAATCTACTGCTGGAAGGCATGACTTCCATACTTACTCCATGACGGATATTCATCATTAACACTTTTAACCGCTGACACTGTTATAAGTCAGGCTGCAGCTCCCATACTCCATAGGCTCCCATATAGGCAATACAATAAACGATCAATACAGTTTTAATGATATTTACACGTTCCCCACGAAGAATAACGCTCTCTCTAACGGACCCCATCCTATAAGGTTTCGTAACATATATATAACGGCGTTTCCGTGACTCTCTCAGAGGCAGTAGTTATACCAAAGTAAACCCACTAGATTTAGGTTCTACAATCATGAACATTAAGTAAAATACACATACATCGTACAATTAACTTACCACTCAGCAACAGCCCAAATGCCGACAAGATACCAAAGATACCACGCTCTGACAAAGGATGTTTGCGGGTTCCCTGACCTTCCCCACTCACAAGACTAGTACAAAATTACAGTTGCAGTTGTGGTCTCCTCTTCGGCACGAAGCTGGTGAGTGCTCTCAGCGGTCTGAAGTTGGAAGGAGCGTTCGGGGATTTATACCCAGTCAGGTAGCGTCCCAAGACGCCCACCGAGTGTGCATTAGTTATCCTAATAGCCACCCCCGTCGGCTCCACGTCAAATACTATTGAAACAGCTCTACCCCCCAAGCAATTCCCAGGTGATCTGATCGACAAGTACGGCGGTCAAGTAAACACTACCCTTTTCGGGTGTCAAAGCGCTTCAGTTGCATCGGCTACTTTCCCCCTCTGGCCTACAATAACTCTGTCTCCCCGCCGTTAGCTATCTTCCCACGCTAGCTATACCTTGCCTGTCTGTCGCCCTGTTACAATCGCCCTCACTTAAGTCGATTTTCCCTGGCAAAATCGGCTAATAAAATTATTAATCTACTGGTAATCTAGATAGAGTGTCGGCCCATAGAGCGTCTCGCCCCCTGATGTTGCTGATTCGAAAGTTATATGGTTGCAGCGCCAGGTTCCATCTAGTTACCCTCGCGTTCTTCTGGTCTTTAGTTCGCATCCAAGTTAGAGGTCGGTGGTCCGTCTCTAACACGAAGTTTCTCCCATACAGATACGCCTGCAACTTACTAACGGCGAAAACTATGGCCAGGCATTCCTTTTCAATTGTTGAGTAGTTCTTCTCCGCAGGTTTCAACTTTCTGCTAACATATACAACTGGATACTTCGTACCCTCGTCTTCTTGAAGTAGGCAGCCACTCACTCCAAGGTTAGATGCGTCTGTCTGGAGAATCAGTTCCTTGTTCCAGTCTGGCATCCGTAGTATCGGCTGGGAACTCAAACAAATTTTTAGGGCATTGAACGCGTTCTCCTGCGCGTGTCCCCACGCGAACTTTGTGCCCTGGGACTTCTTTGTGAGGTCTGACAACGGCGCCGAGATTGCACTGTAATTTGGTACAAACTTCCGATAGTACCCCGTTAGCCCCAGGAAACTCCTCACTTGTGTCTTGGTCGTCGGTCGGTCACAGTCGACAATGGCTCGCACCTTACTCTCCTGCGGTCTTACAGTCCCCTGTCCCAGCTTATGGCCTAAGTACTCGACTTCTGTCATCCCTATTAGCGTCTTGGTAGGTCTAGCTTTTAAATTTGCCCGTCTCAGTCGCTCGAAGACATTCCGACAACGTTCCAAGTGGTCAGGCCAATTTGCACTGTGTATAAGACAGTCGTCTACAAATGCATCTACCCCTTCGCCAGCATCTTTTAATACTTTCCTCATGAGCCTGTTAAATGTGGCGGGGGATCCCTTCAACCCGAACGGCATGACCCTGTACTGGTATAGCCCAAACGGTGTGGCGAACGCCGTCAGGTGTTTATCTTCCTCGGCCATCGGAACTTGATAAAAGCCCTTTGTCAAGTCCAGCTTGGTGAAATATTTTGCCTCCGCTAGATTGGAAATAATGGCTTCTACCTCAGGCATCGGTTCGGCGTCATCGGCAGTCACAACATTTAGCCGCCTGTAGTCGTTGCAGAAACGATGTTGACCATCGGGCTTCTTAACTAATACAATTGGACTATTGTACGGGGACTCGGACGGTTCGATGATTCTGGCCGCAAGCATCTTGCCTACCTCAGCATTGACAGCTTCTCTAGTTGAGTACGGTAGTTGGTAGGGTCTTACCTTCACAGGTTTTTGATCTAGCAATGGGATTTTGTGCTTGATCAGGTCAGTGAGCCCCGGTACATCGGTAAATATATCTTTGTATTCTTCCATGAGCTCTTGCATCTGTTCTCTCTGATCCTGATCTAGCGTGTCCCCTAACTGTACATCCCTGTAGGTTTCGGTCTGTTCTAGCTTAGGCATGACTGTCTCCAGAGGCATCGAAGTCGCTTCCTCTCCTTCATCGGTCTCGTCAATTATAGCTGCAGCTATTGCCTCTGTGTTTTCCTGTTCGTCTTCCCTCTCAATATACTTCTTCAGCATATTCGCGTGATACAGTCGTCTCTTCCCCTTGACGTTCACCATGTAGTTCACTGACCCTCTCTGCTCTTCTACTTTGTAAGGCCCTTTCCAAGTCATCTGTAGTTTCGATCCGTCACTTGGGAGAAGTATGAGGACGGAATCGCCCACTTGGAATTTCCTCTGTTTGGCCCCCCTATCGTAGTATTTCTTCTGCCTGTGTTTTTCGACGCTGCTGTTCTCGGCTACGACTTTCATGGCATCCTCCAATCGTTCCCTCATATCTACCACGTATTCGTACGATGACCTCGTTTCTGACTCCGCTTCCCCAGTCCACAGATTCTTCAGTATTGCAAGTGGTCCTCTCACAGGGTGACCGAACACTAGTTCAAACGGCGAAAAACCTGTACTGGCCTGTGGGGTTTCGCGATACGCGAACAGCAGTGGACACAACATTCTGTCCCAGTCCTTGGGTCTGTCATGAGCTACTCGGCGAAGCATATTCTTCAGCACTCCGTTAAATCTTTCACACAGACCATTGGCCATCGCGTGGTAGGGCGAGCAGAATATCTGTTTCGTTTTGAGAAGTGCACTGACCTCTCTCATCAGCTCACCGGTAAACTGTGATCCCCTATCTGAAACTATTTCCTTTGGTATGCCTAACCGAGAAAATATTTCCATTAACGCTTCACTGACCTGCTCAGCTGATATCCCCCTTAAGGCTACGGCATCCGGGAGACGCGTGGCATAATCTACTAGCGTCAAAATATAACGCGATCTCCCATGTTCCGTACGCGGAAGTGGACCAACCAAATCTATGGCGACGCGCGAAAAGGGCGTGTCGATCAGGGGTGTCGGCACTAGGGGTACCTTTGTCACCCTACCTTTTTTGGATGTCCTTTGACACGCGTCACACGATTGACAGAAACGACCTACGTCCGCACCTATCCCAGGCCAAAAGAACGACTGCATTATTCTGTCCTGTGTGCGCGAAATTCCTAAGTGTCCCCCGAACACTCCTTCGTGAGCTATCTTCATCAGCTCACTTCGGTACTGCTTAGGTACCAACAACTGCTCCACATCAGCACGTCCAGCCCCGGCCTTCTTTACCCGATAGTAAATTCCCTTACTCTCTTTTATGTGAGTACCTACCTCAGCCGATTGCTCCAACGTGGCTCTCTCCCTTAAAACTCTCAAAGTTTCGTCCTCTCTCTGGGCCCGGGCTATCTCACCTGGTGTGAGTTCCCCTATCTTGGCCCCTACCCTTACCTTCTCCGTTGAGTTGCCCTTGGCCTCCTCATTATCTGTGGTCTGACTCACTTTCACACTCGCATTCTCACACTCATGCTCTTCCTTGTCAATCTCCACCTTGCGAGATCGCGTGAGTACCACACTTATCTTCTCAAGAGATGCCCCCTTTATGTTTCCTATAATCAAATCGGCCACTGGGTCTTCCACTACTAGCGCTTCGAGAAGCCCAGTATAAAATGGGGTTTCTACCCACATTTCCGCGACAGGAGCAGACCTTCTCGTCCCGTCCATCAGGACATAACTCCTGTTCTTCCCAGTTAAGCTGTTAGGAGGCAGTTTGTCCCTTTTTATAATCGCACACGTGCATCCCGTGTCACGAAGGATAGTAATCTCTTTATCCCCTATCCTCCCCTTCTCCAAAAATGGAGCGGATAAATCATTCTCCGGAACATCGTCTTCGGGCTCATGTTCTGTCGAACCTTCTAACTCAATACTCTTACCTTCCGTCTCCCAAGAAATGAAGGTCTGTGGCCCAACACTCTGCTCAGCCCCTGGTTGAGTATTCGCCCTGCCCGATGACTCCCACTGACTGTCATCGGCTTCCTCATCGCTGGTTAGTACGACTGCGGTCGTCTCTTTCTGTCTCTTCCTACAGAATCTCGCAATATGGAGAAGTGACCCACACACAAAACAACCACGCCCACTCTCACGCTGGGACTTACCTCGGTTGTCCTCGACAGTGGCAGCAGCACCCTTCTTCGTCCTGCCCTGGTCACACTGCCTACTCAGGTGATTGGGAGAGCCACAGTTGAAGCATACCGGTTTACTCACTCCTAAACCCTTACTTCTGCTCTCCTCAACCCTCTTACCTGACTTCTGCTGTTGCTCCAGCCCTCGCTTCGACTGATGAGCCTCACTATACAAGTCCGCCATCTCAACTAACTCATGCACGGACTTGGGGTCCCTCTCTTTCAAATATATGGAAAGATTACAGTCGACAATCTTCAACATCTGCTCCCTGACTAACAGATCCGTAATCCCTTCCATAGTTCTCTCTGCCTCTGAGAGGTCTACCCACCTCTCAAAATATCTCTGCAATCTCACGGACAGCTGCGTATAAGTTTCGTCCTTATCTAGACGACTCTCCCTAAACTTACGCCTATAACCCTCTGCCGTGAGATGATACTTCTTGAACAACACCTTCTTTACCTTCTCGTAATCCCTACTGTCTTCATCGCTGAGACCGGAATAAACATCTAACGCCCTACCAGTTAACAATGCCCCTAACATGTCTGCCCAGGTGTCTTCTTCCCAATCATTTGCCTGCGCGAGTCTTTCAAATCTTTTCAAATACGAGTCGAGATCCTCGCGCGAGTCATCAAAAATGGCAATTTTGGGTACCTTCGGGGCAGCAGATTTTCCACTCCCTTTACCATTGTGACACCCGTTTTTGGCTAGTTCCCGTTCGTATTCCATTCTCTCCCTTTCAAATTGTCTTTCCTTCTCCTTTTCTTCTCGTTCGATCGCCCTTTGTTCTCGGTTTTGGGCTTTCTCTTCGTCCCACCTAATTTTGAATTCCTCATCACTAATGCCTTCTTGTCTGGCAAGCTTCAGTGCGCCCAGATAGTCCATCAGCAATTGACCTGTAACAAAGCTAACAATAAAGCGTGGATCGTAACTGTGAAGTTAACAACAATATTCCTGCAATAGCAAACAACAATTTTCTCTGTGACAAAAGATAAAATTGAACACAGGTAAAATCAGAGCATGTCTCAGGTAGTAAATGTCAATCTCTCTCACTCGCCTCAGGGCAGATGACCTGTCCACACAATCACACAATAGCCCCTTGACACGACCCAGATCAAAATTAAATGTTATTTACTAGCAGGATCCCACTTCTGACACCATTGTGATGTTTCCACTTTCTCTCACTAACTTTCTTCTGACACCAGCCGTGATGGGCACGGCACAAACACACTAAATAATCGACTATCTCTCTTCTATAAGTTATAACAAACGATATCTGTATTGCTTATATATATACAATAATTATTAATTCATTCAATAATAATAGGAACATAGGTCATACAATTGCATGTGAATTTCGATGGAATGAAGATGATGCAAATCAGTACATGATAATTAAAAGGCTTCGTAATATTCAATTCCTAGCACATTTTATAAAACACACGGGTACATTCAGCTTAAGGAAACCTCTCCTTTAGGGGTGTATGGCGCTATCTGGGCACTGGTTCTTCCTCTCTACTCTGGCTTGACTGCGCAGTTAGATCAACAGGTATCGGCAGGTACCAATAGGTCGGGAAACCAAGAAGCCACGATGTCGTTAATCAAAGTACAAGAAGTTGAGAAGCCAAGAAGCCGTTGTTCTTCCTCCTCTGTAGAAAAACAATCGCAAAGTCCTAATCTACTGCTGGAAGGCATGACTTCCATACTTACTCCATGACGGATATTCATCATTAACACTTTTAACCGCTGACACTGTTATAAGTCAGGCTGCAGCTCCCATACTCCATAGGCTCCCATATAGGCAATACAATAAACGATCAATACAGTTTTAATGATATTTACACGTTCCCCACGAAGAATAACGCTCTCTCTAACGGACCCCATCCTATAAGGTTTCGTAACATATATATAACGGCGTTTCCGTGACTCTCTCAGAGGCAGTAGTTATACCAAAGTAAACCCACTAGATTTAGGTTCTACAATCATGAACATTAAGTAAAATACACATACATCGTACAATTAACTTACCACTCAGCAACAGCCCAAATGCCGACAAGATACCAAAGATACCACGCTCTGACAAAGGATGTTTGCGGGTTCCCTGACCTTCCCCACTCACAAGACTAGTACAAAGTTACAGTTGCAGTTGTGGTCTCCTCTTCGGCACGAAGCTGGTGAGTGCTCTCAGCGGTCTGAAGTTGGAAGGAGCGTTCGGGGATTTATACCCAGTCAGGTAGCGTCCCAAGACGCCCACCGAGTGTGCATTAGTTATCCTAATAGCCCCCCCCCCGTCGGCTCCACGTCAAATACTATTGAAACAGCTCTACCCCCCAAGCAATTCCCAGGTGATCTGATCGACAAGTACGGCGGTCAAGTAAACACTACCCTTTTCGGGTGTCAAAGCGCTTCAGTTGCATCGGCTACTTTCCCCCTCTGGCCTACAATAACTCTGTCTCCCCGCCGTTAGCTATCTTCCCACGCTAGCTATACCTTGCCTGTCTGTCGCCCTGTTACAGTCTTGTTCTCCCTTTTCTCCAGGTTTCTCTTTTTTTTTCTTCTATTGCTTCTTCTTTTGGTCTGGTGCCTAAAGACTGATTAATTGATTAATGACAGGAGCCAGAATCCTAGTACACCGGCCATCCTTACAAGTGCTCCTCTCCCTGCTCCAGGATCCATTTTGGGGTTTTTCCCACCAATGGTCTGAATGGACAGTTGGTTCCGTATTTCCATAATGAGAGATGGGGAGTGTTATCGGAAGGAGACGAAACATTTCCTTCTCAGGCTGGGGTAGAAAACTGAGGTTTGACCAGTGTAGTATTCATGGGCACAAATGTCATAACAATCCTTCTTCTCAGTATACCAATTTGTTAGCAACGTTTCCATGATTGAAGATTTTCAACCTGTCTTGCGTTCCCTCATGCTACTGACAGCAAAATGTACCCTGCAACATCTGGGAAACCGCTCTCTTTGTAAATTCATCGATGTTTACTACCCCCAGACAAGCAAACTCCATAAGTACACAGCGTCTGTGAGCATTAAACATACTTTAATAGAGGAAATGAAATTTAGCGAACATTCAACTAATATACTTTTAATTATTGACATCAGTTGGCCCGCTGACTAGGTGAAAACACAAAATTAATGTGATTTTTAAAGTTGTGTTTCTATTACCGATGTGTACACGGAGACGCAAAACGAAATTTCCGGTCATACTTTTTAATTCTACTCGAAGAAAATGAGCCTTTTTTTCCGGTTCAAAATGTCGGAAGACTTTTTTCTGTTCAACTCAGTTGTGGCTCAAATCAACGGAAGTATTAAAAGTATAGCAAACTTCATGACCTTTCAAGATATGCCCACGTGCACCTTTACGTCTCTCTATGTTTAATATGATATTTTGTAGAATTTAAGGCTCACCGGTTAAAACGCCTTCATGCTTACAGTGGCGGCCTCACCTCCATTGTAATAATTATGACTAGCCAACCAAGGCAAGACAAAATTGCAATTTTTCATTGTGCCAATTCCAGCTGTATATTTAGATGTAGGTTGCATTATCATAATGACATTTCGATTGGATGCAAAAACTAATCTATCGTTTTGTTAAACTACAATCCTTTTGCAGAATATACAGATGTGATAAAGTTGACCATCTGCTGGCAATGTGTAAAGAGGAGCATAGAAAGCAATTTTCGGCCAAACTTTTCGATTCTACTCGACGAAAATGAGCTCTTATTTTTGAGGTTAAAAAAAAGGTGAATAAAGGATATTAAAGGCTGAATTTTGTCCAAAACAGAGGTCTCCACGTCATTTATCAAACAAAAAATTGAAGCAGTCAGCCAAGTTTCATAATTTTTTACCATGTAGTCAGGAAATTTTAGGGTCTTACATACTTTTTCTCTACCCTCTTTATAGTAATAAAATGTATGATTCTTGCTGCCCAACCAGATTAAACCAGGATGTCACCGTCACCAAAACACTGTACAACTAGACATTAGGGCTTTCAAATAAGCTTTTTTTTTTCATAATACATGGCATTTATTATTGTCGTTTTGATCTGGCATGGTGTTTCAGTGGGTTTAACCCAGACCAGCAACTCAAAAACAACAACAACAGCAAAAATAACCCATTATATAACCGATAAATAAAATGACCTTGACAAGTGCAGCATTAAATAACAAGGTGCAGTTAAACCTGTCGATTGTCACAGGCTGGTTTTCCCCAACGACGCGAGTAAAAGAATTAATGTATTTTGTTTGTGCCATAGAAATTTAAAAATCACAAACATAGGCGTATCCAAAGTACCGCTGATGTGGCACAATCCAATGGCGTTACTTGAAGGGGACGCCACCATAGAACTCTATAGATAGACTAGAGCGGTAAGTAGTTCAGGTCTCTGTACACCCTTCGGTGACTCGAAGCGAGACAAAAGTGCAACTGCTATGTACCATTAGTGTGAGCTGTAATTAATAGTTGCTTGCCTTAATTTTGTCTGCAATGGGGCAGCACTGTGTGACCTCGTGAATTGCCGCCATCTTTTAGTGGACGGAAGAGAAGTGTCGCAGCTGAGTGTCATCTCTTGTCTATTGTACAACTCTGTGGATGCCACCGAACACTTTCTGTTCAAGTCAGACAAGCCTTTCCGCATATTGAAACGACGGATTTTCTTCAGATGTGAAAAAGATGCCGTCACAATGTTCATGTCGTATCATAATTTGTTAACTAAAAGATTAACGAGCTTGATGAATGTGTTAGAGCTGATATTATTCGTAAAGCTATCCCAAAGATTGGTGTCATTTTTTAGATATATTTTTTGTTTGGACAGGGCGCATTTTGCCATAAGCCCCATTTTGCGTAGATATGCCCCTGCCCACAGCCACTTCAGACGTAGGCGAGAAGGGGTGCTTAAGATTTGCAATAATTCTATCTTTATGTAAATTTGTCATGCTGCCTGAATGTAAGTTCAAGGTACTTTACTTACATAAATTCTGAAATCTGAGACAAAAATTAGAAAAAAAAAATACGAAGGAAAAGGAATGAGCGTGCTGGGCGTGACAAAATAATGGCATTTTAATATGCTATGACATTTATAATGACCATGTACTTTCCAACCAACGTGATTCCCCTTTGTGTCCCGATAACGCCCCCAACCCCCAAACCCCTAGCTGTGCACTGATGGGAATGACCTGCTTCTTTGTAGTTTTCTAGAATTTTATGCATAGGGTTAAGAAAGTGCTGTCAATGCCAGGGCATATTTCAGGAAGTTTAAGCCTTGAGAACCACTCCATTTAACACACAGTTGTCTCTGGCCCAGTCAGTAACAGTCAGGAAAGTGCAGATATGAAATTAGATACAAAAATAACAAAGGTAATATTCTGAGCCAGTCCCTTCCGCCACACCAGTTTGGCAGCATAGTGAGATCTAGCAGCACCCAGGACGTCAAAATGACATATAATTATTAATCGTACTAAACGTACAAGATAGCGTGCCCATCCTACGGACCATAATTTTGTGACATGAACCAGGGCAGGCCGTACAAGTAACAGCAAATAGAGATGGATATTGGCCTAAATAAATTAGGGGTAAATAATATATCTCAGAGAATTATATATCTTTATCTAAAAAAGCCGCAAAGTTAAGTAATCATGGGAACTAATCACCCGTTCGTATTACAGAAATTTCTATACATAAAATCGCATAAAATCAACCCCAAATCAAAACTGGAGCATAGCAGTATTACTGTATTGTTTGTATTTTGTATTTTGTATTTTGTATACTTCTTTGATCCCATTTGGGAAATTTGCCTGAGCGTCACTGCATCCCAGTTACAACTGGAGCAGGCACGTCGTCGCCACAGTACAACACTGTTCGGCTGGGGGGCGGGGATGGGGGGGGGGTGTAGAGGTAGGGATTTGTTGCTGTTTTTTTTAAATATTGCTTGGGCGACCGACCGGCCTTATACTCGACTTCCAACTGCCAAGGTATCTTTAACGTGCGCAACATGCACGAGGGCCATCGGACTTTTTCGTCCTTATCAGAGAAGACCAGATACTCTATCCTACCTACCATAGGATCAGGGACAGGAACTTATGAGAAAAATCCCCTGATTCCAATATGTTTGCACCTACCGGGATTCGAACCCCGTGCCTTCGAACTGGAAGGCGAACTAACATGCGACTATAATTGGCCAATCGCTATTGAGGATAGTCTCAGAAATCGCCCATAAAGATAACCCAGTTAGATCACACCGAGAGACAGAACATACTCGACCCGAAAAAACCTGTACCTGATGTCAAAGTTTTCTTGTTTTTCTTCATTTCACAACAAAGAATGGGTGGCGTGTGTTTACCCGTTGATACTGTGCTTTGTTCTTGTTACCACAGGGTAAACATGTCAGTAGCACAGAAATTCGATCTCTTCAAAACACTGCTCTAATTGCTTACGATTCAGGGGAGGAGTTTCGTGAGTGAGATGGTGGGGTCCTGTCCTGAACTTATTTTGTGTCCCTCAACTGCATGTTGGGAGATTTTGGTGGCGATGAAGCTTTTGTTTCATTCCTTACAGCAGCGGTTCCCAACTTTCTCTATACCTCGCACCCTAGAAAACGTCTGATATATTCTCGCACCCACTACAAAAGTAATTATCTGGTTTGAAGATGACGCTGTACACTGTATTTCAACCTTTCGCATCTCCTGAAATAATATTGTCTCGCACCCTCGGTTGGGAACCCCTGCCTGACAGTATCTGACTGCGTGGGAACATTCATTACCACGACCTATAGACGCGTTGGATTTAGTAAATCCTTTATTTACGAGATCTGGTAACATTAGTTCCCACGGCGTACAATAGCAATACTAAAAATTAAGTGTGAGTAAATCCCGCCAAAACCAACAAACGTACAAGTTTGAAACATCAGTTGTATTCTCTAATGAAACTTGAAGAATACATGGAGTTGCAGTACTGCGCTGTCAAAGGTAAATTATGATTTCAAACTGAACTTTAAAGACGCCTGTAGTAATATTTGTTACCACCTCGTGCGGAACAGGTGAAAATGGTAAACATACCTAGGTAAACCAGCGAGCTACTCCTAATTAATCTACCAATTTTCATAACCCCCGATTGAAATTGACGAAATTCTAAAATTGCTAATGTAACCGCTCTGTATCGTCTCATACAAATGTTTGCAAGTAAACCGGTAGGCTCGCTTACACCTATGTACCAGTTCTGATATTTTTTGAATGAATAATTTCGGAGCCTCTCCGCTAAACACATTTATGGATCTGGCTCTATTGTAGGAAGATTATAAATACTGGCTATTTCTGCCCACAAGTTTTCCTATTGGTGTGACGCCTTTGACTACTTAAGGACTACCCGACCGTTCTCATCCCTTTCTACTCCTTACCAACTTTCCAACGTAAATCTACCTCTGCCCTGATGTGTTAAGTAATTTGAATTTACCATAATAAAGTGACCAATAATGGGGACCTTTTAAAACAATGTTTTTAATATTATTATTTCAAGATAAAAACAACAACAATAATAATAATAATTATCATCATCATCATCATCATCATCAGAGCTAGTGTTATATGACTAAGAGCGTCTATGTGTGTGAAACTGAAAGTTTGTATGGATGAGAGTGCGTGTTTTAGTATGAGATTTGGAAAGTGTATGCATGAAAATTTCAGGTCGGGAACCCTGTCCTAGTCCAACAAGTTCCATTCTTTTTTTCTCTTTCTTTTTTTTTTTTTTTTTCGTTTGACTTCTTCTTTCTTTCTGCCCTAATTTTGTTTAGTTCATCGTTGAACGTCTTATCAACTACTGTTATTCCAATGTTTAAAATGATCTTGATGCTCTTATTTCACCCTAAAACGTCATGCACTGCAAACATTGTGCTATTTCACAAACTGAAAGAACAGAACATCAAAATCAACATCCTAGTCTTTTAGACATTAAATGCCGTAAAGCGAACAGGAAGCCGTAAATTATTATTTTCTCTCATTTTTAATCCTGCCCGCAGTTTAATAACCTGACTTATCAATGTACATCTCGAGTCCTAGTACCTTGCACAGATCCGGTTTCTTCGAATCTTTTTGTAAATTCCCGACAGCCGTTGCCACCCTTCCCCCACAATTATTGTATACCACGACCTAACCCACTTCACCCATTGTAAGTTTGCCCCGAGGAGCTTATATTATAAGCTCCTTGGTATGCCCTATTTTCTTTTTTTTCGCTCTGACCTGCCGGGTCATGTCTTAACAAGAATGTCTCAAAAGATTTCACCCTTCTTCAACCCCCCCCCCCCCAATTCCTTTTTTGCTTTGCCCACACACACAGACACACACACGCACACATACACACGTTGTTCCCCGTTCCCCTTTCCGTCCTATCAATTGCTTTGCTTACATTCTGTCTATCTCCTTGCTTCTCCCTAGCGCAACGTGATCGCCGTTGTATCCATGCGCTTTCTCCAAACTCACCCCCCCCCCACACATACACACACACGCATTTTGCGTATCATTTCCTCACTAGAAGAGAGAACTTTCCAATAACGCTTTCAGATTCTACTCAGCGTAAATGCGTTTCATTTTGTGTGTACATTACCCACATTTACGATACATTGGCAGCTGAAAATCGAGAAGAGCGGACCGAACAGGCCGCTGCCCGGGCAAAATTAAATAAAGCGTATCCCTACCTTATCATTTCCTCCTCCTCCCCCCCCCCCCTCCTCAGCCAGGACGGGTCTGCTCCAGTTGTAACTGGGCTGCGATGACAGTATAGTATATAAGGCAAATTAACCCATATGAGACCAACTAAGTATACAAAATACAAGAAACAAAAACAGTTCAAGTAGAAATTGACGTCATTGTACGGTCTGTGCAAAAATTGGTAACAGATCTAAGCCAGTTGGGAAACGCAGGCCCTATTTCGAACTGATCATGCAGTATTCTTTTTTAGTCAGTGTTAGTGTTAAATGTATGTGATTGATGTGTGAGTATAAAGATATCCACGTGGCGTAGGCTCATCATCATCATTGCCTTTCTCACCCTGGATCAGGGTATAGGCCACCAACAAACACTTTCCATCCCTCTCTATCATGGGCCAGCCTCTTTACATTATTCCAAGTCTTTCCGCTTCGTTGCACATCATTTTCTCTGGCTCTTCTCCACGTTCCGCGCGGCCTTCCTCTTGATCTCTTGCCCTGGGGATTCCAATCCAATACCTTCTTCGCGATGTTGTTTCCTGGCCTCCTGAGAGTGTGGCCGATCCATCTCCATCGCCTCCTACCAATTTCCTCTCTGACTGGGCTCTGTCTTGTTCTTTTCCAAACAATTTCATTGCTGACCTTGTCTGTCCATCTGATCTTAAGTAGCTTCCTCAAACATCTGTTGATGAAAACTTGGATTCTCTTTATGCAGGCCTGGGACGCATTCCAAGTCTCACATCCATACAACAGGACTGACTTCACGTTCGAGTTGAATATCCTCAGCTTTGTTTTTAGAGATATATCCTTGGTTCTCCAAATCCTGCTTAAGGACGTGAAAGCTGCCTGTGCCTTTCCAATTCGTGCTTTGACTTCTGCCTCTGTTCCTCCCTTATTGTCAATGATACTACCAAGATAGCAGAAGGACTCTACATCTTCCAGTGATTGATCTCCTACTTTGACTTGTTCGCTTGGGGGTGCAACAATTTTTAGGACCTTCGACTTCGCAGGATGTATCCTCAATCCAATAGATTCTGAAATTTTGTTTAGAGCTGTAGTCTTTGCTTGCATCTGGTCGTGTGTGTGCGACAATAGTGCCAAGTCATCTGCAAAATCTAGATCGTCCAGCTGTGTCCATGGGGTCCATTGTATGCCATTTCTTCCTCCATTGGTGGTTTCTTTCATAAGCCAATCAATCACCAGAATAAACAGAAATGGGGACAGCAAACAACCCTGCCTAACACCAGTCTTGATATCAAAGCTGTCAGTAAGCTCACCATCGTGTACGACTCTGCAACTTGTCCCCTCATACATGCTCTTGATAAGATTCACCATCTTCTCTGGGATTCCATAATGTCTCAATATTCTCCACAGCGTTTCTCTATCGATGCTATCAAAGGCCTTCTCGTAGTCAAGGAAGTTCACTATCAGTTGGGAGTTCCACTCTAGCGACTGCTCTACTATAATTCTCAGCGTGGCGATCTGGTCGGTGGTTGATCGATTACTCCTGAAACCAGCTTGCTCCTCACGAAGTTTTGGGTCTGTTGCATTCTGTATTCGCTTGAGAATAATCCGATTGAAAACCTTTCCTGGGATGGAGAGAAGTGTGATTCCTCTGTAGTTACTACAATTGCTGAGGTCCCCTTTTTTTGGAAGCTTCACGAGGTGTCCTTCCTTCCAGTCCTTTGGAAACTTGCCTCCGATCCAAATCCTCGAGAATAGTGAGTGCAGATCCTCTGCAGCCCCAGCAGCATCTGCCTTCAGCGCCTCTGGTGGGATCTGGTCTGGTCCAGCTGCCTTGCCTCGATTTAACTGCTTTATGGCATCATTAATCTCTGCTTTAGTCGGAGGGTCGCAACTGATCGGTAAATCATTTCTTGCGGGTAGAATGTCGGGTGGGTTGCTTGGTGGAGGTCTGTTCAAGAGGCTACTAAAATGTTCTATCCATCTTTTTGCCTGAGCTTCCTTTCCAAAAAATAGCCTTCCTGTTGCAATCCTTGACAGGAACTTCCGGTTTTCCATATTTTCCAGCAAGAGTCTTTGTAGTCTGGTAGAGGATCCTCGTGTGTCCTCCTGTTGCTGCCTTCTCTGCTTTCTCTGCTAACATTCCTATGAACTCCTCTTTGTCTTTTTTAATTGATTTTTTGACCTCTTTAGCTGATGCTCGGTACTCTTCCTGGTTACCAACTCTTGAGCTTCTTGTACGACTTGCATTTACCTGTTCTTTTAGGTCTCTTCTTATCCTTATCAAGTCCAGTGATTTTTGACTGATCCATTCCTTGTGTTCCACTTTCTTTTCCCCAAGAACATCCTGACATGTCGATGTAAATACTCCTTTTACCTTAGCCCAGTGAGTCTCCAAATTTACTGTCTCTTCGAGGTCAACAAGGGGTTTGAATCTATTCCTCAGTGTCAGCTGGAACTCTTCCTTCTTGTCTCCATCCAGAAGGCTCACTTGAAACTTTCTCCTCTTTGTTCCTGCTCTGGTACCTTGTTTCTTGAGGCGGAGTTTGAGTCTTGCCAGCAGCATGTGATGGTCAGATCCAACATCAGCTCCTCTCTGTACTATGACATCCTCCAGTGAGCGTCTGAATCGTCGGGTGATGCAAAAGTGGTCAATCTGGTTTTCAGTTACTCCATCCGGTGAAATCCAAGTGGCCTTATGGATCCTCTTGTGTGGGAATACTGAACCTCCAATCACATAGCTGTTAAATGCGCAGAAACTTGCAAACCGCTCTCCATTCTCATTCATTTGTCCCAAACCATTGCGCCCCATAATGTCCTCATACCCTGTATTGTCCTGTCCTATCTTGGCATTGGCGTCTCCCATTATAATGTTCACATCTTTTCTTGGCAATGTGTCAACTATTTCCTGAAGCTGGTTGTAGAAATCGTCCTTGTCCTCATCGGTTGCTTCATTTGTTGGGGCGTATATCTGCACAATGTTCATGTTGATGTTCTTGTTCTTTGTAGTAAATGATGCCAATATAATTCTTCTTCCGTAGGGTTCCCATCCCCTCAGTGACCTCTGGGCGTGCTTGCTCAAGATGATCGCTACCCCTTCTGTATGCTTTTTGTCCTCCCTTCCAGAATACAAAATCTTTTCCCCAGAATTAAGTTGTTTCAGTCCGGACTGTATCCAGCGGGTCTCGCTAACTCCAAGTATGTGCAGTCTGTATCGCCTCATCTCCATTGTAACCTGGGCACTCTTTCCTGCTTCATACATGGAGCGGACATTCCACGACGCAATCCGGAGTGACTTGTTTGATGAAGGAGCAGTCGGGCCAGTGGAGTCCTTTCGGCTTTGTCCATTGTCCTTCATTGAATCTACAGGTGCAGATGCTCCCCCTTCTCCCAAAATAAAAGACTGATTTAAAGTATTTGCTTGTGTTTCTGTAACTGGTTTATTTTTACAGGGTGGGTAGTTGGCCCACCGCCAACTGGCTCTTCTCGGGAGACCAGGACCTTTGCACCTTTAGTCGCCTCTTACGACACGCAGTATCACGTCAGATGTATTCTTTGCTGTCCCTCTTCTGCAAGAGGGCCCCGCATCTGCACGGGCAGTGGCGTAGGCTACCTACATTTATTTATCTATATTTTAACCCTGTGAATCTTTAAAGAATCTGCTTTAAAATCTTATTTTATAACTATTTTGTGCTCAAACCCCACCCCTTCTCTTTTGACCAAAGAGGGTTATACATGTAGTTACTATAACCTTCTTTGCCCTTGGCTCTCTTTAATATATTGATATTCTTTACCACATCCCCTCTCCTACTTTTGCCTTCACCATGAAGAGGGGGGGGGGGATATCCCCCTTTCTCAAAATCACAACCCATGTCTTCCGACCCCCCGGTCTCCGTCATTGTTCTTGTCTAGATACAACCACCTAAAAACCCTGTGATGTTTTCAATTAATTTATTTTGCCACCCCCCACGCGGCAAACGTAACCGAAGCCTCTGAAGACCTTTCTGTTTCTGGATGGATGCAAATCCTGTTTCATTTTCAAGGTGGATGGGAATCCTGCTTCAATGAAGACTTCCTGAATGGAAATTTTGTGTGTCTACCAAATGTTAAGAGTGTGACGGCAAGACCTGGGGTGAAAGACTCTTAGTGTCCTCTCTTGAGTGTAGTGCGCAATGAATTTCATGTCAGTTCCATGGAATATAATGTCATTATCTATCTATCTATCTATCTATCTATCTATCTATCTATCTATCTATCTATCTATCTATCTATCTATCTATCTATCTATCTATCTATCTGTCTGTCTGTCTGTCTGTCTGTCTGTCTGTCTGTCTGTCTATCTATCTATCTATCTATCTATCTATCTATCTATCTATCTATCTATCTGTCTGTCTGTCTGTCTGTCTGTCTATCTATCTATCTATCTATCTATCTATCTATCTATCTATCTATCTATCTGTCTGTCTGTCTGTCTGTCTGTCTGTCTGTCTGTCTGTCTGTCTGTCTGTCTATCTATCTATCTATCTATCTATCTATCTGTCTATCTGTCTGTCTGTCTGTCTGTCTATCTATCTATCTATCTATCTATCTATCTATCTATCTATCTATCTGTCTGTCTGTCTGTCTATCCATCTATCTATCTATCTATCTATCTATCTATCTATCTATCTATCTATCTATCTATCTATCTATCTATCTATCTATCTATCTATCTATCTATCTATCCATCTATCTATACTATCTATCTATCTATCTATCTATCTATCTATCTATCTCACTCCCTGTCTGTCGGTCTCTTCATGTGTCTGACTGACTGTCTGTCTCTCTTTCTCTCTCCTCCTTCCCCCTCTATCTCTGTTACAATTCATTTGTCCATAGGTTTAGCCAGTCTCTCTCCTCCATCCGTTTCTCTCCATCTGCCTGTTTTTCTGTGCTTCTCTTTCTTTGTCTGTTTGTATCTCTCCCCCTCTCTCTTTCTTACTCTCTCTCTCCATCTCTTTTCTTCTCTCTTTCTCTTTTACCATCGCTGTCACTACTTCAGACTACGACCACTCCTGTAACAGTCATGGATCAATCATCACTACCTGCATTATATTCACGATAACCTTAGAAGATAATAGAAAGCTGTCAAGGTATTTAAATGAAATGTAAGTACTAAAAACAACTTATCTATGAAGCACTTTGCACCAAGTCTATATAATTATACAAAAAGAGGCTATAAGATATAACAAAATGACCAATATTTCCAATGACATATCGATTCTCCTCCAATGTAGGTCTACACGAAACCTGAAACCATCATCATCATACTACATGCACCATCAATTGGAATAAAGTTGATGGGCTGCAGTATGGCCTCTTGTTTTCCAATGCCCTGAGGCCAGGATTTGACCACCAATAGACAAGATAAGTAGGCCCAACAATGATTTCTAGGAATTCTGTGAAGTATGTTGTTACATGTAGGTACTGTCCCCTAAGTTTTGCGATAGTGTACGTATTTTAAAGTCTTTTGTGACTCCAGAGCGAGAGAGCTCCCCCCGAAATACTAGTAAACAACAGTTTTAATTAATTTTTTTTTTCAGTTTTTTTTCTCTTTGGTTTCCTCCTGTTTTTTTTGGTTAATAGGGTAGGGGGCATGGTTAGGGATTCGATAAGAGTTAGGTCTGAAGGTAATGACAGGGCTAAGGATAGATACGTATACTTAGCGCAAAACGCTTGGGGGCCGAATATACTTATAACAGCAGCTTTAATGAAATATTAAAAGAAACTAACAGACAAACACAATCATTAGATCAACGAGAACAGAAGAAAAACAAGAGAGGCCTTCAGCTGTGCAGATAGCTGCAATTACCTGGCAGTCACGGCGTGTTTACATTTCGGTAGTTTGTGCGTCTCAAAGAAACCATTAACCGTGGGTAACAGCAGGGAGTATGTGTTAAAAAAAGAGTTCTCACTTCCAAGTAATCGCGAAACAAGGACGCTATGGTAAACATTATTGAAAGAGACCGCCTTCACCAAAGAGAGTATGGTTATGTGTTTACTGCCGTTTGTTCATATTTTTGGGCTGATTGAAAGTATTTAGAGCCGTTTGTAAGCTCTTACGTCCCGTGGAAATGCACAAATGCACGCTGTTTACCGCAGCGACTTACTTTCCGCTCCATGCTAACAGTATGTAGTTTCGTAGAGCCTCCAGTGTCTTGCAGTGCAAATCGACCAATAGTGAAACCGCTCTATAAATACGTACTCTCTGGTAACAACCACAACATTGTATCCGCTATCAGGTCCCCTGATTTAAAAAAAAAAAAAAATGTTAGTAAGGGATATATTTAAGGCCTTCAAAATCATATTTAAGTAAAATTAATCTGCGAACATGGTTCTGTATCAACATTTGCCCATAGCGACATTTGCTTCGTCTATGCAAAATTAGTGCTTGTCCCGTTCATCTGCCCAATTTTACCCAACGTGTACGGGGGATACGGTGTGCTAGAGCATGGTGCTCGCCTCTCATGCCCAAAGGACCGGGTTCGAATCCCGGTCGGTGCAAGCATATTAGAACTTTTGAATTTTTCTATTTTTCTATCCCTGATCCTATGGAAGGTAGGATCGAACACCTAGTCTTCTTGGATGAGGACAAAAAAACTCGGAGGACCAGTGTGCAAGTTGCGCGCGTAAATATATCTTGACACTTGGGAATCTAAGAGAGCAGGCCTAAAATGTATCCCTACCACTCCCACTTCCTCACCTCCCCCCCCCCCCCCCCCAAACAACAACAACAACAACAACTGCAGATCGGCTCTGCACTGTGGCGACGATCTGTCTACTCCAGTTGTTACTGGACTGCAATGACACTGAGGTAAATTTTCCAAATGGGATTAAAGAAGTATGTAAAATACCCCTCCCCTCCACCCCCCAACTCCCCTCCGAAAAAAATATCTCCTCCAATCAGGCTAGTCAGGCCTAAGGAACCATGTTCGGAGATTTACTTAAATAAAGATTTCTAAGGCCTTAACTTTCATCTATTAACCCTCTCAGAGTATTCCTGCCCTGGCCGGCTTTTCAAGGCCTTACTGCAAGGAAGCTGACTGATCTATTTCCACTTTGAATCTTCGTGCTTGCGTTTCTATTTAAGTCCAATTTTAATCTCTTTGTCTGAAGATTAATACATTCTCTTACAAAGCTTTGGAAACAGAGCCGCCTTAAAGCATAGGCCCAATGACCCAAAAGGTTTTAGCGGGCCCATGCATGCAAATTTATGTTGGTTTTAGAAACGGACAAGAAAATCGGAGAAACGAATCTGCCAAGGCGCCTATTATGATGTTAACTCGGCCCTGTTTGGAAAGAAAAATACATACATCACAACGCATCCGGCCAAACCGCACTCGGTAACGGAGCGTAAACGCTGACGTTGACAATACAGACATTTCCCTTTTTCTTTTTACGGTACGGCCGAAAGAAGTGGGCTTTCTTGGTAGGCCCTGACCGAAGAGAGGTTGCATAGTTTTCTATGTATTGTTGCCAATGTAATGATTCGCAAATAGCGCTATCTTTTCTGCTCTAGACACATGCCATGCTGCCATCAGAACCATACGTGTCTTCTCTTTTTTCGTTAACACTGTCGAGCATAATAATAAACAGTAAAGCTGTTCTCTCAGCTTTCAAGTGCTTTGCGCCTTGGAGTTTTAACAACTAACAAAAAGACCCTGTAATTTTTTATTTTCGTCTTCCTATTCTTGACGCAAATTTCACCAGATCCGGGAGAGACAGAAAGAGGGAGAAAGAGAGAGAGAGAGAGAGAAGAAAAATAGAGAAAGAGAGAGAGAGACCGAGAGACAGAGAGAAGGAGAGAGAGAGAGACGGAGAGAGAGAGAGAGAGAGACGGAGAGAGAGAGAGAGAGAGAGAGTGAGAGAGACACAGAGAGAGAGAGTGAGAGAGAGACAGAGCGAGAGAGAGAGAGAGCGAGAGAGAGAGAGAGTGAGAGAGACACAGAGAGAGAGAGTGAGAGAGAGACAGAGAGAGAGAGAGAGAGAGTGAGAGAGACACAGAGAGAGAAAGTGAGAGAGAGAGACAGAGAGAGAGAGAGAGTGAGAGAGAGACAGAGAGAGAGAGAGAGAGAGAGAGACATTTATTGGGTCCCATGTTAACACAAGGACAACAAGACTGTGTCGTGGCCACGCCAATCCATTTGGGGCAGATGACCCTGACCTGCAGTTGAGATTAAATTACAAAGGCAATGTCTCAGTATGATAATATTATTCCTTTTTTAAAAATATTATTTATGTTTGCGTCTCTTCCCATACCCCTCCAATATGGATCCTCCACAAAGAGTGGGAAAAGACGTTCTCCAACCAAAAATAATCCCAGAGATACTATTATCCCGCCCCGCAGATCCCCCACTATATGCACGTACTTCCTAGAGGCCTTCGTGGAACCACGTTTATGTTCAGGGTAAGTGTTCAGTCATGATTGGTTGGCCCTTGCTTGCCTATGCCAATGAATCTTGTTCACTGTCTGTATCAGATAGGTCATTGTGTTAGCCGGGGCGGTGGAAAGGCAGGTGACCCATATTCTGGGATTTCAAAACACTGGAAATCGCTATGACATGGCTGTACTGCCTAGATCTAAAGTGCTGCAGTTGACAAACTTCGAAAACTTCCTGGTTGTGTGTGGGCTGGAATTTCCAACATTAAAAAAAAAAGTGCGCACAAAAAATGTGACGTAAATGTTTTTTTTAAATTTTGGTACGAAGTTTTAGAGTCTCATGATCTCCCCAAGCTTCATGATGGTATAAATACGGGCATTTTCCCTCTGTACTCCACAATTTTCACCGAGTCTCCTGAAGTTCCATTCCAGCGGCGATCTACGTTGTCTTACAGATAAGCCGAACTAGATAGTCGAAAAAGTCGCTGTGAGGTGAGAGAAAATTCAGAGTTACTTTAAGTTGTCAGCCATTGAGTAGTTTGCATAGGCTAATTAGGTTAATTTTTCAATAGCAATGATCATCATACTTATCCCTCTCTTATGTTATGATGACATTCTCGTCGCATATTATGCTTGGTAAGGAACTTCTCAAATGGAGCAAGACAGATGGCGATCTTCAAATGAAGAGTGGATTCTTCAGTTAGATGTTTCAGCCTTTAACTTCCTGACATCTTCTAGAACCCCGGTCACAGCCAGGTCGTGGCTCGTGGCGTCCGTCACACAACTTTCTTTTTTTATTCTTCATCGCCAGGCATTTGCTTGGGTTTGAACCAATACCGCTGTTTTTGGTGCAGGTGCCTTACCCATTCTGCCAAAAGTGAAACTTCAACACCGAACTAACATGTTTTTAATTTACTTTCTTTTAAAACTTTGCCTTCAGTTCATACTGCATTGAAAATTGTGTCTGACTCTTAGGTAAAGCGGAGAGCAAATTTGCTTCACAATGTGACGTTTACACAGAGGATAAAATGAAATTTTACGTGTCAATTTTTTTTTCTTCAATTTCAGAGTTCTCACCAAGATGAAGTTATTGCTTGTGCTGACAGCTCTCTTAGCTGCTGCCTCAGTTTCATTTGGTAAGATAATTTTTCTGTCTGTAACGTGCTCTGCCTCTTTTTTTTTTTTTTTTGCCCTCAACTATGAGCACAACTGCCCTCGTCCTCTTGTTCCTCTTTCCTTCCTTATGGCCGTCTCAGAAACTGATTACATTTATGTACTATGCTAGTTTTTCGTTTAGGAAAGTTTTTAAAAAATTTAAGTTACTACTAAAAATTGAGTTACGATGTATTTTACAAGGGATACAACAAAAAAAAACATAGTTTTATTATTATCTTTTTTGTTTGTTTTTGTATTAATCGTTTTGTTCTATTTGAAAGCATGGAGTTATTTGAATCTAGAGCTGTATTAATATATTTTCTTGTTGTTTTCCTCGTATAGCTCAGCGATATGTGGCCGAAGGCTATTTCGTGTGGGACAATGAAGCTGTGCGAAGGTAAGTTAATAATATATCAAGCACAAAATGAAACAGAATAACAAAAAAAAAAAAACAACCTTCAAAATACTAATAAAAGTGTAAATAAACTTTTGTTTTAAGAAAGTGAGGGCTGGTAGCAGAGCTTTTTCTCACTGTGGACGCGCAGTGTGGAATGCCTTATCATGAAGAAGTAGAGACCACGACAATTTTATTTGAACTCCTGTTTACCGAGACTGGAAACCCATCTTTTGAATCCTAAATTATACTTTAAATCAGTTTTGTGGAACTGAAGTTTTAATGGGTTGTGTTTTTGCCACAATTATCTATTTTTAAATTGCAAAACACCTAGACCCTATTTTATATGGGAAGTGTATCATGAATAGGTCTGCATTCTTCTTCTTATTATTGAAAGAAAGAAAAACACTATTATTTTTCCTAGGAATTATTATTTTCTTCACTCGGGCTATGTTGTGTATTTTGCTACCACCGGTTCAATGTTGACTTTCCCCCAGCTACATGAGACTGACACCTGGCACCAGCCGACCCCAGGCAGCGACCCAACTGAGGACGGACCTGAACTACCTCTTGACCCAGGTGAGACTCTCTCCGCCTGGTGTCCAGCACAAAATATGAGAAGTCTTCTATTCACTACATTTTGTTCATGTTTTATCATTTTTTTTCTGTTTGATTAGCAGTCGAGCAGGGACAGTAGTACGTCATCATACACATTTTTTTCAATAGCTTTAAGGCCGCTTTCCCCGGCGTGTATGTCTTACCTACGTATTTCTTTGCAAAAATTGTAAGTGTTTTTCCGTTTCCGTAGTGCGTTTTCTACATGTCCCATGCAAATGCCCACAGTGAAATAATAGGATGCCTATTTTAAACTACTCACCTCTTCTAGATTCGAAGGTTCGGCCCGTAATACGTAAAACCCATCAAAACCACTGGCCATAAATGGGCTGCCATTGTTTGCGCTGTGAGGACTTGAAACGTTATTAATTTCATTGTTAATACTTCTAACTGTTGTGTGTTTTTATCCTGGTTTTTTTTTTGTTTGTTTGTTAATTTTTGATGAATGTTTTTGTTTTTCGTCTTCAGCTCACACTACTCCTTTCTCAGATTTGCATGCCAAATTATTTCTTTTCCTTCAGAGCAAAATCCCTTGTTTGTTTGTTTGTTTTGATGTATCTTGGTATCTATTTTTTTTTTTCATTGAAAATTTGCTTGTTACTGTTATTCTACAGTCAAGAACCACTTTACTCTTGCAACTATTCTAGATTGGCTCGTCAGGAATTGGGACATCAATACCCGTTGTGAACTGACATGTAAAAATGATGATTATTAGGTTTTCAAGTCTTGCTTTATCTCTAAAATATGGATGTGTATTCCTGTTGTCTTCAGTGTAGTCACTGTTGATATTGTTTGTTGGTTGTTGTTGTTGTTTTTTCACTAATGTAATTCTCTCTCCATTTTCCAGACAAATCAAATGTTGACCACGATGAGACCTACAATTGACATTCAAATCAGAGTTCGCAGCCATGCAATCCTGGTGAGTTGAAAATATTCTTGCATATTTATAACAATTGTTTCCGTTGGGATAGTTTCCAAGTGAAGCCATCTGTATAATAATATATATGCAATAATAGCTGAACCATGCATACCATTTTTTTTTTCTATTCGGTTTCACGTGCGAAATGCCCCTAGCTAAACACTTTCATTTTGAGAGTTTCTTCAAGCCTTTCCAACTCAACAAAGCTCGAATGGGTCAGTAACTGTTTGTATAATGAACGCTGGAGGTGTCTTCCCTCCAATTTTTTTTTTCAAATAAATGGAAATAGCACGTAATATGTAATCTTTTTATTGGCAAAGAAAGCCAAGCTGAGCAGTTTGCATGCACCTTGCAACTTTTGACGTTTTCGCAAAACATAAAAACGGAGGAGGTGAATTCTGAAAATCCCAGTATCATAAATAATTAAATTTTGATTACAGCATTTTTTTGTCCACTGCTAAAATCACTCAGAGAATTAATAGAAATTAATGAATTAATGACTGAGAGCCCGATTCTGGTCACTTGAATTGGCCGTATCGTACATGAAAATTGAGAAGGATGCAGGCATAATGAAACTACTAAACATTATTATATATTAATCAACATTTTTCAGTGAAAATCAAATCAGAAATCTCTAATAGGAAAATTTGTCACAATTCGAGATTGTTTAACGTGTTGGCGTCCAGTTCCGACATCACCATTCCTGGGACGAATACAAGAAGTAAACTTGGGGATTCTACAAAGAAACACATACACAAAACGTCCCGAAATTTGACCCCTGCTTCTGATCTTTTCCCCCGATGTCGATCTATATAATTATGTATTATAATTTTTCTCTTCATAGTTTTGTTCATTGACTAATTTTTGTGTATTCCTTCATCATCAATTCCGTTTTTATATTTCAATCATATTTTTCTGTTTTGCCTTTGCAAGGCACCTTTGTTTAAAGGTCGTTTGATTTCAAGTCTTAACATTTTTTAGCACCTTCATCATTGTAGATACTGTCTGCTTCGCTTTAGGGCATAATGCTTTTTCTTTTGGCAGTGGCTACGTTAACGGCAGCCGGTGGACACAACTCACCATTTTTCTTTGTTCGGCTTTACTCCCGTTCGTACAGCAGGGCTTTCTTTCTTTGTTGTTTTTTTCTATTGGGGATTAAGCGTAATCTGCCGTAAACGTAACCACTGCCTTTTCTTTTTCCAGCATCGGACATATGACACAACTTTTAAATGCAACTTTTCTTATATTCGTGTCTTTCATCCCCCAAACGGTACAAATTCATTGCAGGCCTGAATTTATTTTTTCTTTTAATTTTCAAACTTTCATTTTGTCTGTCAGAGCACAAACATTTTTCGACCTGGCGACTTTGTATCTCCTGGAGTGCTGGATCCCAACCGCGCCCTCCGCCGCGTCGCTATCTGGTTATTGAGTCAAAATGCTTACAGACAGCTCAAATTTGATTTCGCTATCTTTTATACTGGGTAAGTATAATATTCTGTCAGATCCTAAAGTGTCACTCTCATCTCGCTAATGACCACAACAATTCAGGCACAAGAAAGCTCATAAGAGCCATTGGAGCTAATGGTATGGTGGCAATCGTACCACTTGCAGAGATAATTTAAATTTAAAACAGCATATAAATAAGTAAACTATTTTTCCTTATCAAAGCCAAGCTGGAGATGAAGTGTCTCAAAACCTTGAAAATTGTGTTCCTTCATGACACACGACAAGGGATGAGTTTGCTAAGTTTCAATAAAATGAGCTAGGAGGTTTCTATTTGTCATACTTCACATACCTGTGGACCTTTTTAATACGAGTTCGATAGAAATATCAGGTTTTAGTGCAATCCGTTTCGTACTACTTCTAAAAATGCAAGTCTGTTACTTTATGTGATAAATTCCGTGACCTTTGTTATTACTTTATGTCACTAATTCGGTGACCTTTGTTATTACTTTATGTTTCACATTCTGTGATCTTTGCTATAACTTTATTTTACACATTCAATATTCCTTGACGGTTGGCGTTTAGAAAAGTTTGTAAAAGAAACTCAAATTCAAAATCAGCTGACTTGAAATTTGGTTTCTCAATTGTTAGCTCCGATGTCGGGGGGCGGGGGGGGGGGGTGCTTATAAGCACATCTTGTGGACAAGGGGTAATAACGGTTTTTTAGCATACTCGAGAGGAAAAAGTTGGCGGATAAAAGGGAGAATAACGAAACAAATTAATGGTTACAAAGACAGTTCTGTCCCCGTTTAACAGTTTGTATTTTGATTACAGAAAAATACTTCAGTGCAGATATAATGTAATATTATGCCAAATTAAGATATTTATTGTGCCAATTTTTTCTTTTTTTTTTAACGGTCTATCATATATTTCTTATTTGAAAAAGAAAAAAAGAGTATTATTTTGAGATTTTTGAAATTGAGAATTTCTCTGTCAACAGATATCAGCTGAATGGAGTCACAGGCAAGTCATTTCTTCTTACCGTTTCAGTGATTGCCTCAATATGTGCTGATAGTTAAATTTTGCCCACTTCTCTCTCAATAGTAATAATAATAATAATAATAATTCACCTCCCTCTCTCCAGTAAGTTCAAAAAAGAAAGAGCACATCTGAACTAAAAAGTAGAAAAATATCGAATGAAATTAAATGAAATCTTGAAAACGATTAACAATTTGAACTGTGTGTATTTAATTGATTAATTAATATTATTCTTCCGATCTGTACGGCCGAAGCCGTTCTGCTTGTTCATTCACATCATCCTGAGGCATTTGAGTTACCGTTTATCGATGTTTTCTTTTGCAATCACTTCTGTAACAGGTACTGCATACATTGGTGGCGTGTGTGACAACACCACTGCAGTTGGGCTGGTCCAGGCAAACTCTACCTTCGTTCAGGCAATCGACACCGCTATACAGTTCGCTCACATGTTGGTTTTACCCAATATTATTTTATTCTATTTTACGTACAATGCCTGCTCGCTCTTAAACATAATAATTATTATGACAGTCAACAGAAAAGAAAGGTTAATGCTTTGTTAGCTTTAAATACCACCATTAATTAATATTACGATAAGAAAACTCAGAGCATTGTTTGAAATTACAAAAGATATGAACATTTGAGAAACTGAAGAAAGAGAAACACAAGAACTACAAAGAAAAAACAACATCGCGATAAACATCAAAATGACGATGTAATACGCAAACATCTTTCTCCCCTGCACAGAATGGGCGCCCCCAACGACGGTCCGACTTCGCAGTATCTGGAATCCAGAAGGACAATCCCAACTTCCCAGAACCGATGGTCCTTCTCGGATTGCTCAGCTACCTGGATCCGTGATAACGTCAACTCACTCAGGTAGGACAGACGCCTCCGGGGGGGGGGGGGGGGGTCATGGCAATTTCATTCAGTGGCGGTCCCCAGTTCTGGTAGCCTGACATTCATTTCCTCTGACATAATATCACAGAAATTATAACTATATGACCAAATTATTTTCACCAGTACCAACTGCGACACGCCTGTATCTGTTTAACACTTTATCGCCCAATGATGTATTTTGGGATTTTTGGAATATTCTCTAAGTTAAGGACGAAGGATTTCGTCACGGTTCCGTAAAGGTCTGATTACACTGGTAGGTTTAGGGAATAGAAAAAAGGAATGGCGGACTGTGTGGAAAGAACTCTCCTGGCTTTCCGTCTTTTGTTTTCCGGTTTCACCCTTCGAAACATGACCAAAACCATCGATGCGCATCACTTTTCATTCATAAAACGGACCATTGTAAACAAAGAACGTTTCGAGGGGGAAATCGGAAAAACAAAAGACGGAAAACCAGGAGAGTTCTTCCCACACATTTCCCCATTCCTTTTATCTATGTATAAAAACCTACCAGTGTAAACAGGCCTTCAGACTGTAGTAACCCCCAAAATTCAAAAACCAAATTTCATACATATTAAACCACATTCAAAAGCTGTATCGAATGATCTTGGTTATGGACCCCTAAGCCAAAAAAATAATCGAATCGCAAACTTTCAGAAATTGCATCGTCACTGGACCAGTTGCTCTAAAATAAAACCGTTTTTGCTTCTCCTGAAAACAAAATTGCCAAAACCGACTACTCAAATCTTGGGGAACTGTGATGATCTGTCCGCCAGAGATATTTTTTTTAGGTGGACCGGCTCAGACCAAAGAGAAGCCAGGAACAAACCTTTCCCTGCCTGTCATAGACTGCAACGGCATTTTAGAATGGACACAATTATGCGGTAGCGCGTACAGCTGCACTGGGCAAAATCGAGCCATTCGCACAAACAAAAAGACGTGTACTTTTATCTTAGTCTTCATTTACTCGTAGTGCTCGTTGTCCTCGCACTCGCTAATTCCCGCTAATACTCTTTTTAATTAGCACCACTGTAACTTGGCATTACAGAAAAAGTTACAGCCATCTATGCAAATTTACACATATCACTCTAGAGTAGACAGTGCACATATTAGCCTGTGAAGTAATACTAAGTTCTCATCGTACATTCACCAGCCACCGATCCTTTTTCCCTACAGCCCCAACTGTCTTACTCAAACCCAAAGCTCCTCTTATACCCCAAGGACTACTCCAGCATCTTACAGGGGTTCTTTGCTTGATCCTGATACAATCTGCAAAAGGTCCTTGAATGATGCAGGAAGTTATGCTTGCTTGGTGAGTAGGAAAAGAAGTGTGGATTGACTGAGGTACATTTCTGGCCAACTGACGGACAGAGATACTGAAACAGCATTCCGGGAAAGAAAAAGATAATAAGACAGATAAGCAAATGGACTACAAATAGATAGATAGATAGATAGATAGATAGATAGATAGATAGATAGATAGATAGATAGATAGATAGATAGAGAGACAGATAGAGAGATAGATAGATAAATATTTAGAGATAGATAGATAGATAGATAGATAGATAGATAGATAGATAGATAGATAGATAGATAGATAGATAGATAGATAGATAGATAGATAGACAGATAGAGAGATAGATAGATACATATTTAGAGATAGATAGATAGATAGATAGACAGATAGATAGATAGATAGATAGATAGATAGATAGATAGATAGACAGATAGATAGATAGATAGATAGATAGATAGATAGATAGATAGATAGATAGATAGATAGATAGATAGATAGATAGAGATATAGATAAATATTTAGAGATAGATAGATAGATAGATAGATAGATAGATAGGTAGATAGATAGATAGATAGATAGATAGATAGATAGATAGACAGATAGATAGATAGATAGATAGATAGATAGATAGATAGATAGATAGATAGATAGATAGATATGCTGCTTTTTCTTATTTTCTTACAATTATTGATTTCTTTTCTTACAGAACAACGCCCTGTACAATGATGCGCCACCAGGCGGGAATGGAATCTGTCAACAGATCTACTGTTACATCCCAGGCACCACCCTGTGTAGACCGGCCTTCCCCACTGACGGCATGATCTGTGGCTCCAGAAAAGTAAGTCACTGTGTGACAGACTCTTGTATTTCAGATTTTTCAGCATCTTATCAGCTGTCGTCTTAACCAGTGCGGGGGGGGGGGGGGGTTTAAGATAAAATGAAAAGGAGATTAAAGACCAAAAGCGTCTCATTCATGTCAAAAGGTCTGTACTAGTTCTCCACAGATTTAGATTGTTGTCTTTGTCTACACTTGTGCTTAAGCCATTCGGGGGACCAACAATTGTAGTTCGTATCAACAGCAACTTGGAGAAAAGGTCATGATTGTTTTAAAATCTCCATTTTAAGTCTCTTAAAGGGAAGTGATAAGACATCTTGGTTATTTCACTTTATTACTTCCCTTGGTGTACTCTCGCCAACAACCAAACTGTTTTGAGTGTATGTGGGTGGGTGTGAGTCAACCAGTGTGTATATAAATGAGATGCTCCCTTGCGTACAGCAGACTACAAGTACAGACAAATCGTAGGTGGTTGTATCAACTAAATGGTATGTAAATTCCGCGACGTATAAATTATTGTAGGCTAGTCGATGGAGACTCGTAATGGTGAGAGGACAAGAGGGTGATTGCTTAAAAAAAAAAAAGAGAGAAAAAAAAAATTATGCTGTTCCCGAGCAGTGGCACCCTTCTGTCTGCTATCCTTGTCGGCCAGTTCAAAGACACTGTAATACTATTATGGTCTCCACAGCTCCCTCGCAACCCCACCAAGTAGCCCTATATAGTCGTGCATGAAATTAACAAGGCAGGCTTGTGAGACAGCATCCTTGCTCGATTGAGTTATGCAAATAGAATCTTTTTGGTAAAAAATGTTCTACTTGAGTTTCTTTTCGTGTACAGGGGTGTAAACTTACAAGGAGTATTTCCGGTCCACAGAAACCTTTCCGGTAAAGAGAAATTCCTTGTTATGCAGTTTCAGTTTATCGGGTTCCACTGTATTTATTTATAGCAAGCGCATATCCGTACAACATGTTGGACATATGGACAGTGCATATCCGTACAACGCACACAATTCGATGACGTAGAAGACACACCGGAATACTGTATTACTGACCTTGTTAATTTGCATAGTTTTTAAAAATATGAATTGGCTTAGTATAATAGGAAAACCATCCGACTTCTGCTCGGAGATTGCGTGATCTGCGCTAATAATATACTTGAGTGTACGTCGATCGCCAATGGCTACCCCAACTCCTTTTCGCCTGATTAGTCAATCTGACTACCGCCCATTGATACAAATTGACTAGACCCTCACGCCCCCAGGTCCATCTGACTATTCCATGTGTTGTCACTTTACATTCGTGAACACCATACCAAGTTTTGTTTCAGCAAACCTTCACCAGTCGCGCTTTTGGTAAACATGTTGCACGGATATGCACTGTCCATATCCATACAACATGTTGTCCGGATATACACTTCCTTATTTATATATTCAGGTCCTCAGTTTTCACTGTAAATGAAATTTTACCCAAAATTTGTATTGAAAAGAATATACAGGAAAATGAAGGAGACAAGATTGTACTGTTGGTAAATTTCTTCCCCAGAGATGCAACGACGGACAATGCCGAAGCGACCCCAGCGCGGGGTCCAACGTTGATTGTAAGTCGTCATAACTCAAGCATTAAATTGACGAAATATTATAAAAACCACAGAAAAACTGTGGGGTCCCAGCAAGGCCATTTTTCTCTCTTGTCTTTTAGTTTGCGTTTCATTGTATCGTTTGGGTATTACTATTTTCTTACACAAGGCTTTGCTACATACAATTTTTTCCATTTTGCCCAATTTTGACTCAACCATTAAAATGTGTGCTACATAGGAAATTGTTCCTGGAGATCTTCATTTTCTTTCTTTATAATCCAATATCATTACCAGTTTTCGTGTGTAGATTACAACGAGTGGTATTTGCCATCTTTTTCCTGATTTTAAGGTTTTGTCATGGAAGTGTTCTCTCACTCCTAATTTCATTATGACTGTATAAGTGTCATTCCAATCAGTTAAACACTTTTTGAGACGTGTTTGGAACGGATGCGTTTTTAGCCCATTTGCCGACCAAACTTCAATCCTCATTGTCTCTAAATGGCAAAAATGCACATACAGCAATTAAGGCAAACACCGGACGATAAATTTATCACAACACTACTCGATAGATCTGCATGCATGCACACGAAACTTTAAATAATATGCTATAATTAGTTGACCTGTCCACTCCATCAGTTTACATAATAATTTATGGATTACGCTAACCAGTCATTGGTGTTCAAATTCCCATAAACCTTTATGTTCCATCACCAGCTAGCTGTCTCTGGGGAGATCAGGAGCATCTAGATTTTCCCAGTGTTCCATTCTATGGTACCTGTGCACAGTTTATCAGTCAGTACGGCCTTGATGAATGTTACACTCCCCTCGTCAGCCAAATCTGTTGTCAGACCTGCAAGAGATGTACAGGACCACGAGGTAATAGCTTAGATAGATAGATAGATAGATAGATAGATAGATAGATAGATAGATAGATAGATAGATAGATAGATAGATAGATAGATAGATAGATAGATAGATAGACAGATAGATAGAGAGATAGATAGATAGACCGATAGATTGAATGGTGTTTAAGTAGATAGATAGATAGATTGAATGGTGTTTAAGTAGATAGATAGATAGATAGATAGATAGATAGATAGATAGATAGCTAGGCAGGTATGTATCTATATTAATAGGTAGATAGGTAAAAATGCAGGCAGGCAGTCAGACAGGTAGATAGATAGGCAGACAGACAGACAGACGGATAGATAGATAGATAGATAGATATATAGATCGATTTGACTGATTGGCTGAGTGATTCATGCGACCCCCAGGCTGTGAATGTGGAGACAAGTCCAGTCAGTGTCGGGACCACACCCAGAACGCAGTGTGCCCTGCCAATAGCGATGTGTGCTGTGCCTACTGCCGGTAAGTTGACACTCATTTGTGGAAATGTTACAACTCTCTATATTCACTACATCATCTGCATGTACTACCGCAAATAGAAAAAAAACCAGAAATAAAACAAAATGGAGACACGTTGGTCTAGAGCCAAGATGCTCACCTCTCATGCCGAAGGTACGGGTTCGATTTCCGCGGTCGGTACAGGGGGCGTCGGCGGGGGGCATGTTGGACATTTGGGGGAGTTTCCGGATCCTATGGTAGGTAGGATCGAGCGCCTAGTCTTCTCGGTTAAGGACGGAAAAAGCTCGGATGGCCCGTGTGCACGTTGTGCATGTTAAAGATACGCTGGCATTTGGAAGCCGAGAAGAGCAGGCCCAACAAGGCCGCTATCCGGGCAAAATTTTAAAAAGGACACCTTTATTTTTTAAACATTATTTCAGAGAAAGTATGAGGGGAATTAAAGTTGTAGTGCCTAGTTAATGCTCAGAAAAGCAAAGTGGGAGTGAAAGAACAGAGAAAGAGAAATGATCAAGATGGATATCGAACCCGCGACCTCTGCTACAGCAGTATTCGTTCGCTGGGACCAAACCCACCTGCGTCACCCCTCTCCTCCCTATTCTTTCTTTCCACTGCTTTTTCTTTCCTTCTTTCACTCCCGCTTTCCTTTTCTGAGCACTAACTAGGCATTACAACTATTGTAATTCGGCTCATATTCTCTCTGAATTATTATCTTAGCGCTCTCCCCCCCCCCCCCCCAAGCTTCTACTTACTTCTATTAACTTCTGTTTGTTTGTTTTTTTAATATAATTATTTTTTTTAATTACTTACTGTTTATACTATACACGGACCACATCACCAACGAAGAGGTCCGACAAACCATCACCCAACAAGTAAGGCACTATGAAGACTTGCTGACCACAGTTAAGAAAAGAAAGCTCAGATGGTATGGGCATGTGACAAGATCAGATGGGCTCTCCAAAACCATACTACAAGGAATAGTGCAGGGGAAGAGAAGACGTGGCAGACCGAGGAAGAAATGGGCAGACAACATTGAGGAATGGACCAAGATGAGCTTTTCCACAACCCAGGCACTAGCCCACAACCGCCACTTAATGGAGCCAGCTGGTGCAGCGTTCATCACTGCAGCGCCCCCACGACCCCGGCGGGTTATGAGATCAGTGACAGTGACTGTTTATACGCGATTTCCCGGAGGTTGCATATGAATGTATCTCGTTGGGTCACTTTCTGTCCTATCGTTCTGCTACATTATGTCTATCGTCTTGTTTCCCAAGAACACGTGACGTCCTCTTTTCGGTGTACTTCCTCCAAAACTCGAACTCGTTTACTATTTCTCTTACATTCTGTATTCCACAGAGGTTACGTGGGAAAACGCTCCATTCGTCTGATCGAGACACACGGCGTCAACATCACCATTGACAGAATTCAAGAGACTGAGCTGGCTGAGACCATGTACAATGTTACGGACAAACTGCCGCCACTTGTTGGTTACTGAAGTCATCAGCAACTACTGCAGCAATACTAGAAACGACAGCGGCAACCATCAACGATGACAACACCACCGACACCAAGCACAGCATCATCAACATAAAAATGGAGAGAAAAGTCACAGCAGCGGCGGTCCATTATGACTGTTATTACTCTTACTATTAATGTTACAAGTTTAGCCGAACTATGATATCATTCCAATACAACAACAAGAACAACATCAACAACAGCTGCAGCATCACAATGAAAGAAAACAGTAACGAACACAAAATCACAGATAGGAAAATGGCATCACAAAGAATAATAACAATGATGAAAACATCACCAATAGGTATATCAACGCCAACAGCGACAACAACGATACAGCGACGTCATCAACACAAACATTTTTAGACAGCACCAATTTTACTGCAGCTTTACAACATAATTCTGATGACATGCAATGTTATTTCTGGTTGTTTTGCTACCCTATGCACTAGTAATCAAAATTCATAGGCTTTTTTAGCACCCAAGTAGACGCTCACCTATCTACCAAAATGCCCCTCATTATACAACTTCAGCTAGTAATGCAACATAAGACTTTACCTCTCTTTCATCTTCCACTCTTTTCTGTAGTGACAAGCTCTCTAAATCTGTCCGTCTTATTGACATCTGTAGAATGTATTATAATTATTATTGTGCACTTATCTTGATTTGGGAAAAGGTCATTCTGGCCAGGTATATCAATTGGTAACTGACAAGGCTGGTATTATTGAAATTGATCAACATGAGGAAATTTCCCATGGAGTAGTGCTGACTTTTAGCTGATATATAAAAATATAATGGAACAGTTCATTGGCAACTGGTAACCGACAACGCTGGTTTTATTGAAATTGATCAACATGAGGAAGTTTCCCATGGAATAATGCTGACTTTTAGCTGATATAATATGAAATTATAATGGAACAATTCATTGATAACTGTGGTTTTTATGATATTTCGTGATAACTGACAGCGCTGGTTTTATTGAATTTCATCAACATAAGGAGGTTTCCCAGGGAATACTGCCGACTTTTACCTAATCTATTAAAATGTAATCGGAAACTTTATTGATACTCCAATGAAGCTGCACCAAATCTGATTGATCAAGTGCTTTTTAATCCATGAATATAATCACGCTTTTTTTTTCTGTGTGTGTGTGTGTTCATTTTTAAATTGGAATTCTATTTTTTACCAGTGAAGTGAATGCTATTGTTGTTTAGCAATATACATAAAGACATTGTCTTTGTTAAGCACTAAATGAATTAATCGGTCGTTCGTAACCGAAATATTTAATGTCATTTCCAGAACTACACTGCTTTGCTGAGTGTTTATACCATATTTAGCTGATTTAGTTTTTTTTCTTACTTTGTTTTTCTGCGGCCCTAAAGTTTCTCTGCTATTTAGCTTGAATAAAATTATTTGCACTCAAAGAAAGAAATTAAGATCTATCTCGTACGTTTGTTGGCATGAATGAAGGAATGGAAAATGTCTAGCTATCTGTAACCAGAGGAATCAGTGACCTTAATGTTATGACATTCCTGTTCACGAGAATCTCACTGAAAACCTTGTTTACCCTGTGTTAACACAAATGTAATTTCCAAAACAGACACCAGCACCATACTCAATGTAATGAGAAACAAACGACGCAGTAAGAATAGTAAGCACGTCCTATTATCACCGATTCTTCTTCATGGCGAAATTTAAAGATAATTCACACAATGTAAAAATATAATAATAATAATAATAAATAACGATAATAAGGGAATAAATGTACACAGCTGTTATCTCCCTCTCTCCCTTTCTCTCTCTCTCTCTCTCTCTCCCTTTCTCTCCCTTTCTCTCCCTCCCCCTCCCTCCCCCTCCCTACCCCTCCCTCTCCCTCCCTCCCTCTCCCTCTCTCTCTCTCTCTCTCTCTCTCTCTCTCTCTCTCTCTCTCGTAGATCTATATACTTTCATACAGTGCAAAAATACGGGCTTAAAGATAGACATTATTAGTCAGTCAGTAGGGATTTGCGATACAGGATTGACTTCATAATATATTATTATTCAACTCTCACTACAGATTAATAATAACATTGTGAAATATGAACTGTTTCAAACATTGTCTTTGAAAATAAAAGTTGTCAATGCTGTGTCCCTTGTTAAAATTAAAATCTTTAAAAATTTTTTAAAAAATTACCAGCAAGGAAAACTTTCTAAGTCCTTAACCCCCCCCCCCCTCCCCCAGCCCCCACCTTTCATCCAACAACAACTACAACAACAAAACACAGATAAGAAATACCAAAACATTGCGACCATCAGACTATAGCTTACATCTTACAATTGCCAAATCCAAAGAACTCAAACTCTCTCCGTGATGATTATGCTTTTATGTACTCACTTTAGAAATACATGCGGTTCCTAAACAAAGGAACACTGTCTTGTGGTTCTTTTCAAGTTTATTTTACACGTATATGATTTAAAATTGATATGGAATATTACTATCTCTTTAATCCAGCCTGAACTACGGGAAAATTAATGTGGTTGGTGACAAGGTGATATTTGTGTACCATGACTGCTTTCCTGTTTCCTTGCATAATTAATCAGTCAAAGGAAATTTAATGCACATTATCAGCGACTGCATGCATCCAGTCAAACTAATGATGATGATCTGATTAATAAATATGGTACTGACGAATACATCACGAAGGCGATACTATACAATAGAACATACATACAATGTAAACAGCTTCCCTTAGATTATTTGTCATATCTGCGCTATGAATGTATTTTATAAGACCTGATCAAATTTTGAACGGCAATTCCTCTCCAGCATTGACAGCTTTCTCAGTTTGCAAACACTGATTCAGTACTATCCCGAGGACAACTCTTCTTAAATACATCGGATTATCTACTATTCTTGGTTAATTCCCTTGCATACTTAGTTTGTTAGCGGCAGTTAGTCCCCTTAGAATGACAAGGTTCCATCGACACTTTTTGGGCTGAACTGAGTTGCACACTACACAGTACTTCTGCATGCATTCTCCAATGTGTGTCAAAGTGTCGAGCGAATTCGGTGTGTAATTTATAAGTATTACTAAAAGAAAAAAAAATGTATTTTCAAAAACAATGGGTACATGAAACTTCAAACAGAAACCTTTCTTTCATCGTGCCGCGAATACATGATTCCTGGCGTGCATCTTGTTAAGTTGTTGCTAGATTTTGTGCTGGTTATTACTAGATGTTCAAAGTCACTTAATCTGTAATGGAATTCAATGTTGCAGTGTTATACTAGTGTGACACTGTCATGTACGTTACATTGTAAGTGAGGTCGACGCTGTGGAGAATTCCCTTTAACTTCTGGTAATTTGTGAGATTCCACCACCCTTCTGTTGAGTGGGCAGCGGATATAAGAATGTACGGAGAGAATGTAGATTATTAATGAATTAGGACCGTTGTATTATGGTACCATGGTATTATGAGAGGGGTTGTTGGTGTGTGCTTATTGGATGGATGTGAGTGGCACGTATGAATGAGACGCGTTATGATGACGGTAAAATCACCGAGATCATGCTCGCACTTAATCATGGTAATGAAGCAAATTGATGCAACTATTAGTATTATCACCATCTTCTGCCTGTAAGGACAGCTGAAGAGGATAACGCCACGCTCAGGTGGATAGTACATAATAATTTACAATTTTAACGATACAAAGTTTGAAAGTAAAGGCACGTGTAGACAATGTTCCGAAAGTGCCATGTTAAGTAAAACTAGACTACCAAAGCTGAAAATTATACAATCGAGAACGTACACTCAGGATGGACAATACTGTACACAAGCTTTACATGCACCGTTCAGTCATAATGCAATCCTGGAACAGTAGTAATTAAATACAAGACTAATTAGTCATTTTCATTGGACATATTACAATTAGTACTTTCAAAAGGTTACATTGACCCCATTGCGTATAGACACATAAGTAATGGCTATAACAACATCAACACACAAATGAGATATTTAAAAATAACGTTGCATTGGCTGGCAGCAGTAGCTCTGGTTGCTTGGTTTGCCATGACTTCATCTTGTTATTGACCCGTGGGCAACAGCGTTTCGGTTGTCCAACAATCCGGGTCCTGGTCAGTCGTTAACGCTGTTGGATAAAGGAAAGCAGGGGAATGGATTTAAAGTGCCCAGAATGAATGGACAATAGTATGTTGTCAGGATTAGGATTTGAATTGCCGTGCTAGGTCACGCATTGTTTATTACATGGCATCATTGATTTTAGCCAGTGCAAACGTCCTTGAACTATTCCGGTGGACAGTTTGTTTTTGTAACGCTTTTCTTAGAGATGGAGAGAAAGTGGGGCAAGATAGAACGAATGGATAAATTAACAGTGACGATGCAGTTTGCAACCCCGTAGTTTGGGTGTACTTTAACAGGGAAAGACGGGGCGAATAAGGAGTGAAGAAATTCGTACATAAAACGTTTAGGGTGTAGAGACTTTGCGAAAGGTTTTGACATCCTAGGTCTGACTTTGTCTGTTACTATTAATAGAATCTATTGGCGCTGCGAGCGGAGCTCGAAGTGGATGCACCAATCAAATTTGAGCAGTCACGTGAGTTGCAGAAGATAAGCGGTGACATGTTTATGCTACCTCACTTCCATGTAGATCTTCCAGCTACGAAGGTCGTCGGCTAGGGGTTCAGCCAGAGAGAACCAACAGACTGTTAACGTCATGTCTATGTCCTGGATAGACAATGAAAATAACCCACAGCTATTTTCTCCAGTTCCCTGAATCGTTTCAGGGAACCAATCGTAAGTTTCATCACAATGATTCGAGATGATGTGAATCTGACCCTAACTTTCCAGTAGAAGTGCGACCAAAGGAATGCAAGACCATAAAGTTTTACTTGCAATTAAGATCTAGAAAGAGTGACTGATATACACATTTGTAAATTGTAATTGATGTGTCTGGATGAGGCTGGGGATTGCCAGCCCATCCTAGAACAGATCTAGATCTATCTTAACTACGTCAGTGTGTCTTGACGGTTTGATCCTTTATAAGCAGTTAAATGAGTTAATATTGTCGTCTGAGACATAAGTAGAGTCTATATTATTTGTGAGATAGTAGGCAGTCTATATTTCTGAAGATAAATAATTGCTAGGTAAACTGTGAATGAATCAGAATGATATAGAGCTTCAAATCTCTTAAGACTCTAGAGGAGATTGATAGTTATGTATTTTAGTATTTTCATTTGATGCTGCTGATGTTGTCTTTTAATATGTAAACGATAAACGAAATTGTTAGGTATTTAGGTAATAAATTTGTGGCCCTACAAGGTCCTTGATATAACCTACTCGAAATTGTTATTAGTGTATGTGGCATGGTATGGCAGAGTAATTTCTAAAACCTCTCGATATTTATTAAAAATGCAGTCGAACACGTAAATTTATAATTAACCATCCCCGTAAAACACGAGCACAGTAATCCCCATCTGTAACACCCTTCTTTGAACTCGTAACACTCGAGGACCCAGCTCGTAACACTGGAGAGGGACCCTTAAAGAACCTTAGATAACGCCATGCCACTTAGATAAATTATTTAACACCTATTGTATTTTTTATTCCATCATTTAATATTGTACTTTTGTAATATTATCTTTTCAGGTCTTTTATTATAGAGTTTAAACAATTTGTATTAATCGAATATTTTGTATTTCAATTTCATATGGTGAACTCATCCCATTGACCCGTGGACACCGGCGAGGGAACCCTTTCATCATCCAGTTCTACTTCAGACAGAAATACAAGTTTGGGCTTGGAGCTATGGATTGAGGATATTTACCATCTGAATTCCTCAAAAATAAAGATAAGTGATCCATCTATCTAACAGTCTTGGGGAGGGCGACGTACTTTCCGCTCTGTGTGTATTGTTCCAGGCCATTTTACTATTTACTATATGTTTAGTTTAAGTGCGGGAGGTTGGTTGGGATCATAGGTTAGCATATCTTCTTTGCCATTACGAAGGATATTGGAGGCCTTGGTGGCTATGTAAAATAACTCGGGGGGATTTGCTTCTCTGTGAATAGTTCTATTAGGGATCCATTATTCGTATAGATTGTGGCGTTCTTTTCCTTCCTCACTTTTCTTTAGGAAGATGTCTCTCCTGTTTTCTTCTCAAACTTTCTGTAATATAAGTTAGGACTTGTAGGGTCTGTTATCGTTCGTTTTACTTGTCAGTATACCGTCCTGTTTATTGTATTTTTTTTTGCTTATAAACTTTGAACTACTATACTAACATTGATATGTTTACAATATATGCCTGAGGTGTTTCACGTGCTAAAACCACGTTGAATTGTAATCTGGTATTGACATATATGAGAGAGAGAGGAATATAATAATTTTTGGTTCACGTGACAATTTCACGTTGAAGATAGATCTAGAGAGAATAATTTTGCAGTGGTAACAGAAGACACTGCGTGTGCGTGTTTTGAGAAGAGAGAGAATTTTGAGAGTGTTTTGAGAACACAGAGATATTTCAAATTTGTCGTGTTGAGAAAGATATAGTTTTGATTCATCGCATTGAGAGAGCGATTCGTTTTTTGACAGTGATAACAGAGGACACTGGTTCGTCGCGTTGAGAGAGACGTAAATTTTGAGAGTGATCACTCGAGACATTAATTTATCGCAGTAAAGGCGATATATAGTATTTTATTGCAGTGGGAGCAACGGATAGACGGCACTGCCTTACTAGAATTTATATTGAGAGAGAGAGAGATAAAGTTTTTGCAGTTTAAGTGATACTGCTTGTAATTTTCAGAGAGAGATAAAGTGTTTGCAGTTTAAGTGATACTGCTTGTAATTTTCAGAGAGAGATAAAGTGTTTGCAGTTTAAGTGATACTGCCTATAATTTTGAGAGAGAGAGATAGAACGTTCTTTTCGCGAAGCAGTGCTAACATAAGACACTGAGTTAATATTAACAGTCAATAACTGTTCATATAATATAATTGATACCGCGATATACCTTAATAGTAGGTAAATACTTACTATTTACAGACTTTAACATATCATGGCTGAGTTTCTTAAATATTTAGAATCTGCCAAAGTTCTGGGCATACCAGAGGAAGAACGCGCCGCGTGGTGCGAACGACACGTACAACAAGACCGAGAGCGCGAGGATCGAAAAGAAGCAAGAGAAAGAGAAAGAGAAAAAGAAGAAAGAGAAAGAGAAAAAGAAGTAGAAAGAGAAAAGGAAAGACAGCATGAACTCGCAATGAAAAAGTTAGAGCAACAATCGCTTGTAACACCCACTACTGCCACCAATTCTTATGCTACTAAACCAAAACTACCACCATTTAATGAAAAACTCGACCGGATCGACGCATATTTACATCGGTTCGAGTTACACGCTAAATGCGTCGGATGGCAGCAGGCGATGTACAGTTCATGCCTGTCCAATTTATTAACAGGTAAGGCTTTAGAGGTATTTCACAGCCTTAAAGTAGAAGATGCCAACGATTATGACAAGCTTAAAACAGCACTGCTTAAGCGATTCCAGCATACCGAGGATGGCTTCCATCAAAGATTTCGCTCATGTAAACCTGAGCCATCTGAAAATTTCTCAACTTATGTCAATCGGTTGAAACATTATTTAGATCGCTGGATTGAGCTCGCGAACGTAACTACCGGAAATTATTCCCAACTTTACGATTTGGTCTTAAAGGACCAAATCTATACCGCATGTCATTCCGATTTAGTCGCCCACCTTAAAGAGAGGGCTCCGACATCCTCTGAAGAAATCACATCGTGCGCCGAACGATACGCGTCCGCCCACCCAAATCGTCCTTTGGCAAAGCCTTCAACTACAACACCGTGTTATGCCAACGTAGGCAAAGGAGCGCCAACCGGACACGATCGTTCAAGGCCGACTCGTCGTCAGGCCCCAAATTCACGCTTTCAATCAGAGCCGCCTTTTTGTAGACAGAGAGATTTTCCGAATCGAGGTAATGTATCCCCGCGTCGAGGATACCAGAGTTATTCTTTTTACGAGCCTCGCCCATATTATCGTGGCAACTATCCAGGCCAACAATATAACCGGCCTCAGGGACCGCCGCGACGAGTGCATTTTGATGATAATCATAATTATAATAGACCGCAGAGTCTTCCCTATCGTGGAAACGATCCTAATCGTACTATATGTTATAAGTGTAATAGGGTAGGCCACATACAGAGATTTTGTAACGTGAAATTGGAATCCGCAAATGCCTGCTCGGTTAAACCTACACTTTATGAGACTGACGGTCATTCTGAATCTTCATGACAATCAAAGACTATTCCAGTCATGTCCGCCCTACATGAACTGGGTGAATTAACATTTTACCAGGGCCGCGTGAACGCGATTCGCGCTTCTGTTCTACGTGACTCCGGATGCACGACTATCGGCGTTCGACAGTCACTAGTCCGTCCAACACAATTTTTGGACAAGGAGGTAACTTGTATTACTTTTGGCGGATCTGTAGAGCGATTCCGTCTTGCAGAAGTTTATATTGATACACCTTTTCTCACAGGTATTGTTACTGCATGTGTACTGCCTAATCCAGTGGCTGATGTAATCATAGGGAATGTACCTCAAGTAAATAAGTTTCCTATCGGTAACTTGGAAATTTGGAATGAGGATGAGAGTGTTGCTTGTGCGACAACACGCTTACAATCGAGTCGACGAGCAGACAGTCCATTGAGTAATCCTACTATTGAAGTGAACATAACGTCTAGTGCATTTCATGATGAGCAACATTCAGATCCCACATTGAAACATTTGTTTGCTAAGGTTGATCCTACCGCACCGGATACCTCTAAGTTTCTTATTAAAGATGACTTATTATATCGTAATTTTCGGAATAAGCGAGAGGCCATTATGCAGCTTGTAGTACCGAGATCTTTTCGTCGCGACATTATTCGTCTCGCGCATGACACTTCCTTGGCGGGTCACCAGGGAAAGGCCAGAACTAAGTCTCGAATACTATCGCAATTTTTTTGGCCCAGTATTTACGCAGATGTAAACCGGTTCGTATCAACATGTGACGTATGTCAGAGACGTACACCTAAAGGAAGAGCATCGAGAGCTCCTCTGCAGGAGATGCCTATGGTTTCCAGACCATTTGAGCGCGTTGCCGTAGATATAGTTGGTCCTCTACACAAGTCAGACAGAGGACATCGTTTTATACTTTCTGTCATTGACTACGCAACCCGTTGGCCAGAGGCCATTCCGCTAAAAGACATTTCAGCTGATCATGTCGCTGAAGCTCTTATTACTATTTTTTCGCGTCTTGGGTTTCCAGTTGAAATTTTATCGGACAGAGGTCCACAGTTTACCTCTGAGCTTTTTAAGAAAGTCTTGGAGTTGGTCGGGATTAAACAAAGATTGACATCTCCATATCACCCACAGTCTAATGGCTGCTGTGAACGTTGGAATGCTACCATGAAAAGTATGCTTGCGCGAGTTTCCGCCTACAAACCGAGTGATTGGGATCGACAACTCCCCGCTATTCTTTTTGCATACCGAGAACTACCGAACGCATCGACCGGTTTTTCTCCCTTCGAATTATTGTATGGTCGTAAGCCGCGTGGTCCAATGGCCATACTCCATGATTTATTCGCCGGATCAGACACCGACGACAATGATACGCGGTCTGCATATCAATACGTTGTAGACTTGCGCCATCGAATTCTTAACGCATGTCAGCTCGCACAAAAATCTTCAACTGCGCATGCGAGTCTTTATAAACAATATCGTGATCAAGGTAGCCGATTGCGAACCTTGGCCGTCGGAGACCAAACTCTTGTTCTCCTTCCGGAGACCAAAAATAAACTCCTTCTTACATGGAAGGGACCTTTTAAAGTTCTAAAGAGACTTTCTCGAGTAAATTATCTTATCAAGATTCGAGGACAGGACAAAGTCTTCCATATAAATATGTTAAAGCAGTACCTGTCCGACGATGATAATCGCCAGAATAATCGCCGAAATGTCATTGTTCAGGCCAATGCGGCCTTGGTTTCAGTTGACGATGATGATCCTATTAAGATAGAGAATTCAATCCCCGCACTTCGATCTTCTGAAAACACTTCGGATGTGAATATAAATCCAGATTTATCTGAATCGCAAAGGCAAGATTTAAGAGATTTGCTTAACGAGTTTACTACAGTCTTTACTGATCTACCAGGTAATACTTCTTTGGTACAGCATGTTATAAGATTGAAGACGGATATACCCGTCTTTGTTAAACCATATCCGCGTCCGCTGCACGCACAAGAGACTATAATAACCGAGGTACGTAACATGTTTCACCTGGGAGTGATAGAACGATCGACGAGCCCATATAACTCACCCATCGTCTTAGTGAAAAAAAAAGATGATACAGTGCGTTTTTGTATTGACTATCGTAAACTTAATGAGGTTACGATATATGACGCGGAACCGATTCCCAACCAGGAGAATCTTTTTGCTCAGTTAGCGAGGGCAACGATTTTTTCTAAAATCGATCTTTCCAAAGGTTATTGGCAAATTCCGCTTGATGAGAATAGCAAGTAATATACCGCCTTTCAGACCCCGTTGGGTCTTATGCAGTGGCGCTATATGCCTTTCGGGTTAGTTACAGCCCCTGCTACTTTCGCCCGTATGATGACAATATTGCTCCAGGGTATGAGTTCCGTATTGTCGTATTTTGACGACATTTGTATTTATGAAACCGATTGGTCGGGCCACCTCGCAGCCCTACGACAAGTTTTTATTGCTCTTCGTCGAGCTGGCCTTACGGCGAAACCCAGTAAGGTATTTTTAGGCTACAATAAAATTAATTTTCTGGGCCATACAATTGCCCACGGCGTTCAGACTCCTGATGACAAGAAGATAACTACCATCTTAAAGCTCCAACCTCCTCGAACTAAGAAAGAAGTTCGTAGTTTATTGGGCTTTCTTAACTATTATAGGAAATTCATTCCAAATTTTTCTTCGCTTACAGCTCCGTTGTCGGACCTCACAAGAAAGAATTTTCCTAATAAAGTTAAATGGACAACCGAATGTGCTGATACACTTCGTACCGTTCAACAATTGTTTTCCACCTCCCCCATTCTCATACTACCAGATATAAACCAAATATTTATTGTCCGCACTGATGCGTCGGACAAGGGATTGGGAGCTGTGTTATTACAGGAACGAGACGATACCTTGCGGCCATGTCTATACGCCAGCCGCAAGTTGCTAGATAGGGAATGCCGCTATGCCATTATCGAGCGAGAGTGCCTCGCTATCATTTTTGCTGTAAACGCATTTTCGAGATATCTACTCATGTCTGAATTTATAATTGAAACGGACCATCGTCCGTTGTTATTCTTAAAGACTAACAGGGCTAAAAATGCTCGATTAACGAGATGGAGTCTTGCACTCCAGGAATACCGGTTTGTAATCCGTGCTATCCCTGGCGGTGACAATTCCCAAGCTGATATTTTGTCACGTCTCATTTAATTTCCTATTAAAGAGTGTTGTGTCTTGTATTGGGGTTGGATAGTGCTTGTCCCCCTCAATTCTAGACGGTGGATGGATCCACATTTATCTTGTTCATTACTTTATGAACCAGTTTTACAATCCTTTTTTTTTGTGAATATCCTCTTTCCACCAGCGTCATTCCTGACTGTGACCTGAACTTCTGGCAAACCTGACGCCCTTGTCAGCGGGTCAATGAGATGAAGACATGGCAAACCAAGCTACCAGAGCTACTGCTGCCATTGGATACCACAGTATTTTAATTAACAATATATTGTGTGTGAATGTGTATATAAGCAGCAATTGTGTGTGTTGACTGGATAATTATGAGCCTATTCCTTCAGTAAGGCTTCATTATTTGATAATAGTTATACTTTAATCCAGCAGTATACAGTGATATACTCATTATTATTATAGATGTTTCTGAGAATTTTGATTGTGTGCAGTAAGAATATTTAAATAGAATAAATTCTATAGAACGTGGCATCAATAATTGTATGCTTTTTGTCCATCCAATATGCACGTTCTTACTTAGATTTTTCTTCTCAAGCTTGGGTCTCATCTTTCTACAGTGCTACTTAAGCCCCTACCACAATAACTTTGAGATTTCTTGGATCTTATCGTGTAAATTTTATTTAAAATTTTCACTGGGGTGGGGGATATGTCAGGATTAGGATTTGAATTGCCGTGCTAGGTCACGCATTGTTTATTACATGGCATCATTGATTTTAGCCAGTGCAAACGTCCTTGAACTATTCCGGTGGACAGTTTGTTTTTGTAACGCTTTTCTTAGAGATGGAGAGAAAGTGGGGCAAGATAGAACGAATGGATAAATTAACAGTGACGATGCAGTTTGCAACCCCGTAGTTTGGGTGTACTTTAACAGGGAAAGACGGGGCGAATAAGGAGTGAAGAAATTCGTACATAAAACGTTTAGGGTGTAGAGACTTTGCGAAAGGTTTTGACATCCTAGGTCTGACTTTGTCTGTTACTATTAATAGAATCTATTGGCGCTGCGAGCGGAGCTCGAAGTGGATGCACCAATCAAATTTGAGCAGTCACGTGAGTTGCAGAAGATAAGCGGTGACATGTTTATGCTACCTCACTTCCATGTAGATCTTCCAGCTACGAAGGTCGTCGGCTAGGGGTTCAGCCAGAGAGAACCAACAGACTGTTAACGTCATGTCTATGTCCTGGATAGACAATGAAAATAACCCACAGCTATTTTCTCCAGTTCCCTGAATCGTTTCAGGGAACCAATCATAAGTTTCATCACAATGATTCGAGATGATGTGAATCTGACCCTAACTTTCCAGTAGAAGTGCGACCAAAGGAATGCAAGACCATAAAGTTTTACTTGCAATTAAGATCTAGAAAGAGTGACTGATATACACATTTGTAAATTGTAATTGATGTGTCTGGATGAGGCTGGAGATTGCCAGCCCATCCTAGAACAGATCTAGATCTATCTTAACTACGTCAGTGTGTCTTGACGGTTTGATCCTTTATAAGCAGTTAAATGAGTTAATATTGTCGTCTGAGACATAAGTAGAGTCTATATTATTTGTGAGATAGTAGGCAGTCTATATTTCTGAAGATAAATAATTGCTAGGTAAACTGTGAATGAATCAGAATGATATAGAGCTTCAAATCTCTTAAGACTCTAGAGGAGATTGATAGTTATGTATTTTAGTATTTTCATTTGATGCTGCTGATGTTGTCTTTTAATATGTAAACGATAAACGAAATTGTTAGGTATTTAGGTAATAAATTTGTGGCCCTACAAGGTCCTTGATATAACCTACTCGAAATTGTTATTAGTGTATGTGGCATGGTATGGCAGAGTAATTTCTAAAACCTCTCGATATTTATTAAAAATGCAGTCGAACACGTAAATTTATAATTAACCATCCCCGTAAAACACGAGCACAGTAATCCCCATCTGTAACACCCTTCTTTGAACTCGTAACACTCGAGGACCCAGCTCGTAACATATGTGATTCCACCCCCGGTCTCCGAATGAGATGTTAACAATTTCTCCAACCCCAATCTTCAACAGACTTTAAATAGGATAACTAAATTCTGGTCTATGATAAGTACAATGTGGGCGTAATTAAGCCTAAATAACAGAGCGTCGACAAGATAATTGCCTGACATTCACGTTCAAAATAGCATAGCGCTTCTCTTGATTTAACAATAACATCGCGCTTCTCTGAATGCAACAATAGTATAGAGCTTCTTTTGATACCAATATCCAGTCCGGTATACATCAGACAGAGATGCTACGAGGCGATTGTGCACGCTGTCATTCCCTTCCCCCCTTTTTTTTTTGGACCCCACACACTCGACACGCGCTACATCCATGTCGGTATATAATCATAATCCGTTCACTCATTACTCAAATCGGGTATGTACGTAGGTAACTCGTCCACTGGACCACGTGGAGAGCCACATTCATAATCAGTTTAATTCTTAATTCTCACATTTGGTATACGCTCGCTGGTCCACAAAAACGTGGAGAGCCATAGACATAATCGGTTTTACAATACTCTACACTCTACCTCAATACTCAATTCTCCATTACGATCTAATTTCTCAACTCTACTTCTTTTGCAGAAATCTGTTCCGCATCTCAAATTTTCCACATAGCTATCATACCGATATCACCTCGATACTGATACAGACACATCCCCTGAGACAATCTCCAAATTGCTCCTCTGGCGGCGGCACCAGCCGACAATAAACCCAACACTCACTACTCAGTACTCACTTCTCAAAAGTCACCCCCCCTAAAGCAGTCTTCTCATGCCCTCTCGGGAGCCCGTCAATTTTAAGGACGAGATCGTTTATAAATTAATAATTACCTAGAACTGGCAGTGTGCTCAATGCACAGATTCCAACAATTCCTTAATAGTCGTTACTCAAGCAGGAGGGTCAATAAACTTCACTCCCTACTAAATCAGATTTATTCATGAACTCGCCCATCGTGTCACAACACATGAATCAATTCAAGTATGCAAGAAAAATTAAATGTAAACTAGAAAAGGTACGTCCGATATAACGAATGTGTAAAAAGATAATAAATTACAACAAGACGTTAGACTAACAAAAGGACGGCGTTGAGACAGTTGGCATCTCTTGAGGCGCCCGCGAAGCTATATCCCGAAGAGCTCTTTCGGCAAGTGTCACATCTCGACACAAAGCGATTAATGTCCGCGTACACGCCAGGCCAAAAGAACTGTGACAGAACTCTGGCCTTCGTCCTAGCCTTACTCTGGTGGCCAGATAACGCAGTATCGTGCGCGAGACGAAGGATGTCTCGGCGAAAAGAGCTGGGTATTACCAACTGCATGATGATCTCGCGCTTGCTTCGAAAAACGCGGTACAATAGGTCATCCCTAATACAGTATTCGGTCGTATCTGGGGCGTCAGGATGAACCTTGGTAAAGAGGTGACTTAGAGACGAATCTGAGCGCTGCTCATTATGGAAAACGTCAGGGGTCACGTTTAAGTCTACGGCAATCTTTCGCAACGCACCGTCAGCTTGGCGACGCCCCTGCTGTCGCGTGGTGACACACGCAATGTCCTCTTACTCGTTCCACATCTGAAGTTTACCTTGAGGGACATCTTTAACCTGGGGTATGTTCCCGATTATCAGGTCCGCAACCGGGTTTGGCCAGACACAGGCGGTGACTACACCAGTAAGAAAGGGTGTGTCTATATACACCTTTGCAAGGCGGAAATGTTCTCTCGATCCCCCAAATGTAATACACGTTGCCCGCCGATCAAGGAGCTGCGTGGGACGAACAAGGGATTCCCGCACCCCGATGGTGGTACAGCCCGAGTCCCGCAATACTAATGCGCGTTTTGCGTTCACTTGACCCTGATATAGTGTTAAAACACCCTGATCGTGGAGGGCTGACATAACCGGGATAGCTCGTGATGTCCTCGCATTTATGCTGTTTTCGTCACTCTCTGTGGTGAACACGACGAAACATGTATTTGCCGTCTCCGGCCTAACTCTACACTCCTTAGCATGGTGGCCTTCTCTGCCACAGTTGTAACACCTGAACTGGCTTTCGTATATTCCCGGAGCAGTCCGATAGGTCTGTCTCGGAGGTCCCTCATAATGACTATAAGTTGGTCCGCCGGCAGGAAGCTGACGTGCCACCCGGGGTTCATGGCCTCGAGAGAAATTATGCGGGCCGGGTTGCACCCTGGCAGCTGGTGGTTCGGACTGCCCGCAAGGAGGTGGCCCTTGTCGAGCGGGCGCTCGAGTTTGTCTCGAGCCTGTCGGTGTCTTAGAGCCCACTCCGGCGTAATAAGGCTCATTGGTTTTGGCCTTGGCCAAGAAGCGGCTAAGGTGAGCAGCAGCATACTGCTCCGCAATTGAAGTAATCTCGGCGGAAGTTTTCGGAGCGCGCTCCTTCAGATGCGCGACCAGGTCCTCGTGGCAGGATGTATATATTTGGTCCTTTATGACCAAATCGTATAGTTTACTAAAATTGCCATCTTCCACACCAGGCAACTCAATCCACCGATTGAGAAGCTGCCGGAGGCGGTCCACGTGTGAGGAAAAATTCTCAGATGGTTCCGGTTTACAGTCACGGAAACGTTTATGAAAACCGTCTTCCATGTGCTGAAATCTTTTTAGGAGGGCGGTTTTAAGTATGTCATAATTTTTAGCATCCTCAACATTGAGGCCATGGAAGACCTCCAATGCTCTGCCGGTTAATAGGTTTGCGAGAGAGGGCCCCGGTTCGAACCCGGGTGTCCCCTCCAGTGTCAAGAGCAAGGTGAGTCGGGATATGGGGAAGATAGCCCTTCGACTGTTCAAGAGGCCAACTCACATTCGCACAGGCATACCATAAATCCTCAAATAACACAAGTTATATATTTAGTCAGGCCTGAGGGGCCTTATCATTACAATATGACAATTCTGACTGCATAATACATAATAGTAATCATATGGCATCCAGGGTATAATTCCAATTAACTAACTAGCACTTTTCTAATTATAACTCACAACCACACATATAAATTCAGGCAAATATGTTATACATCTGAACTTGCAGCCGTTATGGCCTTATACAGCACAATTCCTTACTAATATTTATGTCGAACTACTCGACATGGATATTTAACAATTCCTCACATTCCTTACTACTCTATTAATCACAACACTATAGCTACTGCCTTCATCCACTACACTCGGGTTAAGGTTCCTTAGATGTATACACGATCAATCCTGTCGAACGAGATCTCCGGACTCGGGGAGTTAGTCCGTATAGCTGACTGTGGATTTCTTCTCTGTCAGGGTAGCCCTGTCTTCACTGGCTAATCGCTGGACCTTACCATTCTGCGCTCGCCGTATAGCGAGCGCGAATCCAAATGACGCGGTTCGTACCCTTGGCCCGGTACGACAAGGCGTTGAACAGCTAGTTCTTTACGTTAGCTCTTTTGTCTTCGGCTGTTGTCTATGTTTCGTCTCCTACTTCAGACTCAGGAGAATGAGCCGAGAGCGCCTCACTGTGCAATGCCTACAGCCGTCTCTAAATAAAATATGGCGGATCAGCCCTTTTATAGCAGAAATAACCCCGTGGAGCTTCCTTCCCCAAACGCGTGCTCCATGAGTTCACATCTTCATGCATTCTTAGTACAACCTACCGCCTCAGGGCGTGACTCCACTGACCCCCAAAATACCACTTTTTAACCTAAGGGTCCGATCACATCAAATACTACTCACTGGATCTCGGCCCGTGAACTCCTACACACCGTGAGCTCTAGTGCCCAAACACAGAATTCTGCTCGTGACAACCGGCGGGGTTGCACTAGTTCAAGGTCAGTAGGCCACTCTGCCTATCCCATGAGTGGAGGCTGACAAAATGCAGTATGTGCATTATAACATAGTAGGGAAAAACAGTTGTTGGGGCGTGGACTAAACACCCCCTTTCACTTGCTGATTGTGTCCTACTGTGTTGAAAGAAATGCTTCGAGAAAATGAAGCGGGCGTGATAGGGAGAAGCAGGACACGCACGAGCTTTATGCTTTCATTATATAATGGAACGATAGACTTCCAAGGAGGGAAAAAGTTGGTGTGACCCGCAGAAAAAGGAAAGATAGTCTCAGATGAGGCTGAAAGATGGAAAAATTTAAATGATTAAAACTAGGATGCAATTCTCTGTAACCCAGAATAACTTTTAAAGGATCTCTTGCTCAGAATACGCTAAGTCTGTAAAAAGGGTTGGATCTGGAAGGCAAAAAAAATTTGGGCTATATGGGTTCACTTGATTGGGATCAGCTGCTTATCACTGAACCGATCTTCACCTCGACTTATGTGTAAAAAACTAAATGGTCCAAGAATCTGTTTTGTTGTATGTTTTTTTCCATAGGTCTCGAATCTGCATTGTCTTTGAAAGTTGTTTGATTGAATTGATGATGGAATCCATTCTTGACACTGCGGCCTTGATTATGTTTTGTCCACGAGATCCAAAAACAGAACAGTGTGTAGGTTTTGATGACTATTTCTCATGTAAACTAGAAATAGAGTCTCCCTGTTGATGCTCCCATTTTGGTGACAGACTACTTGCAACATAATAATACTTGAAGGGTTGAAAAATCAAAAACAGATATATCCGATTTTTCAAATTTGAGAAAATGAGACATTTTTATTACCAATTGAATATCAAAGTTAAAACATAAACTTTGATGGTATATAAAAGATCATACACATAAGAATAAATATTAAAAGCTGTGAAATCTAGGCCTTTGCATGTTTGAATAACACTTAATAGAAATTTCTATTTTGGTGCAAAACCAGTTATATCCAAGAAAATAATTACGCGCAAAAACAGACATATCCAAAAATACTTATTCTATTCGCTTTTTTTTTTCTAAAAAGAGTCAAACAATCACCAAAAAGATACTGATATACCTTATAAGTCCTTAACTACAGTCTATGACTTATCAAGCACTAGAAATCTATGAATTAGTCCATATCAGAATCAGAATCCAAATCTGCAGTCGGAACTGCCATCATGTCCTCATAACGCTGAGCAACAATGTCACTTACACCCATTTCACCCAACAGTTTACGCACATCTGTCTTTTTGGCATCTTTCGCAGTGCTGACCATTGGAAATAAAGGAGGTGTAAAGGTAGTCCAGACCTTACCGCGTTTAAGGAGTCCATGCTCTCTGTACTCTCCGTTGTATGAGTCAGAAACGTGAATTTTGTCACTGTTGATTTTCAGTCTTTTCACAGTTGAAATTTGAAAGTCTCTTTTAGCTTTGCCATATAGGGTAGCCTCCTTTTTGTAGTTGTATGCCTCCCAGTCCTTTTTATACTGGAAGACAACCTCATGATTGTTGAGAATCGTTATGTAATTTGTGGCGTCTTACCGGCACCTGAAAAACGATGCCTTTTCTCTACTGCTCGTTTACGACTTTCTGGGTTAGCTTTTCTTTTTCTGCCTCTATCACAACATTTCACACATTGATCCAAGCCATCAAAATGATTTTCAAGGGCCGAAAAATCAATGTCCGCATCACCACTGGAGGACGCCATGTTTTCGATGTTTACAGCTGGCAACCTTGTGTCACGTGATCCGATCCTCGGCTTGTGAATGGCCAGAACTGATAGAAATGGATATGTCTGATTTTGCAGAGAATCAAATTTGGATGTGTCTGCTTCTGCACACAATTGACTATTTTTACGTTTAAAATGACAAGGATATATCGGGTTTTGCGCCAAACTGTTTTTAGATCTAGATAGAGAGCGCGCGCATTTGTCGGACTGGGTAAAAACCTGGCTAAGTTCAAAAATGGTCTATATCGGTTTTTGCATCTAAACCCTTCACTTGCATAATAATAATACATTCAGTATCAACAGAAGTGCAAAGATTTAAGTGGCCCAGCGTCCCCAGTCTCGATACTGAATGTATTTTATTCTCATTGCTCCATACACAGACCACCACTGAAATTTAATCTCTTTAATTACTACTACTGCTACTAAAAGCTCCAGAAAAGGATGTGGTGGGTGGACGGGAGGAGAAAGATTTGTGCCCCCAGCTTATGTCAGGCTATTTCCTGTCACTACTCGGCCTAATGTTAAATTGTCAAGCAATTGGAGGGGTGGACTTAAAACGCATGTTAAGTCACACTTTGTATATGTGTGTTTTGTGTGTGTGTTTTTGTACTATAGGCCCATTGCAAATGACGTCACAGAGTGTTTTTGTTTTGTACTTCCGACACCAAAAATGGCGGGTGGATCAGCTGACGAGTGTAACTTTGATCTATGCCTAAGCGGTTAAAATGCCTGGTGGTTGTACTGCAGTTGACTGTTATGACAGGGGTGGGAAGGATGGATCCAAGCTGGTCAGATTTCCTACCGTCCGTGTAAACAATGGAAAGGAGGTGAAAGAATTGACCAACGACTCCCAAGTGCGTGTATACACGTGTCATTGTTTACTGTAGTGAACTTTTTTTTAGCTCGCTGCCGATTGGTTCGCGACGTCTGAAGTGCTCGCAGTGCCATAGATATACACTATTGAACGCGCAGTGCAAATCAGCTAACGAATCAAAATCAATGTCACCATCGCCATGGTTATGCGTCGGTCCTTACAACTAAAATGGCCGATATCCGCAATGGACTCATAGCAGGTAAGCGAGGACTGGGAAACGGCCATTACGGAAAAGGACAACTTGCATCTGAGCATTCTGCAGGAAATCGAGCAGTTGTTTTTTTTTTCTCTATCTGATTTCAAAATGAGATCGAATAAAACATTGAGGGCAAAAAATATCTCGTTAAGCGTCTTCATGGTATGTTTAAGGTCAGGTGGAAGGGGGGAGGGGGAGAAAGAGAGACAGAGTCAGAAACACATATCAATGGGATCGGAGATACAAAGATATTTAGAACGCACAATGGGAGAGAATAGGAGATAAGGACGAAATAGTTACCTCAGAAACTCACAATTAAACGATAATGCCATGATAGCGGATGCACACGTATCCGTACTTAGAAAAAGCCGAACTAACGTTTTAGTGGTTGGGGAGAGAAAGAGGCAGAGAGAGAGATCGAGATCGGGAGAGACTAAAGATCATGCTGGGAAGCGACATACCTTGTTCAGACATAAATGAAAAACCTGCTCCTAAGACATTGTAATTGATATTTGGATGATTTGGAAGAATAATTATGAAGGAGATTGTTCCTAACCTTATATTAGAATAGCTAACAGCGAGTTGCGTAACCATTACGAGGTTTACCAACGCCTGTGAGTAGGAAATAATCAAGATGTTTAATTGAAGGGCATCCCGGATATGCAAGAATAACAAAAGCACGGAGAAATGTTGAAGCCTCGACACTAAAGGGTCCCTGCTGTTGAACATGCCCGTCACTCTGAGTGTTTGTCGCGTTTCATCTGTTATCAATGTAGCATCTGCGGGCTACCCCTTGCCCTCCCCCGGTTTTGTTGTTGTGCTGGTGGCTGAGCATGTGTCCACTACTTTTTTCATTTTATTGTTGACTGTACTCCGTGACCTGACCTTCTTTTCTAGTGAGTAGTTTTTTTCCTCGCTCGCTTGTTGTCAGGTGTTTTGACTCGTTCAGTAAATATTAGTATGTTCCCGAATATTCGATAACGTTGTGGAAACGAATGTTTACGCCAGATTTGGCCTTGGGTGATGTAACCTGATGACGTATTGATGCGTGATTGGTTAGTTTGTGCGAGGGCAAAGGTAACGTTGATTTCGGGAACTTTCTATAGAAATGTTTATATATATAGACCTGTGTGAGTGGTTGGGGGTGAGTAAGTGAGTTTCCTTTTGTGTGGCGTAGATATTTAGTTTCGCTGGTGTCTTCCTAGTAATTTATTGTTCACTATACAGTTATTAAACTTTAGTATTATTTAATCTATCGTCGGATCTCGTGTTTATTTATTTTACAGCTGTAATAGTTTCGTTTTCTAAAGGGTTGTAGTTAGATCAACTAACTCCCCCCTACTATAACGTGCTAGAACAACCTCAGCTGTTACATATTTTCGTCCCGTACCTAGGGGTATGATTCTCGCTTGGGGTGCGAGAGGTCCCGGGTTCAAATCCCGGACGAGCCCCCAATATGTAACAGCTGAGGTTGTTCTAGCACGTTATAGTAGGGGGGAGTTAGTTGATCTAACTACAACCCTTTAGAAAACGAAACTATTACAGCTGTAAAATAAATAAACACGAGATCCGACGATAGATTAAATAATACTAAAGTTTAATAACTGTATAGTGAACAATAAATTACTAGGAAGACACCAGCGAAACTAAATATCTACGCCACACAAAAGGAAACTCACTTACTCACCCCCAACCACTCACACAGGTCTATATATATAAACATTTCTATAGAAAGTTCCCGAAATCAACGTTACCTTTGCCCTCGCACAAACTAACCAATCACGCATCAATACGTCATCAGGTTACATCACCCAAGGCCAAATCTGGCGTAAACATTCGTTTCCACAACGTTATCGAATATTCGGGAACATACTAATATTTACTGAACGAGTCAAAACACTTGACAACAAGCGAGCGAGGAAAAAAACTACTCACTAGAAAAGAAGGTCAGGTCACGGAGTACAGTCAACAATAAAATGAAAAAAGTAGTGGACACATGCTCAGCCACCAGCACAACAACAAAACCGGGGGAGGGCAAGGGGTAGCCCGCAGATGCTACAATCAATTTTAATTTAATCTGGGAGTCGGTGAAAAGGCCATGACGTGCTTTTCCATGCTATCAATCTAGACCAAAGCTTATCAACAGGTAAGGATTTCAACGGCGGTTTCAACAGCAATCTCGAGTGTCAACTTGGAGTGCATGAAAGATACCACTAACAGCATAAAGCTACGTGTACAAAACATTTGGTTTTCAACTAAAAGTTAACAATCAGAAACATAGTCACAACACCAATACAAACAACACAACTCATACTAGCATTTTTTTTCTGATATTATTCCAACTCAGACTCCATAAGAAAATCGTCACCTAAGTTATGTTTTATTGTTCTTCAAGTCAGAACACTGGACCAAATCTGAATGAGTTTGATTGTACCTACTTCAGAAAACGTTTAAAAACAGCAGCTTGTTGCTAATAATGTGCTAGGTGCCTTCCCAATATCCTAAGTACAATACAATAACCATAGTATCCTTATAACACTAACACAATCTCATTACAATATCATTACAGTACCATTACAAAACCATGGTCAACAGTAGACCTACTATTATACATAATACACTACCACCACTGGGGTGATAAAATATCGATCGTTCAACTAGTGGGACGCTACACAACTCCCCAATTTAAGTTGAATATTCTTCAACTATCTACATCATAAAGCGTCTACACTATCATAGAATATTTATCATCTCCAATCTTACAATAGACATCTTATATATATATATATTTGAGGACTTGAAAACTTTGTCCTCTATGCATTCCATGACCACAGCACACAGAGTTCTGAAATTTTTTGTGTTGATGCAGAGCAAAACGTACGAGGTTTTTAAGGAATACTTCTTGAAATTTGATGCTCTACTGATTTTAGAAAAATCAAACAAAAAATCGGCCGGAAAAAAACTCCAGTAGCCTTTTTAAGCGCTTTCCTTCGTTTCATACTCACATCTATCTTTTTTACATAGATCTCTATCCTCTTCAAATTGACGGACCGGAAACTCGGAAACACACTAGATCTAATCTAGATCTAGCATTTTGTGCAATCAATAGCCCTAGATGTAGAAATCTACCTCGATCTACTTAAAAATCAACTAAGCAGTGCATAGAATCTTCTTCCGTATAGATCTAGATGTGTTTAGATTTGGAGTCTTGGCCTAGATCTATCTACTGTGTTTTTGGCATTTTGTGCAATCAATAGCCCTAAATCTAACCCGTGCGCAAATCAAGCTATTGTACGGGATGCGCAGGGTGTCAACTCACAAAGGCAGAGCAGTAAGACTTAGATTTTAATTAAAAACAAACAAACCAAAATAAAATAAACAAACAGGAACAGACAAGATGAAGCAGGTCCATAATAACCACCCAGAACTGAAACTTATATTCTAACCGATTTATCCCGGGCAGGGCCGGGGACCGCAGCTTGTTGCTAATAATGTGCTAGGTGCCTTCCCAATATCCTAAGTACAATACAATAACCATAGTATCCTTATAACACTAACACAATCTCATTACAATATCATTACAGTACCATTACAAAACCATGGTCAACAGTAGACCTACTATTATACATAATACACTACCACCACTGTGGTGAAACGATGGTCAATGATACTATTAAAAATCATACAATGGTGAACGATGGCCATCCAATACACAATGCTTCGTGCACGAAACATAGCCCATAAACATTGTGCATAACAATGATTGTCCTTAAAAAAAAAAAAAATGCATGAAGTAATACATACAATGGCATGTATACCCACACATATCGACCACTGATCAGGGTCTAACTTCATCATATCAAATCAAACGAATTATAACCAAGCAATACCGATACTGCCTACGCTTAGGCCACTCGTAAATTACATCAATGCAACATACAAAATCACTGTTTGCTCGCAGTTCCCATTTGGGTTACCTTCTTCAACAATTACATTAAGTCCCGTTGGTAACAAATAATGTTAATATGATACAAGATCAAAACATGACTAGGACATAGTGGCTCTCTGCCGGCCAATAATTCAATACTCATTCAAATATACCATTACAGTACAATACAGTCATCCCAGAAACGTATTTAACAGGCAAAACTCTGGGTTACAATACATCTCACTGAACTTGTACTATTCAAAACACTCTACTCAGGAAGTCGGCGCCGACATTTTCCTTGCCCTTGACATACCTAATCCTGAATCGATATGACTGTAAAAATAGACTTCATCGTAATAGCTTTGGGCTGTCAAATCTGGCAGAATTCAAATACTCTAATGACCTATGGTCAGTCTGGAGCACAAACTCCTTACCATACAAGTACAAAGTAAACTTCTTTACCGCCCAAACGATGGCTAGGCATTCTCGCTCTGAGACTGAATATTTCGTCTCACGAGGCAATAGCTTACGACTGGCATATGCCACAGGATACAACTTTCCCTCATATTCCTGCATAAGAGCAGCACCCAACCCGCGATCTGATGCATCAGTTGCTAAGACAAATTCTTTTGAAAAATCTGGCAAACATAACACGGGTTTGGAAACAATGGCATTCTTCAGAGAAGTGTACGCTTTCTCCTGCACTTCTTCCCATTGAACTACATTGGGCTGACCCTTTCTAAGCAAATCAGACAGTGGTGCTGCAATCGCTGCAAAGTTAGGTACAAATTCTTGGTAATATCCCACCAGTCCTAAAAATGCTTTCACTTCCTTTTTAGTGGTGGGTCTGGGTGCATCCCGCACCTTACACACATTTTCTTCTAACAAGCCAATCATACCCTTTCCCACTGAGTGTCCAACAAAGTCCACTTCAGACGTTCCAATCAGGCACTTGGATGGTCTTGCAGTTAATCCAGCTTGGTCCATCCTCTGCAGCAATTCCTTGAGAGCCTTCACATGCTCGTCGAATGTCTCTGTATGGATCATCAGGTCGTCCACATACGCTGTCACATTGTTCAGTTCCTGGATCAATGGCTTCACGATCCTGTTCAGTGTAGCTCCTGAGTTCATCATCCCGAAGGGCATCCGGGTGAATTCATAGTGTTCGCCCATGGTGACGAACGCTGTCTTGGGAATGTCTTGTTCCCGGACTCGCACTTGCCAGTATCCCTTGCTCAAGTCGATCCGAAAGAATATTCTTCCCCTCGACAGACTCTGGAACACTTCCGATGGGGCTGCTGTCGGATGAGGGTCGAACACAGTGATCTTGTTCAGCCTCCTGTAGTCGATGCAGACTCGGTTGGATCCATCCTTCTTCTTGACGACAACAACCGTGAAGCATAAGCTGATGAGCTCCTGCGTATGATGCCCAACCTTTCCATGGTGCTGAGCTCCTCCTTCAAGGAGTCGCGCATAGCATAGGGCACCGGATATGGTTGTTGCCGAAAAGGTACCTCTGATGTCAGGTCGATGCGATGTTCGCCTAACTGGCTGCATCCGGGGAGATTGGTGAAGATGCGTTGATACTCCTTCACCACGTCGCCGAGTTGTTGACGTTGTTCCAGCGTCAGTTGTGTTCCATATTGGACATCTTCGTAGCTTCCTTCTGGTCCCAGCTCCCTAGGTCGGCAAGGTCCTCCGTCGATCCACCGTTGTCGCCTTCCAGGTCGCAGTCCTCGATGACTGTCATGCCAGCTGACTCTAAAAGGTTGACTCTCGTCCATCACGACGTCCTCTGCCAGCACAGTCCCAGCACCATCACCGTCGTCGTCCATCATAACGTCGACATCTCCAGGTGTGGTGTCGCTCCTGCCGTCGTTCATCTCACACATCTCGGTCACGACAGATGCCGGTCCCATTGCCGCCGCCGCTGCTTGCGTCGTCGCTGGTGTAGTCCTGGGGATATACATCTTGAAAAGGTTAGCGTGCAATGTCTTCTCTTTCACACCCATCTTGACTCTGTAGTCGTTGACACCGACAACCGTGACTACCTTGTATGGTCCCTTCCACTGGACTAGGAGCTTGTTAGTGTTTGTCGGCAGCAGTACTAAAACTTCGTCGCCAGGGCGGAACTTTCTCTCTCGCGCCTTCCGATCGTAGTAGGTTTTCTGTCTACCTTGTGCCTTTGAGAGTGTCACGAGTGGAGTGAGTGCAATTAAGGGGATTGCTACAGAGCGGGTGTAGAGTAAGAAGGGCTCACAGTAGACAGCAAGTTAAGCGTGCTGTTGTGAGTAGTGGGGGGGGTCTGAATGAGGCGAAAGCGATGTATTACTATCACTGCAAGTTAGAAGGTCCTACGGAGCGGACCTGTGAATAAGAGCCCATCGGGCGGACATAAGGGAAGCAGTCGAGAAGACTAGTGAAAGAGTCTTTCCAGTAATGACTGGTATGTAGAACGTTGATTGATTATCATGATTGATGTAGTATATTATATTCGTCTATTACCATGATGTGAATAAGTATATGTGAGGAATGTAGAAGTCCTTGATATTGGATATAGCAATGTGCGCCACGAGCGATAGATGAAAGTGAGTTCATGGATTTGTAGCGCGAGTGAGTAGTGTGTACTCCGATGGAGGTGTGTTACCGTAACATGTGTGGTGAGTGAAAGGTGAACTAGTGTGTGTACGTTTCATGGGTTGTAAGGAGAGGTGGAGTGAATAGAAATGGTAGGGTATTATACCAATGTAATGTTATTCTTGTAGGTGTCGGGGACGGGCCGCAGAGCCACCTCGATGAGCACAGGGGATAGGCCAGCATAGGGCCGGAGGCCACACATAGGCCAGAAGTGAGGCTGTCAGTGCAGGACAGTAGAGGCACATAAAGTCGTGGCAGTCAGGCCACGGACAGGGACGTAGATATGAGAGTGAATGAGATACTATATTGTTGCCATGTTGATAGGCTAGTGAACTGATACTATGTTGTTGCCATGTTGATGGCTATGGAAATAATAATGTGTTATTGCCCTGCTGAGGTGCTAGGGGAGTGCTAAGGTGTATGACAATAGGAAGGTGATATTGGGAGACTGCGGTGCCAGTATATTATTAATGTGCTATTAAGACCCTGAGGGGAGAGGCTGAGGCCGAAGTGCCTTTAGGAGTAACTACCGGATTGTGGATCCGAGGGAGAGTGTGTGTGAGAATAAGGCCGTTGTACGGCAGTGCATTTCAATAATATAATGTATGTAATTGCGCTATTATATGTATAATTATGTTTAATAAATGTGTGAGTCTGATGGGTTGTTCTGTTAAGTGTTAAACTTGTTTGTTCGTGATTGTTGTCCTGTCATACTTATTACATCTCCCAGTCTGGGATTTGTGACACTGGGGGCTCGTCCGTTGTGACATTGGGGGCTCGTCCAATTTCGTAGTATTTAGTTAGTAGTTAGTGGGCATTTGTTACTTTAGTCTTTGTCCACGTAGTACTTATCTTGTGGTAGGAATTTGTGCTGTCTTTGTTCGTTGAATGAATGGAAATTTCATGATGATATGATTTATGTATATTGATGAATATGTATTGATGCATGTATTGCTAGGAATAGGTATTAATGTGTATTTAAACTTTCCAGAGTGTGTGCGTGCAGCCTGAGGAGACGAGCAGCCAGAGCTCCGATTAAAGGGAGAAGTTTTACTCAAAATTTCAAAAGTTAAGTGAAGCTGAAATTTTGTACCCTGGATTAAGGGCTGTCTTTTCATCTGTCTGTTTCCCTGTTTTTGCTGTTTTTGTTGTCGTTATTGATTATACGGGCGGTGGCGCGGGTTTGCTGTGGTGAGCGTAGTTTGTCCTCTTCGGGAGGTGGGCTAAATTTGGAACTTCGTTCATCACAGTGAACAGTTCTATAGGGACCTGTATTTTTGTTTAGATTGTGCCGTTCCATCTTCCTCGTTGTTTTAGGAAGACGTCTCTCTTGTCCCTCTCTTACCTTTCTGTAGATACGTTCTTTTTTTTCAGACTCTGTTCTTGTTCGTACCTTGTTGTGTAATCGGCGTAGTTAGGTTGCATTTTTTTTTTCCATTATATTTTCTTTTTTACGTCCTTGTCCTAGTCGGGTTCGTTGTCCTTGACGTACTTGTGGTCCTTCTACTATATTTCTTCATTCTTGTCGTTTCTATTTTCTTTTATAATTAATAATGCATACATTTTATAGATATAGAATTAGTTGTGCTGTAAAGGTAAATTTCTGAATTGTATTTGAGACAACTGGGTATTGTTATATCTGGTGTGATCTCAGGTCTCTGGTCGTATCGTTAGTGATCATACCGACAGGTTGGTTGTCTTATAATAGATACCATAACCATAAATCTGTGAAATGGCGGAACTCCAACAACTAATGAAGTTGGGTAAGGAACTTGGCCTGGAGGGAGAGGAGCTACGCGGCTGGATTAAAGAACAACAGGCAGAAATGCGCGATGAGCGTGCTAAGGATAGAGAGCGAGAAAAAGAGGCTCAGGTAAAGGAGTTAGAGGCTAAGCAACAGGAAAGAGAGGCTAAGGCTCAGGAGCAGGAGAGGGAGTTAAAGTTAAGGGAGATAGAAGCTAGGGATAACCAACAGGAGAGAGAGACGCGAATGAGAATCGCGGAGTTGGAAAGCCAAAAGAATGCGCCAACGGAAGCAGTTGAGCGGCAGGTACACAATAAAGGTGGTGTTAGGATTAAGCTCCCTACGTTCGACGACCGGAAGGACGACATAGACGCCTTCCTTTACAGGTTCGAACTGAACGCACAATTGCAATGGGGGGAAAATAAGGAATTATGGGCCACGTACCTGGCATCGCTATTGCAGGGGCGAGCGTTAACCTACTTTAAAGAGCTACAGCGCGAAGACGTGCAAGATTACGATAAGCTGAAGGCTTTGCTGCTTCGCCGATTTGCGCGTACCGAGGAATATTTCCGGGAGCAGTTTAGGCGGGCACGTGCAGATACCAGGGAGGACTTTGCTGCCTTCGTCGCGAGACTAACGGAGTATTTCGCGAACTGGGTAGACTTGGCGCATGTGGGCACGGATTTCGCTAAACTGAAAGACCTAATGATCCGTGACCAGCTGTACGCGTCGTGCCACAAAGATCTGGTGGCTTTCCTGAAAGAGAACGAACCCGCGACGGTGCAGGAGGCGTCTAAGTTGGCGGAGGCATACCGTACGGCACATCCGTCCAAACCAGTCGCCGGGGCGTACGTCCAAGATGCTGGGTGCGTCGCCGTTGTCGAAGGGTCGCCGGCAGGACTTGGGGACAGGTCGCGTCAGCGGGGTGCCTATAGTGGGCAAGCCCAGGGGCAGCGTAGGGGCTATCACCAATCACCGGCATATGGATCCGGTAAGTTTGACCGAGCAGGAGGGCTAGGTCGCGTTAATGGCCGGGGGCGAGTTGTGACCTTTGCCGATGACCGACGGCATAGGGACTTTAGTTCCGGTCGCGATGGGTCACGGGGACCCAGGCCTAGGGCAGCACAGGGAGCGGAGTGTTGGACTTGCGGACGCGTGGGTCACTTTTCACGCGAGTGTAGGGCCGCGAAGTGTTGGAACTGCGGTAGAGCAGATCACATCAGCGTGAATTGCCCTGCAGGTAGGATAGCGGCGAGCGTGGACAGTAGCTCCAGTCCATGTTCCCCAAATAAATTTCATCATGCGGCGGCGTGTGTTACATCGGACAACGGAGGCGGACAGTATTCTAAGTGTCCCAGTTGTGAGAAGTTATTATCTTCCGGTGTTTTACCTTGTGGGAGAAAGATCCCCGTTATAAATTCATGTCATACAGGAGGTGGTCTTAGGGTTTATCCGGGGTTTGTTGGGGACGAACCGGTCTCGGTTTTACGAGATACAGGATCTACTGTTGTGGGAGTGCATAGAGACTGCATTCGGGATTCTCAGCTTACAGGTGAGACTGTCCCGTGCATCCAATTTTCGGGGGCCATTGAGAAGTTACCCATGGCAAGAATAGTGATAGATACACCTTTCCTTAGCGGGGAAGTCGAAGCAGTCGTTGGTTGTTTTCCAGGCGCCCAGCTCATCATTGGGAATGTATCACGGGTAGTTTCCCCTTCCGATGAGAACGTGCAAGCATGGTCGCAATCAAAAGGTATTGACTTTTGCGCCGCGGTCGAAACACGTCGACGGGTAGCTGATATAGATAAGATTAGACCTTTGGCTACGCCAGCGGTCAACCTAGATATCACGCCAGAGCGCTTGGCGAGATTACAAAGGGAGGACCCATCATTGGACCCATGTTTTGGGGAAGCGCGAGCCGAGAGGGCGAGGAGATATGAAAACGGGTCATCTTTTTTTTTTTGTCCAGGGGGGCATTCTGTTCCGTATGTACGTCACAGTGGCTTCCGTTCAAAAGCAGGTCGTCGTGCCACGGTCGTTGATTGCTACAGTATTGCGTCTGGCCCATGATGTTCCATTAGCGGGTCATATGGCAAGTGCTAGAACCAAGCAGAGAATTCTGAAAGATTTTTATTGGCCGTCAGTATACAGAGATGTACGGTTATATTGTAAGACGTGCAGTGCGTGCCAAAAGACGACGCATAAGGGTCGTACACCCCAGACTCCTCTTCAAAAGATCCCCACGGTTTCGGAACCGTTTAAAAAGGTTTCGATAGACCTTGTTGATTTAAGAGAAAGATTATCTTCAGCGCGCACTATAGCAGAGGAAGCTTCTAGTATCGCTTCGAAAAGAGCAAAAGACTATAAAGATAGAGGTTCCAAATTGAGAATTTTTAAGCCAGGAGACAGGGTCCTAGTGTTATTGCCTACGGACCATAATAAGTTATTGATGACATGGAAAGGTCCTTATGTTATTGAGCGAATTGTTTCGAAGGTAGATTACGCTATCCACATTGATGGATCAGTAAAGGTTTTCCATATTGATATGCTGCAGAGGTTTCATGAGAGACCAGAGTATCTGTATTCTCATACTGGTATTAAAGGACATACCTAATGTCGTGTCATTCTTTGACGATATAGCATGTCATACGTCGACATGGTCTGATCATATTCAGACACTAACAGTAATTTTTCAACGATTACGTCATTTTGGGTTAACTGCTAAACCCGCAAAGATGGATTTGGCATGTCCAGAGATAGTATTCTTAGGACATATTGTGGGTAGAGGTGTTCAGAGACCTGAAGAAACAAAAATTGACAAGTTAGTAGGGTTACAAATCCCTAAAACAAAGAAACAAGTCAGAAGCTTAGTGGGAATTTTAAATTATTACAGAAAGTTCATTCCAAATTTTTCCTCCTTGTCATCTTCTCTTGCTGACCTTACTAAGAAGGGACAACCCGATAAGGTCCAGTGGACGTCTGAATGTCAGACATCATTTGATAATTTGGTGACAGCATTATCATCGTCACCCATTTTGATATTACCCGATTTTCGATCTAATTTTATCCTCAGAACGGATGCGTCGGACTCTGGTGTCGGCGCTTGTCTTCTACAGGAGAAGAACGAATGTCTCCATCCTGTATGTTATGTCAGTAGGAAGTTATTGCAGAGAGAAAGAAAGTATTCTGTGATAGAGCGGGAGTGTCTTGCCATTGTCTGGTCCGTCCAGAAATTAGGACGTTATCTCATGGGACGAGAATTTTGTATCCAGACAGACCACAAACCACTCACATTTTTGTCGAAGAATCGTTCGTCCAGTCCACGCTTGTCTAGATGGGCATTGGCTTTGCAGCCGTATACCTTCGTTATTCAACCAATTCCAGGAACCAGCAATCATATCGCCGACTACCTTAGTCGAGCCTAGGGGAAGATTTCAGGAGCTTATACATCGGAAGACAGGAACATTGACAGGATCTGTGTGAATGAGTCGACTTGAAAATATTGACATTATAAATATGATATGAAGAATGGTTGATAGGTTGAGTGGTTTTTTGATTCTGTATTAAGTATTGTGATTAGTTAGCTATTCATGATGTGACACATATATGCATATTGCAGGCCATACGGATCCCCATATTTTCCCCTGATTTCGCTATTTTATATACTAGGGGAACTGCTAGGACATTTTTTTTTAGTGTACGTATTGCTCACGCTCACTCGTTGACAGTCATCTTGATGCGATTTGAAATTAATTGCATTAATTTTTTTGGGGTGGGGGATGATGTCACGAGTGGAGTGAGTGCAATTAAGGGGATTGCTACAGAGCGGGTGTAGAGTAAGAAGGGCTCACAGTAGACAGCAAGTTAAGCGTGCTGTTGTGAGTAGTGGGGGGGTCTGAATGAGGCGAAAGCGATGTATTACTATCACTGCAAGTTAGAAGGTCCTACGGAGCGGACCTGTGAATAAGAGCCCATCGGGCGGACATAAGGGAAGCAGTCGAGAAGACTAGTGAAAGAGTCTTTCCAGTAATGACTGGTATGTAGAACGTTGATTGATTATTATGATTGATGTAGTATATTATATTCGTCTATTACCATGATGTGAATAAGTATATGTGAGGAATGTAGAAGTCCTTGATATTGGATATAGCAATGTGCGCCACGAGCGATAGATGAAAGTGAGTTCATGGATTTGTAGCGCGAGTGAGTAGTGTGTACTCCGATGGAGGTGTGTTACCGTAACATGTGTGGTGAGTGAAAGGTGAACTAGTGTGTGTACGTTTCATGGGTTGTAAGGAGAGGTGGAGTGAATAGAAATGGTAGGGTATTATACAAATGTAATGTTATTCTTGTAGGTGTCGGGGACGGGCCGCAGAGCCACCTCGATGAGCACAGGGGATAGGCCAGCATAGGGCCGGAGGCCACACATAGGCCAGAAGTGAGGCTGTCAGTGCAGGACAGTAGAGGCACATAAAGTCGTGGCAGTCAGGCCACGGACAGGGACGTAGATATGAGAGTGAATGAGATACTATATTGTTGCCATGTTGATAGGCTAGTGAACTGATACTATGTTGTTGCCATGTTGATGGCTATGGAAATAATAATGTGTTATTGCCCTGCTGAGGTGCTAGGGGAGTGCTAAGGTGTATGACAATAGGAAGGTGATATTGGGAGACTGCGGTGCCAGTATATTATTAATGTGCTATTAAGACCCTGAGGGGAGAGGCTGAGGCCGAAGTGCCTTTAGGAGTAACTACCGGATTGTGGATCCGAGGGAGAGTGTGTGTGAGAATAAGGCCGTTGTACGGCAGTGCATTTCAATAATATAATGTATGTAATTGCGCTATTATATGTATAATTATGTTTAATAAATGTGTGAGCCTGATGGGTTGTTCTGTTAAGTGTTAAACTTGTTTGTTCGTGATTGTTGTCCTGTCATACTTATTACATCTCCCAGTCTGGGATTTGTGACAGAGAGCTCTTCCGTCGCTAACTTCCACGTGTCCTCCAGCCGCTCGCGTAGTTCCATGAATTACTGGTAACTGGTCTTTGTCTCCGGCTCCTCTACGTCCTTGGTCCATAACTGTCGCAAGATGTGCATCGGTCCCCTCACCGTTCTTCCATACAGCAACTCGAATGGGGCGAACTTTGTCGATTCTTGGGGAACTTCACGATACGCGAAGAGCAACGGGTTAATGTATCGGTGCCACTGCTTAGGTTGCTCCGCGCACAGTCGCCTCAAGGTCTTCTTCAGTGTGCCATTAAATCGCTCCACCAGCCCGTTGCACATAGGGTGGTAGACTGTGGTGGTCGGCTGTCGAATTCCCAGTAATCTGTTCGTTTCTTTCATGACGTCCGACATGAATTGAGTCCCTTGATCAGATAAGATCTCCTCGGGCACACCCAAGCGGCTGTAGATATTTACTAAGGCTTCTGCTACTGTCTCCGCGTCAATCTTCTTCAAGGGGGTCGCTTCAGGGTAACGAGTAGCGTAGTCTACGTATACCAGGATATACCGATGTCCGCCTTCACTTGGGGGGTCAATAGGTCCTACCAGGTCCACGGCCACTCTCCTAAATGGGACGTCTACCACTGGCATACTCTGCAAATGCACCTTAGGAGTCGCTCCTTTGTTCACTGTTCTCTGGCAGATGTCACATGAGCGGCAGTATCTCGCGACGTCACCTTCGATACCAGGCCAGGAAAAACTGCTCATCACCCGGTCCTTCGTCTTCTCCACGCCGAGATGTCCTCCGACGATAGAATCATGGGCAACGCTCAGTACATACTCCCTCAGTTCCTCGGGTAATACCACTTGTCTTGTAATCGTAGCCTGTCTTATGTCCCTACAAATCCGGTACAGTACACCTCCGTGTCTCTCGAAGTGTACGGACTTGTTGCCTCTGTTGGTCTGAATTTTCTTCTGCCCCGACTTCTTGAGGTCTTCGTCTTCTTCCTGGAGTCGGATGAGTTCCTTCCTATCCACTCCCGCGTGCCGTTCTGCCCTCGGCACCCTCAGCGACGTAGACTGGTCCTTCCTCTTCTCCTGGGCCCTCGTGGTCACCGCTCCTACCATCACCTCAGTATCAGGGTCGTACGCGTCCTTCGCTCCGTCCACGTTCCCGACTACTAGGTCGCAGATGGTCTCCGGGAGACACAGTGCCGTCACTCTGCCCGTCAGGTAAGGCGTTCTCACGTCGATAATGGCTTCCTCCGCCGCTAACAAGGAGTTATCGATCCTCGCGATAAGTTTCTTCCCACCGGTGAGCTGTCCGTTGTCCACCAGTGCTCGCCGCACCATTACACCTTCACAGCCGGTATCTCTTAGGACGTCTACTGCTCGATTTCCAATCAAGCCTTTCATCACTGGTAACTTCAGCTTCTCCACGGTCCTTCCGTAACTGCATCCTCCGCACGTAACAGGCACCGCTAACTGGAGCTTCCCGTCCTTCATTACCGCTTGAACGTTGATGCTGGTGTCAGCCGTCGACGCATCCTGTCTCGACGACTCTGTCACGAGTGGAGTGAGTGCAATTAAGGGGATTGCTACAGAGCGGGTGTAGAGTAAGAAGGGCTCACAGTAGACAGCAAGTTAAGCGTGCTGTTGTGAGTAGTGGGGGGGGGGGGAGGGGTCTGAATGAGGCGAAAGCGATGTATTACTATCACTGCAAGTTAGAAGGTCCTACGGAGCGGACCTGTGAATAAGAGCCCATCGGGCGGACATAAAGGGAGCAGTCGAGAAGACTAGTGATAGAGTCTTTCCAGTAATGACTGGTACGTAGAATGTTGATTGATTATTATGATTGATGTATTATATTATATTCGTCTATTACCATGATGTGAATAAGTATATGTGAGGAAGGTGGAAGTCCTTGATATTGGATATAGCAATGTGCGCCACGAGCGATAGATGAAAGTGAGTTCATGGATTTGTAGCGCGAGTGAGTAGTGTGTACTCCGATGGAGGTGTGTTACCGTAAGATGTGTGGTGAGTGAAAGGTGAACTAGTGTGTGTACGCTTCATGGATTGTAAGGAGAGGTGGAGTGAATAGAAATGGTAGGGTATTATACCAATGTAATGTTATTCTTGTAGGTGTCGGGGACGGGCCGCAGAGCCACCTCGATGAGCACAGGGGATAGGCCAGCATAGGGCCGGAGGCCACACATAGGCCAGAAGTGAGGCTGTCAGTGTAGGACAGTGGAGGCACATAAAGTCGTGGCAGTCAGGCCACGGACAGGGACGTAGATATGAGAGTGACTGAGATACTATATTGTTGCCATGTTGATAGGCTAGTGAACTGATACTATGTTGTTGCCATGTTGATGGCTATGGAAATAATAATGTGTTATTGCCCTGCTGAGGTGCTAGGGGAGTGCTAAGGTGTATGACAATAGAAAGGTGATATTGAGAGACTGCGGTGCCAGTAAATTATTAATGTGCTATTAAGACCCTGAGGGGAGAGGCTGAGGCCGAAGTGCCTTTAGGAGTAACTACCGGATTGTGGATCCGAGGGAGAGTGTGTGTGAGAATAAGGCTGTTGTACGGCAGTCATTTCAATAATATAATGTATGTAATTGCGCTATTATATGTATAATTATGTTTAATAAATGTGTGAGTCTGATGGGCTGTTTTGTTAAGTGTTAAACTCGTTTGTTCGTGATTGTCGTCCTGTCATAACTATTACATCTCCCAGTCTGGGATTTGTGACACTGGGGGCTCGTCCGTTGTGACATTGGGGGCTCGTCCTGTTTACCTGTGGTCATTTTGACATTGTGTATTCGTTATATCTAGTTGTTTTTCTGTTGTGCTAGGAATTCATGCTGTTGTCTTTGTTCGTGGGATGAATGGAATTTTCATGATATGATTTATGTATATTTATGAATATGTATTGATGCATGTATTTTGATGAATATGTATTAATGTGTACTTAAATTTCTGCAGAGTGTGCGTGCCAGCCTGTAGAGGTCAAGCAGCCAGAGCTCCGAGGAAGGGGAGAAATTGAAATCAAGGGTGAAAGTTAAGTGAAAATTTTGTACCATGGATTGAGGGCTGTCTTTTTATCTGTCTGTTCCGCTGTTTTTCTGTTTTCGTTGTAATTGATTGTACGGGCGGTGGCGCGGGTTTGCTGTGGTGAGCGTAGTTTGTCCTCTTCGGGAGGTGGGCTAATCTAGGAACCGCGTTCATCACAGTGAACAGTTCTGTAGGGACCTGTATTTTTGTTTAGATTGTAGCGTTCTATCTTCCTCGTTGTTTTAGGAAGACGTTTCTCTTGTCCCTCTTCTACCTTTCTGTAGATACGTTCTTTTTTTTCAGACTCTGTTCTTGTTTGTACCGTGTAGTATAATCGGCGTAGTTAGGTTGCATTTTTTTCCATTAGATTTTCTTTTGTAGAAGCTTTGTCCTAGTCTGGTTCGTTGTCCTTGACGTACTTGTGGTCCTTCTACTGTATTTCTTCATTCTTGTCGTCTATTTCCTTTTATAATTGATAGTGCTATACATTTTATAGATATAGAATTAGGTGTGCTGTAAAGGTAAATTTCTGAATTGTATTTGAGACAACTGGGTATTGTTATATCTGGTGTGATCTCAGGTCTCTGGTCGTATCGTTAGTGATCATACCGACAGGTTGGTCGTTTTGTAATACATACCATAACCATAAATCTGTGAAATGGCGGAACTCCAACAATTAATGAAGTTGGCTAAGGAACTTGGCCTGGAGGGAGAGGAGCTACGCGGCTGGATTAAAGAACAGCAGGCGGATTTGCGCGATGAGCGTGCTAAGGATAGAGAGCGAGAAAAAGAGGCTAAGGCTCAGGAGGAGGAAAGAGAGGCTAAGGTTAAGCAACAGGAAAGAGAGGCTAAGGATAAGGAACAGGAAAGGGAGTTTAAGCAACAGGAAAGAGAGGCTAAGGAACGGGAGCAGGAGAGGGAGTTAAAGTTAAAGGAGATAGAGGCGCAAGTAAAGATCGCCGAGTTGGAAATCAAAAAGAATGCGCCAACAGAAACAGTTGAGCGGCAGGTACACAATAAAGGTGGCGTTAGGATTAAGCTCCCTACGTTCGACGACCGGAAGGACGACATAGACGCCTTCCTTTACAGGTTCGAACTGAACGCACAATTGCAATGGGGGGAAAATAAGGAATTATGGGCCACGTACCTGGCATCGCTATTGCAGGGGCGAGCGTTAACCTACTTTAAAGAGCTACAGCGCGAAGACGTGCAAGATTACGATAAGCTGAAGGCTTTGCTGCTTCGCCGATTTGCGCGTACCGAGGAATATTTCCGGGAGCAGTTTAGGCGAGCACGTGCAGATACCAGGGAGGACTTTGCTGCCTTCGTCGCCAGACTAACGGAGTATTTCGCGAACTGGGTAGACTTGGCGCATGTGGGCACGGATTTTGCTAAACTGAAAGACTTAATGATCCGTGACCAGCTGTACGCGTCGTGCCACAAAGATCTGGTGGCTTTCCTGAAAGAGAACGAACCCGCGACGGTGCAGGAGGCGTCTAAGTTGGCGGAGGCATACCGTACGGCGCATCCGTCCAAACCAGTCGCCAGGGCGTACGTCCAAGATGCTGGGTACGTCGCCGTTGTCGAAGGGTCGCCGGCAGGACTTAAGGACAGGTCGCGTCAGCGTGGTGCCTATAGCGGGCAAGCCCAGGGGCAGCGTAGGGGCTATCACCAATCACCGGCATATGGATCCGGTAAGTTTGACCGAGCAGGAGGGCTAGGTCGCGGTAATGGCCGGGGGCGATTTGTGACCTTTGCCGATGACCGACGGCATAGGGACTCTAGTTCCGGTCGCGATGGGTCACGGGGACCCAGGCCTAGTGCAGCACAGGGAGCGGAGTGTTGGACTTGCGGACGCGTGGGTCACTTTTCACGCGAGTGTAGAGCCGCGAAGTGTTGGAACTGCAGTAGAGCAGATCACATCAGCGTGAATTGCCCTGCAGGTAGGATAGCGGCGAACGTGGACAGTAGCTCCAGTCCATGTTCCCCTAATAAATTTCATCATGCGACTGCGTGTGTTACATCGGACAACGGAGGCGGACAGTATTCTAAGTGTCCCAGTTGTGAGAAGTTATTATCTTCCGGTGTTTTACCTTGTGGGAGAAAGATCCCCGTTATAAATTCATGTCATACAGGAGGTGGTCTTAGGGTTTATCCGGGGTTTGTTGGGGACGAACCGGTCTCGGTTTTACGAGATACAGGATCTACCGTTGTGGGAGTGCATAGGGACTGCATTCGAGATTCACAGCTTACAGGTGAGACTGTCCCGTGCATCCAATTTTCGGGGGCCATTGAGAAATTACCAATGGCAAGAATAATGATAGATACACCTTTCCTTAGCGGGGAAGTCGAAGCAGTCGTTGGTTGTTTTCCAGGCGCCCAGCTCATCATTGGGAATGTATCACGGGTAGTTTCCCCTTCCGATGAGAACGTGCAAGCATGGTCGCAATCAAAAGGTATTGACTTTTGCGCCGCGGTCGAAACACGTCGACGGGTAGCTGATAAAGATAAGATTAGACCTTTGGCGACGCCAGCGGTCAACCTAGATATCACGCCAGAGCGCTTGGCGAGATTACAAAGGGAGGACCCATCATTAAACCCATGTTTTGGGGAAGCGCGAACCGAGAAAACGAGGAGATATAAGAACGGGTCATCTTCTTTTTTTGTCCAGGGGGGCATTCTGTTCCGTATGTAGGTCGCAGTGGCTTCCGTTCAAAAGCAGGTCGTCGTGCCACGGTCGTTAATTGCTACAGTATTGCGTCTGGCCCATGATGTTCCATTAGCGGATCATATGGGAAGTGCTAGAACCAAGCAAAGAGTTCTGAAAAATTTTTATTGGCCGTCAGTATACAGAGATGTACGGTTATATTGTAAGACGTGCAGTGCGTGCCAAAAGACGACGCATAAGGGTCGTACACCCCAGGCTCCTCTTCAAAAGATCCCCACGGTTTCGGAACCGTTTAAAAAGGTTTCGATAGACCTTGTTGATTTAAGAGAAAGATTATGTTCAGCGCGCACTATAGCAGAAGAAGCGTCTAGTATCGCTTCGAAAAGAGCAAAAGACTATAAAGATAGAGGTTCCAAACTGAGAATTTTTAAGTCAGGAGACAAGGTCCTATTGTTGTTACCTACGGACCATAATAAGTTATTGATGACATGGAAAGGTCCTTATGTTATTGAGCGAATTGTTTCGAAGGTAGATTACGCTATCCACATTGATGGATCAGTAAAGGTTTTCCACGTTGATATGCTGCAGAGGTTTCATGAGAGACCAGAGTATCTGTATTCTCATACTGGTATTAAAGGACATACCTAATGTCGTGTCATTCTTTGACGATATAGCATGCCATACGTCGACATGGTCTAATCATATTCAGACACTAACAGTAATTTTTCAACGATTACGTCATTTTGGGTTAACTGCAAAACCCGCAAAGATGGATTTGGCATGTCCAGAGATAGTAGCCTTAGGACATATTGTGGGTAGAGGTGTTCAGAGACCTGAAGTAACAAAAATTGACAATTAGTAGGGTTACAAATCCCTAAAACAAAGAAACAAGTCAGAAGCTTAGTGGGAATTTTAAATTATTACAGAAAGTTCATTCCAAATTTTTCCTCCTTGTCATCTTCTCTTACTGACCTTACTAAGAAGGGACAACCCGATAAGGTCCAGTGGACGTCTGAATGTCAGACAGCATTTGATAATTTGGTGACAGCATTATCATCGTCACCCATTCTGATATTACCCGATTTTCGATCTAATTTTATCCTCAGAACGGATGCGTCGGACTCTGGTGTCGGCGCTTGTCTTCTACAGGAGAAGAACGAATGTCTCCATCCTGTATGTTATGTCAGTAGGAAGTTATTGCAGAGAGAAAGAAAGTATTCTGTGATAGAGCGGGAGTGTCTTGCTATTGTCTGGTCCGTCCAGAAACTAGGACGTTATCTCATGGGACGAGAATTTTGTATCCAGACAGACCACAAGCCACTGACATTTTTGTCGAAGAATCGTTCGTCCAGTCCACGCTTGTCTAGATGGACATTGGCTTTACAGCCGTATACCTTCGTTATTCAACCAATTCCAGGAACCAGCAATCATATCGCCGACTACCTTAGTCGAGCCTAGGGGAAGATTTCAGGAGCTTATACATCAGAGGACAGGAACATTGACAGGATCTGTGTGAATGAGTCGACTTTAAAATATTGACATTATAAATATGATATGAAGAATGGTTGATAGGTTGAGTGGTTTTTTGATTCTGTATTAAGTATTGTGATTAGTTAGCTATTCATGATGTGACACATATATGCATATTGCAGGCCATACGGATCCCCATATTTTCCCCTGATTTCGGTATTTTATATACTAGGGGAACTGCTAGGACATTTTTCTAGTGTAGGTATTGCTCACGCCGACTCGTTGACAGTCATCTTGATGCGATTTGAAATTAATTGCATTAATTTTTTTGGGGTGGGGGATGATGTCACGAGTGGAGTGAGTGCAATTAAGGGTATTGCTACAGAGCGGGTGTAGAGTAAGAAGGGCTCACAGTAGACAGCAAGTTAAGCGTGCTGTTGTGAGTAGTGGGGGGGGGGGTCTGAATGAGGCGAAAGCGATGTATTACTATCACTGCAAGTTAGAAGGTCCTACGGAGCGGACCTGTGAATAAGAGCCCATCGGGCGGACATAAAGGGAGCAGTCGAGAAGACTAGTGATAGAGTCTTTCCAGTAATGACTGGTACGTAGAATGTTGATTGATTATTATGATTGATGTATTATATTATATTCGTCTATTACCATGATGTGAATAAGTATATGTGAGGAAGGTGGAAGTCCTTGATATTGGATATAGCAATGTGCGCCACGAGCGATAGATGAAAGTGAGTTCATGGATTTGTAGCGCGAGTGAGTAGTGTGTACTCCGATGGAGGTGTGTTACCGTAAGATGTGTGGTGAGTGAAAGGTGAACTAGTGTGTGTACGCTTCATGGATTGTAAGGAGAGGTGGAGTGAATAGAAATGGTAGGGTATTATACCAATATAATGTTATTCTTGTAGGTGTCGGGGACGGGCCGCAGAGCCACCTCGATGAGCACAGGGGATAGGCCAGCATAGGGCCGGAGGCCACACATAGGCCAGAAGTGAGGCTGTCAGTGTAGGACAGTGGAGGCACATAAAGTCGTGGCAGTCAGGCCACGGACAGGGACGTAGATATGAGAGTGACTGAGATACTATATTGTTGCCATGTTGATAGGCTAGTGAACTGATACTATGTTGTTGCCATGTTGATGGCTATGGAAATAATAATGTGTTATTGCCCTGCTGAGGTGCTAGGGGAGTGCTAAGGTGTATGACAATAGAAAGGTGATATTGAGAGACTGCGGTGCCAGTAAATTATTAATGTGCTATTAAGACCCTGAGGGGAGAGGCTGAGGCCGAAGTGCCTTTAGGAGTAACTACCGGATTGTGGATCCGAGGGAGAGTGTGTGTGAGAATAAGGCCGTTGTACGGCAGTCATTTCAATAATATAATGTACGTAATTGCGCTATTATATGTATAATTATGTTTAATAAATGTGTGAGTCTGATGGGCTGTTTTGTTAAGTGTTAAACTCGTTTGTTCGTGATTGTCGTCCTGTCATAAACTATTACATCTCCCAGTCTGGGATTTGTGACAGACTCGTCCGCCGCTATAACTACGGCCGCCGCCGCCTTGTTCGGCTTGCCTCGCCCCGTATCCTTCTGGGCTGGACACATTCTCCGAACGTGGCCTGGCTTTCCACAAAGGTAACATTTCAACTCACCTTTGTCGTTTATCTTGGTACGACACTCCGTCGCCTTATGTCCCGGGCTCTGGCATCTATGGCAGACCTGTGGGCTTCTGTCGCACTGGCCGGCTCTGCAGTCTGGCACTCCCGCTGAGTGTCCGGTTCCTCGCTACCAGGAACGCCTCCGCCGAGTCTGCGACGTCCTGTAGCGTCTTTGGCTTCCTCTCCCTCACATGGGTCGCAAGGTCTGATGGGCAAACATCCATAAACTGCTCTCTAACGAACTCCGTCTTTGATAGCTTTATCCACCTCTCTAGGTAAGTCTTGATCCTAGTAAGAAACATCCCGACATCTTCTCCATCTTCAGGCTTACCTTGTCTGAACATGAGTCTGTAACCGTCCTCTGACAGGTTATACCTCTTCTGCAAAGCTTCCTTGACTTTGTCGTAGTCCTTGGCCTCATCGATCGGCAATCGACAGAAGCACTCCAGAGCTCTTCCAGTCAGCAGGGCAGACAGTGATGTCGTCCAGGTGGATCTAGGCCAGTCCGCTGTCTCGGCAAACCTCTCAAAACGAAGTTGCCAGCTATCAAGGTCGTCCTTCCCATCCTGAAATGCAGGTAGCTTGGGTCTCTTGGAACTGGCGTGGTCGCTGGTCCCCTGCGTCGACTCGCCTCCACACTGATGGCGGATCCTCTCCATCTCCAGCTCGTGGTTCATCTTTTCTCTTTCCAGCTGTCGTTGAGCCTCCTTCTCTTGAGCCGCTATCTTCAGTTGCTCCATGCGCTCTTGCCTCTCTCTTTCCTCCCTTAGGCCTTCACGGAAGTAGTCCTGTCTCTCCTTCCCAGTGAGCTCCAAGGCGTCTGCTTCCTGGCCAAGCCTTCCAATAGTCTCCGACATGTTGTGGATATCCTCGATGATCTTTACACAATTTACTGTACTTTAGAAACACTTCGATGGTCTAGTTGAATCTGTTCTGATCTGATTCGGATCCCGGATGAGCCCCCAATATGTAACAGTTGATGCAAATTTCAGCACGTTATAATGGGGAGAGTCAGATGAACTGATCGTCTACCCTTTAAAAAACGAAACTGTCTCGAACTGTTGTAGAAATAAATAACAGGATCCGATGAACAATTAATACTAACGTTTAATAACTGTAAACAAGAGCTGATATCCACAAGTTACTTACACCTAGCTAGCCGGGAAGACATCTAACTACCACTGGATTTTCACACCTATGATTTGCACCTTACGATTTTCACCCACGATTTGCACCACTCCTACTCGCCTGGCCCTCCTTATATATATTCTGTCCAGGAACGTTCAGGAAGCGGCTTAACCGCCCCATAAGCACGAGACAGACCTAGATCGTTCGGGACACAGACACGTCACAGAATTACATCACTAAAGGTCGACCTAGCGTAATCTCGGACACTGCAGTTCCTTCCAGACCTTCTAGATTTTCTACAGTGAAACAAACAAGCCACATCAAAGAGAAATACCGGCCTTGCTGGCGAGAGGGGGGAGGAAGGTCGCCGAGCGAGACTCGCCAAGCGGGGGGGGGGGGGGGGTGATAAAATATCGATCGTTCAACTAGTGTGACGCTACACCCCCTCTTGACCATCTTTCAGATTAACTTTTGTCGAGGTGTCTAATTAAGCAGTAAATAAGCTGGCATCATTGACGCGATTACAATTTGGAAGCATTAACTTGTATCACACACCGGCGCCACTATAAATCAAACGTCAACATCAGAACCATTTTAACGAATATTCGCTTTATCACCATTATTATTACCATCACCAGGCTCTACCACGATAACCATCAGCACTAATAGCAGCATTTCCTCTATATCTACAGGCCGTGTAACTATTACATTTTTTTCACCATTTTGAACATTTTAAACTAAAACTATCCCTATTATCGCCACCCACATTTAATGTCATCACCGTTGTTACATTTATACCAGGATTACAATAATTACTACGACAATCATCAGTCATCATCATCATGACCTTTGCAGAAAGACAGTTTATTCTGTCACCATAGAATACAGTATGGTCTAAATAACACGGAAACAATGAAACAAAATCACACGTCTATCCGCATTGCACCGAACGATATCAATAATTTTGATTCTCCTTTGCATTCACTTTTTTCTACACATTGTCTAATAACAATTACAGTTAAATTTTGACAAGTTTCTTAGCCTTTTAAAAAAAAATTGCCAATAGCATTATTGGGTGTCTGGTATTTACGCCAGACGTAATAAAATGTCTGGTAAAGGAATACCAACATACATACGTCTACAGTATTTACTGATATGTCTATTGGACAAGTCAGTGTCATCCTGGCCTTCAAAATTTGTGATAGAAAACGAAACTGAGTATTTCAGTCTCGAATGTTCCTTTTGTATTTCTCAGGGCCATTTAGACTAGAAAAGACTTAACCTTTGATACGGGCTGGGAAAAGGCGCTTTGGAGGGGGGGGGGGGAGGGGGGTGGTGATAAAGATGAGATAAATGAGGAGGGCAACGTTTTTTTTTTCAAGCAACTAGGAAGACTCAGTGCTTTGGCAAATTAAAATACCAACTGTCCAGGCTTCACAATTCCTCTTGTTTTCCTTTGCAGCTTTTCGTGGAAACAGTTCGAAATGAAACAACTTTTGTGCAGAAGGAATTTTTCGTATCGTAACATGTTCAAGGAGTTTACCAGGAGAAAATTGGGGAAACGTTATTGGTAATTAAATTTTAAAAAAAGTCTAACAGAGCTGTCAGAATTTCCCCAGAGCTATTGTAGTTGTTAGACGGAGTTTCAAGAGCTTTCAGTTAAGTGCAGTCTTCCATTACAACAAGAATAGTATGGGTGGTTTTACTGGCTATGAGAGCCTGTATTTGATATACGTTCAATTTAGTGACATATTCCTGCAAGAGAGAGACAGAGAGGGAAAGAGACAGAGAGAGAGAGAGACAGACAGAGAGAGTGAGAGAGAGAGAGAGAGAGAGAGAGACAGAGAGAGAGAGGGAGGGGGAGAGGGAGAGAGGGGGGGGAGGGAAATTCGTTGTACTTGCATATTATATTTCTATATCTGTTTTTCTGTTGGTTACTGTATAATAAATTAATCGCGCCATGGCTTTCTTTGTTAACCTAGAGGTGACAATCGAGTTCACCGGCCTTGTTAGGAGAATCACATGAGCAGTAAGGAATGCCATTCATAATGTAGAAATCGAAGTACAATGACATGAGTTTTAAGAACACTAATGGCACAGGAGACAGCCAGCAAGATGGCGATCAAACGACACTGTTTATGAGCCAGTGAAAGAAGTCGTCCTTTATCAGTACAGTCTGGGAGTCATTTCTTAATAGAAGAAAAAGATTGTTCCCAAACTTGTCAACACTTTAATGTTTAAAGTGTTGACAAGTGTTTAAAATTTAAGACTAATAAGAATATCCTACCCCAAGAACCTTAAGGTCAATAGTTGTGGCTCTATGAGACAACTATTAGTACTAAGCAAGCTTTAACTTCAACAAAATTGTAACGTATGCCTGCACTGAGAACTCGATAAGAATTCTTTCAGATTTCTAATACAGATCTATTAGCCTAGTCTATAGCCGCTCGTAGAGTGTCTACAGCGGAGGGGAGCGAGTGCTGGTGGCAAGGGCTTTAGTTGTTTGGGAAACCAAATCACCCGTGAAACGTTTAACAGAGCAGTTTTTGGAAAGACTTGAAAATGGCTACAGTGATATATTGAAAGATTATGCCATTCCTGATCCTGTCGAACTGTCATTCAATGAGTGTTCAACAAATATCAGCAAGTGGCCCATTATTGAAATAAGGAAAAATGTTCAAGTTGCCTCTGAGTTCCAAGGAATATAATACAGATTATACAGGAAAGTACAAGACTCAGCAAGTCCATTCATACTTTGCCAGTAACTATGCCAGTATATTTTTATGGGCAAAAGTGCCAAATCAGCCTGGCCATTGTATTCTTACTGCAGATGTTACGCCGTCTCAATGTGTTCAATTAATTATTATATTGTTCATTTCTATTTTATAGACTACGACAACGTATTCATATCTTTCTCTCTGCCCCCCCCCCCCGCACCTCTGTCTCTCTCTCTCTCTCTCTCTTTCATTTTCTCTTTCCTGTGACACACACACTCTCTCTCGTTTTCTATCTCTCACACTCTTTCCAACCTACCTCTCTGTCTCTCCCCCTCTTTCTATTCCAACTCCCTCTCTCACTCTTTCTCTCTCATTCTCTTTACTCCCACCCCCTTTTTCTCACACGTTTCATCTATCTCTCTTCACGCCCTCAGTCTCTACATCTGCCTCTCTCCGTGCGCCCCTGTTTTATGTATCTGATGCTAACCTGGGTGGGCTTTTACAAAAAAATGCACTTTTGTTTTACGTGCCACGCACTCTTGCATTTAAAACCATACTTTTATCCCTATTTTCTTTTAAATTCTCGAGCGTCATTTCCTGTTATTTCAGCACTACTTGTACATTGCAAACAGTCATTCTGGCCTCTCGACGTTGAGTTATCACGAGTCATGAACTTTTAAAAGGTAACAGCCCCCCCCCCCCCCTCGAAAAAAACTCCACATTTTGGTTTCTTCTTCTTCCTGAATTTGATGAAGGTGTCACCACAGCAGAGATAAATAGCGAGAGAGAGAAATGGGGGGAGGGGGGGGCATTCGTTTGGGTCTACCTGATAGCGCCAACAAGACAGCTTCCAGGTCAAGGACACTCCTTGTTGCGTTGGTTGGCCTACATTACAGATTTTTTGGGGGGTCATTTTGGTCTCCATTCCTGCCCATCTCCCTCTGACACCGACCTTCCGCTGTGACCGGGAACAGATGGAGTCCTACCAAGATAACCCTAGAGACAGGCTCAAACCTCTCCCACCTGCTCGCCATTCCTAAGGATTTTTTACCTTCGCGAACCCATTTCCTTGTTCAGAATGAAACTGTGGACTGTTCGGTACCCTCCCGAACCCAGTGAATGCTGTTCACAGACAGTATGAATCTTAATCCCCGGATGGCGAGGGTCCGGTATATATTATAGTTGATAAAATACCGGGAATTACCAAGATCCTATTGAACAGCCTAGATCTTTCGTGCTTCAATTGCCGAATTTCGAAACCTTCCTTGTTATCTGTCAGCTGTAATTTCCAGCATAAAGAAACAAATGCAACAACAAAACAAGGGGACAAGGTGGTCTAGAGGCAAGGTGCTCGCCTCTCATGCCAAGGGTCCCGGGTTCAAAACCCGGCCGGTGGGTGCAGGCATGTTGGAAGTTTGGGATTTTCTCGTATTTTCGTGTCCCTGATCCTATTGGGGGGTAGGATCGAGTACCTAGTCTTCTCGGATAAGGACGAAAAAATTCGGAGGGCTCGTGTGCACGTTGCGCACGTTAAAGATACCTTGGCAGTTGGACATCGAAAAGAGCAGGCCGAACAGGCCGCTGCCCGGCCAAAATTAAATGTAATTCATCCCTACCATTCCCTACCCCTCCTCCCTCATCTCCCCTCAAAAAAAAAAAAAAACGCCGACCGGCGCTGCACTGTGGCGACGACGTGCCTGCTCCAGTTATAACTGGGCTGCAAAGGCACAACGGCAAATTTCCCAAATGGGATTAAAGAGTTAAACAAATACAAATACAAAAACAAAAAAACATGTGCAAAAATATGTCGTAAATATGATGCTATGCATATTCAGCAAAGCACTATCATTTTTTGGGGGGGAGGGGGGTGAAGATTAGAACTTACTGGTCGTCTCACTCGCCAGGATGCCTGACAATGTCGTCCTAATTCCTCCGAAATCGAGCTGGATTTTCTCGCCGACTCCTCGCAGGAAGCCACGCCTGGTAATAAGGCGTGACAATGGTTAATTGGGGTCACAAGGACTGCATATCAAACAATATCTGGCAGCCCGACGCATTCAATTATTGGGTAGTTGTTTGATAATTTCCAACCTCTTTAACCAAGCTTGAGATGAGGATAGCAAAACAACAAAAAAAAGAAATCAGCATTGACTTGAGAAGTGAATATATCTTGGTAGTGAGGCTTGTACCAACTGACTGGCAATCATGTCAAGGGCCTGGATTATGGCAAAGTTTTCACCTGTCCATTCAGTAATATTGTCCGTCCATTTCTTTCTTTGTCTGCCCCGTCTCATCGTTACCCGAACAATACCCTGGAGGATGGCATTTGATATTCCAATGGCTCTTGTCACAATAAATGTCTATACAATTTCAACTTTCTCTTTAATGCGTTCAGACGGTCTTCATAGCGACGCACATGTTGCTGGGTGATGGTTTTGCGCACGTCTCCATGTGTGATGCGTTCTGTGTACGAGCTGCCAAGTACTCTTCTGAGACATCTCATCTCTATTGCTAGGATTTTCTCCCATAGTTCTGCTGTTGGTGTCTATGACGCGCAGGCGTACAAATAGACTGACAGGACCACCGCATTCAGTAGTTTCAGCTTGCAAGTGAAAGTTGTGTTTTTCTCTCACCATTTGGGTTTGCTTTTGCCAGTATTGGTGTTGTTAAATATTTTTTTATTTTGGGGGGGGGGGGGGGGAGAGGGGATGGTGAGTCATTAACTATTGGCATTGATAATAATAATAATAAAAAAGAACCTATCGATCTTTGTTTTGTATAGTCTGTTTTGGACGTGCCAGTGATTTATAATACCTATGGAAAATTTGATTACACAAGGGCTTGTATAAAGTAATATTTCGGCAGCGAAAGTAAATTCATGGGACTTCTTGATAGACACAAGAAGGTTATTTGAGCGTATGGTGTGGCGGATTTGATGATACAGATCTGACCGAAAGTGAAACCTAACGATCACTATGGAACACACTTTAGAAAGACACTGCAAATATCTGAAGAAACTGCCGGGCACTTGGCATGTTGTGTATTACTCAAATACAACCACAGACTAATAAATTAACCAGACTGGAAACACGAGCTTCGGGCTGTGTCGTTTTTTACGGAATTTCCCGAGCGGCGGCCGTATAATCAACATGGTCGCCGCTCGGGAAATTCCGATTCTAGTTCTATCTGCAGTAGAACTTTCTTTTTATTTCTCAAGATTGGTTGTACATGTATTAATTTCTTGGTGCGGAACCAAACTTCCGCGTTCAGTAGGCGCGTCAAAATGGCATCATTCAAAATTGTAGCTATGCTGAAGCGTCGGTCGTTACCGTAAACCTAATGTGGCGGATGGTTCATGACCTTTCGCTCTTTTGTGACGTCACACAATGGGATCATCCAGTCTGGGTATTTTATTAGTCTGTGAAGACAACTAAAGAGGATGGTAAAAAGACAGCCCGGTGAGAAAACAATGCCTTTGATACGTACCTTTCGAAAATCCACTATGGTTCAAACATGCTACATGTATCTCGAACTCTTCATGGCACTGTGCCAGAACAGAAGAGAAAGGGCCAAAACAGGAAACAAGTGTTGAGGAATGTCGAAAAGAGAAGTGGGAGAAACAGTTTTGTATGACATATTTTTGATTATGGTAAATAATTTCCGCACATTTGTATGAATGTAAATAATTATATTCTCATTCTTATGGTATCAAATTTTCATGGAACTGTCGGCGGTTATATTTGTATAACAATAAGGGATTATTGGAGCAGTCATACCTATTGGGTGTTTTTTCCAAGTTAAAGGGTTTTATGTGTGTGCTGGATGTAACACTTCAAAACCTACAGCCTGCAGAGTTTTGCAGCCCATGGAATCATTTTAAGTGAGTTTGATTTCTGTATATAAAGCATGAAATTTCGGTACCGAAATGCGTTATATTACTATGAAATGACAGTATGATGTTAATATCCCATTCTTTTTATATTAAAACAACCATCGATATTTTCAGGACGTTGCATTTCGTTGGCTAATGGAGATATTAGTATGGAATTTCCACTGAAAACTAGAACAGACTGGCCATAACAATACTGTTTTCCATTCTTGATACTAAGCTCGAGTGCATCGACAGTTATTGCGTGAATATCCTAATGAAATAATAATGAAGATCATTTATATAGCGCCTAATCCAAACAAGTTCGCTCTAGGCGCTTTACAGAAAGTCTTGTTCTCTCGATTTGCATCTCTCTCTCTCTCTCTCTCTCTCTCTCTCTCAGAGCAAATATAATATAATATTATAATGTAACAACATTTTTTATGCCGCCATTGTGGTCACCTCTTCCGCAACACAAATAAGTTGGAACATGTCCCCGCGTTGAACTGAGACGCCACCGCTGCTTCAACCAAAGAGTTGTTCTCAACCCTTTACAGGCAGTCGGCCCCTTAGGCTCCACATTTTCTTTCTCCCCCCCCCCCCCCCAGTCCTTACACAAACCCAATAAATACATTAATCACAATAAGACAGATTACCCACAAATTACGACATTGGTTTTTCAAAACCCTGTTGGTGATTACAGGCGTGTTCATTATTCTTTTAAAACAGAAAGTATTGTTTATCAAAAAAATGTATTTTTTTAAAAAGCACCTTTTCTAAGCATAAAACCCATCTACGTATACTGTTAAGCAAGTCAGTGGCTGCCTTATATTTGCCCCCAAATCCTCCTTCCTTGTCAAAGTTTTCATCCCCTTACTTCGTTGTTGCCCCCACGATCTTGGAAATGAAAATTGCCCACGCTGAGAATCACTGAAAGAAAGTATCCGGCTTCAAGAAAAAATGGACCGCAAAGCCCTTGAACTTATTCCCTGTGTGATTAGCCTGCACAGTTTCCATGGAGAAAAAAAAAAAAAAGTCCTTTGCCCTCGTGACGCAGGACTATGACCCACAGACTGGGAAAGCAAATTGACTAACATTTTATAAAAGCCTGGTTCTTGACTTGGTGATACACATTCTTCAGAAGGCTTCACTTCGTCCGTACTCAGCTGGAGTATTTGCGCTCACTGACATTTTAAAGTAAGTCAAAAGGCGTTCACGTTTTAAGTCCAGTCAGTTACTTGAGGGATGAACCTGAGTCTGACGGATATTTCTTCCTCTTATTCTTATGATCATCGTCATTATCATCATCATCATTATCATTATTATTATAGGGATGAAACTAAGTCAAACTGCTATATTTTCAAACATTATTATTATTATTGGTATAATTTATCATTATTATTACTATTATAGGAATGAAAACAAGTCTAACTTCTATTTCTTTATTATTATTATTATTGTTATTATGTAATGATTAACCAATTATATCGTTATGTATCATATTAATATGCATATAATCCTATTAAAAGAAATAATTGTCGCCGTGCTTTATGACGAATAAAGTGAAAAATACAATATAACGCACACAACGGTTGGGGTGGGAGCTCGGGGTGTGGTTGGGAGGGCGGGGTTGAGTGGGGGGGGGGTGTGGGGTTAGAGACAAGATAAGATAAAGTAAGATAAAAACCAATTTATTGCCCCATGAGAAAAATTCTCTTTCACAAACTATTCAAGAGCACATGATGGTACACGCTTCTTAGGAATCATTACAAAAACATAATACATCATAACTCAATAACTCAGAAACAGATGTACATGAATTGACGCGGTAAGGAATCTTCGTGAAATCTGGCACACATCTAGGGGTGTCTTGGTGAACAGAATTGTGGAGGGCCAAAAAAACAACAACAACATAAATACATACATATATGGCCATGGGTCTCATGGTACAGCCCCCATGAGCGCATCATAAGAATAAACCAAAATGATATTCAGTGGTCACTCTCTGTGCTGACTTTTGTAAAGAAATGGTAGAACTGATAGTTACCTCACAATAATTTAAGAAAATTGTCCAGATTTCAGCGAAAAGTAAATACATTTTTTTCTGCAACGTTATGGGGAAGCACAGGGTACTCAAGGTCTCACAGACCACCGGTCTAACATTCCTTCTTCAACTCCCTGCCCCGGGGGAGATCGGTCGTCTACTAATACAGCAACCTAAAGGGGGCATGGGGGTGTGGGCGAAAGCTATATGTATGCATTTGATTTGGACGTTATTCAGTAATGTATCCCTGTATTGTATTGAAGACTGATTGCCAGTGAACAATCTTCAGTCAATGCTCCTTCAAGATCATGAACTTTTCAGCTAAGTTGGACTCCACTCTAGTACGATTCAAATTCGCCATCTTCTGTCTCCAACTGGGACGAAAGTGAAAATGTTTTCGTAAAAAAAAAATGTAAATCTTACAATTTTTAAATTACTGATTTTTTTCTTCTTTTCTACGAAAATTTGTCGATTTTCCAAATACATAATATCTTTGTTTTCCTCAATAAGTTTCATTGATAATCTCAGTTCCAATGAGTTTGTTACTAAAGATTTTACTGCCATTTGAAATACTTTACAATGAGGCAGCAATTCCTTTGTATCAGTTCTAATAAGTTTTATTTATTAATATCAAAGAGTTTTTAGGAAAACAAAATTTTGTCCTAACATGAATAAAGTCACGACAACTACTGTCTCGAAAACTCAATCACTTCCTTGACAAAATGATAATAAATATGTCGCTGCTAGAAAGGTTTAAATTACATAAACGTCCGTCTAGAGCTATGGTGTACGCCTCTCATGCCGAAGGTACCGGGTTTGATTCGGGGCAGGCAGGTCGGAATTTTTGGGATATTTCTCATACTCTTCTGTCCCTGATCCTTTGAGGTAGATCGAGCACCTAGTCTTCTTGGATAAGGGCGAAAAACAAGGATGACATGTTAAAGATACCTCGGCAGTTTGCAGTCGAAGAAGAGAAGGCCTAAACAAGGCCGGCTGCCTGGGCAAAAGTTAAAGAAAAGACACAACTAATCCCTACCATCCGTCACTCCCTCTCCAAACAACAACAACAACAACAAAATCAGACCGGCAAATCTTTCAGGCGTCGAAGTGTTTGTGCCAGATGTAACTGGGCTGCAATGACACAATGGGAAATTTCCCAAATGTGATCAAATAAAAGTGTACAAGTACAAAAAAAAAACAAAAACGACAAGCCAAGCCAAGCCAAGACCGACAGGCTAAGTACTTCTGTTATCAACAACCTGTCCTGCAGAGAAGCAGTTTTGATAACCTAGGGCAAATGCACTAATTTCACAACGACTTGTTTGTGTGAGTGATGAGGGGACCTAACATCCTGGAGTTTACGCCTGTATCTATCGCGATCGTAGTCCTGCTTTTGTCCTATCTCCAGTAAACATTTTTCTCGAAAAACTGAAGCTCTTCCGGTATGTAGAAGAGCCATTAAAATGTGTTGTGACATTTATCGAGCTGTTTCACAGGTCCAGTTTATTCTAACTCCTTATCATAATACCAAAGCTGCAAACGTTTAAAGTATAATTTCTCACTGGAGCAAAAAGTTGAGTTGGAACAAACAAGGACTAAGGTCTCGTTATGATGAAGCTGAATACAGGCTTGAACCTGTACTACTTTCGGCCAACTGAAGGAATTATTGTCTTTTTGCATTCTCCTCTGCTCTTTGTAAAATCCATTTTTTTTTTATACTCAGTACTAAACCGTTTAACCACATCTACCCCCAATTCATGGGAACGGGCTACTAGCAGTTGAATTAAACACCAAAGCGGAAAGTTTGGCTCAGCACGATAAAGGTCCCGTGTCACCCACTTGATCGAATGAAAAAGAAAATGGACAGTAAATTTATGACGTCAAGCACAATGCTTACAGTACTCACATATTTTGGGTTGGAGTTTTTTTTTTACTTCAAAAATTCCTGCCAGTCTCATTTATGCAATATGATCAGAGACGCGACATGAACTAAACAAATTAAAAGTAAATAAATAGTAAATAATAAGTTTTCATGGGCAAGACCGCGTAATCAAGCTAGATGTAACTATCACTGTATCAGTGACATTATGGCTGCACGCCATTGCGGAAGTAACCGGTGAATCCTAACGTTCAGCAAGCTCTGGAGTAACCACTGAGCAACTAAGACCCCACGTGCAGTCGCAAATTTTGATCGGCCAGCAACTTGGTTGGTGTCGTCACGATATTGCTTTCTAATGAGAAAAAAAAATGCATGTGTTTGGCTAGTGCACAAGATCTCTTTGAAACGACAGGTTGTAAGGCCATCATTCAACTAGCCGGCTTATCAAATTAGGTCAATGCGCTCCAGGCCTATGTATAATGTTTACGGCAACAATGGAAAGGTGGCTTAGAGCCAAAACACAGTTACTCCGGTCTCATTTCGATTTCTGCCCACTTTCAGTAGTTTCGCCGAAAGACGTCAGTCTCAGTTAAAAACGAAAGGATACAAAAGCAGGAGCACTGTGCGCTCTAAAAGGCGCCGTGAGAAGGCTTTTGACAGCCTCTCGGCTTTTCGCCAAGTCGAAACTGACGTCATTCGGTAAACTGCCGAAAACGAAAGGAGACCGAAGCCACTGTGTGTGGGCTTTAACCCCCCCCCCCCCCCACCCCATCTTTGAAAAAATAGGAGTTTTATCTCCTTGTCTATGATAGCTCTCAATTCTTTCACAGCCATACTCAAGTTTCCTCTTTTATTGTGAAATGTGCCATACTCTGCATCCATTCGTTCCAACATTATCTTTGGTAACTCGAGATCTCAGCCTCTTGCAAGTGTCTCAAATACTGTTGTATTCCAGTAATAATATTCATTGTAGGCAAATTCAGACTTGCATAAAGTTTGTTTGTTTGTTTTTTAACCACTGACTAACCCTACAGCCAAAGTGAATAATGTATATAGATGTTGCTAGGGTAAGCAATGGCGATTTTGCTCACATTTGTAGATTTTTGTTGTTGTCTTGTCTGGATGAAAAACGGTGTTTCTTCTGATTGTTGCTTTTAGTTTGAAAAGACAAAAAACAACCTAACTAAGCTAATGATATATTTATATACCTGAAATGGCAACAACAATATCCATAATTTGTCGCCAAAAGTTCGATCCTAATAAATATATGCCCCCCCCCCCCCAACCTCTTTCCCTAAACCACTTTAAAAAACAAAAAAAAACAACAAAACAAATTGACTTCGAAGTCAATTATACATCTCTTTCTCTTTCTCTCTCTCTCTCTCTCTGTCTCTCTCTGTCTCTCTGTCTCTCTCTCTCCCTCTCTCTCTCTCTCTCTCTCTCTCTCTCTCTCTCTCTCTCTCAGTGTTATCATTTTGTACTAATTTAGTTGCCCAACGAAAACATGGAGAGAACAGTGGGCGTGAAGGAATGGATTTAATGTATTGTTAAGTTCTGAACGTGGTACTGGCCGTGGCCTCTATTCAAGCCAACAACGGCTTAAAGAATACGTTAAATGAATACTGCAAGGATCGACAAATACAATACCCACAGCAACTGCTTAAAAACAACAACAACAAAAAAACGCAACTAACTAGGTACGAAGTATGCGTGTTCAACGAAAGAGGTTATAGGTCTTTCCCAGGTCTAGTTTGGAAGCAACTCTCTGAGTGTGTCACGAGTGGAGTGAGTGCAATTAAGGGGATTGCTACAGAGCGGGTGTAGAATAAGAAGAGCTCACGACAGACGGATAGGAAAAGACGTGAAAGGGGAAGAGTAAAAATAACTCATGCAGACAAGTGGGAAAAGCGTGCGTGTATGAGTGGTGTGGAAGTCTGAATGAGGCGAAAGCGCTGGATTACTATCACTGCAAGTTAGAAGGTCCGACGGAGCGGACCTGTGAATAAGAGCCCATCGGGCGGACATAAGGGAAGCAGTCGAGAAGACTAGTGAGTCTTTCCAGTTATGACTGGTATGTAGAACGTTGATTGATTATTATGATTGATGTATTATATTATATTCGTCTATTACCATGATGTGAATAAGTATATGTGAGGAATGTGGAAGTCCTTGATATTGGATATAGCAATGTGCGCCACGAGCGATAGATGAAAGTGAGTTCATGGATTTGTAGCGCGAGTGAGTAGTGTGTACTCCGATGGAAGTGTGTTACCGTAAGATGTGTGGTGAGTGAAAGGTGAACTAGTGTGTGTACGTTTCATGGGTTGTAAGGAGAGGTAGAGTGAATAGAAATGATAGGGTATTATACCAATGTAATATTATTCTTGTAGGTGTCGGGGACGGGCCGCAGAGCCACCTCGATGAGCACAGGGGATAGGCCAGCATAGGGCCGGAGGCCACACATAGGCCAGAAGTGAGGCTGTCAGTGCAGGACAGTAGAGGCACATAAAGTCGTGGCAGTCAGGCCACGGACAGGGACGTAGATCTGAGAGTGAATGAGATACTATATTGTTGCCATGTTGATAGGCTAGTGAACTGATACTATGTTGTTGCCATGTTGATGGCTATGGAAATAATAATGTGTTATTGCCCTGCTGAGGTGCGAGGGGAATGCTAAGGTGTATGACAATAGGAAGGTGATATTGAGAGACTGCGGTGCCAGTAAATTATTAATGTGCTATTAAGACCCTGAGGGAGAGGCTGAGGCCGAAGTGCCTTTAGGAGTAACTACCGGATTGTGGATCCGAGGGAGAGTGTGTGTGAGAATAAGGCCGTTGTACGGCAGTGCATTTCAATAATATAATGTATGTAATTGCGCTATTATATGTATACTTATGTTTAATAAATGTGTGAGTCTGATGGGTTGTTCTGTTAAGTGTTAAACTTGTTTGTTCGTGATTGTTGTCCTGTCATACTTATTACATCTCCCAGTCTGGGATTTGTGACAGAGTGTGTTGTTGCGTTTCTATCACTGAGTTTGTAGATAAAACCGTGTTAGTCTTTGTTGCCACCTTTCTCATTTCACTGCTCCTTCTTTTACATACGATATCAAGTATAACGTCGATAGTGTCAAAACACAAGGAACTGAAAACGCACTTGCCTAATTCGTAGAAGGCAACGTCAGCTGTTTCTGACCTTTACGCGTTGTTTAGTAATTTCTCTGATTGGTGAACTGAATTTGAGCTGGAGAATATCTGTAAAGGGGTAGGAGCTTGCATTTAACGATGTGAAGCGCTAGGTAAATGTTATCTACAAATAATATTTTGAACTATAGTTTTAACAGTCCTAACACAAAATAATATAACAACATGATTTCATGTCACCAGGATTCCAGCATGGCAGTTGCTATTCTTCCAGTAGCTGGACTCTGTCTTGAAGGCCTTGGACTTTTGTTACATATCATTGGTTTGGCGACACCCGAGTGGTCTGCGGTGGGCCAGCATTCACAAGGGTTATGGGAGTCCTGTGGCTTAGGGTCATGTGGTGCATACCCCTAGTCAGTATCAATATTACATACTTCTCTTGCTTAGGTTCTGGTCTGAGAGATGTTTCATTTCTGCATACCATGATTATGGAGCTTTCTCTAACATAGAGCCATCTGACATGACATTTACTTGTGTATTTTCTTTCAAATAGGCTCAATGAACACAGGCAGACATACAGAAAGACAGGCAGACAGACAGACAGACAGAAATAAATAAACAGACACATGGACAGATAGATAGATAGATAGATAGATAGATAGATAGATAGATAGATAGATAGATAGATAGATAGATAGATAGATAGATAGATAGATAGATAGATAGATAGATAAAGAGAGACAGATATAGATAGGCAGATAGATTGATAGATAGATAGATAGATAGATAGATAGATAGATAGATAGATAGATAGATAGATAGATAGATAGATAGATAGATAGATAGATAGATAGATAGATAGATAGATAAATAGATAGAGAGAGAGAGATATATAGATAGGTAGATAGATAAATAGACAGATAGATAGATAGATAGATAGATAGATAGATAGATAGATAGATAGATGGATAGATAGACAGACAGATAGATAGATAGATAGATAGATAGATAGATAGATAGATAGATAGATAGATAGATAGATAGATAGATAGATAGATAGATAGATAGATAGATAGATAAGAGAGAGATATATAGATAGGCAGATAGATTGATAGATAGATGGATAGATGGATAGATAGATAGATAGATAGATAGATAGATAGATAGAGAGAGAGAGAGAGAGAGAGAGAGAGAGAGAGAGAGATAGATAGGCAGATAGATAGATAGATAGATAGATAGATAGATAGATAGATAGATAGATAGATAGATAGATAGATAGATAGATAGATAGATAGATAGATAGATAGATAGATACTTGGTTATATATATTTTCTTCTCTCTCACCTTTGTTGCCTTTTCAGCAAACCCAGCGCCTTAGAAGCGGCTGAAGCGTTTGCCATCCTTGGGATGTTATTGGCCGCTGCCGCAGTTCTTGCCGCCTTCCTATTCGTTCTCCTGCCAATTTTGGGGCGAGAAGTCAATGTGCCCTTCCATCTGGTGTCCATGGGCGCGGCCATCCCTGCATGTAATATAATCTTGCCATTAATACTGTTTCTTAATTCTTTTTTGGCTTTCTCTGTTCTCCTCTTGTACCTCTTCTACAACAGTTTGTAGCACTAGAAATATTTGGATTCTTCGTCTGCCGAGTCACTTGACAGGCATTTTTTTATGTCTAAAGTAAACTGCTATTTTGAAGAGTTGTGTAAGCATTGGCGCGCACATGCGGCTTGGTTGTGTTACCGTCGCGTCGCACGTTTAGACATCTAGCAAACGAATATAGATGCTCAGTACGGGCTCAATGCAGGGGCAACGGATACACGAAACTAAGACACAACAAGAATGCGGGAGCAAGTTGCATGCCTGCGCCTAACCAAATGTACCAGGAATATTGTACGTACTATAGTTCGTTCTGAATTATTCGGTTTTATAATTTCATTAATATTTCGGGACCGCCTCGATCAGTCACGGTCAAATTTTACATAGGCTCCTGTTTCAGTCTGTCTTAACTGGGAACTGCACATTTGCTTGTAAAGAGTGAAAAACCAAAAAAAAAAAAAAGTTCTCTTCATAAACATATAAAAACACAGAAACTGCGATGAGGCAAAGAGCAGTTTTTACCATGTGCAGAGAAATGTCTTCTTTGCGGCATCATGTCTGGATAACAGCAATCCAAATATTTCATATAAACGCGATTCCATATTTTCGCCACTGATGGATTACAATTCATATTAATTGCACGCGAATGCGCCGCATAAAGAATGGGAACATCATCGAGTTTCGTGATTTTACGCATTTTTGCATACCTAAAAAACTTTTATTTTGAACAAACCAAACAAACCTTCCGTCTCGAGGTCTTACCACTCGACCAGTGTGACATAATGCTAACAAACTGTATAAAAAACACAAACAATAGAGACACGTTTGAAACAGTTTCGATAACAGTCACTATGCCCTGAGAGAACAATCCTGGAGTAAAGAAAATTGCTCTGGGAGCACTTAAATATTGTGGACGAGGAGCTCAAAAACAAAGCCTCAACGTTTCTTTAAATGTGTACCTGAAACGCACCAGCTCATGTTTGGGTGTAAAATCCATTACACTCAAACGTCGGCAGAACGACTGCCAGATAATTTTATGAATAAAGATTGTAGAAAAGGCATAAAGCCGATCCTGGACAGCTTTTGCTTTGATTTTACGGAAAGATGCATTCAAACTATTTGAAGACAAAGTATACGGTACTTTAAAACTGCTAAAACATAATCTTGACTCCAAGTAGGCCTACAATATAGGCGTCAAGAGAGGAATTCTTTATTTGGCAATGAAGACATCGGGGTTCAAGTTCCAGACCCTAAAGTGGAAGAAAATTCTAACAGAATTTTGTGGCAGTTTTATTTATCCTGGTTGAGTAGAAACAGTTTTCTTGGACTACGAGGAAATATTTAATGGTGCTGACTATACAAAAACAACAACACAAAAAAAAAATTAAAAAATGTCCTGACGTAATTGATTTCAGGGGTTTTGCTGCACAGAATATGAAAATTAAAAGAATGTTCGATTTGTACCAGCTTTAATATTATCTGTCCACATATGGCCATTTGTGTATACCCTTGCTACATGTACCAGCCTTGAGACAAAATATTATATCAGTACATTAAAAATAATCATGGCCAAGATTAAAAGAACTATGTATCCAAATAATATTGCCTCCATAATTGATGCAGCGACATCATTTCCATTATTATATAATAATATAGTACCTTCACGATATCAGAGACCGTATTGAATTTGTTTGCTTGTTTGTGTTCAAATTCACAAACAATTCTGTGGGAAAACCTTGTTCAGTTTAAATTTTTGTTTAAACTATGCAATGCGTTAAATCCAATACACGCACTTTTGCATTTAGAAATCTCCGTGTCAGTGGTGCACTTTGGCTAATACTGTAAATAACTTCTATCTTCACCATTAACTGGTGTCGGAGAAGTTTTTTTTATAAATATATACATTTATGTAGAAAAACGAATTATTTCTATCTCTATGAATTTCAAAAAATAACTTCCTGTTGAGACAAACTGAAATAAGAGGCTATGCAAAATTCGACGGTCACTGGTCATGGCAAGCAGGAGATATTAAAGTAATTTTGTTGAACTGCATAATTTTGGGCGGATTATAGCCGACTCGTGTAAAAAACAATCTTACAAATTTTCTTTATACCAAGCCCGGCCTCGTATCTACACCTGGATTACATAAATAACGAAAATTGGGATTTGCTTCGAAAACTTAGAGAGGTATCATGCATACTAGGCCCCGTAAGACACAGTCAGAAGCTGCAGAAGTGCTCACCACAATCTCCTGTATAATTCCTTGTCAGATACCATGTACACCATGTACACCATGTACAGTGGCACCAGCTTTGCCCAGTCCTTAAATTTCCTGCCTCCCCCGAAATTTCCTAGTATCCCCATCACTTTTATTTTCTACTCTTTCACACTTTTTTTTTTTACATTGACGACTTATCATGACGTTATTTTACCTTTCCCTCTAGTTGTTTGCATCGTCATCTGTGTTATCTGCTGGGCCGCTGAGGTAGTCTTTAGTGGGAACTTCGGATACTCTTTTGGACTTAGCATCGCTGGAGGGATTCTGCTTTTGCTGGGAGGAATTATCGTATTTGTTGGAGGGAAGGAAAGTCCGGCATGAGGCCGGGCAACGATAAACTTGAGCTGATGTCAACCTCAGAGAGCCAAGAACGAGTTTCCTGTGGTATATTTCTTGCAGAAGCCCAGTCATATTTGAAATATAAAGTAATCTCATTTCATGTAACAGTTGTTTAGGATATAGAACAGTGACATGTCATTTAAACCGTGTTTAGATAATAGGACCGCGTCATGTAACAGTTGTTTGGAAGATAGGACAGTGTCATGTAACTGTTGTTTGGAAGATAGGACAGTGTCGTTCATGCAACTGTTTTTTGGAATATAGGACCATGTCATGTCATGTAATTGGTGTTTGGAAAATAGGACAGTGTCATGTAACTGTTGTTGGAATATAGGACCATGTCATGTCATGTAACTGGTGTTTGGAAAATAGGACTGTGTCATGTAACCATTGTTTGGAAGATAGGCCATTGTCATAATTATTATGTGAAATCATTTGGAAAGGTAGAACAGTGTTATGTCATATTTGCCTTGATTGACTGCCTCCATCTTAAGTTGTGAATTACGCAATATCTCTCCTTTTATATTTACATTCAACCCCTCAAAAAATCCTTCTGCCTCTTGACAATGTTGTGCCGAGGAACATCATGTTATTTCTTCATCTGCTGATTCAGATTTTAGGTAAACCTACTTGTTTGTCAGTTCTGTGTATTTGTGCAAATATTGATTTGATGTTGAAGATTTGCGTTCCACCTCATTAAAATAAATATAAAATATTCTACTCTCAATTCTTTTTTATTTGTTTTTTCTCACGCCTGATTTATGTCAAGCAAACTTAACAGAAAAAAAAAATGCAAACAGCAACAACAACTAAAAAACAACAACTACTAAAAGCAACAAAGAATTTGTGGAAAAGCAGCGCAGCTTTATTTTAATGGAACAAATAACTAAAAAAGTTATCTTTTAAATACATGTCGTAACCAGTCGAGGCCTCTCTTATCATGTGTGTGTTTGCTTTTTTCATTATCCTCACAAGAATAAAGATAACGCTTTTCAAATGAATAAACCAGGACGACATTATAAAGTTCTCAAAATAAACACTCACAGTGAACAAAAAATGAGGAAGACCCTGCACAACTAAGTATGCAATTCGCATTCGTTAATTCATTTTAGTAATTGAAGAGTATAACTGCGATTCCTTTTTTTTTTTGTTTAACAGATTGACATGTGATTTGGTCTGTAACCATTGTGTGCATGACTCCGTGAATTCTATGTTGAATTCTAATAAACGGATGAATGAATAAATAAATAGTGTCACGATCACGTGCGTGAAGATGGTCACGACCACGTGTGTGATGAGTACCTAACTTATTTACCTTTCCAACCCAGCTAACAAGCCAAGCAAGCAGACCAGCGATCAACGGACACATGGAGTGAGATTTAAATTAAACGATATTTAATTCTAAATGCATGACAAAACTTATGTCAAAACATTCAACTCATGATAATCACATACATAATCACAAAAACAGGGATATTTGAAATTCACTCTTGGGGATCATGGCTATTCTCTATTCCCCGATTCACATCTAGATATAACCCCTCTGTCCATAAAATTAATTACGTATACTTAATAGTCTCTGTCAACAGCTGCCCTCTTCGTTGATGCAGTTTCACGTTTCCAGAGTTCACACGATCCTTTCTAGATCTCTAACTTCGACGATAAAAGGGGAAACAGACGCCCCTGGCTTCACACAAATAAGAACACACAGTTCACACCCGCCATCGTAGATTACTAGCTCCTTGAGGGGTTCTCATCATCCCGTCCTCAGGACTCTTCAACTTCTGCAAACACATAGCACACCGACGGTTCACACCCGCCATCGTAAATCACGAGCTCCTGAAGGGTTCCCATCCTATCATCAGGACTCCTCAACTTCTGGTCCCCATGGCACGACCTTCCACTTGTCGCCCGGACCGATAAATTCTTCTTATTGGGAAATAAATGTGAACATCATGGATCCCTCACACACCCAACACTTCTGGTCCCCACTGGCACGACCTTCCACTTGTCGCCCGGACCGATAAATTCTGCGTCTTCCTCTGGGACTGAATAATTTTGGGAACCACGTGTGTCGAGCTTCTCCTCTATTTATACTCCCGAGGTTTTTGCACACGCGACTAGTTTAAAGCGAGTCGTGTGTATCTATTCACGCTCGTCAACAATGTTAAAAACCGTGTTTTCCCCTGCTATGCTCACCCCCCTAGACTCGTGGCGCACAAGGTCACCGACCTTCCTCGTGATATTTAATCTTTCATGCTAGTCAACAACTTAAAAACTCCCCTTCTCCCCTACTAAGTTTACCCCCTCTATACTCGTGGCGTACAAGGCCATCAACCTTAATCGTGACAATAGAAACATGAATTAATACATAAATAAATAAAGTAATTGAATGAAATTTTCCGAAGTTTGGAACTACTGCCTGAATATTGGAAATCAAAATATTGCGGAAATGCCAACGTTTAGCCAACCCAATCTGCAACTGTTCCATATCTCAAACTAATTTGTCTTGTGCATAAAAACGTGATAATTCCCAATACATATTAATCTTCAGCATTTTTTACTCGAGGGGTTCCAATTTTTTAAATAAAAAATGTAGTAAACAGTGTGTAACAGTTTAGGTTGATCTTTGAGTTTTAAAAAAAACGTGGTTTAAGTTTCACAGTTAAAACATCATCGCAAACTTGTCAAAGGGACAATACTCCAGCTTGACTTGACGATAATCTACAGTAAGTCTGAAGTTATGGGGCGTGAGGGTTGGGGTAAAACGTACACAGACGATGGCAGACGGCAGTGATTTTAACTTTGTTACCACAGACAGTCAGATCAAGCCAGCAAATAGACAGACAGACTGATAGATAGATGGAATAATAGATAGACAGATCGGTATATAGATAGATATATAGACAGACAGACAGATAGATAGATAGATAGATAGATAGATAGGTAGATAGATAGATAGATAGATAGATAGATAGATAGATAGATAGATAGATAGATAGATAGATAGATAGATAGATAGATAGATAGATAGATAGATAGATAGATAAAGAGAGAGATATATAGATAGGCAGATAGATTGATAGATAGATAGATAGATAGATAGATAGATAGATAGATAGATAGATTTGTAATTAAACTATACTGGTTGCAGTTTAATTATAATTCTACTTGGAAACTTGGAGTCAGTAAAGGGAGTTAACGAGAGAGAGTGTCCTGCGCACGCATCATTCAGCTTTAAACAAGTCAGAAGACGATTTGGCCACATTTTATCATGATCACCCCAAAGATAATTTGTTTTGTGAACATGGTTTGGGATGGGACGGGAGGGCGTTAACTCCCTTCACTTACTCCAAGTTTCCTAGTAGAATTATAATTAAACTGCAACCAGTATAGCTTAATTACAAATTCTACTTCGGAACTTTTCGTAAGTTCAGGGAATCAACGAGAGTTTTAAATCATGTGGCCAATTCTGTCTATTCCGTCTCATAGTAAAGGTAAATAAGATAGTTCTAAATTTACCTTAGTTGGAGGCAATCAAGGCCTCACCCAAGTCTCCTGAAAGGTAAATAAGATAGTACTAAATTTACCTTAGTTGGAGGCAATCAAAGCCTCACCCAAGTCTCCTGTGTTACTGTCTAATGGCTTTTGGTAGAACTTTGCGAATGTAGATTCACTCCTCCAGCCTACCGAAGCCATGATAGTTGCCAATGACACATTCCTCGATGCTGCCATGCTAGTAGAAGCACCTCTAACAGAATGAGGTTTGAATCGCGTAAGATCAATTCCTGCCTCTTCAAGAATCATCCTCACCCACCTACTAAGGGTGTCTCTGGTTATAGCCTTATGAGGGGGTTTGAAACTAATCAACAGTTGATTTTTATCTTTACGTAAATAAGTTGTTCTCTCAATATATGCAGATAAATATATACTTAGACATAAAGAAGAGTTCCCATGAAATTTGGGCACCACAATCTCTGGCATATGTCGATTTGGTTTTGTTGTCTTAATGATGTCCCCAATGGCTATTCTAGTTTCATTATCGAAAAATCTTATGTTTTTTATACTGAGTGACACAATTGTTTGGCCCCTTCTTGCTGGACACAGCAATAACAGCATTGACACTTTAAGTGTGAGCTGTTTTAAAGACAGTTGATCAGGAGGGTCCCATTTTCCCAGCAATTTCAGAACGGTGTCAGGGTTCCATGTTACAGAATATCGTGGCAAAGCTGGTCTGTTATGGAAAACCCCTTTCATAAACCGTTTTATAATGGAATTTTCTCCAATATTATTTTGACTAATAGCAGATATGGCACTTCTAGCTCCATTAATGCTGCTATAACTAAGGCCTTTATTGTATAGATCTGTGAGAAAGTTAAGTACTTCCACCATACTGACATAAAATATGTCAACATTTTCCTTTTTACAGTGTTCAATCCATTTGTCAATATATGTAGAATATTGTTTGATTGTTCCTTTCCTCCATGAACTCATTAAGATGTCTATAGTTTCCTCTGAAAGTTTTTGTTTTTTGAATTTCTGGCGGATAATCTGCAAGCTATCAACTTTAGTCTTTTTCCCAGAGGATGGACTCTGTCCAAGTATATTGGGTGTTTCAGTGTATCCTTTCCCCGAGAAAGTTCCAGTGGTTCTTCCACAAGCAGTCTTAAAAGTTTTTGCCCCAAGCCTGAGTTGGCCAATGAGGAGCAATCAGACACATTTCTCCTCTGTCTTCTTCCAAATTCTGTAGTACTTTTGAAATCATGCTAAATGGAGGAAAACAGTAAGCATATATAAACTTCCAATTCAAATGAAATGCATTGCAGTAGATGGCATAAGGGTCAGGTCTCCAGGCAACATAAGGCAGAATCCTGTAATTTAATCTAGAGGCAAACAAATCAAAAGGTCCATACCTTTCTTCCAGTACTTTGAATATTTCCTCATCAAGCATCCATTCAGTCTCATTTCCACCTTTGTTTCTAGATTCAAAATCTGGTACTGAATTAAGTATTCCAGGAATATGAGAAGCAGTAAGCGTCAGATCTCTTTCTAGAGCAAAGATCCATATATAATCTCTTATAATATCATTAAGTCCATCTTTCCCACTTTATTGATACCAGTGACTGTAACTGTATTGTCACTGAATATGTGCCTCCTTACAAAAACATAACAATCCCATTTTGACTGCTAAGAGTTCTAAAGGGTTAATGTGCAGTAGCCGTTCCTGTGCAGTCCAAGCTCCTCCTGTTTTATTATTCCCACAAGTTGCTCCCCAGCCCCATAGGCTGGCATCTGTATAAACAGTTCTAGAAAATTCTTCTTCTTGGATGCTCTTTGGGTAATTATTCACGTTTAGAACCCACCATTTTAAATCATTTTCCACTGGCTTTGTGAGTTCAATGATAGCCTCATAATTGCCCTTGAATTCCTTTAATTTCTTATTTCTATAATTCTCAATCCTTTTAAAAAATATATGGGCAAATCTGTTCCCTGGGGCGTCTGCAACTAGTTTCCCTATCACCATAGATAGTTCTCTGATGGAAAGTTGTTTCTTTTTAAAGAAGGTTCCACAAATTTCCTTTATATTCCTCATCTTTTTATCTGTGGGCCTCACTGTCATGTCTTTCGAGTCAATAGTAAACCCTAGAAAATCTATAATTTGACCGACTTCCCAGTGTTAATAGTGAATCCTAGTTTATCTAATAAATTTGCAGTCTCGTTGACGCTATCTAGGCATTCTGAGAAGTCATCTCCTATAATGAGTAAATCATCCAGGTAAGCTGAGATAATGTGTCCTAGTGCCCTTAATTTTGATAAGCGGACCTTTAATAATTTTGTGAAAATTCTAGGTGCATCTCTGAAGCCTTGTGGGAGACAATTAAATTCATATAATTTCTCGCGAAATTTGAAGCGAAATAATTTCCGAAACTCTTTATCCACCGCTATTGAATAGTAAGCGTCTTTCAAGTCAATTTTTGCAAAATAAACATTTTTTGTGACTAGATTAAGAGCTGAAGTAAGAGATTCCATTTTGAAATGCTGTTTCTCTATAATTTCATTGAAGTTTTTTAAATTTAGAATCATTCTAAAGGATCCATCATCTTTGGGTCTTAGAAATATATTCGAGAGCAAAAGGCTCTTGCCTTCCAAATTGTCTGCTTTTACTTCAGAAATAATTCTTTTCTTCAAAAACGATTGAACTTCCTTCTCCACCAACAACCGTTCCTCTTTTGAAAAGTTAATTTCTTGTTTATTTTTCAGTTCTGATTCATCTGATAGTTCAAATGATATTCTAACACCTTTTATGTATCCTAAGATATTTCCATCAGATGTAAGAGTTTCCCATACATCTATGTGGTACTGTAGCTTTCCTCCCATAAAATTCTCTTCTGTATTTCTTAAAGAGGGTGTGTCATCATTTATATGCACCTTATTATTTATTTCCATTGTCCTTTCCCCTTCTGATTTCTCCACTGTTTGTTTGCGTTTTTGTACTCTCCTCCTCCTCCTTCCTTTGTCCATGGAAACTGATGCTGTTGTCCCCGCCAGTTTGTTTTTGGTTTTGCTGAACCGGACGACTGACGGTCCCTTCGGTTCTCCTTCCAGTTTTTTGGAGCCATGCTCAGTTGGTTAGTAATTTTGCTTGTCTTATTAAGATCGTCTACCTTTCGGGACAAATTGTCCCCAAACAACAATTCCAAGGATCCCTCATCGTCTTTCCGTTTATTGTTGCAGAGGGGTTTGTATTCCTTTCGTTATGTTGTCCCTTATCCCTCCTTTTCTTCTCTGACTTATTTCCGTGACACATGAAGATTTCATCTTTATAATGTCCTCAGCAATTCCCTCATAATGTTTGATGTCGATTGCTTTCTTATTTTTCCTAGCTTGTCTTAAGATGTTCTTAAGTTGGACAGCTGCCGTAAGACCTTTCACTGCCATTGTCTGTGTTTTTTGTAATTTTTCATCCCTCTGCCTTTGTCTTTTGGGAAGTTGCTTCCAGATTTCAAAGTTTGTTTTAGGGACACATAGTGCCCTACAGTTGGCTGGAACAGGGTATTTCTCGAAGACTTCCTTCACTTTGTTGAAATCCATCACCTCTCTTAATCCAGCATCGATGGTGTCTACCAACTGTTTATTGATTTCCTTCCCTACTGGCTCTTCTTTCTTAAACCATTGGCGAAATTCCTCCTCTGAATCACTAACATTCTGGTACATAGATGAAGGATTTTCAGAGTCTGAATCTGAATTAAAGTCCATCATGCCTGTTCTCGACTTTCCCTGCTTTGGACTTGATGCTTTCGCTTTCTCTATGATTTTAGGCCTAGAGGGTCGTTTGGGACTTATTTCTCTCTCTTCTGATTCTTCAGAATCTGTAATGTATTTCTTCTTCTTCCCTTTATGTCCTGACTCAGACTCATTGTCGTTCAAAAATCCCCTCTTCCTTCCGGCTCTTCTCTCAGTGGATCTAGATCTACATCTGTCTCCTTCTAAAAGGAAGACTAGAGCTTGCTTTATAGAACTAATAGCTGTCTTAATTCCCCCCCCCCCCCATTTCATCTTTAAGTGTTTCAAAATTCGAGGTTGAGGGTCCCTCGTCAGGTCCTTCTCCCGAAATGCGTTCAGATCCACTGTTCGATCTGGATCTAGCACTCCTAGATGTTTTAGCAGTCTCCAAAGTTGTTTGTGCCTTTCCCGTTTCTTTTCCAGATTCAGATCCCCCTTCTGATTCTGATTCCCTAAGAAACTTCTTAGATCCCTTGAACATAGCCGAAAGGCTAAGTTGCTTTGTGTTGTCAGCCATTGAGATCTTTGATTCACAGATAGGGGGTAGTGTAACCAGTTGAAATAATATTAATGGAAACAGAGAAGTCAAATTGCACTTAGTGCGTAAAAACCCAAAATCTAGAATCTAGGTCAGTAGATCTAGAACTAGAAATCTAGTCTAACAATGCTTTGCATTCCCGATCGAAATCGTACACCCGTCTCCAGTAGATAGATCTAGACCAAATCACAGTTACGGGCAAACCATAGATCAGAATCCTTATCTAGCTAGAGAACTAGATCTAGATCTAGAAAACTAGGCTAGATCTAGATCGGCTTTCGCCCTCCAGACCAGGCCAAACTAGCAACTGGCTGGGTAAAACCCCGCGTTTTCAAACGACAAGGGCAATGTTACCAGACTCAGAAAGTATCCGTCTGGAATCCGTAAGCACTTCCCAATTGGTTCCCGAAGGAAAACGGAGGGATATGTAACACTTCAAGACTTTCCGAACACCACCACTAGAATGAAACTAGAGAATATATATCCAAATTCACGAGCATTTCGTTGAATTCACGGTAGCCATGATGCGTTGGCGGAACACAATGAATGATGCGTGCGCAGGACACTCTCTCTCATTGATTCCCGGAACTTACGGACAGTTCCGAAGTAGAATAGATAGATAGATAGATAGATAGATAGATAGATAGATAGATAGATAGATAGATACATAGATAGATATTTTATTATTATCATTGGCCTTATCATTTTAAAACATGATTGAAAGACAATTTAATGGCAGGTAGTTTAATTTCTACTGACATTTGACAACATTAATCGTCCTAGGCAATGTGTCGCAAAGTGAGGTTGAAGGAACAGTTCCCTACATTTCTCTGAATGCCTTTGTCTATCATTTTTCTTGTAAATGTCGACAGTTCAATATTCGGATTCTTCCTTTGCGGTTAGAAAACACATGTATATATATACACACAGAGACATGACACACACACTCATCACACCGTGGGAGAGAAAGAGAGAGAGAAAAAGAGAGAGACGGGGATGAGAGAGAACATAGAAAGAGAGGTGAGTAAGGGAGATTGGGAGGAAGAGACAGAGGAGATAGAGAACAGAGAAAGACAGCGACAGAGAAGAGAAAGAGCGAGAGACACAGACAACGAGTGAGAAGGTTGAGAAAGAGAGAGAGAGAGAGAGAGAAACGCGTTTCTTACAATTATTATAGTTATGATTTAACAACGGTTACATGACATGACACTGTTCTATATCACAAGTAACGGTTACATGACATGACACTGTTCTATATCACAAGTAACGGTTACATTACATGACACTGTTCTATATCACAAGTAACGGTTACATGACTTGACACTGTTCTATATCACAAGTAACTGTTACATGACATGACACTGTTCTATATCACAAGTAACGGTTACATGACATGACACTGTTCTATATCACAAACTACGGTTACATGACAAGACACTGTTCTATATCAGAAGTAACGGTTACATGACAAAAGACTGTTTTATATCACAAACAACGGTTACATGTCATGACATTGTTTTATATTTCAACCAGCTTCTGCATGAGATGACACTGTTCTATCTTCCAACCAACTGTTACATGACATGAAACAGGACAATCTGTCTTCCAAACAACTGTTGCATGACATGATAGTGTTCAATCTTCCATTCTTCCAAACAACTGTTACATAACAATACAGTCTTGTATTTCAAACACTAGTGGCCTCCTACAAGAGATGTATTGTAAGGAACTAGTTCTCGGCTCTGTGAGGTTGAGGTCAGCTCAAGTTTATAGTTTCCCTGCCTCCTGCAGCATGTTGTCTCCCTCCAATAAATATTATAACTCCTCCCTGTAGAAGTAGAATCCCTCCAGCGACGCTAAGTCCAAAAGAGTATCCAAGGTCCCACAGCCTTGCCTCTTTTACCTCGGTCCTCCAGCAAATAACACAGATGATGATGTAAACGACTAGAAGAGGAAGGTAAAATGACATAATTAATAACTCGCCGATGTAAAAAAAAAAAAAAAAAAGTGAGAAAAAAAAAACCCAGAAGAACCGGGGAGGGGTTGATGGGGTGAGGAAGAGTGGTGGGTGGTTAGGTAAATCAACGACTGGATAAACAGGTAGTTTAAAGCGAGTCTCGAAAGGAGAATGCTTAACAGCAGGAGGAAGAAGTAGAGGCAGACAGAGGAAGAGACTGGAGGACAATATCCCAGAATGGACGGGCTTGAGGTTGAGCGATACAATCAGGAGGTCAGAAAACCGAGAGGATTGGAGGATGCTGGTTGCCAGGTCACCTGTGGCGTCCCAAACGGTCCACAGAACTACGGGGTAGATAGAGAGAGAGATATATAGGCCTACTGAGTTCATAGAACTTAAAATATGTCAGTCGAGGAAGTAGAGGAATCACGTTTTAAGTGTCATTATATTGTATTATATTATTAATATATGTTGTAATCAACTGCAAAGTCTAAATTTAGAAGGCATAAAATTTACATCACCGGGCATCAAACCATCTCATTAGATTGCTTTTTTCAAGGTGTTTATTGTCCTACGAGTAATGATAGAAGGAAAAAAACACCAAGAAGAAAAAGAATGAAGAGAATGAATAGTGCATAGATGTAGCGTCCCACTAGTTGAACGATCGATATTTTCTCACCCCCGCTTGGCGAGTCTCACTCGGCGACCTTCCTCCCCCCTCTCGCCAGCAAGGCCGGTATTTCTCTTTGATGTGGCTTGTTTGTTTCACTGTAGAAAATCTAGAAGGTCTGGAAGGAACTGCAGTGTCCGAGATTACGCTAGGTCGACCTTGAGTGATGTAATTCTGTGACGTGTCTGTGTACGATTGGGTGGCTTGTATGTGTCCCGAACGATCTAGGTCTGTCTCGTGCTTATGGGGCGGTTAAGCCGCTTCCTGAACGTTCCTGGACAGAATATATATAAGGAGGGCCAGGCGAGTAGGAGTGGTGCAAATCGTGGGTGAAAATCGTAAGGTGCAAATCGTAGGTGTTCAAATCCAGTCATAGTTAGAAGTGTATCTTCCCGGCTAGCTAGGTGTAAGTAACTTGTGGATATCAGCTCTTGTTTACAGTTATTAAACGTTAGTATTAAATTGTTCATCGGATCCTGTTATTTATTTCTATAACAGTTCGAGACAGTTTCGTTTTTAAGGGGTAGACGATCAGTTCATCTGACTCTCCCCATTATAACGTGCTGAAAATTTGCATCAACTGTTACATATTGGGGGCTCGTCCGGGATCCGATCAGATCAGAACAGATTCAACTCAGACCATCGAAGCGTTTCTAAAGTACAGTAAATTGTGTAAAGATCATCGAGGATATCCACAACATGTCAGAGGCTATTGGGAGGCTTGGCCAGGAAGCAGGTGCCTTGGAGCTCACTGGGAAGGAGAGACAGGATTACATCCGTGAAGGCCTAAAGGAGGAAAGAGAGAGGCAAGAGCGCATGGAGCAACTGAAGATGGAAAGACAGGCTCAGGAGAAGGAGGCTCAACGACAGGCTCAGGAGAAGGGGGCTCAACGACAGGCTCAGGACAAGGAGGCTCAATGACAGCTGGAAAGAGAAAAGATGAACCACGAGCTGGAGATGGAGAGGATCCGCCATCAGCGTGGAGGCCAGTCGACGCAGGGGACCAGCGACCACGCCAGTTCCAAGAGACCCAAGCTACCTGCATTTCAGGATGGGAAGGACGACCTTGATAGCTGGCTACTTCGTTTTGAGAGGTTTGCCGAGACAGCGGACTGGCCCAGATCCACCTGGACGACATCACTGTCTGCCCTGCTGACTGGGAGAGCTCTGGAGTGCTTCTGTCGATTGCCGATCGATGAGGCCAAGGACTACGACAAAGTCAAGGAAGCTTTGCAGAAGAGGTATAACCCGTCAGAGGACGGTTACAGACTCATGTTCAGACAAGGTAAGCCTGAAGATGGAGAAGATGTCGGGATGTTTCTAACTAGGATCAAGACTTACCTAGAGAGGTGGATAAAGCTATCAAAGACGGAGAAGATCTACGAAGGAGTGAGGGACCTGTTCGTTAGAGAGCAGTTTATGGATGTTTGCCCACCAGACCTTGCGACCCATGTGAGGGAGAGGAAGCCAAAGACGCTACAGGACGTCGCAGACTCAGCGGAGGCGTTCCTGGTAGCGAGGAACCGGACACTCAGAGGAAGCGCCAGACTGCAGAGCCGGCCAGTGCGACAGAGGCCCAACGGAGACAGAAGTCTACAGGTCTGCCATAGGTGCCAGAGGCCGGGACATAAGGCGACGGAGTGTCGTACCAAGATAAACGGCAAAGGTGAGTTGAAATGTTACCTTTGTGGAAAGCCAGGCCACGTTCGGAGAATGTGTCCAGCCCAGAAGGATACGGGGCGAGGCAAGCCGAACAAGACGGCAGCGGCCGTAGTTATAGCGGTGGACGAGTCGTCGAGACAGGATGCGACGACGGCTGACACCAGCATCAACGTTCAAGCGGTAATGAAGGACGGGAAGCTCCAGTTAGCGGGGCCTGTTACGTGCGGAGGATGCAGTGACGGAAGGACCGTGGAGAAGCTGAAGTTACCAATGATGAAGGGCTTGATTGGAAATCGAGCAGTAGACGTCCTAAGAGATACCGGCTGTGAAGGTGTAGTGGCGCGGCGATCACTGGTGGACGACGGACAGCTCACCGGTGGGAAGAAACTCATCGCGAGGATCGATAACTCCTTGCTAGCGGCGGAGGAAGCCGTTATCGACGTGAAGACGCCTTGCCTGACGGGCAGAATGACGGCACTGTGTCTCCCGGAGACCATCTGCGACCTAGTAGTCGGGAACGTGGACGGAGCGAAGGACCCGTACGACCCTGATACCGAGGTGATGGTAGGAGCGGTGACCACGAGGGCCCAGGAGAAGAGGAAGGACCAGTCTACGTCGCTGAGGGTGCCGAGGGCAGAACGGCACGCGGGAGTGGATAGGAAGGAACTCATCCGACTCCAGGAAGAAGACGAAGACCTCAAGAAGTTGGGGCAGAAGAAAATTCCGACCAACAGAGGCAATAAGTCCGTACACTTCGAGAGACACGGAGGTGTACTGTACAGGATTTATAAGGACATAAAACAGGCCACGATCACAAGACAAGTGGTACTACCCGAGAAACTGAGGGAGTATGTAATGAGCGTTGCCCATGATTCTATCGTCGGAGGACATCTCGGCGTGAAGAAGACGAAGGACAGGGTGATGAGCAATTTTTACTGGCCTGGTATCGAAGGTGACGTCGCGAGATACTGCCGCTCATGTGACATCTGCCAGAGGACAGTGAACAAGGGAGCGACTCCTAAGGTGCATTTGCAGAGTATGCCAGTGGCAGACATCCCATTTGCCGAGACAGCGGATTGGCCCAGATCCACCTGGACGACATCACTGTCTGCCCTGCTGACTGGGAGAGCTCTGGAGTGCTTCTGTCGATTGCCGATCGATGAGGCCAAGGACTGGGGAGTATGTATGACACAGTGCGCCGGTTGGCAGCCTTTTTGTGCTCTGCATTTTATTACTTGTTGTTCCTGATCAACATCGGCTTTCTTTTGGATTTTTATACCAGCATGTTTATTAGGTTTCAGTGAATTCATGTGTGAAAAAATATTGTGAAAATTATGAAATTGAAGTCAGAAATTCTCAGATCAATTTTAAGATCTTCAAGTTGGAATAATTTCCACCATTGTGCTTGTGTTATTCTTGGCCTGTCACTACTCATGGCTAGTACAGGTAACATTGTTTTGACAAGTGAACACTTACACACTGAGACCGGTGTGCACACTGATGTGCTTGGTGAAGTGAATATGAACACCTTCAGTCAACAACTGTGTAATCCCACAATGGCCTATTCAAGAGACCAGCTGTGTGCTTTAAGACCCTTGAACACAGCAATTGTACCACCTAGTGTAATGCATAGATTAAGAAACAACAAAATTAACTTAATACCAGCAACCAAACGCTCAAGAAGGGGAGGCAAACAGAGAATTAAAGTAAACATCACCAGTAGACATGGTTGTCTCCCTGGATATAGACAAGTATGTAAAGCAAATTTAATCAAAGTGGACACTGATGATGTAGAACGTGACCAGTGCAGTCACATCAGAGTTGGTTATTTAAATGCTCAGTCATCTAGAAATAAAACTGAAGACATTGTGGACCTCATTCACGAAAAGAATCTAGATTTACTGTTTATCGTTGAAACATGGTTAGTGAAAGAGCGTGATGCTATTATTGAAGATGAACTGACACCTCCTAATTTCAAAATTAAATCTTTTCCTCGCAAAAATCGTCTTGGAGGCGGGATCGCTGTAATTTTCAGAAAATCACTTGAACCAAAAATTGTTATTAAACCGGAAACTAGCTACCAATCTGAAACATTTGAGATTATGGAGCTATCATTAGTCTTGGCACCAAAGTCTTTCATTTTGTCTGCATTTATCGAGCGTCAGGCAGTAAAACCAATTTTCTGAGTGAACTTGAAGTTCTCCTACCACGCTTAACCTGCGAGAAAGGATACCCTGTTCTTTTGGGTGATCTTAATTTTCATTTTGATTCTGAAACATCATCTGAAGTAAAACGACTTAAAGAACTTATCGACCAATGCAACATGTCTCAGATAATCAAATGTCCAACTCATCGAGCTGGTCACATCTTAGATTTAGTGATCATCAAACAAACCTTGAGCACCTTCACCAACACCGCCGTCCTAGAAAAACTCATTTCGGATCATAAAACCATCGTACTCGATATTGATTTCGCAAAGCCAAATATCAAAAAAGTTGTGTCGTCCAGAGACATAAAAGGTATCGACATCAATGCCTTCAAGACGGAAATGGCCAATGCTCTCGAGAACTTTGAAGGCGACATCACATCTTATAATAACATCCAGCAAGATCTACTACAGCGACATGCACCTATCAAGACCAGGTCAATCTCCAACAGACCGTTCGCACCATGGTACACCCTAGATGTCAAAGCAGCCAAAGCAGAATGTCGCAAAGCAGAAAGGAAATGGTTAAAGACAGGTCTTACAGTCCACAAGGACATTTTCAAACACCAGAAGAACAAATGGAAATGTGTTATTAAACTTGCAAAAAAAGACTTCTATGTCACTAAACTTCAAAATTCTACATCTTGTAAGGAACTTTTTAGTATTTGTGATGAACTCACAGGGAAAAGAAAGGAAACACCTCTACCCACAATTTACGAGAACAATTTGTTGCCCAATGTTTTTGCTGATTATTTTGATTAAAAAGTTACAACTATCCGAGAAAATCTTGACAGTTTTGATGCCATTGATCATTTTGATGAGTTTCAGGGAAATCCTATAGACACTTTTGGTGTTGTGTCGAATGAATCTGTAAAATCTATCATCATGGCATCGCCATCAAAATGTTGTGACCTCGATCCTATTCCTACATTTTTGGTTAGATCTTGTATTGGTGAACTGGTTCCAACTATTACAAAAATAATAAACAACTCTATTTTAAGTGGGTCTGTCCCTGATTATTTTAAAACAGCCTGGGTAACACCACTTTTGAAAAAAACGACTCTTGATCAAAACATGTTGAAAAATTATAGACCCGTCTCAAACCTTCCTTTTCTTTCAAAAATCCTTGAAAAGGTGATATTACAACAACTAATGTGTCATTTGAGAAATAATGACCTGTTGGAACCATTTCAATCTGCTTACAGAAGTAACCACATTACTGAAACTGCACTATTAAGAATCATGAATGACATATTAGTAAAGGCAGATTCTGGAAATATTACTCTGCTAAATTTGTTGGATCTATCAGCAGCGTTCGACACCATCGATCACGAAATCCTGCTCAGAAGGCTAGAAACATCGTTTGGAATCAGAGGGGTCGCCCTTAAATGGGTCGAATCTTACCTGTCAAATTGCCACCAATTTGTTGTAACCAACAAAATAAGATCTTTTTCTTATGCGCTTCAGTATGGCGTACCACAAGGCCCAGTGCTTGGTCCTATTTTGTTTACCATCTATACTATTCCACTTGTACATGAAATAAAGAAATTTAATTTACAATATCATTTCTATGCTGATGATACCCAGCTCTACAGTTCTGCCTTGCCATGCGATGTTGACAGCCTTCTGCAGCAGGCTGGAAACTGTATAACAGAAATTAAAAGCTGGATGAACCAAAACAAACTGGCACTAAATGAGGATAAAACTGAGGTTATTTTATTAGGCCGTGGGCGGGTTCTGCAAGAAGTGGACAGAACTGAGATGATAATTGGCACTAATTCAATAGAAATTTCAAAAAAAGTAAAAAACCTAGGGGTTTACATTGATTCAAATCTTTCTATGTCATCTCAGGTTAGTCACCTCATTCGTATTCTATACATGGAAATCTGGAAAATTGGTAAAATCAGACATCTTATTTCAACTGAAACTGCGGCTGTTTTAGTAAATTCTTTTGTACTTTCAAAGCTTGACTATTGCAACTCCCTTTTGGCTGGAATTTCACAAAAAAATATTAGAAAACTCCAAATTGCTCAAAACAATGCAGCGAGACTTGTTTTGAAGAAAAAGAAAAGAGATTCAGCACTGCCACTTCTGCAGAGTTTGCACTGGCTGCCAGTCGAGAAAAGAATAATGTACAAATTGTCATCCATTTGTCACAAATGTGTCAATAATACTGCTCCATCGTACCTAGTTGATTTAACTGATTACTATGTTCCATCTCGTCAACTAAGATCATCATCTGACACTACAAAATTGAAAGTACCTAAAATGAATCTGTCCACTGTAGGAGAAAAGTTCTTTTCATTTCTTGGCCCTACCATCTGGAACACTCTTCCAAAGACAACCAGGGAAATTAATGACATTGGTTCTTTCAAACGCCATCTGAAGACCCATTTCTTTCAGACAAACTAGGCTAGGTGTTTTTCGGCAGCAACAATAGTAAATATTTTTGAATTTCTTTTGTGTATGCGTGTGTGAGTGTGTGTGTAAGAGTTTGTTAAAGCGCCCAGAGCTTGTCATCGACGGGGTTGGGCGCTATATAAATGCAATATATTATTATTATTATTATTTAGGAGAGTGGCCGTGGACCTAGTAGGACCTATTGACCCCCCAAGTGAAGGCGGACATCGGTATATCCTGGTATACGTAGACTACGCTACTGGTTACCCTGAAGCGACCCCCTTGAAGAAGATTGACGCGGAGACAGTAGCTGAAGCCTTAGTAGATATCTACAGCCGTTTGGGTGTGCCCGAGGAGATCTTATCTGATCAAGGGACTCAATTCATGTCGGACGTCATGAAAGAAACGAACAGATTACTGGGGATTCGACAGTCGACCACCACAGTCTACCACCCTATGTGCAACGGGCTGGTGGAGTGATTTAATGGCCCACTGAAGAAGACCTTGAGGCGACTGTGCACGGAGCAACCTAGGCAGTGGCACCGATACATTAACCCGCTGCTCTTCGCGTATCGTGAATCGACAAAGTTCGCCCCATTCGAGTTGCTGTATGGAAGAACGGTGAGATGACCGATGCACATCCTACGACAGTTATGGACTAAGGATGTAGAGGAGCCGGAGACAAAGACCAGTTACCAGTACGTCATGGAACTACACAAGCGGCTGGAGGACACGTGGAAGTTAGCGACGGAAGAGCTCTCAAAGGCACAAGGTAGACAGAAAACCTACTACGACCGGAAGGCGCGAGAGAGGAAGTTCCGCCCTGGCGACGAAGTTTTAGTACTGCTGCCGACAAACGCTAACAAGCTCCTAGTCCAGTGGAAGGGACCATACCAGGTAGTCTCGGTTGTCGGTGTCAACGACTACAGAGTCAAGATGGGTGTGAAAGAGAAGACATTGCACGCTAACCTTCTCAAGAGGTATATCCCCAGGACTACACCAGCGACGACGCAAGCAGCGGCGGCGGCAATGGGACCGGCATCTGACGTGGCTGAGATGTGTGAGATGAACGACGGCAGGAGCGACACCATACCTGGAGATGTCGACGCTATGATGGACGACGACGGTGATAGTGCTGGGACTGTGCTGGCAGACGACGACGTGATGGACGAGAGTCAACCTGTAGAGTCGGCTGGCATGACAGTCATCGAGGACTGCGACCTGGAAGGCGACAACGATGGAATGACGGAGGATCTTGCCGACCTAGGGAGCTGGGACCAGAAGGAAGGCTCCGAAGATGTCCAATATGGAACGCAGCTGACGCCGGAACAACTTCAACAACTCGGCGACGTGGTGAAGGAGTATCAACGCATCTTCACCAATCTCCCCGGATGCTGCCAGTTAGGCGAACATCGCATCGACCTGACATCAGAGGTACCTGTTCGGCAACGACCATATCCGGTGCCCTATGCTATGCCCGACTCCTTGAAGGAGGAGCTCAGCACCATGGAAAGGTTGGGCATCATACGCAGGAGCTCATCAGCTTATGCTTCACCGGTTGTTGTCGTCAAGAAGAAGGATGGTTCCAATCGAGTCTGCATCGACTACAGGAGGCTGAACAAGATCACTGTGTTCGACCCTCATCCGACAGCAGCCCCATCGGAAGTGTTCCAGAGTCTTTCGAGAGGAAGAATATTCTCTCGGATCGACTTGAGCAAGGGATACTGGCAAGTGCGAGTCCGGGAACAAGACATTCCCAAGACAGCGTTCGTCACCATGGGCGAACACTATGAATTCACCCGGATGCCCTTCGGGATGATGAACTCAGGAGCTACACTGAACAGGATCGTGAAGCCATTGATCCAGGGACTGAACAATGTGACAGCGTATGTGGATGACCCGCTGATCCATACAGAGACATTTGACGAGCATGTGAAGGCTCTCAAGGAATTGCTGCAGAGGATGGACCAAGCTGGATTAACTGCAAGACCATCTAAGTGCCTGATTGGAACGTCTGAAGTGGACTTTGTTGGACACTCAGTGGGAAAGGGTATGGTTGGCTTGTTAGAAGAAAATGTGTGTAAGGTGCGGGATGCACCCAGACCCACCACTAAAAAGGAAGTGAAAGCATTTTTAGGACTGGTGGGATATTACCAAGAATTTGTACCTAACTTTGCAGCGATTGCAGCACCACTGTCTGATTTGCTTAGAAAGGGTCAGCCCAATGTAGTTCAATGGGAGGACGTGCAGGAGAAAGCGTACACTTCTCTGAAGAATGCCATTGTTTCCAAACCCGTGTTATGTTTACCAGATTTTTCAAAAGAATTTGTCTTAGCAACTGATGCATCAGACCGCGGGTTGGGTGCTGCTCTTATGCAGGAATATGAGGGAAAGTTATATCCTGTGGCATATGCCAGTCGTAAGCTATTGCCTCGTGAGACGAAATATTCAGTCTCAGAGCGAGAATGCCTAGCCATCGTTTGGGCGGTAAAGAAGTTTACTTTGTATTTGTATGGTAAGGAGTTTGTGCTCCAGACTGACCATAGGTCATTAGAGTACTTGAATTCTGCCAGATTTGACAGCCCAAAGCTATTACGATGGAGTCTATTTTTACAGTCATATAGATTCAGGATTAGGTATGTCAAGGGCAAGGAAAATGTCGGCGCCGACTTCCTGAGTAGAGTGTTTTGAATAGTACAAGTTCAGTGAGATGTATTGTAACCCAGAGTTTTGCCTGTTAAATACGTTTCTGGGATGACTGTATTGTACTGTAGTGGTATATTTGAATGAGTATTGAATTATTGGCCGGCAGAGAGCCACTATGTCCTAGTCATGTTTTGATCTTGTATCATATTAACATTATTTGTTACCAATGGGACTTAATGTAATTGTTGAAGAAGGTAACCCAAATGGGAACTGCAAGCAAGCAGTGATTTTGTATGTTGCATTGATGTAATTTACGAGTGGCCTAAGCTTAGGCAGTATCGGTATTGCTTGGTTATAATTCGTTTGATTTGATATGATGAAGTTAGACCCTGATCAGTGGTCGATATGTGTGGGTATACATGCCATTGTATGTATGACTTGATGCATTTTTTTAGGACAATCATTGTTATGCACAACGTTTATGGGCTATGTTTCGTGCACGAAGCATTGTGTATTGGATGGCCATCGTTCACCATTGTATGATTTTTAATAGTATCATTGACCATCGTTTCACCACAGTGGTGGTAGTGTATTATGTATAATAGTAGGCCTACTGTTGACCATGGTTTTGTAATGGTACTGCAATGATATTGTAATGAGATTGTATTAGTGTTATAAGGATACTATGGTTATTGTATTGTACTTAGGATATGGGGAAGGCACCTAGTACAGTATTAGCAATGTCTATTGTAAGATTGGAGATGATAAGTATTCTATGATAGTGTAGACGCTTTATGATGTAGATAGTTGAAGAATGTTCAACTTAAATTGGGGAGTTGTGTAGCGTCCCACTAGTTGAACGATCGATATTTTCTCACCCCCGCTTGGCGAGTCTCACTCGGCGACCTTCCTCCCCCCTCTCGCCAGCAAGGCCGGTATTTCTCTTTGATGTGGCTTGTTTGTTTCACTGTAGAAAATCTAGAAGGTCTGGAAGGAATTGCAGTGTCCGAGATTACGCTAGGTCGACCTTGAGTGATGTAATTCTGTGACGTGTCTGTGTACGATTGGGTGGCTTGTATGTGTCCCGAACGATCTAGGTCTGTCTCGTGCTTATGGGGCGATTAAGCCGCTTCCTGAACGTTCCTGGACAGAATATATATAAGGAGGGCCAGGCGAGTAGGAGTGGTGCAAATCGTGGGTGAAAATCGTAAGGTGCAAATCATAGGTGTGAAAATCCAGTGGTAGTTAGAAGTGTGTCTTCCCGGCTAGCTAGGTGTAAGTAACTTGTGGATATCAGCTCTTGTTTACAGTTATTAAACGTTAGTATTAAATTGTTCATGGGATCCTGTTATTTATTTCTACAACAGTTCGAGACAGTTTCGTTTTTAAGGGGTAGACGATCAGTTCATCTGACTCTCCCCATTATAACGTGCTGAAAATTTGCATCAACTGTTACAATAGATCTTCTAAAGAGAAAGAGCTTTATGTGTCATAGCGAGTACAGCCTGACAGACAACACTTTAAATTCCTGTTTTGAGTTTATAGAAATTATATATTTCCTTAAATGTATGACCCCGTGGAAAATGGAAATTGGGAAAGAGGGGGGGGGGGGAGGGAGGGGCGGAAGGGGGAGGGATATATTAAAACCAACACAACATGCCAATCTCGTTAAAAACTGGGTCTACCATTTTTGTTTTATGTTGTTATGTTTTCAGAATAAGTTTAGAAAAAAAGTTTTTTTTTTTTTTTTGCGCGAAATCGATAATCCGTGGGGTCATAAATTTAATGGCTTACACACTTGCCCAGATTCTCTTCATGGTAAAAAACATGAGATATTGGCGAAGAAACCGATATTCCCGGTGCTTTGGGCAAGGTTCACACATTCAATGTGTTGTTGTGTTCTTTGCCGTGTCTTAGTTTCATGTTCACTTTGACTCTATATCGAGCCTGTATTATATATAATACACGTATATGTACCCATCTCCATTGTTTTGCCTCGATTTCAAAAAGTGCAACGTGACTGTTTCGCACAGCAACATAACCAAGTCACACGTATGCCCCAAGGCTTAGACACTTGTTCAAATAAGTGCCGTTTTCTTAAATACATATATAAAAAATGTTACTAACAGCGTGTCATGTGACTCGGCACGCTGAGAACTATAGTGCGTCAAATCACTACTAACTACGTTCGAAAAGGGTAAACAGTTTGTAAGAGAGACACAGGGAGAGAGCGGATAAAGCAAAACGATTCATAATTAAAGTATTATTATTTGCAAGATTATCCTACATGCAGCGATGGCCGCGCCCGTGGACATCACAATGAAGGGCACATTGACTTCTCGCCCCAGAATATGCATGAGGACGAACAGGCAGGCGGCAATAACTGCCACAGAGCCCAATAACATCCCAAGGATGGCAAACGCTTCAGCCGCTTCTAACGCGCTGGATTTGCTGAAACAGAAAAGGCAACAAAGGTGAGAGAGAAAAAAAAATGTAATCTGTCTGTCTGTCTGCCTATCTGTCTGTCTGTCTGTCTGTTTATCTATCTACCTATCTATCTATCTGTTTATATCTATCTATCTAACTATATATCTATCCATCTAGTTATCTATCTATTTCTTTCTGTCTGTATAAACCTGTATCTATTTCTGTCTATCTGCCTCTCTGTCTGTCTACATCTCTGTCTGTCAATATTAAGTGAACCCAATTGAAAGAAAACTACACACAATGCCATGTTAGATAAAGAGAAAGCTCCATAACCTGATAATCACAAATGAAACAAATTATCTGTCAGACAAGACAATAAACAAGAGACGTTTATGATACTAATACTGACGAAGGCCAATCAAAACATGTCACTGTACAGATCTTCCATAATCCTGCTGAATACGGGCCCGCCGAAAACCACTTGTGCGTCGATAGACCAATGATGTGTAACACAAGTCCAAGAGCTTCAAGGCAGAGTCCGGCTACTGGAAGAACAGCATTGGCCATGTTGGATTCCTGGTGACATGAAATGACGTTGTAATAAAATATTATTTTGCATTAGTATTTGATTCTTGAAGATTATAATAATTCGTCGCTATGCTGCAAGACTCCTGCAACTGACATTTCGAAAATTTTACAGGAGAACCAAAAAAAACTGATTTTCTTTGGCTTATGTAATATTGTAAAGACAATGAACTTGATTATGGCAATATCGTTATTTATAAGAATTGAGCTACGAGCTTTTGACACAAGGTGCGTTATTGATTTTCAGACCCACAGAATGACAAAAAGTGATTTGGGCCAAAAATATTAGTTACAGGAGTCTTGCGCCATAGCGACGGATTATAAATAACCTTTACATAGCGCGTCATGCCGTCGAATGCAAGCTCTAACCGCTTACAGTCATTCTCCAACACACTGTTATCTGTTCGGTAACTCGTGCGGTTTTCTGGGTCATGTATATTGCTAGACTAAATCCGCAGAGTGATTTTAATAATGCCAATGATAATAATAACAACAATAATAATTATAATATCCTCCTTTTTCATCCTGGAATATTATTATGATCTGCTACAAAATAAGGAGAAGATGGAGAGAGCGAGAGAAGAGAAGAGAGTGAGAGAAGAGAAGAAAAGAGAGGGAGCTGAATAATTGACTTTGAACTCTGTTTTTTTTTTCCCCATTTTTAAGTAGTTTGAAGGTGGGAGGCATATCTGAACTTCTAATTTTTGGCTGCCCCCTTCGCCGCCCCCACTGTTGTATGTGCTTATTGTATATTTTGTAGCACAGTGAAGATTATTATATTTTATTAGGATTATTAGCACTGTAATCGTATTATGACGATACAGAATGATATTTTTAATTACTCCTGAAAATAAGAATATCACATAAGAAAGAGCAGACAGACTTAGTTTCATCTCTATTATAATAATGACAATGACAATACCAGAATTAGCAGTTCGACTTAGTTTATGTAATAACAAAGAAAAGAAATAGTAGTAAAGACGTTTATAATTATGCCTTATAATATAATATAAGGAAATAATAACAGCTGGACTTGGTTTCACCGTTGCACACAATTCAGTAGTTTGTCCATAGATTAGTCTTTGTAGATGTCAATCTGACCTTTTTCAGCTGGATACTTCAGTTGAAGCGGCAGCGTCACAGTGCACTCTGGGGGCATGACCCATTTACCTTGCGTTCTACGTCTCTATCTTGACACAGTGCTTGCCCAAGGTCAACTTTATCAACATCAGCGTGTTCTGCAAGGAATTGTAATGTAACAATTATTTTCTATTAGTCTTTGCATCAAATCTAACTAGCGTTATTAATGTGACGTTGATCTAGATATTCAGTGAGTTGGGCTTGGTATAAAGAATGTGCAAAAATTTATCTTACCCGGGTCGGCTAGTAATAATAATAACAATAATATACATGACATTGTATTAATAATAATAATAATAATAATAATAATAATAATATAATAATAATAATAACATGATAATAATTACAGTTATGGAGATGCCAAGTGTCAGTTCTGGGGGGAGTTAACCTCGCATAACAGAATAACAACTGACTTTGAGAAAAATAGACCTAGTTAAAATTGCCCTATGTGTAGTACAATCATGTAGATTGAAGCAGTGCTGACATGATTGTGTTGTCGGTGTTTTGTTTTATTATTACTACGGACGTTATCAGCTCTGAGCTGTTGAAGTCAAAATTGATGCAACTTAGCTGTACATGAACTTTAAATTCCTATTAAATTTTACTTGTTTTGACTAGATCTGGCTTGAATTTGTCTAAATTTACAAGTTGCATTAAATTTTTTTGAGAGATTTTGTTTGCGACGAACTTTTTTTTTTTTTCAAATAGATTCTTCCCATTCATTAATCAAATAGATTCAGCTGTTCGGCGTAGAGGAGATATTGATCTAATTCTTCAGAATGTAAATTTTATACCAGTTAAAATAATAGAAAATTTATCAAGATTATTTTCAATATTCGATGGACAGTTTGACATCACAGTTTAATTTTTATCATGTTCTAGTGGGATAATTTTTTTTTTCATTTAAATGTTTGTTTTGTTGTTGTTGTAGTTTGTTGTTTTACAAGTTGTATGTATAAAAATCATGTTACTTTAGCAGGGTTAATGTGCACATGGGTCCAGCTAAGAAGTGACAAATGCCAAAATCTGATTATCCAATGAGGATTTGATCTGTTATGTCTCTTTGTCTGTATCCCTCACTCCATAAACCTTTTCCATGTCAAGCTCTGTTCTTTGTTGTTGGAGATAAAAATATCTGACAATTAAGTAAAAGTACATGATGTACGCTTTCCAATCCCCATATTTTGTGTACATTTTTAACAAAACAATTTGTTTATGACTTGCATTTGAAATATGTATTTGAAAATGATATGTTATTGTTTTGTTCAATGTTAAACCGTTACATGAATAAAAAACAAAAACTCTGAAAAAAAAAACAAAAAAAACAACAACAGATAAATCTAAATAAATTACAAAATAAATCTAAAATGATTACAAAATTTTATCACTGTATAAGTGCTACTGCTTGAAACTAGCATCGACAGTGCTCAGGAAGTGTACATGAAGGCTATCAAATCACAGAAATAATCTTTCTTACAACTTGCCAGAGGGAGAACTATATCTTCTCAAAAGCAATCATTACTCGCAAACTCATTACAAAAGTTGCAATTTGTCAAAGAAGAAAACATGCTTGCACTGCAATCACTTTTTCAACATATTATGATTAAGGAAAGTAATAAATTAAAAAAAATACAGTTGCCCTCAGAGAGCAAAAGTTTCCTTTGTAACAATCATCAGTTTGTCTTGGACATGGCGCCTGATGAAAGAATCTGAGAATAAAATAGTCGTGAATAACATGTCCGTAATGAAAGACTTGTGAAGAGGTACTGCAGGGGAAATGTTCTATCCAGTGAGTGGCAGCAAGAAAAGAAATACATGCAGGGACAAGGATTCCTCGTAATCAAATAATCAGTGATTACCCTTATATTATTAATCTAGAATTACTAGATCTACACTTTTCAGGTCGAGCCCAACTCCAAGTCCATTCAGTCAGTTCAGCATTCTATTCTACCTCGCTATTGGCGTTTGTTATAGTCCAACACCCGTCACCGAAAGACATATAGGGACCTACACCTTATGAACTGGTCCATAATTCATTGATTAACAAAGACTAAGAAGACTTGACTACACCCAGAAGCTAGCTTGCGCATATCCTGTATTCGTCGAAGCGGCCCCGCAGACAGCAGAATAGTGGGGGAAAATAGGTTTATAATCAAAGTTTGACCTGATTTTACCTATACGTTTTTCACTATGCGGTAGTTTTTATCCTAATCGAAAGGTAAAGAGTACAGTGGAAGAGTTTGTGTGGATTTTCTTGTTTTGTTTGAGGTAATCTAAGAATAATTTACTCTACGCACAGCAAGAGCCATGAAAGCATATTAATTATATAGTCTAGATCTAGATATAACTGTGATCAAAATTAGTCGAACGTATCGAGAACATCAATTCACTTGATCGGCCGCTCGAACTTATGCCGCAACGTCAGATAGCCTCTTCTCCGTGACCGCTGCACAGTGTTGTGTCACCGAGATACGCACTTTCTGCCATTTAATGTTAATGGGTCCTTTTCGAGAAACTTTATGAGATGGTAGAATAACAAAATCTCTGTCCATGAAATATGACGATGAAAACTTGCCGTTCAAATTTTATTTTTTAAAAATGGATGAAAAGTGTGCGTTCATAAGTCTGTTAGTATGAATGAATGGTATTTTCAGATTAGTTTAGCTGTAAATTGCTGCATTCCTGTCCTGTTGACAAGAATAGTCCACGCGGCCGGGAACTCTTCAGATTTTGCTATGCACAGCACCCGTTTCATTGTTTCAGTCGCATGTATGCTTTTCTGTGTGAATGTGATGTAGAGAGAAGTCCTAATATAAGGATCTTACTAGCTTAAATTCTGATTACCCTCTGCAGACGGCCATGCTTCGCCCCTGAATACATGTACTGTATAAATCATTTGACACTGAAAATAAAATTATTTCAATGCTTTGGTTCCCATTACTTCAGATTTGAACATTAACTGATCAGACATGGGACATGTTGATCATAAACCTTAAATCTGCCTGTCAGAATGAATTCTTAAATTCCCAAGCCCGAGTGAATTCTCATGTAGGATAAACCGGTCTCATAGAATTATTAGGTCTACTTGTATTAGTTTGGGGAAGCCAAGGGGGTATACACTCTATACAGGGGAGGGCGGACGGTAGAAATGTACATTTTGGAAACAGACAAAATAGTTCGCAACGGCGGCAGCAACATCAGGATCGCGACATGCGACAACTCAGGAGGCGGTTCCATAGACATCACACTAAAAAACAAGGCAGCAACATTCCCATCGCATGCTGGAAAAGACATACCAACACTCTGAGGTCCAACCACTTTCCACAACGATAGGCACATACACACACACGAGAACACACGTATCAACAAAACAATTTAACATTGCACACAATTACACACAACACATAGCTGCAGGACAGGCAGAACACACGGGTCAGACATAAACATGTATGCAGAAAACGTAGCGCAGGGAATGGTGAGGGCAATGAATGCGGCAGACGAGTGGAACTACAACAACGGGAGGGGAGTAAAAACAGGAGGGGGAGAGGAGGGCGGTACCATGGTGGGGAGATTAGTGCAAGGATAGGGTGAAAAGAGGAATTCAAAAACATACACGAGAGACAAAAGCCAACAGAACTTAGAGAGGTACACGGTAGCGAAGAATACGGCAGTAGCAACATTTGGACAGGCCAGAATTGGAAGCTGGGAGACGGTGCGTCAAAATCCAGACAACGAACGTATTTTGTATCGGTATTTGCATGCTTCTATGATCTCATTTGGGAAAATTGCCTTCGTGTTATTGCCATCGCAGTAGTACAAGAACACATTGATTGATAAACATTAACAAGTCGGTTGTGTACTCAGACGGATCACACCCGGGGGAAGTGGGGAGCAGTATATTATTTGGAAACACAGCACCGACATTCCATAAACATGCAGTTACGGCAAAGCATCGCAGACAACATATGTGTACTCCCAGCAAAACTACACGCACTGCCCAGAACACTACCAGCTGTCTTCTGGGGGAGAGGGCGAGAGGTCAGTGGCGGTCTTCACTGACTCACTCTCGGCCGTTCAAACCAGAGATCACACTAACTAGATCGTGCACTCATAGCGTCGCGCGCGGGACCAGTGTGTAAAACCGGCCGCCATGACACATGAAGGCGGACAGTCCAAGACACAACAGGCGAAACATAACACATAGAATCCTCACAGTAATGGTCAGGTTTGAATTACACAACATTCAACCCTACATTCTGGATTCCTTCATACGTACAAAGGTGAAAGAGGGAGCAACCGCTCTTGCATACTTACATAATATTAGGCTAGATCAGGGGTTCTCAACGTGGGGGATATCGTCTCCCGTGGGCGATATTGCTCTTCAAGAGGGGGGGGGGGGCCAAACCGAAGGGGACAAAAGGATCGGGGGGGGGGCGGTCGGAGTGAAATCATGAATGGAGGAGTAGCCACTGACTTGTTCAACAACACGCCTGATAGGTTTTATGACCAGATAAGACCTTTTTTGTTTGTTTAGTGCATTTGATAAGAATGTTTTCTGTTTTAGAATTAATAATCAGGACACAAAATTGTCAATAAGAATTTGATATTTTATTTCTCCTTAGATGAATCCCTCACTCCATAAACCTTTTCCATATCAAGCTCTGTTCTTTGTTGTTGGAAATAAAAAAATATCTGATAATTAAGTAAACGTATTTATATCATATTATTATGCTTTCCAGTCCCCATATTCGGTGTACATTTTTAACAAAACAATTTGTTTATGACTAGAATTTGAAATACGTATTTGAAAATGATATGTTATTGTTTTGTTCCATGTTAAAATGTGCTCCATTTGAAGATGCTTACAGCTGGATGGAAACTTGCCACTCTCGGTCCCGATTTTCTCATCGCCCCAAAATTTTGCTTCATACAAGCACAATAGACACTGCCCGTTGCATACCTGTGGGCCGCAGTGTGGGCAGTGCCTACTGTGCTAGAGTTAAGCAAAATTTATAGCTGGCGAGCCACCAGTGTGCCGCCTACACCAGCTTTGATCTGTTTCACACCTTATCCTGTACCCCATACCAGTCACCACCTCATACATGTATTTTGGTAACTGGAAACTTTGGTCATCTAAGGCTCAGGAACCGCATCACACTCAGGCTTAAAACTTTGCACAACAGCATATTATCCATGCGAAATTAACATGGGCTGTATAAGAAATAAATTATGAAATGTTCACGCTTCTGCGTTTCATTTTTCAAGCTAGTTATATTATTAAGAAAGAACACCCAGGGCCTGGGCTGAGCAGGGAGGCAACCAGGAAAACGACAACCTACAACAAAAAAACTCTTTCTTACCGCCCCTATCGCGGGAAGCGGCGACAGTCACCCAAACTAAAATTCAAGGCATTTTTTAAATATGGTCAGCCCATAGTAATATAAAGAATTCTAAATCTCCTTGCTTTCTCTAAGCCACTGTCTCTAGCCTAAGGTAGCCCATTTCAGGGCTAAGAAGGAAAAGATGACCAAGATTAACACAAGAACAAGGCAACCCACCATGGAGCTCTTTGAGGGCTGGGAAAACCAAGAAAACAAGAGAAACAACAATAACGAGAAGATGTTTACTGTCCATGCGAGCCACTGAAAAACGCACTCAAACCCCAACTTGACGAAACAAGTCAACAGTTGAGGATAACAAATGTATGGTTTTATGATCAGATTAAGAGATAACAGTTCATGACCCCTGGCTTTCAATAAACACCAGTAACGTTCACTTCAACAACTCACGAATTTTCACATTTAAAAAAAATACAGATAATATTAATAAAAAACCAGTTCATGGTCTGTGAGATTCTATAAGACGGCCAAAATCGAGTTTAAGAAACCCAATACATTACGACTGGCCCCTTTTCTTGCATTCAATACGCTTGTGTGCTAATGTGAACAGTAGCCAAAGTGCCAGCTATAATCATTGGCTTCTTTAACAGTTTTTCAAATGTTCATACCGAGGACAGCATCGTAACTTGACTTTTTTTGTTCTTGTTGTTGCTACTTGAATTAAGATGTTTGGCACGTTTGTAGCTCTTTTCAGCCAGCAAGTTGTGTTCTGCGTTGGGTGTTAAATCATGAAAATTGAGGGTGCAATGACATTTTAAAAACGTATTGTAACAATTAAGTCTGATAAAGAAAATTGTTCAGTTTTTTTGCTTCTCCTGAAAAACTTGTTATAACTTGAGATAAGTCAGTTTAGCGCGTGACTCTCTATAGAATTATATCACAATTATCATTATTGTTACGAACGGTGACGAACCAGCGTCAATGGACAACAAAACTTCCCTTTTCTTAAATTCCAATTTATAACTTATTTAATTACATCGTCATTTCTCATCAATCACAATAGCAATCAACAGCATGTTAACCCCAATAAGTTCACAGATGGTATAACACTAAAGTCAACTAAAATAGCAGGATATCGTCGGTTGGCTGTTGGAACCTTCTTTAGTCCAAAATCAAAATTTTACAGGAGAAGGAAAAAACTGATTATCTTTAATAGTTTTCATTATTGGGAGCTGTAACTTGGTATCTAGAGTATGTTCTTGACCAGTTAGTAGTTGTGGCGTGTATTGCATTTTGACGACAACCCTACCGTAACTACGTAGTCAGAGTTAACGAGGTTATAACACGCTGAAGTCGGCTGTTGGAACCTCGCTAAAGCTTTGACGAGGTTCAAGCGCAACATCACGCCGCTTGGCTGATCGTATAATCTCGCTACCTTCCTTTGCCCATAGCAAAACTATGTTTAAAAGTGCCTCAGAGGCATTTCTTGTAGTCTTTGCCGTTTTAGTTCTGTTTTAAATTTATCTCTCGAAACCAAGGAATGATGATATTCTTCTTAACTTAGTATTTCACTTCATTTATTACACCATCACCGTTCGAATGAATGTAATATAGTCTAAATGTATGATTTACTGTCTAGCCCAAACAAAACTATTTATTTACACTTGACTCTTTAGTAACATAAAGTATTACATGTCATTTGTTTACAAAAGACATTAAATACATCCTTAAATCTCTCTTTCTCTTATTTATTTCTCTCTCTCTCTCTCTCTCTTTCTCTCATTCTCTCTCTCTCTCTCTCTCCGTGTCAATTTCCCTTCTCTCTCTATCTGCCTGTCTGCCTGTCTCTCCCTCTATCTAGCTTTGTCTATGATTCTGTCCTTGCTCACTGCCTCCCCGCCTCCAGCCGTATCCACCTGCCCCTGCCGCTCTCCCTCTCTCTCTCTCTCTCTCTTAACACTTTGGATTTGAACTTTGAACCCCGGGGATTTCAGTTGGTTGGAGGCGGGGAAGTGGGGGGGGGGGAGAGGGGGGAGTGCAGTTCTGTTAGGTAGTTCATTTCGTTCTGTCTATTGGAATACTTGGAATAACATGCTGTGGTTCTTTGAGAGAGTTGCACTTTGCTTCTTTGAGTGAGTTGCAATCTGATTTTTTGTGATCGTGAGAGAAACAGACAGACAAAGACAGACAGTCAGAAACAGAGAGAGAGAGAGAGAGAGATGCATTATGGCTCTTTGAGAGAGGTGCACTCCAATTCTTTGAGAGAGAGAGAGAGAGAGAGAGAGAGAGAGAGAGAGAGACAGAGAGAGAGATGCATTTTGGGTCTTTGAAAGAAATGCAAATTTGAAAAAGGTGCACTCCAGTTCATAGAGAGAGAGAGAGCTGCATTTTTGTTCTTTGAGACAGATGCAACTTGAAAGAGGTGCACTCCATTTCTTTGAGAGAAAGCTGCATTTTGGTTCTTTGAGAGAGATGCAACTTGAAAGAGGTGCACTCTGGTTCTTGTACAAATCTGCATTCTGGGCCTGTGAGAAAAACTGCGCTCATGGATTTTGAGAGACAACTGCACACTGGATCTTTGAGGGAGACGTTCATTCTGGTTATTTGACAGAGAGAGAGAGAGAGATAAGGGGCAGGAGGGGGGGGGAGGAGGGAGAGCGCTGCACTTTGGTTCTTTATTAGGGGGGCTGCAATCTGGTCTTTGAGAGAGCTGCCCCCTGAAAGAGCTGTATCTTGCACTTTAAGAATGTGGCGCTCTGGTTCTGAGAGAGAGAGAGAAAGAAAGAGAGGGAGACAGAGAGAGAGAGAGAGAGAGAAAGAGAGAGAAAGAGAGAGAAAGAGAGAGCGCGAGAGAGAGAGAGAGAGATTTGTACGTTTGCTCCTTGAGCTGGCTGCATTTCAGTTCCTTGGGTAATTTTCATTTTTGTTCTTTGAGAGTAACTTCTTTGTTTTTTTGAGAGTGTTCCAGTCTGGGTCTTTGAGAGCTGTGCACTTGGTTTTGTGAGAGAGTTCCAGTATAGTTCTTTGATAAAGAGTTGCAGTTTAGTGCACTGAGAGAGCTGCACTGTATTTCTTTGAGAGATCTACTTTCACACCAGTAAGGTTTGTGTTCAACGTCAATTAAAGGCTCCTGTGGTCGGCATCATTCTCTAACAGGTTTTGAATGTGCTTATTGCACCATGTATTGTCCTCTGCTCAGAAGAAACGTTGAAAATAACAAGCTGGAAATGCACAGTGACTTATGTGTAATGGGGTGAACCATTAGGGGGCTGAGAACATCGCTCACTGCAGCGGAAAGGGAGATAAACCCGTTATTTTGACCAGCTGGACCACTAGATGTGGTCAAGGGGAAGTAACCACACAGAAGCCATAGATAATCTCCCCTTATAGTTTGATCGTGCACTTGACATGAGTCGTGTAGTGTTGAGTAACATTGCCAACTGATGTACCCACTGCGCCAATTTTAAACCATGATCTTAGCGTTGTCTGTATTGTCCAGGATTGGTCAGTTTAAGTGACCATCCCTGGTGCCAGAAGTAGAACCTTATTATGTATCACTACATTGTAAGTTTGTTTAATATTTATCTTGTTAAGTAATATTTTATTAAGATGGTGTATTTACAACATACACTAGCGAGAGGGTAGCTTTTAAAAATGTTTTTAATTGTTATTGTGTTTTGTTAGAATTTGCACTTAGTGAACTGTTAGGCAGTAAATGGGTTGCGCGTTTTTTGGGTGACGCATAGATGATAGCGTGGGTCAGTCAGTTCCACCCAAGTCTTCAAGACAGCAGGACGTGTCATTCCGCCCAGACTAACATAAAAGTAAAAGAATTGTAATTAATATTTCAAGATTTGTGAAGTGCCAGCTCTGATGATGTAGATCAAGTGTGAATTCATTTGGTTAATTTACGTAAGTTGTACCCATTAATTTAGTTCTGGTATTTAATAATATTTAGATGATGTGAAATAATAATGATTGGATTATACTTGGAAGTTTGACGAACTTTGTTCAGCTTGGTTAGGCAATCAGGCTAGCAGCTAACAATATATGGTAAAGTTTATCTTACTAAGTTTCTATCTTAGTATCTATCAGTATCCTGCAGAGAAAGAGTTTAAGGTTCTAGAATGCTATCAACGCTAGCGCGCATGATTAGTTCATGTAATTAAATGGAAACATTTAACTGTAATTTATGACAGACTGATTTTATGTGAAGTGCTAACAAATAGTACTACTGGAGGGTGTTGTCTAAATCCGGCTAATTGGATCAGAGATAGACATATCTAGATCGTTATTCTTAATCGGCAGTTGGTGCCATTCAGGCTCAAAGTGTCCTTCTTAAAGGAGAGAGAGAGAGAGAGTAACGGGCAAGAATTATAACCAAGTTATTTCTTTACTTCAGTTCTTTTGTGGGTTTGTAGGGTTATTGTTGGATGATGATTATTTCTAGGTGCCTTTAAATCAGCATTGTGACTATGATGTATGTGTAGATTTGTCTTGTGTGCCTTTTCGTTACATTTTATTGATACCGTATTCATTGTGAACTTTATGACAATGAGCAGACCAGTTAAGATGGAGAGAGAGATGCGGGGCTCGCAAAGTGAGCATGAGTAGGTCACAGCAGACGCTAGCAGGCGTGATCACATGACTTCTGGTCAAGCGGGTCAAATCAAGACCGGGATTGGTTAGCTAATAGTAGCTTCCGGAAACGGAAACTTGACTCGAACAACAATAACAAACCTGGCTGACTGTTTACATTAGCGACAACACTTAAACAGCATTTGGGATCTCAGATATCGGAATTATACTAAAGGATGATGATTATTTACTTTAATTTCTTAATTTATATGTTTATTATAATGCCTATTTGATTTAGCATATCCTCTAAATAGGTGTTAAGTTGATTTTCTTCAATTTGTACTGGTTAGGTCGGACTTAGAAACTTTTGAGGGTCGAACCTTGAACTTTGGTTGTTGATAGGATGAATCATGAAGAGAAAGGCCTATGCTAGGTGTATGGATGCATTGTCTATGCATCAGGTGTCATATTTTTATGGCATCCTTTGTAGGTGCTCATTGTCTGTTCTTTTGACACACTGACAGATGTAATTGGACTCTGTTGTAATGAGGGATCAGAGTCAATGACTTAGCTCAATCATTAGGGTTATGGGTGTGGCTTGCCCAGTAGACCTATATGTATGTCATCAATATTATGATATTATCTTGTTGCATTGTATAATTATGTCCACTGAATATATGGGAACGTTTTAGGTATATCAGTATTGTTGGAGGTAATAGTCTTGTGGTTGTACCATGTAGTTGGGTTTGGCTTTATGCCATGATTATCATATCACTTGTACTCTTGTAGTGGGAGACTATAACTTGCTATTGTTGGTTGAGGCTTAGGTGTTGACTTATCTTATCATGTGGGTTGGTCCACCTAGAGATACTCCTGTTACTTTATGAGTAAAGATTTTGGTATTATATCCAGAGGATAGGAAAGGGATAAGTTTGGCTCTGAGTTGAGATAAGACTGTGACAGTATGGACTAGGGTTTTTGTGTAATATTAATAATCTATACATGTGGGGAATTGAGCTGGGTTAGCTAATGAGTAGATCCAGTTGGCTATTGCTATCCTCTGCTAATTATGATGTCATGATTCGGATGTTGTTAAAACTCACGCAGAGAGTGAGTTGTTGTTGTTTTTACCAGGGCCATGAGAAATTGGCTGGTGGCCTTGAACGGCCCTCGCGAATCATAGTTGGTGAGTAAATAAATGTAAAGTTAAACTGCTAGAGTCACGCTTGTCGGCTTTAATGTTCGTGATTAATAACTAATGGAGTAGGGGTGAAACAAGGTGGGGATAGTTGACATTGTTAAGTATGACTAGAGAAGTTTTTGCACGTTAACTGGCTGGTAGAATAGTGCAGACGTATTACTACAATTAAAATGGTGGGAGGTTTCGACCTATGAGATAGCTGAACTAATTGGGCCAACGGACTAGCACTGCTGGGTAGCCAGATAGTATAAAACATCGTGTAACGTTCAGATTTAGTGAATACAGACGAGCAGAAGCATCGTGTCGTGAAGTATCTCCGGTTGGCCAGTACCTGAACTGTGTGGTTTGAAGACTAGAAGTCCTTGCTAACGGACTGACTGAGCTCTAGAAAGAAAGGTCTGAGTGGGCTGACCTTTGAAAGCCCACGCTGCGCTATTTTGATGTTCGCGCCTACCAGTAGGCGTGACCAATGGTAATTTATCTTATTTGTTCAAGCATAATAGAAGATCGGAGATAGAGAGAGAACCACAGCCTCATAGGAAGTCTAAGGAAACCCCAGCTGGCATTCGACGACGAATGGCCTGTGTTATAGAATTATTTCCATAGTATGATTGAAGTAATAGGGCACATTGTTGATGAATTGAATAATGATTGTGCATATATATAAATAGTTTTTTTGCAACTCCGTAATTACCTACAAGCCGAAGTGTGCTTCTGTAGGCTTGGAACGTACTGGGCTCTCCTAACATTCAAGCCCATATGATTTAGGGAGAGTTTGCCTGGCGACTGGCCAGTGGCGACTCAACTGTCACTTTAAATTGATATCTAGTTTCGTATAATATACCTATTTGCTATTGATTGCAGTACATCCAATAAGGAGCCATAATTACTTGAATATCATAGATTAAGTTAGTAATTAGAATTTATTGCTTTGAATATACCTCTATTGTCTTTTGTTTTGTTTATTAATATTTATGTAAAACATGGCCTGACCGGCCTGGCATATATAGATACTCTAGTTGTTTAATACTTTTCTTGTGTGGTTGTGTCCGAGTGTGAGTTAGCTGCCTCTCGTGCAGTCGAATGCTCCCCAAGACCCTAACTCTGCTCGTGACAATACTCCTGTTACTTTAGGAGTAAAGAGTTTGGTATTATATCCAGAGGATAGGAAAGGGATAAGTTTGGCTCTGAGTTGAGATAAGTCTGTGACAGTATGGACTAGGGTTTTTGTGTAATATTAATAATCTATACATGTGGGGAATTGAGCTGGGTTAGCTAATGAGTAGATCCAGTTGGCTATTGCTATCCTCTGCTAATTATGATGGCAATTGTTAATTAAGGGATACTACGTTGTGCGTGGGTGGGCTAAGTAAGTAGACGGGATTGTCTTTTATTGAGCCATCTAGCACGGGCAGTTCTGTGGTATGAGTGTGTAGACTCAGCAGACTGTATTTTATTGTAGTTAGTTTAACTCCAGCTCATTCCATAACTAGGATAGATTTGATGCGTACAGGATGCGCGGCGTACTGGGTGCGCGTATACACATGTAAGGCTTAATGTTATCTTGTCTGGAATCAAATTAAGTTTTCTTCCTGATCTAGAATAATGGCCGTTGTTATAATATAAGAATTATAACGTGTGGGATAGCCCTATGTCAGCCTGTAGTTAAGCCAAGGGAAGTAAACATGTTACTTGGTAGGCTTGCATCTTATACTCGAGTTGTCTCCCCTGGAGTGCTCACAAAGTAATTTTATACAATTACTGTGTGATAGTACTGATAGAAGTTATGAGTCATGAAAGAACAGTCTTTCCATTCTGTCCTCTGTGTCCTTTAGTTCTCTTTATTGTCCATGTGTTGAAATTCTCAACAATTTCTGTTCTTTATTCCTCTGGTGTTGTTAAGGTCATCATCATACCTGATGGACGAACTATTAGTACTGATATACATACTAGACCTTCCCCATATTTAGTTTACAATGTGAATAATATTATAATTATTATTAACTTTTATGTTTCCTTTTGATGCATTCTCTTGTTTTAGCATGATGTAATGATTAACTGATGAGGCGTGCTGTTAATTCCTGTTTATTTTTGGCTCTTCTTCAGCGCGCCTATCGGTTGGGTTTATTGTGGTTTATTGTGGTTTATTGTCTTGTTTATTGTACTGTTTATTGTCTTGTTTATTGTACTGTTTATTGTATTGTGTTTATTATTTGATTTGTTTTTTTCTTTTCTTTTTTTAATAAAATTGATGTCCTCTCAAAACCTGATAGTTTTGTTTGTATGTTTGTTTGTGTGAGATAGCTATAGAGAGACCGCTCGTGTTCCCCGTCCTGTTACATATTTGGTGTCAGATTAGAATTCTATAGCTAGGGAGATCCGCTCGGTCCCGTTCCTGTGTTACATATGTATTACATACTGGAAAGCAATGGATTCAAAAATTCACATAGTGGGGCGCCTTACTTTGACTGGTCACTGATTGATATGAGACTGGCATTATTTGTAGCTATTAAAGTGTGGGCCGAAGATGCACATGATTAATTACAGATTGATCAATTAACACAAAATATATATCAAAATAATATTACCAACGCCTTATTTGATCACATTTGATCCGCCCATATTCGCCGGTCTGTCTTTCTATCTTCAAAGACGGTGTCCACTCCATTGAGCGGCAACTTCAAAGACCGTAAACTCGCCGCCGCCCCCTCCTTTGATCTGTTCGTTCAAGTTTACCCTACCGTCGGCGATTACATTAATGACAATATCTGTAACTTCTGACGCAAAATATACGCCGGTTGAGATCTAGGCTATTTCAAAGTGACCACTTTTTATTCGTCCCCAGACTCAATGATTTTTCTGGCACATAACTATAATTATATAAAGTGATTTTTAAAAAAAAATGTCATTTCGAACTTAATAAAATCTAATTACTCTGTGTGTCTGTTGTGTGTGCATGCGTGTGTGAATTTTGTACACAATAACCTATTTTCTGTATCTCCAAACCCTTTAAAATAATTATGAGTTACAGAGGGTATGGTACATGACTACCCTTCTTCAGTCTCGTTATTGGTTAACATGATACAATCATGCACTACTACGAAATAATGATTTTTACATTGAGACTACATTTGTCGACTTTCACTTTTTTTCTTCTTTTTCAAGCGCTGGTGACTGGTGAGCCCTATTCGGGACACACACACTCTGGCACAGCTGCTGCAGGGGAATGTCTGATCTGGATTATGTATGTGGCTTTTTCGCCGCATCCTTCGTTCCGATGCTCTGGCTTGTGTGGCACTTTCGAGCTTGGCTGTAGCCTGTTTAGCATTTTTCTTCCAGGTATCGCGGTCAGCTGCGAGTTCAGACCATGGATTAGGTTCAATATTGCAGGAGATCAGGGACCTTTTTAGAGTGTCCTTGTAGCGTTTGCCCAGAGCACCTCTGGTGCGGTAGCCGGTAGAAAGGTCTCCGTATAGCACGATTTTTGGGAGTCTGTGGTCTTCCATTCCTGAGACATGTCCAGCCCATCGGAGCTGGATTCCAAGAAACATTGTCTCAATGTGGGTTATACCTGACATTTCAATAAGCTGGGTGTTTGTGATGTAGTCCGTCCAGTGGATGTTAAGGATGGTACGAAGGCATCGCTGATGGAAGCGTTCTAGGAAACGGGTGTGGCGGCGATACGTGACCCAGGACTCGGCACCATAGAGCAGTGTGGTTAGTATGACTTGTACTTTGTAGAGACTATGACCTTTGTAGAGGTTTTGAGATTCTTGTTGTTCCAGACGCGTTTATATAGTCTGCTGAAGGCGCTGCTGGCTTTGGAGAGCCTGTTATCAATCTCCTTGTCGATCTTGGAGTCTGATGATATTGCACACCCGAGATAGTTGAACTGTTGTGTTGTCTTAAGAGCAATCTGGTCAATAGTGATGGTAGGCGGGTGGTGCTCGTTGTTTGGAGCAGGTTGATGGAGAACCTCTGTCTTTCCCAGACTGATTTCTAGCCCAAAGAGTTTTGCAGCTTTGGCAAAGGAGGATGTTATTTGTTGAAGTCCGGCTTCGGTGTGCTTAGAGCAGAGCACCAGAGCAGCATCGCCCGCAAAGAGGAGGTCTCTGATAAGGTGTTCCATAATCTTCGTGTATGCTTGTAGGCATCTCAGGTTGAAGAGGCTGCCGTCTGTGCGGAAACGAATATAGTCGCCATCATCATTGTCTAAATTTGACATGGCATGCTGCAACATTGTGCTGAAAAACAGTGAAAACAATGTGGGAGCAAGAAAGCAGCTTTGTTTTACACCATTTGCGATGGGGAAGGGCTGGGATTGAATGTTGCCATGTCTGACCTGGCCTTGTTGACCCTCGTGCAGCTGTATGATCATTTTGAGGAACTTTGGTGGACAGTCTAACTTTTCCATGATGGTCCAAAGTGTCGAAGGCCTTGGTCAGGAATACAAAAGTGATGTATAAGCCTTTGTTTTGTACTTGACAATTTTCTTGTAGTTGACGAAGGAAAAATATCATGTCGGTGGTCCCTCGGTGAGGTCTGAAAGCACACGGAATCTCAGGGAAAAGTTCTTCAGCAATAGCTGAGGCGAGTCTATTCAGTAGCACTCTAGCAAGTATTTTACCGGCAACAGATGGGAGGGTTATACCGCGGTAGTTTCAGCAGTCTGATTTTTCGCCTTTGTTCTATTATGGTGTGACGATGACTGCATTGCAGAGATCCTGGGGAAGTTTGCCTTGTTCCCAGCAGCACCAAGAGAGCTCACGTAGCCTGGCATGTAATGCTGGGCCTCCTTCTTTCCAAACTTCCGGGGGGGGATGCTGTCGATTCCTGCGGACTTGCTGCTTTTTAGCAGGTCTATGGCATGTTTTATCTCTTGCATGGAAGGCGTTTCATCTAGTTCCGTTTTTAGTGGAAGCTGGGGAATGTGGTCCAGACCTGTCTCAGTAGAACTTTTCTTTCTCCGCAGGTGCTGCCTGAAAGGTTGGAGCGTACATACTGACAATAGTAGCACGTTGGTTGTTACCGAGAGGAAGACGTACTGACATGACACGGTCTGAGAGGCCGACCAGGAGGGTGGTAAGCTTTGAGGCAATGATGTCCTTAATCATTAATCCAACGAATTAATCCATTAATCCTGAAAGGCGTCTCTCAGTAGATGGCCTCCCAGACCAGTAGAGGATGTAGCCAGCGGTGTGCTCACGTAGAATACCTTCGTCTGGGAATCGAATTTCACTGAGAGCGGCGATATCGATGTCCAGCCTGGCTAGTTCGAGGGCAATGATTGCTGAGCGACGTTCAGGCCGGTTACTGGCGTTGTGGTCTATCACTGTTCTGATATTCCAGCATGCTAATCTGAGTCTATGTCCACCTTTTTCAGCTAGTGAGGCTTGCTTATTTCTTCTGTTTCTACCGCTGTAAAAGACGCCCGTTAACCGCGGACTGCCACCTGGGTGTGGTGGAGGTGAGCTTTTTTAGGCCACCTTTTCTAGGCCCTTCTCCATGCAGAGCAAGTAGGCTGACCCTAAAAAGGGGTGCTTGGTCACTCAGGGTGCTGCCGAACGTTGCTGTCACCTACGATCAGCGAACAGACGACCCATACTCCTGAGCCGCTTACATGCAGGATTGGAACTGCGGCTGCCAGTGACATCTTTCACCTGCCGTGTTCATCCCTTTCTCATCGCTGCAGAACTTTGAGTCGAAGGTTGGGGATGAGGGTTCCTTCCTGTCTGCGCAAATGGAGTTTTAAGGTGGAGTTAAGTCTGCGCAGTACTGGCCCCACCATTTACACCCGGGTTCGTCAGACATGGCATAGCGGGCTAGGACGGTGGCAGCGAGGTCCACAGGTCGTAGGTTTTAGTTCAGACTGTCCTTGTCCTAGAGGGTTCGCTCCCCAGGGCTATCGAGCACCATCTACCCCGGCTATTTAACCCATAGTTGGGGGTTTGGAGTCAGAATGTGCCATCTCCTAGACTGGTTGCCATCCAAGGCTGACGAGTCCGGTCTACCCGTAATACCGCCGGAGTACTCGGTCGCGCCACGCAGCAGACTCGGTAAGAACGGGAGGGACCTCGTGAAGGTGCTGCTGCGGACACAGTAGTGCAGGAGAGGCCATATGCGACGACCTACTGACTGGCGAGCCAGGCAGTGGAAGTGCGGCGATCACTGCATCTGGAAAGGAGAGGCTGAACGCGTCACTTTCCTTTGACGAGCGGAATGTTAGGCCCATATCTCGCCCCCCCCCGGGCCCCCCCCCCACCCTTGCCATGCAACATTCCAACAATTACCCACAACGACTCAATGAACTTTCTGTTTTTCTAATCAGTTCAAGCCCCCCCCCCCCCCCCGGCCGCTCCAACCCAAATCTCTCAAAACAAACATCATACACAGACAAGCGGAAAGCCGAAGAGGCTTTTGAAGCCACACTACTTTATTTGTTAGGAAAGGTGGTCAGAGTGTATCCTGAAACGTTTTTAATATTCTGTCTATATAATTATGAAAAAATAAAAAACAGAAACAAAAAAAAATCTGATTTTTAAACTCTCGTCCTGTCTGTCTGTCCGTTTATTTACCTTTCTGCATGTACTCCATCACTTGGTCCATCCGTCCTTTCGTTCGTCCGCCCGTCTGTCAGTCTTTCCACAAAATGAAAATACGGTGTTCTATTCAATACAATGACTAAAAATTATAAACCAGCCCTAGCTGAACAAAGTCTGGTGTAGCTTGTCCTTGCTTTTTTCGTGCTGACATCAATCCTGCAATGCACAAAAAGTACACATGTAGAATAATATATGCATAATGTTACAACTGAGTAGATAAAGAAGTAAGAATGTTCCTTTTCCTAGTCACTAAAGTTAGTTGAAGTAAACCTGTGCATTAACAACAGATTTTTAATTCTTTTTGTGAACGGCGGAAAGAGAAAGATGCATTTTTTGGAAAAGACGATCACTATAAAACCATCTCTGTTTGGAGTCAAAAGAGAAAATTAGTAAGAAATTAGAAATATTACCACGGTAAGACCAAAAACCTTCACAATACAACGTGTGCGTTCTTTTGAGGCAAAAGAACAAAATACCAAAAAAAAAGTGCGGAGCACAGCTTCGTAGCGTCAAATGAAATAAAGCATAGTGACAAAACCCGTGTAAGAAATACTGCGAGACTGTCTTCTTTCAATTTAGCTAGTGGGTGAGGTCCCGTTGAACTGAATAGTTGACTCTATAAATGAAAAAAGACAGGCTTGAATCAATGAGGCATCATCTTAATGTGAGCAGTCACGCGGATCTTACCTGTTGTTCTTTTTTTATCAAGTAAAGTCAAGACACTCTTGTTGGCACATGGCATAACATTCGTGTTTATTGAAACCTCGCCAATTGTTCTTTAAGCACCTATGGTAACAAGCCATAACACAATATGTAGATCCGTCAACCCATTTTATCGGAGCCAAAAAGAACATCATCAGGACGCAAAATAGAACAATTCTCATCTGTTGATAATGAAATCGTGATATCCAGTGAAATCGTGACAAAATTTTAAAAAAACAAACAAATAAACTGAACAAATTCCAGAAGATCAAAAATGAGAGAAAATATTCAACTCTTTCACACTTTGCCTGCAGCTTAAACATGGATTTTGTCTTCAACCATAGCCATGACAGCTAGACAACCGGTGTTCTTGATCTAATTCTACAGTTCCTTTATGAAAGATATGGCTGCTGACAAATTAATGGGGAAAATGTAACAGTGTGCAAAGAATGCTCAACTTGACTTCCTTGAGAATTGCCTTTTCATATTTGAAACAAGTGACGTTTTGTCAAATGAATTATAGAAGCCAGTACAAGGTGGTCTAGAGGCAAGGCGCTCGCCTCTCATGCCAAGGGTACCGGATACAAAACCCGGTCGGTGCGGGCATATTGGAAGTTTGGGATTCTTCTAATACTTTCGTGTCCCTGCTCCTATAAAGGAGAGGGAGGGGGTAGGATCGAGTACCTAGTCTTCTCAGATGAGGAGGTAAAAATTCTTAGGGCCCGAGTGCACGTTGTGTATGTTAAAGATTTGGCATTTGGAAATCGAAAAGAGCTGCCGGGGTAAAATAAAATAAAATTCATGCCTATAACTCGCCCACCGCCCACTAATCTCCCCCCACCCCTGCACCCCCCCCCCCCAAAAATTAAAAGATAAAAAAACTTCGGAGGGCCCTTCTGCACGTTGATCAGTTTAAAGGTACCTAATTGGCAGTTGGAAATCGAAAAGAGCCAGGGCAAAGTCGAATGAAATTCGTCCGTACCACTCCCCCGCCCCTCATCTCCCCGTCCACGCAAAAAAAAAAAGAAGAAAAACCGGGCAATGGCACTGACCTGTGGCGGCGACGTGCCTGCTCCACTTGTAACTGGATGCAATGACACAAAGGCTAATTTACCCAAATGGGATTAAAGTAGTATACAAATAGAAATACCAAATTCATATATTTATTTCATTATCTGAAAAATGAAATTCGAACGATTCAGAAACGCCTCCATAGGTTTGAAGGTGACGAGAGGCATACTTTTCGGAGAAGTTTGAGTGTTAATAAAACAAACAACGAGAGTTCAACGTCGTAGAAACAAGATTTGTTTTGATAAATATTACATCGGCATCAGAGAGCATTGTTTTACAACTCACTGTGCTGACAGATGGATAAAAGTTCCGAACTCAGTCAGGAAACCGTGGTCCTTCCAGGTGGCTTGATCACAGGGACAATGAAAGTATTTCTCATGTACAACGTATATTTAACATGTGTGGTTGACACGAACGTTCTTTTAACCTTATGTTCGTCGCTTTACAACTTATGTCATGATCCGTCTGTTAATTTAGCCTAGAATAACGTAATGAAGTCTCTGGTCGGGATGTTATCTTTTTTTTTGTATATTTATGTCGTTCGTGGTCATCTAAAATCTAAAAGCAACCTCTTTGTGGAATATGTTCCTTAGTGGTTTTAGAACACTCTTGCGATCGAGGTCACCTTTCAAAGGGGTGCAGGACTTAGCGGGGGTGCACAAAAAATAGCCCCAGAGCAAAAATAATTCTGGCCCTTTCCGAGTTCCATACTTGTCAGTGAAGTTAGCAGGTAACTTTATGAGGCGACGAGACGACGGTGGAAGGCGTATCAGCAATTCAAATTTATAATGCCCGGCATAGCCTAAGAATGACAGGCGTTTCAAGAAAGGTTATTAAAGTGGGTACATCAAATAGCATGAATGGAAGGTGTTGTAATACCAGAGTAACATTTATGGTGTTCTGTTACAGGAAAACTAAAGGAATCCAAGTTCCTGACCGCTATCTGCATTTACCACGGTGGATTTAGTTTTGACCATACATGCGGACGTGACTGCGCTATAAATTTTATTCATTTTCTACCACTCATTCTCCACTAATTAGTAAGTACACGACATGCCAGAAACATCCCCATTCCCTTACCTATGCTTCACCAGAGCTCTCAACCAGACTAAATGGAACTCTGCGCGATACTATACGTATTTTTCCAAGGATAAGCATTATATAGAGTTCCATATTCGTCCTTTTTACTTTTATTCAGCACAAATCTAACCGATTTGAAACCTGAAAATATGTATCTTTTTGAATGTACTGTGGAACACTTTTAGAAATTTCTTTTAAAGATGATGCAGAAATTTGCAAGTTTAAAATGTAAGTAATGGATCGATACACTGTGGAGTTGCACACTAAGTTGTTCGTGTGCAAAGAGCATGGACTGAAAGCTTTTTGCTAATCTCTATTATTATATCTAGATCTACTTGTCATAGTTAATGTATAGTATCTAGGCCCAAACTGCATTTCATGGTGGTAACTAATCCATTTGAAATGTGTAAACAAACGAAAGAAAGAAAGTAGTCAACTCATAAGTACAACATTTCAATATTGATGGTATACCAAAAGTGATCAGTAAATCAGACATCTTATCCAAACACATGTAATGACCCTTAAGAACATAAACAAAAACTAACAAGAGAAGGAAACCGCCTCTGAATGAAATCTAATATTCCCTTTCCCATAACAGTCTTAAAGTGATAGCTGTTACAGATTCGGGGTATGCCCTCAAATGTTACGGGGTGGTATATTATGGAATTTAGGTGTTCGACTGCATTTAATAAATATCGAGAGGTTTTACAAATTACTCTGCCATACCATGCCACATACACTAATAACAATTTCGAGTAAGTTATATCAAGGACCTTGTAGGGCCACAAATTTATTACTTAAAATTCCTAACAATTTCGTCTATCTTACATATTAAAAAGACAACATCAGCAGCATCAAATGAAAATACTATAATACATAACTAGAAGTCTCCTCTAGATTCTTAAAAGATTAGAAAATCCATATCATTCTGACTCATTCACAGTTTACTTAGTAATTATTTATCTTCAGAAATATAATCTGCCTACTATCTCACAAATAATATTCTTATGTCTCAGACGACAATATTAACTCAGTAATAGCCTATAAAGGATCAAACCGTCAAGACACACTGACGTAGTTAAGATAGATCTAGATCTGCTCTAGGATGGGCTGGCAATCCCCAGCCTCATCCAGACACATCAATTACAATTTACAAATGTGTATACCAGTCACTCATTCTAGATCTTAATTGCAAGTAAAAACATTATAGTCTTGCATCCTTTGGTAGTACTTCTACTGGAAGATTAGGGTCAGATTCACGTCATCGTCGACGCACTGTCTCAAAACTTACGATTGGTTCCCTGAAACAATATCAGGGAACTGGAGAAAATAGCTGTGGGTAAATTCATTGTCTATCAAGGACATAGACATGTCTTTAACAGTCTCATGATTCTCTCAGGCCGAATCTTAAGCCGACGCCCTCGCAGGTGGAAATGTCTGCATGGAGTCGAGTAAACCCAAAGATGGCTTCGCTTATATCTTCTGCAACCCCAGCCAACTGCTCAAATTTGATTGGTGCATCCATTTCGAGCTCAGCTCGCAGTCTATTAATAGTAACAGACAAAGTTAAATTACTATGTCAAAAGCTTTCGCAAAGTCTCTCCACCCTCTACGTTTTATGTACGAATTTATTCACTCCTTATTCGCCCCGTCTTCCCTTGCTAAAGTACACCCAAACCACGGGGTCGAAAACTGCACCGTCACTGTTAATTTATCCATTCGTTCTATCTTGCCCCACTTTCTTTCCATCTCCAAGAAAAAGCGCTACAAAAACAAACTGTCCACGATAATAGTTCAAGGACGTTTGCACTGGCTAAAATCAATGATGACATGAAATAAACAAAGCGTGACCCAGCACGGCAATTCAAATCCTAACCCTGACAATAGCGATATGCATGATGGCGAAACAGCGAATAGGAGAAAACGTGTTGAGCATTAGATCTCGGTTTTAAGAAACTACCTATTTTTGTGTTTCATAAAAAGCAAATAATACGTTTCCTGAACTCTTTTTAAAATGTAAAACAATGCATGCCGTCAGATAAAAAAAACAACAACAACATATGTGTGCATTCGACATTTTGCGTACATTTTTCGAGATTATAGTCGTTCAAAACTATGGAAACCGGCAAACCCGTATTGGAAAAGAAAAAGAAATGAGCCGAGGTGGGGCGCAGAAAAACAAGTTAAGAAAGGGTTGATAAGAGGTATAAAGAGAATTCCTGTCTTTTTTAAGTTGTCAGTGAATCGCAGTTATAATCATTATTATTAATAGATGGAAGACGTCGGCCTGAAACCAGTGCAGAATGAAAGAAGAGTAACCAGCTCCTGTAGCTACTTTATCATTGAAAATAAAATGCTCTTCTAAAATCATATTGGCTGCATACTTAAAAGCGTTTATTTCCTCGCTAGTTTACATGGGTGTCCAGTGGATACCAAAATAGACACGATAATCAATGGCATGGCACCAGTTCAAAGCATAGGCAAACTAGCTCATTTGCGCACATTTGGGAACTATGCTGACATGTTTATCAGAACCATTTTAAAACACATGGACATTGCCGGAAACCTCAGCTTGTTACATATATAAGAACACAGGACAACAGGAAAACAGTCCTGATACTCTGTCGTCACCTTGTCATAAGCCACATTCACTTTCCACCATGCCAGGTTGAACAAAAAAGAGAATACTATTTAATATCAATTTAATTCAGATTCGTGTAAAATAAAGTTGAAAAGAACGACAGATGTTACTCTGATTAGGAATCTATCTATATCTATACTATATATATTTGTGGACTTGAGATTTTTCGTTGCAAAAGGCTTCTGAACCACTCAACACTCAGACTTCAAATTTTATATGGTGCATCAGAATGGATGTAAGGGTGCACAGTTTTTAATACAAGTCTCAAATCGGTGTTGTTGTTTTTATTGGAAATTTATTGTTTCGCCATGATTTAGATCTATTTCGAGTCATGGTTCGCCATTTTAAGGTTTCGTTATCACTTCCTGCGATGTGTTCACTATCAAACACACTAACCCGTGCGCAAATCATGCTATGCTGTTGTACGGGATGCGCAGTGTGTCAACTCACAAAGGCAGAGCAGTAAGACTTATTTAAAAACAAACAAACAAAAATAAAATAAACAAACAGTAACAGGCCAGATGAAGCAGGTCCATAATAACCACCCAGAACTGAAACCAATATTCAAACTGATTTATCCCGGGCAGGGCTGGGGACCTCAGCTAGTTGTATATATTTCTAGAGTGAATGGATTTGATAATAGTAAAATTTAGAGACGATTGATAGAAGCAATGTTTTCCTGGATGTAATGATTGTTTTGTTGTTGTTGAAAGTCGAGAAGAGCAGAGGCAGCCGCTGCCTGGGCAAATTTTAAAAAATAAATCATTACCACAAAACAGACAGAAACAACGACAAGAAAAAAAAAAAGAGATGTAAATCCCTAAATGCAGCGCACCTCTTAAAATAAAGACCTAAACACAGTTCAATGTCAGACAGGCAAACTGTCTGTAAGAAAACTGTCCGGGTACAGTAAGATCGCACGATCATTACAATGGTAGATATATAAGCTGACCTTTATGATTTAAACTAACATTTTGGAAAGTTTCTTTGACTGTTTCAGTGGAGAAGAATCTTATATTTTATGTTTGTATAACCCTACAACTTAACTTATTCAAAACCAAATGTAAACCCAAACTTTTGAATTGATTACCATAATTGAAAAGTGTACGTACGATCCATAGAAGCCCTTTAACTCCCCATTATTTGCTCTTCAGAACGCCATTCTCCCCCCCATAATCTTTTGAGCACAGGCAGTTTATGGGTTAACCCAAGCCTAATGTTTGTCATATCAAAAGTATGCTGAGTAAAGAGTAGTAATCGGCTTAGCAAACACGACAATACAACACTACTACAGGTGTTAACAATAAAATTTTGTCTGTCACGAACCTGCCAAGAAAACAATTCATTAGGCCTACTAATGTCCACTTTTATTGTTGTAGCTGTCACCATGACTTTTTTATACAAATGTTTATTGCCCCATAAGGCGATATTTTTATTACTGTTGTTCGTGATACTGCGCAGTTTAATGTATTGATTGTGATCATTCGTACCGGTACCTGTAGATTAATTGTGTTTTCTGGTTCTTTCGCATTTATCATTTTAAGTTGTAGTGAAGATAAAACATTTGACGGTTGAGGGTTATAAGATGAACTCTTTTGTTCATTAAATTCTTCCTTAATACGCGGCTCAAAGATCAGACTGATGCGTACCCTTGTGACATCAATACTTTTGTATGCATGCGAATCGTGGATTTTATCAGCTGAAATAGAAAAAAGAATACAGTCCACTGAGATGAGATGCTTTCGAAGACTCCTGGGCATCTCCTACAAAGCTCATATCGCGAACGAAGAAGTTCGGAACAGAATCAGACAAGTCGCTGGGCCTGTTGACATTGGTCAAGAGACGCAAGCTCAGATGGTATGGTCATGTCATGAGATCATCAAGGCTTGCCAAGACATTCCTGCAAGGCACAGTGCAAGGGGGGGGGGGGGAGAAGGAGATGCAGACAGAGGAAGAGATGGGAGGACAATATCCCAGAATGGACGAGCTTGAGGTTGAGCTATACAATCAGGAGGTCAGAAAACACAGAGGATTGGAGGATGCTGGTTGCCAGATCACCTGTTGCGTCCTAAACGGTCCACAAGACTACGGGATAGAGAGAGAGAGAGAGAGAGAGAGAGAGAGAGAAATCAGCCAAGAATGTCCATATTGAATATGTCTGCTATTACATAGGTCATTTCCACTATTTCACTTATTAGATCAACACGTGTCCCAAAGATACAGCCAGTGTGGTCTGTAATCGAATGTTAATGAGTTCTTCTTTATCTGATGTGTAATTTACAAGTGTGATATCAATTTCAATTCAAACATTACAGGCAATGTGGGTTCCAATAAACAACAGAGAACGTCATTAGTTTATCAAAGTTGTAATGACACGTGCATTAAAACTCAGCCTGGTTTCTCAAGAACTGAATAGTCCTGGCAGTGCTGGATCAATCTGATTGCTAAAATAATAAGATGTCTAATGTGCAACTCAACATGTTACAATTCATAAATTTGCCATGCCTCATTTCACGGCTCAATGAACTTTCTGTTTTTTCAATCAATTGAAGCCTCCCATCCCCAACCCCCTCCTAAGCAACTCTCTAAAAACAAACATCATACACAGACAAATGGGAAGATGAAAAGGATTTTGAAGCTACACAACTTTATTTGTTAGGAAAGGTGGTCAGAGTGTATCGTGATACGTTTTTAATATTCTGTCTATATAATTATGAATAAAAAATTAAAACAACAGCAAAAAAAAAAAAAATTGATTTTTAAACACTCGTCCTGTTTAACTCATTGTCTGTTTGTCCGTTTATCTACATTTCTGCATGTGGTCCATCATTTGGTCCATCCGTCCTTTCGTTCGTCTGTCAGCCTGTCAGTCTTTCCACAAAATGAAAATACGGTGTTCTATTTAATACAATGATTAAAAATTATAAACCACCCCCAGATGTACAAAGCCTGGTGTAGCTTGTCCTTGCATTTTGCCGTTCTGACATCAATACTGCAATCAACAAAATGTCCATATGTAGAACAGGCATCATGTTACAACTGAGTAAATTATAAATAATTAAAAATGTTCCTTTACCTAGTCACTAAAGTTAGTTGATGTCAACCTGTGCATTATCAACAGATTTTTAATTTCTAATTCTTTATGTGAAGGGCGGAAAGAGAAAGATGTATTTTTCAGAAAGACGATCATTATAAAACCATCTCCGTTTGGAGTCGAAAGAGCAAATTAGTAATAAATCTGCAATATTATCATGGTAAGACCAATAAGTTCACAATACAACGTGTGGGTTCTTTTGATGTAAAGAAACAAACATACAATAAACGAAAACTTGGGGAACACAGCGTTGTAGTATTGTAGCATCAAATGAGATAAAGCATGCTTTGTTCTTAAACCAAAATGTGGAAGAAAAACAAGGAAAAAGAAGACTGAGTTCTTTCAATTTAGCTAATGGGTGAGGTCCCGTTTAACCGAATAGTTGAGTAACTGAAACAAGACAGGCTTGACTCAATGAGGCATAATCTTAATGTAAGCAATCACGCGGATCTCACCTGAGGATTTTCAAAAAAATTACACCGATTTTGGCAGATGGCATTACATTGTTGTCTATTGACTCCTCGCCAATTGTTATTTAAGCATTTCCGGTAACAACCGATAAAACAAGGTATTTTACCCTCAACCCATTTTGTCGCAGCCAGGAAGAACATCATAAGCACACCAAATAGAACAATTCTCATCTGTTGATAATGAAATACACAAACGTCTTCCATTGAAATCGTGGCAAAATTTTAAAAAAAAAAGAAATAAACTGAACAAATTTTAGAAGGTTAAACATGAAAAAAAAAAAAAACTTTTTCACACTTGGCCTGCATCTTAAACATGGATTTTGTCTTCAAAAGAAGCCATGATAGCTAGACAACCGATGTTGTTGATCTAATTCTACAGTTCCTTTATGAAAGTTATGGCTGTTGATAAATTAATGGGAAAATTGTAACAGTGTGCGAAGAATGCTCAACATGACTCCCTTGAGAATTCAATTTTGAAACAAGTGACGTTTTGTTAAATGAATTATAGAAGCCAGTACGTATGGTAACAAGGTGGTCTAGAGGCAAGGTGCTCGCCTCTCATGCCCAGGGCACCGGGTTCAAAATCCGGCCGGTACAGGCAGGTTGGAAGTTTGGGATTTTTCTCATATTTTCATGCCCCCGATCCTATAGAGGGGCCGGGGGGGGGGGGGTGTTAGGATCGAGTACCTAGTCTTCTCAGATAGGAGGAAAAATTCGGAGGGCCCGTGTGCACGTTGCGCACGTTAAAGATTTGGCGGTTGGAAATCGAAAAGACCTGCCCGGGCAAAATCAAATAAAACTCATCCCTAAAACTCGCCCACCATCACTCCCCCCCACACGTTACACACATCAGATATACCTAATTGGCAGTTGGAAATCGAAAAGATCAGCCCGAACAGGCCGCTGCCAGGGGAAAATCGAATCAAAATGGTTCCTGCCAGTCCCTCCCATCCTCCCCCCCCCCCCCCCTCACTCATGTCCAACTTCCCCCACCCAGCAAAAAAAAAAAAAGCCCACCGGCGCTGCACTGTGGCGACGAGTTGCCTGCGCCAGTTGTAACTGGGTGCAATGACACAAAACCAACTTTCGCAAATGGGATTAAAGTAGTATAAAAATAGAAATTTATTTATTTCATTATATCAAAACTGAAATTCGAGCGATTCAGAAACGCCTCCATAGGTTTGAAGGTGACGGGAGACATACTTTTCGGAGAAGTTTGAGTGTTAATAAAACAAAGGACGAGAGTTCCAGCGCCGTAGAAACAAGATTCATCTTTATAAATATTACTTCAGCATCAGAGAGCATTGTTTTACAACTTACTGTGCTGTCAGATGGATAAAACTGCTGAACTCAGTTAAGAAACCGTGGTCCTTCCAGATGGCTTGATCACAGGGACAATGAAAGTATTTCTCATGTGTAACGTATATTTAACATGCATGTTTGACATGAGAACGTTCGTTTAACCTTATGTGCGCCGCTTTAAAACTTATATCATGATCGGACTATCAATTTGCATATAATAACGTAATGAAGTCTGTAGTCGGGATGTTATCCTTTTGTTTTCTATATGTGTTCGTTGTCATGTCAAATCTGAAAAAAAATCGGGTAGAATATGGTTCTTAGTGGTTTTAGAACACCCCTGGGATGGAAGTCACATTTCAAAGGGATTAGCGGTGGTGCATAAAAGATACCCCAAGGCAAAAATAATTCTGGCCCTTACCGAGTTCCATACTTGTCAGTGAAGTCAGCAGGTAGATCTTCGAGGCGGGGAGGTGACGGTGGATGACGTGTCAGCAGTTCAAATTTATCTTATTGCCCATCGTAGCCTAAGAATGGTAGGCGTTTCAAGAAATGTTATTAAGGTAGGTACATCAAATGGCATGAATGGAAGGTATTTTAGTACAGAAATAATGTTATTATGGTGTTGTGTTACAGGAAAAATAAAGGAATCCAAGTTCTTGACAGCTGTCTGCGTTCACCAAGGCGGATTTAGTTTCGGCCATATCGAGATAACATGCAATGCAGACGTGACTGGGCTACAAAGTTTATTCATTTTCTACCACTCACTCTCCACTAATTAGTAAGTACACGACATGCCATAAACATCCCCGTTCCCTTACCTATGCTTTACCAGAGCTCTCAACCAGACCAAAATGTAAGTGTGCGTGATACTACAGGTATTTTTCTAAGGACCAGTATTATGTAGTTCGATATTCGTCTTTTTTTTACTTTTATCCAGCACAAATCTAACCGATTTAAAACCGGAAAATGTGTACCCTTTTTAATGTACTATGGAACACCTTTTGAAAATAAATTTTCTTTTCAAGATGATGTAGAAATTCGCAAATTTAAAATGTAAGTATTGGATGGATAAACTGTGGACTTTGCACACCAAGTTTTTCGTGTGTGGAGAATTCAGACATGTCACCCAATTTCTTGGGATAAGAAAATCTTTCAACTAAAGCGATTAATAAGTGTTTACTTAATAACCTGAATCTACTTATTTACTTGTTCATTCTCCTAAAAAAATTAAATATTATAGGCACCTGTATTTTTATCGCTAAAAAATTATTAGTTCGAGATAAAATATTTAATTTTGATAACAAAGTTTTGGGTCAAAACCATTAAATAAGGAAATATTATTATATTCGCGTCACTTATCTTTTTCGTCTTTTTTTTTTTTTTTAAGTATGCATGAAACATGAGGCAAAGAGCATGGGCTGAAAGCTTTTTCCTAATCTCTGTTATTATATCTAGATCTACCTGTCATAGTTAATGTATAGTATCTAGGCCTACGCTGCATTTCATGGTGGTAACTAACCCATCCGAAAAGTGTAAACAAACAAAAGACAGAAAGTAGACAACTCATAAAAGTACAATTTTCAATATTGATGGTACACCAAAAGGGATCAATAAAGCTTACCCAAACACATGTAATGACCCTCAAGAACATAAACAAAAACAAACAAGAAAAGGGAACCGCCCCTGAATGAGGTCTAATATTCCCTTTCCCATAAATCTAAAAGTGACAGCGATGTGCATGATGGCGAAACAACGAATGCGACAAAACGCTTTGAGCATCAGATCTGGGGTTTTAAATAGGTTAAAAAAAACTACATATTTTTGTGTTTCATAAAAAGCAAAACAATACCATGTTTCTTGAACTCTTATTAAAGTTCAAAGCACTGAATGCCCTTAGATTATAAAAAAAATAAAAAAAATAATAATCGCTAATTCGTTATTTCGGAGACATTTTCCGAGATTGTAGTCGGGCAAAACTATGGAAACCCGCATACACGTATTGGAAAGGAAACAGAAATGAGCAGGGTTGGGGGGCAGAAAAACAAGTTAAGAAATGCTTGATAAGAGGTATAAAGAGAATTCCTGTCTTTTGTAAGTTGTCAATGAATAGCTGCTGTTACCATTATTATTAATAGATTGAAGACTTCGGCCTGAAACATTGCAGATTGAAAGAAGATGGTCCAGCTCCTGTAACTACTTTGTAATTAAAAAGAAAATACTCTTCTAAAACAATATGAGCTGCATACTTGAAAGCGTTTATTCCGTCATTAGTTTACCTGAATGTCCAGCGGATATCAAAATAGCAAAGATAACCGACGGCATGGCACTAATTCAAGTCAGTTTCCACAGTATAACTATTCAGAACGTCCCTGTTTTTTAATATTCCGTTAATTTTTTTTTACTAGATCAAACCTGAGCATGTAATAATATGGTTGGATTCGTCTTTGTGAAACTAACTCAGTTATGACAATTTTAGGGTCAGCCAAGTCCCTAAGAACGCAATAAAACCGATTTTCCCATGATTATTCCCCTTGCTGAGCGTTAAAATTTCAAAGTGTAATTAGTGGGATTAAAGTGCCTAAATTGGCATTAAAAAAGTAAAATGCAGCTAGATGAATTGAATTTTTATCAGCTAACGTTCTCTCCTCACGATCTGAGTGGGACGTCTTTCACCACTCTAACGATCTAATCGAGACCAGATCTTAATCTGTCACTCTTTTCTACGATCTGAATTTACACTAAAATGCAGATTTTCGAATCGAGAGCTATGTGAACACACTTCGAACGCACATAGGAAGGGCCTGTGCTTCCATTTCTGCCCAGGCTTCAGTTTTCAGACTGAAATTCGAAGCTAAAGCCCAGATTTTCTTGAAATTGAATCTTTATTCAGACCGTTAGAAAAGTGTCCGACAAAGTCTGGAAAGTGACAAAGGCACGATCAATTAAATTTCTTCCCTTTATAATATCCCAGAAGAAAGTATTTTTAAGGAAGAATGTCCTCTCGAAAGCATTGCTTCTTCTCAGTCGGTGTCTCTTTTTATGACAAATTTTGGAGTTTTCATATCGTGAGAATCGCGTCGCAGACGAGAGTTTGAATTTTGAAAATACGAAAAAAGGCATTAAATCTTGCCCTAAAGCTACTGAAATTGTGGTATTCCTTTGAAAGGGAGCGTGGAATATATTTTTGATTAAAAAAACATTCCAGAGTTTTAAAACAACAATTGATATAATGTACTAATTTTAGCACAGAGCGTCGGACGGACAATCATAAAGTTGGGCGCATTCAGAACGACATTTCATGCCGACAAACAAGACAAATAAAACAAAGGAATGAAAATGTACGCATTAGAGTCTTAGACAGCATGTCTAAATAGGTTTTATTTTTTTAAAAAATAAATTCCATACAAAACAGTTAATTTAATTGGGCATTTTCGGTCGGGAACTTTCATCGGTCGTTTTTCTCACGATCAGAATGCATTTTGTATTGATAATTGATATTATTCCTATAATAAAAGTCATGATATTGTTTTTAGTGTTTCCTTATCGCCTTTCAATTCGAACTGGAGTGATAGGAGAGGATTTCTGCCTGCATTTTTTTCATAACACCAGTTAGAATTTCGGGGCTGACTTTTGACCTAATGACCGTGGAGACTGCCTCAAACTATAGGCAAACCAGCTTATTTGCACACATTTGGGAGCTTTGCTGGCATGTTTATCAGAACCATTTTAAACACATGCAACAAGATCACTTTCGTGTTGACGTCATATTTGACCACTACAGTCTGCAATCAATAAAGACAACAAGGTGCCAAAAAAGATCAAGTAGCCGTCCAATTCGTCGAAGTATTGAAAGCCGCTTGTTTCCGTTGCCCCAACAGTAGAAATCCTTCCTTGATCTCGTGGAGAATAAAGCAGATTTCACGAATTTTTGTCACAGAAAATAGCACACGCAGTCCCAGATCTTGCTGACAGGGAAATGATGACAGCAGGTTTCTTTCACAATGCAACTGATTTGTATTCATCAGCAAAGCAGGGAGTTCTGGAATTACAAATTTCTCACGAGGAAGCAGACACCCGCATGATACTTCAGGCAAAAGAAGCAATAATGGCTGGTGTGATGTTTCCACTTTCTCTCACTCTTCCTCTCACTAACTTTCTTCTGACACCAGCCGTGATAGGCACGGCACAAACACACTATCTCTCTTCTATAAGTTATAACAAACGATATCTGTATTGCTTATCTATACAATAATTATTAATTCATTGAATAATAATAGGAACATAGGTCATACAATTTCACGTGAATTTCGATGGAATGAAGTCAATGCAAATCAGTACATGATAACTAAAAGGCTTCGTAATATTCAATTCCTAGCACATTTTATAAAACACATGGGTACATTCAGCATAAGGAAACCTCTCCTTTAGAGGTGTACGGCGCTATCTGGGCACTGGTTCTTCCCCTCTACTCTGGCTTGACTGCGCAGTTAGATCAACAGGTATCGGCAGGTACCAATAGGTCCGGAAGCCAAGACGCCACGATGTCGTAAATCAAAGGACAAGAAGTTGAGAAGCCAAGAAGGTGTTGTTCTTCCTCCTCTGTAGAAAAACAATCGCAACCTCCTAATCTACTGCTGGAAGGCATGACTTCCATACTTACTCCATGACGGATATTCATCATCAATACTTTTAACCGCTGACACTGTTATAAGTCAGGCTGCAGCTCCCATACTCCATAGGCTCCCATATAGGCAATAGAATAAACGATCAATACAGTTTTAATGATATTTAGACGTTCCCCACGAAGAATAACGCTCTCTCTAACAGACCCCATCCTATAAGGTTTCGTAACATATATATAACGGCGTTTCCGTGACTCTCTCAGAGGCAGTAGTTATACCAAAGTAAACCCCCTAGATTTAGGTTCTACAATTATGAACATTAAGTAAAATTACACATACATCGTACAATTAACTTACCACTCAGCAACAGCTCAAATGCCGACAAGATACCAAAGATACCACGCTCTGACAAAGGATGTTTGCGGTTTCCCTGACCTTCCCCACTCACAAGACTAGTACAAAGTTACAGTTGCAGTTGTGGTCTCCTCTTCGGCACGAAGCTGGTGAGTGCTATCAGCGGTCTGAAGTTGGAAGGAGCGTTCGGGGATTTATACCCAGTGAGGTAGCGTCCCAAGACGCTCACCGAGTGTACATTAGTTATCCTAATGGCCACCCCCGTCGACTCCACGTCAAATACTATTGAAGCATCTCTACCCCCCAAGCAATTCCCAGGTGATCTGATCGTCAAGTACGGCGGTCAAGTAAACACTACCCTTTCCGGGTGTCAAAACGCTTTCCGTTGCATCGGATACTTTCCCCCTCTAGCCTACAATAACTCTGTCTCCCCGCCGTTAACTATCTTCCCACGCTAGTTATACCTTGCCGGTCTGTCACCCTGTTACAGCTGGGTATCAAAGAATCATTGTAGCTCGTCGTGAGACTGACATTTTGATCAGGCTCGTTCGTTTCCAAAACCAAATAACTGCGAACCAGATTTAAACGCATACCGGAACACAGCTCAAGCCAAAATGTGTGCCTATAGACACACTTGCAGGGTCCCAAAATACCGAAATTGTGGCCAATCTCTTAGGCGTCCAAGCACTTACAGGCTGCGATAAAACAAGCTCCTTTGCTGGGTTCGGTAAACAGAAGGCATGGAAAACATAATTATGTAAATTACCCTCATCTTCTAGCAAAATTGGAAAGTCCTTAAACCCATAAAGATTCTGTGCACGACGATGCAATGACGTTCGTCATTAAAATGCATAACCCTGATTGTGAAAATTTAAATGTCCACGAATTTCACTATGATATGTTCCCCAAGAAAAGCCCAGAGTCCTTACCACCAATCGAAGACGCACTTCGACTACATATCAAACGTGCTCATTTCCAGGCATTTACATGGTACAGTGCCTTAGAGAGTGTACCTCAGCTACCTTCCATGCTTCAATGCCACAAGGAGCAAGCTCCAGATGGTGGGATGCAATCAGTCTAAAAATCAATGCTTTCCATCCCTAAAGACAAGCCAGAAATACTAGGTAGCAAATTCAAAAACCAATGTAAATCGAACATTTTGTGTGTCAAGAACCAAGTTCCCTGTACAGGTGCCTTCAGCTGATCAGTAATTGGATGTAGCAATACCTCCAACCCCATGATCTACGACCACGAAAGTCATGACGGATACTACGACACCGAACTCGAAAGTGCATTTGACGACTAAGATATTAAAATAAGTGCTAATTTTAGCTACATAATATTAGGCATTCATAGTAAATTAACTCAATCGAACTTTTATAATTCTACCTTTTTATGACGACATCAGTCGCTTGATGTAGGAATCGTGTGTGGAGAGATTGTCACTTGAGAAACCAGAAACACTATGTTCGAATAAAAATTTAAAAAAAAATATTTATTATAGTACATGTAACTATATTGTTTAGATATTTGATATCTCATACGTGTATGTCCATGCTTACCCGAACCAAAGTACTGTTTATGGTGAGAGTAGTTATCAGAATAAAGGATGAAGTGTGACAGAATTGTCAGTGGGAAAGATCTGAGTTCAAGCAATATTTATGCGTAGTCTACCATGTACTATATAATTTATATGTAAAAATATTTTCTTATACTAAAGTTACTCTAATATACTCTTTAAATGTCAAACTAATTTTAGCTTTTCCTGAATTAAGCAACCATGGACAAAATCAGGCGTTTTAGGTAAAGAATACTCATAATAAAGGGCTCAGTGCCGATATTTTCTAATTTTCAAATGAGTGAAAAAAAAACTTCACCTTTTAAGTACAGTATATATAACAATTCAAAAACGTTTTTTTGAAAATGTATGTCAGATACAATTATTTTAACATGACAACCGTGAAATTCGTATTGGTAATGCCATTTGTCTTTTGGCATCTTCTGGGGTAACTTTTAATAATTTCAAGAAAAGGTGAACAAAATGTTCATTGGTGCATTTACTAACAGCTGTATTCACCCGTTCGCTATTAAGAAAACGAATTTTTCGAGTGTATTTGTCACATACGCTAAAAGTAATTATCATTCAGTGGGAAACTTCTTTATGTTGTTTAATTTCAGTAAAATCAGAGCTGTCACTCATTGATTGATGTACCTGGGCGGAATAATCCCCCTCACCCCCTCCCTCCCGATAAACCATTTTTGTTTTGTAATAATTTCATAAGTTATACAAATGTCTGACTAGACAGACATATAACAAGAGCTGTTGTGTACAGAAAACAATGGGAAAATGAAATAGTTAGGACTTGATTAACATTACAAGCAGAGATTATATAATGAGGGGCAGTTTGGTAGATAAGTAAGATCTTGCTTATATTCTAAAAACAAACAAACAAAGAAACAAAAACCTTGGAATTTTAATTAAAGTGGGCAGGTTTATTGTGATGGTGGAAGATGCAGAACAAAAAGAAAGGAAAGTTGGAGTAGCTTTAAGTTTTCCTTGATTGTTTCCATGTATTTGGAATAAACTGAAAGGTTTTGTACAGTTTTAAATTTTACATGTATTTTATTGACTATAGTTGTAGTTAAAAACATTCTCAACTTAACCAAATGCTCTCATGACCTGGGTTTTGAATACTAAGTCTTATATTCATTTTATTTTTTGTTTTGTTTTAAATTATATTAAAATTCTACTAAATATAAATAAAGTGAATTAAATAGATGAAGATATGATGAACTGAAATAACATAGATGAAAATAAAATAAAATGAAATGAAAGCGATGCCCCTATAAAATTAATGTATATCGCGTTTTAGATATCATGTCCGTATACAGAATGTCCAGTAGGCATAATGTCCATTACGGTAGGCAATGCGTTGGTGTTCTATAGGCAAGGTGCTCCCCTATCGTGCTGAAGATACCGGGTTCGATCCCCAGTCGGTGCAGGCATGTTGGAATTTTCTTTCGGGGGAAAAAAATGCAGTCCCTGATCCTATTGTAGGTAGGATCGAGCATCTGGTCTTCTCAGATAAGGACGAAAAACCCGGAGGGCCTGCGTTGCGCACTTTAAAGATACCTTGGCAGTTAAATGTCGAGAAGAGCAGACCGAAGAAGGCCGCTGCCCGGGTAATTTCTAAAAATCAATCATTACCACAAAACAGACAGAAACAACGACAAGAAAAAAATAATAAATGAAAGAAGAAAACAAGAAAAGTGAGGTGTACATCACTAAGGGAAGCGAAACCTGTTAAAATAAAGACCTAAAAACAGACACAATGTCAGATAGGCAAACAGTCTGTAAGAAAACTGTCCGGGTACAGTAAGATCGCACGATCATTACAATGGTAGATAAATTCAGCACAATAAGTCAAGGAACAAAATATCAAAGAATGACAACTCCAAAACGATTGAACACAATTTATTCATTTTTTCCCCACAAATCTGTCTTTGAGATCATAGATTACATGTGTGTAATTTGATTTCTATACGAGGTCGCGATTTTGTTTTAACAAGAGTTCATTACCGTTTGGTTGATTAGACATAACGGGTTTGCGAGATACTGAAGTTTTATTTTGACATGTGAAAATGTAAGTTGTTCCTTGACTTATTGTGCTGAGTTTATATAAGCCGACCATTATGACTTAAACTAACATTTTGGAAAGTTTCTTTGACTGTTTCAGTGGGGAAGAAGCCTACATTTTATGTTTATGTAATTCTACAACTTAATTTATTCAAAACCAAATGTAAACCCAAACTTTTGAATTGATTACCATAATTGAAAAGTGTACGTACGATCCATAGAAGCCTTTTCTCTCCCCATTATAAGCTCTTCAGAACTCCCCCCTCCCCCATAATCTTTTGAGTACAGGCAGTTTATGGGTCAACCCAAGCCTAATGTTTGTCATATCAAAAGTATGCTGAGTAAAGGGTAGTAATCGACTTAGCAAACAAAACAATACAACACTACCACGGGTGTTAACAATAAAATTTTGTCTGTCACGAACCTGCCAAGAGAACAATCCATTAGGCCTACTGATGTCCACTTTTATTGTTGTAGCTGCCACCATGACTTTTCTATTCAAATGTTTATTGCCCCATAAGGCAATATTTTTATTACTGTTGTTCATGATTTTGCCCGGTTTACTGTATTGATTGTGATCTTTGGTACCTGTAGATTTATTATGTTTTATAGTTCTTTCGCAGTTATCAGTTAAAGTGACGATAAAACATTAATTGAGGGTTGAGGGTTGTAAGATAAAAACTTTTGTTCATAAAATACTTCCTAAATCAGCCAAAATTGCACTCAGCTCAAAGATCAGACTGACGTGTGCCCTGGTAAAATGAATATTTTTGTGTTGATGAGAATCGTTGACTTTAACAGTTGAGATAGAAATAAGAATACAGTCTACTGAGATGAGATGCTTTCGGAGTCTATTGTGCATCTCCTTCAAAGATCATATCACGAACGAAGAAGTTCGGAGCAGCATCAGACAAGTCGTTAGGCCATACGAAGACCTGTTGACCATGGTAAAGAGACGCAAGCTCTAATGGTATGGCCATGTCATAAGACCATCAGGGCTTGCCAAGACATTCCTGCCGCACAGTATAAGGAGGGAGAAGGAAAGGCAGACAGAGGGATACATGGGAGGACAATATTCCAGAATGGACGGGCTTGAGGTTGATACAATCAGGAGGTCAGAAAACCCAGAGGATTGGAGGATGTTGGTTGCCAGATCGCCTGTTGCGTCCCAAATGGTCCACAAGACTACGGGATAGAGAGAGAGAGAGAGAGAGAGAGAGAGAGAGAGAGAGAGAGAGAGAGAGAGAGAGAGAGAGAGAGAGAGAGAGGAGAGAGAGAGAGATCAGCCAGGAATGTCCATATTGAATATGTCTGCTATTACACAGGTCATCTCTAATATTTCACTTATTAGATCAACACGTGTCTCAAAGATGCAGCCAGTGTGGTCTGTAATTGAATGGTCCTGGTTTCTTTTTTATCTGATGTGTAATTTACAAGAGTGATATAAATTTCATTTTAAACACTACAGACAGTGTAGGTTCCGATAAACAACGGAGAACATCATTAGTTTATCAAAGTTGTAACGACAGGCGCATTAAAACACAGCCTGGAACTCAAGAACAGAGTAGGCCTGGCAGTGTTGGATCAATCTGATTGCTAAAATAATATGTCTTATGTGCAACTCAACATATTAAATTCATAAATTTGACATGCAACATATTATCAATTACCCACAACGACTTAATGACCTTTCTGTTTTTCAAATCAGTTTAAGCTCCCCCCTCCCGCCCCCCCCCCCAACCCCGCCAACGCAACTCTCGAAACACACATCATCTACAGACAAAACGGAAAGACGAAGAGGATTTTAAAGCTACAACTTTATTTGTTAGGAAAGGTGTTCAGAGTGTATCCTGATACGTTTTTAATATTCTGTCTATATAATTATGAAAAAAAACTAAAACAACAGCCAAAAAAAAACCATCTGATTTTTAAACACTCGCGCTGTTAAACTAATCGTCTGTCTGTCCGTTTATCTACATTTCTGCATGTCCTCCATCACTTTGTCCCTCCGTCCTTCCGTTCGTCCGTCCGTCTGTCAGTCTTTCCACAAAAGGAAAATACGGTGTTCTATTCAACACAATGACTAAAAATTATAAACCATCAATAGATGCACAAAACCTGGCGTAGCTTGTCCTTGCAATACTGCAATCAACAAAATGTCCATATATGTAGAACAGGCATCATGTTACAACTGAGTAAATAAATAAATAAAAATATTCCTTTTCCTGGTCACTAAAGTTAGTTGATGTAAACCTTGGCATCATCAACAGATTTTTAATTCTTTATGTGAACGGCGGAAAGAGAAAGATGCATTTTTCAGAAAAGACAATCACTATAAAAACATCTCGGCTTGGAATCAAAAGAGAAAATCTGTAATAATTCTGAAATATCATCACGGTAAGACCAATAAGTTCACAATACAACGTGTGCGTTCTTTTAATGTAAAGGAACAATCTTATCTATATCAATAAAAGTGAAACCTTACGACAATTGCAGCGCGCCTTTCGCTACTCCTATGTTAATGCTGATTCGGTGGCCCTCAGATTTTATACAACGCTTAGTATAGACTCGTCGTGTCCCCGGCACAGAAAATAAAAAAATAATTAATAACTCGCAAAACGTTTGTATTAGTTTCTAGGTTGCGACACATTGGCGTTCGGTCTATTTTTTCGGCAAATTAATGTAACTAAGGTTGGTTCCGGTATAGACTGTATCACACTCACAAAACAACTTCCGGTTAGGACTGGTTTGAATGATGAGATTGAGTTCTAAGACTATCAAGTATGAAACTTCCTGTGTTCTCAATGTGCCTAGACTAGGAAAAAGAACGGGTCTGGAATTGGGAGATTGACGCTGCAGGGCCAAAAGTACAGGTTTGTGTTTTCAATAGGCCTAGGAAAATATTATAATATAATATTTCTTTTCCATTAACACATGATGTTATCACTTCCTGCGATGTGCAAACAAACTAACCCGTGCGCAAATCATAGCCATTTGACAGATGCTGGCTGGACGCGCAGGACGTCAATGCGCAAAGGGAGGGCAGTAAAACGTAACTAAAAATAAACAAACAAACAAAAATAAAATAAAGCTAAAGGGACTGGCAAAATGAAGCAGGTCCATAATAATCACCCAGAACTGAAACTAATAAATCGATTTATCCTGGACAGGGCCGGGAACTCAGCTAGTCTTATTGTAAAAAAAAATAGTGGCGGGAGTAATTCATTATGGTGCAATTTTGCCCCATTTTTTGCTCGAGGCTTCAGCCTAAATGACAGTTTCAAAAATTATAAAATTAATTTTCTTAAATATCAACTAATCCAGTTCAATCGCTTTTGTGTCGACCGGCTGTGTTGGTTCAAGTTTCGGGTATTTTTAAATAAAAAGATGTAAAATTGTAAAATACAATGATCTTTGTTTTGGCTCCCTGTAGAAAGTCCACCGCACCGGAAACGATGTATTAATACGTGTTCAGTTCGGTGCGGGCAATTTCCATACCAGAAATGGGTGCGCTCTGGTGTGCATGAAAGTAAGACTGTAGAATAAATTATGGGAAGCTTTCTAGACCAAAAAGAGAGATATGGTACGGTGGGTTCACAGTTTAATCCCGGACAATGCCGGGAACTTCATCTAGTTATAAAAATAAAAATAGTGGTGGGAGTAATTCATTGTGGTACAATCTTGGCTCTTTTTTTGTTCGACACCACAGCCTAAATGACAGTTTCAAAAATTATCAAATTAATTTTTTTAACTGTCAACTAATCCAGACCAACGCTTTTATATCTACCGATTATGTTGATTCAAGTTTCAATTATTTTAAAATAAAAAATGGTAAAAATGTAAACTACAATGAGCTTTGTTTTCGCGGCCTTTAGTAAGTCCGCCGCACCGGAAACGATATATTCATAGGCGTTCAATTCTGTGCGCGCAGTCCCCCTACCAGAAATGAGTGCGTAGTGCCCCGGTGCGCACGAAATCTGTAGCAAAGACTGTAGAATATTATGGGAAGCTTTCTAGACCCAAAAGAGACAGAGAGAGAAAGAACAGTGGGTTCACAGGTTTATCCCGGATAATGCCGGGAACTTCATGCAGTATTAATATAAAAAAAACCACTAAAACTTGAGGAGTGCAGCTTTGTAGCTCAAATGAAATAAAGCACAATGACAAAGCCCGTGTAAGAAATACTGCGAGACTGTCTTCTTTCAATTTAGCTAGTGGGTGAGGTCCCGTTTACATGAATAGTTGACTCTGTAACTGAAACAAGACAGGCTTGACGCAATGAGGCATCATCTTAATGTGAGCAGTCCCGCGGATCTCACCTGGTGTTTTAAATATGAAGGACACCTTTGTAGGCAGTTGAACATACATTTGCGTTTCGTGAACCTGGTGAAACATTTCTTTAAGCACTTCTTCTCACAACCCAGAACACAAGATAACCAATCATTACAGTTTATCACAGCCAGGAAGAACATCATTAGGACGCCAATTAATAGAACAGTTCTCATCTGTTGATAATGAAATACAGAAATGTCTTTCAGTGAAATCGTGGCAAAATTAAAAGAAAAGAAATAAACTGAACAAATTTTAGAAGATTAAACATGAGAGAAAATAAACAACTTTTTCATACTTTCCCTCCATCTTAAAAATGGATTTTGTCTTCAGAGGAAGCTATGATAGCTAGACAACCGTTGATCTTGACCTTATTCTACAGTTCCCTTATGAAAGTTATGGCTGTTGACAAATTAATGGGGAAAATGTAACAGTGTGCGAAGAATGCTCGACACGACTTCCTTGAGAATTGCCTTTTCATATTTGAAACAAGTGACGTTTTTGTCAAATGAATTATAGAAGCCAGTACGTATGGGGACAAGGTGGTCTAGAGGCAAGGCGCTCGCCTCTCATGCCAAGGGTACCAGATACAAAACCCAGCGGGTGCAGGCATATTGGAAGTTTGTGATCCTATAAGCCGGGGGAGGGGGGGGGGAGGAGGATCGAGTACCTAGTCTTCTCGGATAAGGAGGAAAAAAATCGGAGGGCCCGTGTGCACGTTACGCACGTTAAAGATTAAAATTTGGCAGTTGGAAATTGAAAAGAGCTGCTCGGGAAAAATCCAATAAACTTCAATTCTACCACTCGCTCTTCAACACACCAAAAAAAAAAAAAATTCGGAGGGAACGTATGCACGTTGCACACATTAAAGATACATAATTGCCAGTTTGAAATCCATGAGAGCAGGCCGAACAAGCCGCTGCAAGGGCAAAATAAAATAAAATTCGTCCCTATTACTCCATCCCCCCTCTCCCCTCATCTCCACCCCCCCCCCCGCCCCGTTAAAAAAAAAATAATAATAACCCGACCGGAGCTGCCTGGTGGCGACGATGTGTCTTCTCCAGTTGTAAGTGGTTGCAATAACAGAAAGGCAAATTTCCCAAATGCAATTAAAGTAGTATACAAATGGAGATACAAAATTAATATTTCTTTCATGATCTCAAAATCGAAATTCCAGCCATTCAGAAACGCCTGCATAGGTTTGAAGGTGACGGGAGGCATACTTTACTGAGAAATTTGAGTGTTAACAAAACAAATGACGAGAGTTCCAGCGTTGTAGAAAACAAGATTCATCTTTATAAATATTACATTAGCATCAGAGAGCATCGTTTTACAACTTACTGTGCTGACAGATGGATAAAACTTCTGAATCAGTTACCAAACGGTGGTCCTTCCAGGTTCCTTGATCACAGGGACAATGAAAGTATTTCTCATGTATAACGTATATTTAACACGTGTTGTTGACACGAACGTTCGTTTAACCTTATGTGCGCCTATAATAACGTAATCAAGTCTGTAGTCGGGACGTTATCTTTTTTTTTTTCTTCTTTATGTCGTTCGTGGTCATTTCAAATTTAAAAACAACCACCGGATGGGATAATGTTTCTTAGTGGTTTTAGAACACCCCTGGGATTGAGGTCACCTACCAAAGGTTAGCAGTTAGCTCTATGAGGCGGAGAATCGGCGGTGGATGACGGGTCAGCACTTCAAATATGTGAGTGTGCATGAGAAAACCCACAATAAGTCGGCAGAACTGATTTTGAGAAAAACGGCTTTGAAGTGAAAATATGGGTCCGGCACAAACTTCCAACTTGGCTGTTGTTTAGGGGACCGTGGCATGTTACATGGTAAACTGTAGATGAGCAGTGAACACTACTCACTATGATCTCTATAACGGCTTTGTAATTAGACTACGGTCTCCTAACAGCAATCACTCCAATATTACTTGGTCAATTAGCTATTGCCACTTATAGGATTAAATGCCGTTTTCTCAAAATCTTGTTTTAGGGGGGCCAATGACTTCAATTTATCAGAAATGTCTTGTCTTTTACTATAGGTACAGAACTCAAAATGTCATGTTGCCGACTTAAGCCTGGTTTTCTCATGCACACTCACATTTATCTTACTGCCCGGCGTAGCCTAAGAATGATGGGCGTTTCAGGAAAGGTTATTAAAGTGGGTACATCAAACAGCATGAATGGAATGTGTTGTAATACAGAAGTAATATAATATGGTGTTCTGTTACAAGAAAACAAAAGTGATCCAAGTTCCTGACCGCTATCTGCATTCACCAAAGCGGATTTAGTTTCGGCCATATTGAGATAACATGACATGCAGATGATTGTGACTGCGCTACATTTATTCATTTTCTACCCCTCACTCTCCAATAATTAGTAAGTACTCGACATGGCATAAACATCCCCGTTCCCGTACCTATGCTTCACCAGAGCTCTCAGCCAGACCAAATGGAACTGTGCGATATTACACGTATTTTTTACAAAGATAAGCATTATAATATAGTTCAATATTCGTTATTTTTACTTTTATTCAGCGCAAATCTAACCGACTTGAAACCGGAAAATATGTATCTTTTTTATTTTAATGTACTATGGAATACTTTTAGAAAATAAATTTTCTTTTAGATGATGTAGAAGTTTGCAAGTTGAAAATGTAAGTGGTGCTTCGATAAACTGTGGAATTTGCACACCAAGTTATTTGTGTGTGTAGAATTAAGTCATGTCACACAATTTCTTTTTGGTAAGAAAATCTTTCAATAATTTTTTATTTTATTTACGTAACGATTTATTATTGTTTACTTAATAACATGTATCTACTTATTTACTTGTTTATACTCGTCAAAAAAATCATCAATATTACATACGCATGCATTTTCATCACTAAAAAATTATTAGTACAAGATTTTACTAACAAAACTTTGGGTCAAAATCGAATAAGCAAATACTATTTTATTCGCTTCGGCAATTTTTTTAGCCAATTTAAAACATTTTTTTTAAAACCGAGAGCATGTCTTTTCTTTTTAAAATATGCAAGAAACAGCAAGCAGAGAGCATGTCCTGAAAACTTTTTGCTAATCTCTGTTATTATATCTAGATCTACCTGTCATAGTTAATGTATAGTATCTAGGCCTACACTGCATTTCATGGTGGTAACTAACCCATTCGAAAAGTGTAAACAAACGCAAGATAGAAAGTACACAACTCATAAGTACAATTTTCGATAGTGAAGATATACCAAAAACGATCAATAAATCAGAGGTTTTATCCTAATGACACTCAAGAAAACAAACAAAAACGAACAAGACAAGGAAACCGCCCCTGAATGATGTCTACTATTCCCTTTCCCATAACAGTCCGAAAATGATATTGGTGCGCATGATGGCGAAACAGCGAATAGGAGAAAACGCTTTGAACAATATATCTGGGGTTTTGAAATCGTTAAAAGAAACTACATATTTTTGTGTTTCATAAAATGAAAATATTATGTTTCCTGAACTCTTCTTAAAATTCCAAACACTGCATGCCCTCAGATTGAAAAAAAAAACAACATATGCCCGTATTCGTTTTTTCCTATACATTTTTCGAGATTGTAGTCGGACAAAACTAGGGAAACCTCGCTTACCCAAAGTTGGAAAAGAAACAGAAATGAGCCGGGGTGGGGCGCAGAAAAACAAGTTAAGAAAGGCTTGATAAGAGGTATAAAGAGAATTCCTGTCTTTTTTAAGTTGTCAATGAATCGCAGTTATTATCATCATTATTAATACTATTAGATTGAAGACGTCGCCCTGAAACCAGTGCAGAATGGAAGAAAAAGGCCCAGCACCTGTAGCTACTTTGTCACTCTTCTAAAACCATATGGGCTGTATCCTTGAAAGCGTGTATTCCTTCGTTAGTTTACTTGAATGTCCAGGGGATACCAAAATAGCAACGATAGTCGACGGAATGGCTCTAGTTCAAAGCATAGCTAGACAAACCACCTCATTTGCGCAGATTTAAGAACTATGCTGACATGTTTATCAGAATCATTTTAAACATGGAACATGATCACTCTCGTGTTGACGTCGTATTTGACCACTACAGTCTGCAATCAGTAAAGTCAACAAGGTGCCAAAAAAGATCAAGTAGCCGTCCAATTCGTCGAAGTATTGAAATTCGCTTAGTTCCGTTGCTCCAACAATGGGAATCCTTCCTTTATCTCGTGGAGAATAAAGCAGATTTCACGAACTTTTTGTCAAAGGAAATAGCACACGCCACCCGAGATCTTCCTGACAGTGAAGTGATGACAGCAGGGGAGTTCGACAACGCAACTGATATGTATTCATCAGCAAGGCAGGGAGTTCCGGAATTACAAAGTTCTCACGAGGAAGCAGACACCCGCTTGGTACTTCAAGCAAAAGAAGCAGTACTGGCTGGGTATCAAAAAATATTTGTAGCTCTTCGTGACACTGACGTCTTGGTCAGGCTAAGTCATTTCCAAAACCAAATAACTGCTAACTAGTTGTGGATGCATGTCGGAACACAGCTCAAACCAAAGTTTGTGCCTATACATACACTTGCAAGCTCCCAAACTTCTGAAATGATGGCCAATCTCCCAGGCTTCCATGACCTTACAGGCTGCGACACAACAAGCTCCTTTGCTGGGTTCGGTAAAAAGAAAGCATGGAAAGCATAAAATTATGTAAAGTACCCTCATCTTCTAGCAGAATTGGGAAGACGTCAAACCGATAAAGATGTTGTGTACGATGCAGTGACGTTCGTCATTAAAATGTATACCCCTGATTGTGAAAATTTAAATGTCCACGACCTTCGCGTTGATTTGTTCCCCAAGAAAGTCCCAGAGTCCTTACCACCAACCGAAGACGCACTTCGACTAAACATCAAACGTGCTCATTACCAGGCACTTATATGGTACAGTGCCTTAGAACCAGCACCAGAGCTACCATCCGTGCTTCAATGCGGATGGGAGCAAGCTCCAGGTGGTGAAATTCAATCAGTCTGGAGATCAATGCTTTCCATCCCTAAAGATAGCCAGAACTACTTACTTGCAAATGCAAAAACCAATATAAATTGAACATTTTGTGTGCCAAGAACCAAATTCCCTGTACAGGTGCCTGCGGCTGATCAGTAACTGGATGTAGCAATACCTCCAATCCCATGATCTACGACCATGAAAATGATGATGGAAACGACGACACTGAACTCGAAAGTGAATTTGACGTCTAAGACACTAAGGTAAGTGCTAGTTTGAGCTACATAATACACATATATATGCATTCATATATTAACTCCACGAAATATTTTCTACCTTTTCATGTCGACATGCGAGATTCGTGTGTGGAGAGATTGTCACTTGAGCCACCAGAAACACTATGTTCGATGAACAATTATATTTATTGTAGTACATGTACCTATCTTGTTTAGATATTTGATCTCTGATACGTGTATATCCATGCTTACCTGAATCATGGTACTGTCTACGGTGAGAGTAGTTATCAAAATAACGGGTGAAGTGTGACAGAATTGTCAGTGGGAAAGATCAGAAAGTGAGTTCAAGCAATACTTATGTGGAGTCCACCATGTAGTATATACATGTAATAAAATATTTTCTTATACTAAATTAACTCGAATAAAATTATATTCTTTAAATGTCAGACTAATATTTACTTAATATGCTGAATTAAGCAATCTTAGACAAAATCATTCGTTTTAGGTAAAGAATACTCATTAGAAAGGGCTCAGTACCGATATTTTCTAACTTTCAAGAAAAGGTGAAAAAAACTTCACCTTTCAACTATATAAATCAATTAAATACGTTTTTTAAAAATGTGTCACTTCATTTGGGGGTGCAAGGTGACATAAGGGGCCAATGAGTGCACAAGAGGTCAAATTCTACTAAGTTTTAAAAGTTACCTCCACATGGAATATGACCGGGGACCTAGGTACTATCGTATAAAACCGGTGGTTGCTTTTAAATTTACGATGACCGCGAACTCCTAAAAATGAGCCTCTTGAAAATTCTCTTCTAGACTAGTGTTCCTGTTTGTAGTTTAGTTTTTGTCCGGTACCAGGCCTTGGCGGATGCTAAAATATAATTACAAGATTTAAAGATAAGAATGGAGAACTGCACGGGTGGTCATCCATAAGAGGTCTGAGATCGATTCGGGGCAAGTTTTCATCACCCCTCTCTCCAAATACACTTTTATTACGCTTCACTTCAGGAACAACCCGCCCGCCGCCGCCACTCAGTAAGATCGTGCAATGTGTAACAAAGGCGGATGAACCGGACAAAAATGGAACCAGCTGGCCAATGGGTCTGTGAGTAGGAAAACCCTCAAAATATATTTATTATTGGATCTTGGAGCGTTGGGAGGAGCACTTATGAGGATGCCCAGTGCTCTAGAATTCTGGTTCCTGTTGTCAAAATCAAATCTCCAATCTCTCTCTCTTTCTCTCCCTCTCTCTCTTTCTCTCAGTATTTTCTCCTTATGGTGTTAAAATTACTTCCAGGCGTAGCTCGTAGTTAAACCTTTCGTCAGTTGTGACGTCATTCTAAATAGCTAAAGCTCATCCTCAAACGAAAAACTACATAATAATATTGATTTCATTCGCCTCTGTTGTGGATTTGGCAACATATAATACGTCACACTATAAGCCACATGGTTTTGCCTTTGTCACATCCAATGCATACATTCAAGGAAATACCTATGCAGGATAAATTTGTACAAGTATTGAAAATCAAGATCATGAGGAAGTTTGGTTATGTTTTATTGATCATAATTTAAAACTGTACAAAAGATTTGAACTTGATCTAAATAAAGGGAAATTATCAGGCAAAACGTCAAGGTCAAAAGGGAGTCACCAGTAGCTTCCCCTAATCATGTAAAGATACCATTCTTCTTCCTGTCTTTTCACTTTCTTAACCCCCCCCCCCCCCTTAGTTCTTTGGCGCTTATCAGCATTGACCTAGACTGATGAATACAGGCGGCTAGAACTAAACAGCCCTTTTATGGCTAAAGACCGTATAAGGCAAAAATCGTATCATACAATAAATAAATAAATAAATAAATCAAATCTCATCGAGTTCCTTTTTGGTTTATCGTGATTATAGGAACCTGTTCAACACAACCACACACACACACACACACACACACAATGAGAGATAGAGAAGGGAGGAGGGGAGAGAGAGACAGAGAGAATGACCGCCTGAAAGACAGTTAGACGGGCAAAGCCAGTGAGAGAGTGTGTGTGAAAAGGAGAGAGAAAGAGAAAGAGACAAACAGACAGAAAAGAGACGGATGGAGAGAATGAGACATGGAGACAGAGAGAGACAGAGAGAGAGAGATTGTAAGCCACATGGAAAAACAGAACATATTTTTCGTTTTATAAAACGAGATTAGAAGGCCAATTTGACCTACATTATACGGTGTTTTCTCTTAACTCTCACCCTGCGCGCTACCCGTAAAGCCCGCTGCACGGTCAGTGACCTTACTCACAGAGAATCTTATCTGGGGTCACTGACCCGTGCCGCTATGCAATGACCACAAACGCTGTCCACGTAGTTCTTTTTTTATTGATCGGTATGAAAACATTCGCTGCTATGCCTTATCACGCTTGATAATGAATTAACCAGCAAAACCTTAGTCTGTCAGTCTCTACTCTCTAACCAATGATCTGACTTATGATTCCAAGCTGACAGCTGTAGTTTTCGTGAGTACGAAGCATGATAACTAGCCACGCCCTTCCAAGCCCTACACAAATGGTTTCATCCTGATTGACATATATACTAATAAACCAATATGGGCATTTGGGGCAAAGATTATTTCAGAGCTTGTCTCTGATTGGTTCTTAGATACAGACAACTCCAGATGGTGGTCAGCTTGTGAGAAAATGAGATAATATTGCAAATTTGTTGAGCAACAGTTATCATGCCGATGTTACATCTTTTGAAAGTGTGAGGAGAGCCTTTGAAAGCTTAGTCTTTGTGATTCCGACCAGTGGTTCACTGGTTAACTTGTCCATGTCACAATGCCTTTGATTTAGAAGAGATAATAATAATAATAATAGTTCGTCCATCAGGTATGATGATGACCTTAACAACACCAGAGGAATAAAGAACAGAAATTGTTGAGAATTTCAACACATGGACAATAAAGAGAACTAAAGGACACAGAGGACAGAATGGAAAGACTGTTCTTTCATGACTTATGGCTTCTCATGTGACTGATAAGTCCTATTTTTGCCCTGCAGACCCTTCCGCATAAATGACAAGAGTGCTCCGTTGGTTCAGTACCACTGGGCCTTTTCTTGCGCCGTTCTCTTTTTTTGATAGCCTGCTGGACTCTGTCAGTTTCCCATGCTTTGCTGCCTCTGGTAAGGGCCGCCCTCCAATTTGCACGATCAAGCGAGAGCTTTTCCCACTCACTCACATCAATGGCAAAGGCCTTCAGTGATTGCTTGAGAGTGTCTTTGTAACGTCTCTTTGGGGCCCAACATTCCTCGTTCCATTGGAGAGCTCAGAGAAGAAGATTTGCTTAGGGAGTATGGAGTCGGGCATTCTGACATGTCCTGCCCAACGTAGCTGAATTTTTTTCAGGTGGTAGAAGATGCTCAATTCCTTGGCACGATTGAGGACCTCAGTGTCTGGAATTTTATCCTGCCATTTGATCCTTAGGATCTTTCTAAGGCAGGCCAGATGAAAGTGATTTAGCTTTCTGGCATGCGATTGGTACACTGTCCAGGTTTCAGCCCCATAGAGTAGGGTGGGAAGGACCACAGCATTGTACACTTTCAGCTTAGTGTCTGTGCGAATGCCGGTGTCACGAGCAGAGTTAGGGTCTTGGGGAGCATTCAACTGCACGAGAGGCAGCTAACTCACACTCGGACACAACCACACAAGAAAAGTATCAAATAACTAGAGCGTATATCTATGTCAGGCCGGTCAGGCCATCTTATTTAAATATTAATAAACAAAACAAAAGACAATAGAGGTATATGCAAAGCAATAAATTCTAATTACTAACTTAATCTATGATATTCATGTAACTATCGTTCCTTATTGAATGTACTGCAATCAATAGCAAATAGGTATATTATACGAAACTAGATATCAATCTAAAGTGACAGTGGAGTCGCCACTGGCCAGTCGCCAGGCAAACTCTCCATAAATCATATGGGCTTGAATGTTAGGAGAGCCCAGTACGTTCAAAGCCTACAAAAGCACACTTCGGCTTGTAGGTAATTAAGCAGTTGCAAAAGCCTATATATATATATATATATATATATATATGCACAATCACTATTCAATTCATCAACAATGTGCTATATTATTTCAATCATACTATGGAGATAGATCTATAATACGGGCCATTTGTTCGTCGAGTGCCAGCTGGGGTTTCCTTAGACTTCCCATGAGGCTGTGGTTCTCTTTCTATCTCCGAACGTGTATTATGCTTAAACAAATAGGATATATTACCGTTGGTCACGCCTACTGGTAGGCGCGAACATCAATAGAGCGCAGCGTGGGCTTTCAAAGGTCAGCCCACTCAGACCTTTCTTTCTAGAGCTCAGTCAGTCCGTTAGCAATGACTTCTAGTCTTCAAATCACAGTTCAGGAACTGGCCAACCGGAGATACTTCACGACACGATGCTTCTGCTCGTCTGTATTCGAAGAATCTGAACGTTACACGATGTTTTATACTATCTAACTACCCAGCAGTGCTAGTCCGCTGGCCCAATTAGTTCAGCAATCTCATTGGCCGAAACCTCCCACCATTTTAATTGTAGTAATACGTCTGCACTATTCTACCAGCCAGTTAACGTGCAAAAACTTGTCTAGTCATACTTAACAATGTCAACTATCCCCACCTTGTTTCACCCCTACTCCATTACTTATTAATCACGAACATTAAAACCGACAAGCGTGAATCTAACAGTTTAACTTTACATTTATTTACTCACCAACTATAATTCGCGAGGGCCGTTCAAGGCCACCAGCCAATTTCTCATGGCCCTGGTAAAACAACAACTCACTCTCTGCGTGAGTTTTAACAACATCCGAATCATGACACATCCCCCACCCCAGTTAAAATTTGCAATTTTAACGATATAAATTTTTGTCGTAAGGGGAAGGCATGAGTCGAGAAACTGCTCGAAAGGTGAACTTAACTAGGTAATAACTAAGAATACTACAAAAGTTGAAAAAAAACCCTACATAACGGTTATCATTGATGGACAAAACTTCATGAAAATCTTAAGGCTCCGTCCAAAAGTATATATCTCTCTGAGGATTAAATCTTACCTCTAAATACTTAGACATTAACAATCATAACTCTAAAATTTTAGAGTACAATACTGATCCTGTGCGAATGTCATCAGGAATGCATACATACAATGAATAATACTCCAGAAAAGATAACTATAGTAGCATCGATGGCATTAGTGGATCTGGACTCCTGGTCTGCCATGACTTCTCGTCCTCGACCCTGGGCAACAACGTCTGGTGTGGCCAAAATACGGGTCGACGTCAGTGAGATAGCTGTTGGATCAAAGGAAAGCACAGGGGTAGGTGAAAAGTATTCACAATGGGTGAACAATATGTGATACCATCCCTCGGTCTCAGAATGAGGTGCTAATCCTATCCAACCCCAGTACATATGACAGACCTAAATAGGAGAACAAAATTTCTGGGTCTATCACAACTACAAATTTCGGCATAGTTAAGCCCAATTAACATTAACAGAAGCGTCCGTAAGATAATTTAGTCTGATGTTCTCGTTCAAAATCCGCGTAGCCCTCGTCTTGAGTTAAGAATTACATAGCGCTTCTCGCATTTAACAATAATCTAGATATCAAATAACATTACACTTAAATTTTTCCAATATCCAATCCGGTATAGATGAGATGCCACGAGGCGATAGCAGTTAATTTAATGCGCCGTTTCCGTACGCAAGCCATGCACACGTCAAGTGTCACAGTCATCTCGGTAATATAGTCATAATCGGTTCAATTCAATATCCATATCGGGTATGTTCTTAGGTAACTCATCCACTGGCCACATGGATAGTCACAATCATAATCGGTTATTCTTACTTGTCATATATAGTATTACGTTAGATGGTCCACGAAACGCGGAAAACCATAGACATAATCGGTTGTATAAAAAACAACTCCACACTTCTCCAAAACTTCTTAAAACGCGACCACGCAGTGTCCTTTGTTACCACTGCAAAATATCTCAAAACGCGAACACGCAGTGTCCTCTGTTACCACTGCAAAATATCTCAAAACGCGAACACGCAGTGTCCTCTGTTACCACTGCAAAATATCTCAACACGCAGTGTACTACGTTACCACTGCCAAACATCTCTCAAATAATCGAAAAATACCAATATCATCCATCCCACGAGGCAATCTCATTATTGCTCTCCTCGGGTCGACGTCATACGCAGACGACTAAAAAAAAGTATCCTCAATATATATAATTCACATAGCTCTTATATTGATATCACCTCGACACTGATACAGACTCTTCCCCTGAGACAATTTATTGCTCCTTCGGGCGGCGGCACCAGCCGACAATAAAACCAATACTCACTATTCATCACTACCCCCAAAAAAGGTCACCTCCCTGAACAGTCTAATACTGTCCTCTCGGGAGCCCGTCAATTTAAAGACGAGATCGGTATAAATCAATAATTAGCAAGAACTGGCAGTGTACTCACAGCACGGATTCCAACAATTCAATAATAGTTGTCACTTAAACAGTGTTGTCACTCCACAGCACAGGAGGGTTAATTCTTAACTTTTCCCTCTCACCAAGCCAAGTTACCTCTAAAAACCGCTCAACGTGTCAAAACACGTGAATCAATGGAAGTATGTAATCAAAAAAAAGAAAAAAATACGTGTAACCAAGAAAGATAAATACTATTTCACGAATGTATAAAAAGATACATTACAAACAAGACGCAAGAGTAACAGAACGAACGATAAATTAGAATAAGACGCTAGACTAACAGAAAGCACGAACGACAACAGACCTGACTAACCTGAAACTATCTACAGAAAGGTAAGAAAAAGAACAGGAGAGACGTCTTCCTAAAAGTACGAGGAAGATAGAACGCTAACAATCTATACGAATAACAGGTCCCTACAGAACTATTCAAGGCAAAGCAAATCTCCTATCCGTTTTAAACGCCATCTAGATCTGCTAGTCTGGCAAAAAGAGGTATGCTGAGTCTCGATTCCTTCCAACCACCCGCGTATCTAATCTAAACACAAAAGAAAAATAATGCCTGTCAAAAGTAGGGGAGCTGGAACGACGAACCCCTCAAACGAAGACTAATACAGATGGTTCACTTAACTGGGTGAAATGGACTGGCTCTTCCCCTGGTCCACAGCGCTGGTCTTGTCTCTTCCTGTTGCTAGCTGTCAGTCCCTCGTAGTGGTCCCAGGATCAGTGACGAGAGGACATGCCAGACATGTGGGGGAGAAACAAAAAAAATTAGCAGTATACAAAACTATAAACTACAAAAATAACATAAATAACAGTGGGGTCTAGAGTGGTATCCCTGCAGATGTTGACGGGATCCTCTTCAGATGTCAGTTCAGATGTCAGTGGGTGACGGGTCCTCTTCAGGTGTTAGTGGGGTCCTGTAGATGTCCCCTCCAGATGTCACGAGCAGAGTTAGGGTCTTGGGGAGCATTCGATTGCACGAGAGGCAGCTAACTCACACTCGGACACAACCACACAAGAAAAGTATCAAATAACTAGAGCGTATATCTATGTCAGGCCGGTCAGGCCATCTTATTTAAATATTAATAAACAAAACAAAAGACAATAGAGTTATATTCAAAGCAATAAATTCTAATTACTAACTTAATCTATAATATTCATGTAACTATCGTTCCTTATTGAATGTACTGCAATCAATAGCAAATAGGTATATTATACGAAACTAGATATCAATCTAAAGTGACAGTGGAGTCGCCACTGGCCAGTCGCCAGGCAAACTCTCCATAAATCATATGGGCTTGAATGTTAGGAGAGCCCAGTACGTTCAAAGCCTACAAAAGCACACTTCGGCTTGTAGGTAATTAAGCAGTTGCAAAAGACTATATATATATATATATATGCACAATCACTATTCAATTCATCAACAATGTGCTATATTATTTCAATCATACTATGGAGATAAATCTATAATACGGGCCATTCGTTCGTCGAGTGCCAGCTGGGGTTTCCTTAGACTTCCTATGAGGCTGTGGTTCTCTTTCTATCTCCGAACGTGTATTATGCTTAAACAAATAGGATATATTACCGTTGGTCACGCCTACTGGTAGGCGCGAACATCAATAGAGCGCAGCGTGGGCTTCCAAAGGTCAGCCCACTCAGACCTTTCTTTCTAGAGCTCAGTCAGTCCGTTAGCAATGACTTCTAGTCTTCAAATCACAGTTCAGGTACTGGCCAACCGGAGATACTTCACGACACGATGCTTCTGCTCGTCTGTATTCGAAAAATCTGAACGTTACACGATGTTTTATACTATCTAACTACCCAGCAGTGCTAGTCCGCTGGCCCAATTAGTTCAGCAATCTCATTGGCCGAAACCTCCCACCATTTTAATTGTAGTAATACGTCTGCACTATTCTACCAGCCAGTTAACGTGCAAAAACTTGTCTAGTCATACTTAACAATGTCAACTATCCCCACCTTGTTTCAACCCTACTCCATTACTTATTAATCACGAACATTAAAACCGACAAGCGTGAATCTAACAGTTTAACTTTACATTTATTTACTCACCAACTATAATTCGCGAGGGCCGTTCAAGGCCACCAGCCAATTTCTCATGGCCCTGGTAAAACAACAACTCACTCTCTGCGTGAGTTTTAACCACATCCGAATCATGACAGCCGGCGACATCCCATACTCTCTTTCGAAGCCTGCCAAATGCAGAGCTGGCTTTGCTGATTCTTGTGAGAATTTCAGTATCAACACGAGCCGCGGAAGACAGTGTACTGCCAAGATAGGTGAAGTTCTCCGACACCTTCAGAAGACTGTCATGGACTTTGATATTTGGGGTCACAGGATACTTCTCGTCTGGAGTAGGCTGATGGAGCACTTCCGTCTTCTTTGTGCTTATTGTGAGGCCAAAGTTGTCACAGGCACTAGAGAACTTATCAACACAGTTTTGCATGCTATCCTCATCGTGTGCCAGAAGTGCACAATCATCAGCAAATAGTAGGTCACAGACTTGATTACTTTTGGTTTTGGTTTTTGCCTCAAGTCTCCTGAGGTTGAATAGACTTGAAAAGGTGATATTACAACAACTAATGTGTCATTTGAGAAATAATGACCTGTTGGAACCATTTCAATCTGCTTACAGAAGTAACCACAATACTGAAACTGCACTATTAAGAATCATGAATGACATATTAGTAAAGGCAGATTCTGGAAATATTACTCTGCTAAATTTGTTGGATCTATCAGCAGCGTTCGACACCATCGATCACGAAATCCTGCTCAGAAGGCTAGAAACATCGTTTGGAATCAGAGGGGTCGCCCTTAAATGGGTCGAATCTTATCTGTCAAATCGCCACCAATTTGTTGTAACCAACAAAATAAGATCTTTTTCCTATGCGCTTCAGTATGGCGTACCACAAGGCTCGGTGCTTGGTCCTATTTTGTTTACTATCTATACTATTCCACTTGTAGATGAAATAAAGAAATTTAATTTACAACATCATTTCTATGCTGATGATACCCAGCTCTACAGTTCTGCCTTGCCATGCGATGTTGACAGCCTTCTGCAGCAGGCTGGAAACTGTATAACAGAAATTAAAAGCTGGATGAACCAAAACAAACTGGCTCTAAATGAGGATAAACCTGAGGTTATTTTATTAGGCCGTGAGCGGGTTCTGCAAGAAGTGGGCAGAACTGAGATGATAATTGGCACTAATTCAATAGAAATTTCAAAAAAAGTAAAAAACCTAGGGGTTTACATTGATTCAAATCTTTCTATGTAATCTCAGGTTAGTCACCTCATTCGCATTCTATACATGGAAATCTGGAAAATCGGTAAAATCAGACATCTTATTTCGACTGAAACTGCGGCTGTTTTAGTAAATTCTTTTGTACTTTCAAAGCTTGACTATTGCAAATCCCTTTTGGCTGGAATTTCACAAAAAAATATTAGAAAACTCCAAATTGCTCAAAACAATGCAGCGAGACTTGTTTTGAAGAAAAAGAAAAGAGACTCAGCCCTGCCACTTCTGCAGAGTTTGCACTGGCTGCCAGTCGAGAAAAGAATAATGTACAAATTGTCATCCATTTGTCACAAATGTGTCAATAATACTGCTCCATCGTACCTAGTTGATTTAACTGATTACTATGTTCCATCTCGTCAACTAAGATCATCATCTGACACTACAAAATTGAAAGTACCTAAAATGACTCTGTCCACTATAGGAGAAAACTCCTTTTCATTTCTTGGCCCTACCATCTGGAACACTCTTCCAAAGACAACCAGGGAAATTAATGACATTGGTTCTTTCAAACGCCATCTGAAGACCCATTTCTTTCAGACAAACTAGGCTAGATGTTTTTCGGCAGCAACAAGAGTAAATATTTTTGAATTTCTTTTGTGTATGCGTGTGTGTGTGTGTGTGTAAGAGTTTGTTAAAGCGCCCAGAGCTTGTCATCGACGGGGTTGGGCGCTATATAAATGCAATATATTATTATTATTATTATGCTTATCCCTTGAGGAGGAGAGCTAAAGTCTTCTTGTAGCATTGCAGAGAACATGATGCTGAACAGAGTTGGGGCTAAGACACAACCCTGTTTTATCCCATTTGTGACAGCAAAGGGCTCTGAAACACTGCCGTTGCTTTTGACTGCAGCTTGCATGCCATCATGAAACTGGCGCACTATTGTGATGAATTCGGGTGGACACCCAATCTTCGCCAAGATTTTCCAGAGGCCTTCACGACACACTGTGTCAAATGCTTTTGTGAGGTCAACAAATGTGATATACAGCGCTTTATTTTGTTCCATGCATTTTTCCTGAATCTGTCTGGCAGCAAAAATCATATCCGCCGTTCCCCTCTCTTTACGAAAGCCACATTGGCTCTCGGGAAGCAAGTCATTTGACGAGAGGTGATCAAGAAGGCGATTCAGAAACATTCTTGCCAATATTTTGCCAGCAATTGAAAGTAGAGAGATTCCCCGATGGTTGTCACAGACTTGGCTGTCCCCTTTGTTTTTGTACAGATGGATGATTGAAGCATCTTTGAAGTCCTGTGGCAGCTTCCCTGCTTTCAACATATGATTGAACAACTCGGTCAACCTTTCAATAAGCTTTTCTCCACCGAAGGCATACACCTCAGCAGGAATTGAATCCACGCCTGGTGATTTGTTAAAGGAAATCTGATTTGTGGCAGTTCGGGTCTCATTTGCTGTGAATGGCTTGGCAAGAGCTGCATTAATAGGAGTCTGAGGGAGGCGGTCAATGGACTCAGTATTTATATTTGATGGCCGATTTAGCACACCTCCGAAATGTTCTGCCCAACGCTGAGTTATGGCATTCAATTCAACAATGCGTGTTGAACCATCTGACACAAGAAGAGGCGTAGTGCCAGAGCGGGATGGTCCAAACACAGCTTGGAGGCTCTCAAAGAACTTTCTAGTGTTGTTTGTGTCGGCATATTTCTGAGTTTCTCTTACTCGCTCTTCTAGCCAGTCATTTTTCATTTTCCTCAGCTTCTTCTGGAGTACACCCTTACATGCACGCAGTGCATCAGCTTTTGCTGTGGAAGAGGGGTCACTGCAGTGAGCTTGGATGAGACTATTTTTTTCTTTGATGAGCACTTTGATTTCATTATCATTATCATTGTCCTCCACTAGAAGAGATACGGTGAACAATAACACGGTGGTTACGTCTCAAAAAGGTCAATGACCTGATGCGTGAAAATACGGCTTGCGCGTGGCGCGGTCAGCTTGACCTGGGCGACTTTTGCCGCCCGTGCAGCGTGAGCGCTTGCAAATCAATACCGACTTTTGCCGCCCCGCGCAGGGTTATGGTTAAAACGGCAGTACATCCCAGAGAGCCGCAAAGATCCAAGTATTCAGGACCAAGAGCATTAACCTGGGGCTCTCGAGAAACAAAAGCCTAAGCCCTGATTAAAATGGTGAGATGATTGGAATAATATTTACGGAAAGAAATTTAATTATTGACAACTTGGGTAAGTGTTTTTAACCCCAGTCCTGCGCAAAGCCATCATGGAGGCTTGCGCCCTCAAACCGGGAAGCACGCGAGGCCACGTTATTGCTCCTCATATTGTAACCTCTGTCCTGCGCAAAGTCACTTTTGTGGCATGGCAACTCCACGTCTTCTGTTTCTTTACTTGGTTGCTCCTAATGATCGTTTTCTTACGCCAATTCCGGTTGTTAATTTTATTTATCCTGTCACCCCTACTACATCTAACAAAATGGTAACAGTAGTATGTCAAAAATACCTTTCTAGGCCATCTTTAAAATATATAAAAATTCACCCTCTATTAACACATAAACAAATAAAAATTAAGCTTTTTCAAAAAAATAAAACATAAAGAGTTTTAAGCTCTCAATAATCCCAATCCCCTAAAACTCTCTCACCATAAACCCCCGAGTTTTAGAGGGAATAATTGCTAGAATTGGTGTAAGCAAAGGAGTATTTATTTTAAAAGTCAAGAATTGTTTTGTTGTAACCAAATGAGTTTTTATTCTAAAATCAAAGACCGTTTAAAATTTTTTAAATACGTTTAATTCCACTTCCTATTAAATTATTTAATATTTGTTTTGAGTTCGGAGATAGAACTCCGTTCATTTCTGGACTATTTAATAATTGTTCTGAATTACTTTTTATATCGTTTACTTTTTTTGATTTAAAACTAAAAATTTCTTAACAGCTTTTTGTCCTAAGTCAGTTGCTGTTTTTTTTACATTTGATGCTACTTCTTTTGCAGTATCTTGCATAACTTTGCTAGTAACCGCTGAAATTAAAGAATAAAATATACCTGATCCTTTATAATATTTTTTAAAAATACTATATCCTCCATAAACATATTTTCTTTTGTTGTTTTTATTTATTACCAACATCGTCGATTCTATATAGCAATTTTTAACTGTAATTTTTTATACTCATTAGTGTTAATACTTTTTTTGTCTATATAACTCATCTAAAATACTTACAGTTTCATTTACAACACCTGTATTTCCTGCTTCTTTACTAGCTATTAATAATGATAATCTCTGTATTAAAGCATTAGGATCTGACGGAAGAAATCCTGTTCCGGAATAAATTATAACAGGACCTAATTCTAAACTTTTTTGACTTGAATCATCATCAAATTTATAAAGTTGTTTATTTTCCCAAATTGGTTTTATGATATTCATGTATTTCTGTCCTCCACTAGATTTAGGTCTTGGATTATTAGGACCATTATTTTGTTTTATGGCATTAGTAGAAAATAAAGTACGTGCATAATTGGCTTTATCCTCATCTAAAAAAATTTGAGGATCTCTACTAGTTATTAATTCCCACAAACCAGGTGTTCCTTTAATATTTATCTTCTCCAATAATAATATCATCATCATCAACTTTTATTTCTTTATTTCCAATATAAAATTTGTTATCTAAAGAATAAATTCCAAAGGTTTTATCCGCATTAGTTGTACCTAAGTATTTCTTTAAATATGTTGCTGCTGTCGGACCAATTTGTTGTATTGGAGAAGAGGCAATTGCTTGTAATGCAGGTTGACTTTGTTCTATAGCAAGTGGAGTATTAAATTTAATTTCTTGTAAAACTTTCTCAGTTTCTTCTGTTGCTTTTTGTGTACTTTCCGTGATAGGAGAAAATACTTTGGAAAATTCTCTTTTCATTTCAATATCTCCTACTCTTTTGCTTAAGTTACTTAATTGAATATTTCTTTTGGTTTTTAAAAATTCATTAACAGGAGCTTCACGTTTTGAAGGATCTTCAATTTTTAAAAAAGACATTTTTAATGGAATAAAAATCAAACAATTTTTAAAATAAAAAATTAAACCACTTTTATATTATAAGTTTTTTTAAAATTTTTTTAATGGTTCATCTATATTTAATTCTGGATCACTTACTTTTTTATTTTTTATTGCATTTTTCATTTCTCTAAATTTTTTTTCTTCATCTAAAATAAGTTTGAATTCTTCATCAGATGTTTCCGTCTTCAAGCGCATCAGAAATATAAGTTTGAATTGTATTAAGTTTTGATTCCAATAAAAATAATATTTTCTGATGTTTATCAGCTTTATGTTGTAATTTTTTATTTAAATATCTTAAAAATATACTTAATAAACCTGTACCTATTGAAAGACCTTCTATAATAATAGCTGCAGGAATGTTAACCACTGTAGATAAAAGTAATACTCCTGTTGTTCCCATTCCAATGGCTACAGTTTTTAAAGTTACATCAGTTCCATCAATTATATTTAAAGCTTTTGAATATTTCTTAACTGTTATTCTTTTGTTTTCTTTAGTTTTTTTCAAAAGAATTTTGAATATCAAGAATTTTTGTCATTCTATAAACCGAAGCTTCCATTTTTATAATATTTTTTTTTTACTTTTTGGTTAAACCAAAACAATTCTTGACTTTTAGAATAAATACTCTTTTTGGTTATCCAATCATATTTTTTTTTATAAAATCATATATAAAAACGGAATAACTTTTAACCAAATCGCTCAAAAAACCTTCACCATTATAAACTTGTCCTTCTCGTTTTAAATACAATCCATCTCCATGAAATTCACTACCGCTTCCTTTTACAGTTCCTAAATATAAACCTTTTCCATCAGTTTCAATTTGACAGAGACATCCACCTTTTTGTAAATACAATCCCTCTCCTAGTCAAAATTGGGCAAAAAGAAAAGGTTGTATGTTGCGAAGCCCCGCGTGAGAAAAAAGGCGAAAGCCGAAAATTTATGCATTTTCTGTCTTCTCTTCAGTTTGCTTTGTACTGTTTGGGTTTTATTTCTCACGCGGGGCTTCGCAACATACAACCTTTTCTTTTTGCCCAATTTTGACTTTGCTTATAGCCCTGCTGCGACCCCACAGTTTTTCTGTGGTTTTTATGATATTTCGTGAATCCCTCTCCTAATAATTTTTGAACACCACTACTTGCTAAACCCGTAAGCCCGCCTATTCCGATAGCTTTTGCTACTGATGGAACAACTTTAGATAACAATGGGAGTGCCATTCTAGCAAGAGCAGCCAGAAACCCTTCTTCAATTTTCATGTTATATTTTATTTGTTTTCTACTTAGAGTAATATCAGCTCCTTTATTTTGATTAAGTGATTTATGCAGTTTGTTTTTTTGTCTTTGTGTTAAAGCTATAACATCATTTCCAGGTTCTTTAATTCTAATAGTAACAGGAAGATTATCTTTCATAGCTCTTTGAATTTTTTCTTTCTGATTATCAGAAATATTTAATTGAACTTTTTCATACGTCATTTTTAAAGAATAAATTTTAACGTCAACTTCGCGTTACGTTCAACTTTATGTTACGTTAAAACTTGGTTCGTTGTAATTCCTTTTCATAAAAAGAATCAATAATTTCTTCATCATCTAAATCTTTTATTTTGTAAGTAATTGGATTTGTATATAAAATTTTATCTATTGTAAATATTTCTTTTGTCCATTTTGGTGTGTAACCTTTTTCAAAAAATTGTTCCTTCCTTGTAATTCTAACTCTATCACCTAATTTAAATTTAGACAATAATTGTTTCTTTGTCTCTTCAGAACCAGCAAAGCTGCGACTTCGTCGATCATATAAATTTCTATACATGGTTATTTCATTTTCTTTTTTACTTCATTCAACAGGAGTCATTTTTATTGATGAATGATAGGTGTTATTATAATCATTTACTAAATCATCTAAAACATCTATATATTTCGTAACACCATTCGCCGTGAAATATTTAAACATTTTTCTTTCATTGTTCGGTTCCATCTTTCCACTACAGAACTTTTCTCTTCATTCTCTGTGGAATAGATTTCTTTGAAAAGACTCTTAACATGTTTATTATATAATTCACTTCCTTTATCAACCCATAATTTTTCTGGATGTCTGCTTATCTTTTTAAATCCTTTAGCAACTGTTATTCCGTTTTTATTTTTTAAAGGAATCATCCAACCATATTTTGAGAAAACATCAATAACAGCAAGAATATATTTAAATCCTTTGTTTTGCTTAGAATAAGCAGACATGTCAACTAAATCAGCAGCCCATATTTTATCAATTCCATTAATAACCAGTTTGTGAAGTTCTTCTGCTAAATCACTCGTAAAGCGTTGTTTAATACCAACGGAGTTGGAGCTCTGCTTATCAATGGAGTCGAAGCTCTGCTTATCAACGGAGTTGTAGCTTTTTTTAAAATCAACGGAGTTGTAGCTTTTTTTAAAATCAACGGAGTTGCAGCTTTTTTTTTTTCCGCCCATTCCAAAAGTTTTTTTCAATTTAATAATAGGTTCAACAATATTTCTATCTATTCTTTCTCTTAAGGTTGGTTTTAAAATAACATCTAAAGACTGTATCATCTTTTTATCACATACTTCATTTCTGGTTTTAGTATCTTGATTTTGTAAATAACAAATATCGTGATGCATTGCGGCTTCATCAACTCTATTAATGCGTTTACTCCAAGATTTTGGTGTAAATTTTGTTGTTCCATCAGACAAAATTTCGGAATTCAACCGTTTTTTTAAATTGGTTCCCGGTCCTGTAAAATTATGACCTGGCAAATGCATTTCAAAAGGAAATTTGTTGATGATTTTGTTGGCTATGCCTCGGCCTTCAATTGGTGGTGTAACCAAGGGAGTATTTATTCTAAAAGTCAGAGACCGTGTTGGTGTAAATTTAGTTTTAGTGCTTCCACAAATTACACATTCGCCTTTTAACACATTTATATTAATTCTTTGTTTTAACTTGTTCAATACTTGTAGTATCGGTTTGCTTTTTACATTTTACACAATACATGAATGGAGTTTTACTTTCAGTAATCACCGGAGTTCTACCTTCAGCCATTTTTAATATATATAAAATGGAAAAAAATTGCAACAAGCAAAGCTTGGATTCGAAGAATTGCAAATCTTGTTTCATTCGAAAAACTCTTGATTTATTTTACAAGGAAAGAGAAAGTTCAGATGGTCATAAAGCAAAAGGTAAAGAATGTATGAAACTTCAAAAACATTTGCATTATGTAAGAAATAAGGAAAAATATAAACAAGCATATCGAGAATTTATGAAAAGAAATCCCGATTATCGCAAGTCTATTAAAAATAATTCTTAAAAAATGGTCGAAAAAACTTTCAAAGATATTATCAAAGAAACTATTATCGATGATGTAAAAGAAAAGAATACTTCTAGATATTTCAAATTAATTAAGGAAAGAGTGAGAAAACTTGTTGAAGATTTTAAAGACAATAAAACGGTAAAAGTTAAATTAATAATAACTTCTGAATTTAATACTCCTTTGGCGTTTGATATTATTGAAGCACATTATAATCCAAAACAATTAGGTACTATAAATTCCATGAATGAGTTTAATAAATTTTATGATTCCATTGAGGAAAAGTTTGATGCTTGGGTTGCTGAATTTCAAGATAGAGGATCTGGACATGTCTTTAATCAAATTATTAAAACAAATGTAAAACTTTATAAAACTAAAACTTTAAGAGGTTCTTCTTATATTCCTACTCCGTTTAAAAGTAAAAATATTATCAATGTTCAAAATAAAAAAGATAATAAATGTTTTCTTTGGTCTATATTAGCTAAATTATATCCTGCTGATGATCATGTTCACAGACTCTCAAATTATTCGCCTTATGAAAATAGTTGGAATATGGATGGAATTAAATATCCAGTTAAAATAAAAGATATTCCTAAATTTGAAAAACAAAATCAAATTTCGACTTCGTCGACCAGAAAAGCTGCAATTTCGATAAATGTTTTTGCATTAGAAAAACCAGAAGATAAATATTCTATATATCCAATTTATACTAGTTGCAATTACCAGCAAAGCTGCGACTCCATCGAAAAACAAAGCTGCAATTTCATTGATCTCCTATATTTAGAAGATGATGGAAATACTCATTACTGTCTTATAAAAAATTTAGAAAGTTTAATAGCAGATAAATCTACAAACAAAACTTTTATCTGCAGGAATTGTATGAATGTATTTACAACATCTAATTCTTTAGATAACCATAAAGAGAAATGCTTAAATCACAAAATGTGTAAGACAATCCTTCCAAAAGAAGGTGATAATATTTTACAATTTACAAATCATCATTTTAAATCTAGATTACCGATAGTTTTCTACTGTGATTTTGAATCATGTAATAAAAGGATATCTACGGCACAACCAAATCCAAATGAACCTTATGAAAATAAACTTTTTAAACAAGAAGCTATTAGTTTTGGAATGTATATAAAATCCGATTATGAAAATCTATGTCCTTCCGTTTATCATACTTATACCGGAGAAGATGCAAAAGAAAAGTTTGTCGAATTACTTATGATATACTATCGTGATATTTGTAAAAAAAACTAAATTACTACAAAAAAGCTAAAGCTAAATTAACTTATGCCCAAGAAAAAGAATTTAATGAAGCAACAAACTGTTATATTTGTAATGTTAAATTTTCTGATGACAAGGTAAGAGAGCACAATCATTACAATGGTAAGTATCGAGGAGCTGCTTGTCAATTCTTTTAATACCAAAGAAGGAAAACAATCTAAAGTAATTCCAGTATTTTTTCACAATGGCAGCGGTTATGATTTTCATTTCATAATAGAAGAAATAATGAAATATGAAGATAAATACAATAAACTTTCATTGCTTGCTAAAACATCTGAAGAATATATTTCATTTGAATACGGAAATTATTACAGAAAATTAAGATTCCTGGATGGTTATAGGTTTTTATCAAATTCTTTGGATGGTATCGAAAAATCTATGGATGATTTCAAAATCTTGAAAGAACATTTTCCGGAGAATTCTGATTTGCTCAAAAGAAAAGGTGTTTATCCTTATGAATATGTTGATTCAATTAATCGATTAAAAGAAAAACAATTACCTCCTTTATACAACGATACAGAAATTTCTCCTTGGTTTTCAACTTTAAGAAAAGAAGGAATTTCAGAAGAAGAATACCAACATGCTCTAAATGTTTGGAATACTTTTGAATGTAAAACTTTACAAGATTATCATGATTTGTATCTAAAAACAGATGTGTTGCTTTTAGCCGATGTATTTGAAAAGTTTAGAGAATTTTTCCTAACCAATCATGCAATTGATCCGTGTTATTGTTTCTCTGCTCCTGGATTAACTTGGCAATGTGGGTTAAAATATATGGGAATTAAACTAGAATTATTAACAGATTTAGATATGCTACTAATGTTTGAGAAGGGAATAAGAGGTGGTTATTCAGGAGTTTTAGGACCTCGGTATGTAAAAGCTAACAATAAGTATTTACCAGATTATGACCCTAAAAAGAGATCAAATTATTTACTGTACCTCGATGCAAATAATTGATATGGAGGTGGAATGTCAGAACCTTTGCCGGTTGGAGATTTTAAATGGGAGGATGAAACATTCCTAAAGGAGGTTCCTGAAGGAAGAGGATATATTATCGAATGTGATCTTGATTACACAGTTAAAGCAAAAGTAAACACCAAAAGATTTCCTTTAGCTCCAGAGAAACTAAAAATAAATGAAGACGATTTAAGCGATTTGCAAAAATACTATTTACAATTAGAAAACAAAAAAGTAGGAAATGTAGAAAAATTGATACTAAATTTAAAAAATAAAAAGAACTATACTATACATTACAAATTATTAGAATGTTTTAAATCCCTTGGATTAGGAATTTCTAAAGTTCACAGAATAATTTCTTTTAAAGAAAGATCTTGGTTAAAAGAATACATCGATTTTAATACCAATCAAAGAACTAAGTCAAAATCAGACTTTGAAAAGAATCTTTGGAAATTAATGAATAATGCATTTTATATAACATCAATAAAATTTAATAAACCAATTTATTTAGGAATGTGTGTTCTTGATTACTCTAAGTTGTTTATGTATCAATTTTATTACAATGTTGTTAATGAACTATGGAAATCTAATGAAGTTGTCGGATTTGATACCGATTCATACTTTCTAAATATCAGAACTGAAGATGTTTATGAAGATATGAAAAAAATAATAGATGATTTAGATACAAGTGATTATCCAAAAGATCATTTTCTTCATTCAACTAAAAATAAAAAATTTATTAATAAATTCAAAGATGAACTAAATGGTAAAGTTATGAGTGAAATAGTTTTTCTTAGAAGTAAAGCATATACATATAAAGTTGTTGATGAACCAACGTGTAAAAAAGTAAAAGGTATTTCAAAAAACAACAATTAATAAAGATGTTACATTTGAAGATTACAAAAATTGTTTATTTAATAATGAAATTAATTATAAAAAGATGAATGTACTAAATTCTGATAAACATGAAATGTACATAAAAGAAAGAAATAAGAAAGCTCTAAGTCCTTATGATGATAAACGATATATACTTGATGATGGTATTAAAACTCTTCCATATTCTGATAAGCACACTAATATTGTATATGAAATGGTAGAGAAGGTTAACTTCGACTCCGTCGATTAGCAAACCTTTAATTTTGTATAACTGACATTTTCATTCCATCAGATTGAAATGAAATGATTTTATCAGAAATAACTAAAGCATAAGCTGTGGTATCTATAGAAACATTTTTATTAAATGTAGCCTTAACCATTATATCAGTTATGCTATTTTTTAACCTTTCACTTTGTTTTGAAACATCGAAAACAAATAACGGATAAAGCGTTTGATAATCAATAGTGGTAATAGTTGGATTGCTAACTAATTCATCTATATCATAAAATTTTGATTTAAATGATGCAGCATCATTATATACTCTAGAGAATTGAAACTTAGGGAATGATAGTTGATAATCAGATTCTGGATAACGCCTAGAATTTAACTGAACATTAATATTTCTCACATCCAGATTTTTGAATAGTGATGCATTTTCTTTTTGATCAGGTCTATTTTTGGTTTGAAAAGCTATTATGATCCACCTAGGTTTTTCGGGAGAAGCTTTTACAGATAACCTCCATGAAAACTGGGTTCCTATAGGAACTGTTATTGAATCACATTGTCTGCTTCTATAACCAACATTTAATTTTGCGTTTGATTCAATAATTTTATATAATTCAAACGTTTGTTGATCTGCTGGTAAAACATGTGGAACATACCATGAGATTTTATCAAGAGTAACTTTTCCTTCGGCAGCTTTATCATCTTTATAAATTGCAATATTTGAATCTGGCCTTTTGTACAGAGTAAGTTGTTGAATAAATCCATAAAGAATTTTATCATAATCCTCTGCGAAACCGAAAATGTATTTCAGAGGAATTAGAAAGGAAAATGTTCCTTTAGGATCAGGATATTTTAGCAATATCTTTTGACTTGTATCAAAACCTTCATTATTGTTAATTTGGTTGTTAGTATCTTTTATCCACAATGAATTAAATCGTTGTGATTTTGAAGTATACTTGAGCAATCCTAACATTGTTGTTCCTCGTCCTGGATGGTTTAAATTTTCAATTTCTTGTCCTGATAACTGATATTTTATAAAATTAAGCAAATACATTATGCCATTATTACATAAAGTTATTTTATCATCAGCAGCATATAATGTTCCATCTGTTTTTGTAAGTCTACCTTCAATTATTATATAGCTTTCACTTGGATGAGTAAAAATATCTTGCAATTCAATATTTATTCTAATTTCTCCTCCACTGTTTAAATAGGACTGTATTCATGGTATTCATATTGTTCAATACTTTCATCTACTTTAAAATCTTCTTTAATTTCAAAAATGTCTTCCATTTTAATAGTATCTAATTTGAGCATTTGTAACAGGTGTTGCTATAATTCTTATTCTACTAATTGCATTTTTTAAAATAAAAAACGAATAAAATTTGATTAGATTTTACACCATCGAATATAAATTTAGAAAAACTTTTAACTAGTTTCTTTTCTTTATTTTCTTCTATAGTTAACCGATTTATAATAGCAGTGGAAGTTTCCGAGGTATTCTTAAAAAGCAAAATATCTTGAGGATCATTTAAGTCCATTTCCATAAGTCCTTTATTGAAATAAAAAAAATTTTCAGAATCTTCAGAATTTTCATAAACAAAATAACTTTTTCCATTAATTCTTTCATATCTTACAGTTATAAAGGTAATTTTATTTACACGCATTAAACCATCATTTTTATGTTATTGAGTGATTTTCACCATTAACTGGTTTAATATCAATATCCCATTCAGGTTTTTTAGGAAATTCAACTCTACTATATATTCCATTTTTCTTTAATTGAAAACAATATAAATCGTTTAGTTCTCCAACAGATAAAAAACCATCAACATTTTCTAAATCTTCTAAGTTCACTGCATGGTTATTAAGCGGAGTAATTTTTTTTTTTTTCCATTTCTTTTACAAATAATTTATTTCATCTAAAGTTACTGGTAACTGTGTAAATCTTATCCGATGAATTATAAACTCTTTGTAAAGGAGAATATTTTTAAAACTAACATCACCGTCTTTTTTGTCGGTTTTCAATTCATTAAGATTATTTCGGATTTTGTAATCATCTGGTTGTTTTTTTTACAATTATCCGAAAATCTTTTGAATTTCCCGAATAAATTATTTGTAATCCATCCATAATTTCTAATTTGTCATCAAAAGATTCTAAAACTTGACTTTCCATAATTAAAGTTGAACCCAATGGAAATTCAAGATTCTTTTTTTCATTCTCAAATTCACAATTAAAAGTTAGAATGGTGCGTAGCCCATCCTTACCGTTTGAAAGATAATATTCCTCATCATAGCGTTTTAAAACTGTTGTCTCTCTACATCTAGGAAGTGGAACCAAACTTCCTATAATTCGACCAGAGTTGTAAACTTTTAGTAATATTTTGTTATTTCCTTTAGTTGATACTTTATCACTTCTTAATTGAATATCAACATCCCATTCGTGTTTGGCTGGTATTACTTTAAGTTTTCCATCAACATTTATAAGATTCACAGGTTTATCTTTTACTTCACTTATAAATTTAGGAGGTGGGGAATCTACAATTTCATTTCCAACATATATACCTTCTTCATTTAATTTGAAACAATATATAGAATCTTTCTTTCCATTTCCATTAAAACCTTCTACATTTTTTAAATCATCTAGATTGGTTGCATACCTACTAAATGGAACTATAATTGTTGATGAAATGTCTCCACTGAGCATAAGACCAAACTTATCCACCATTTTTGAAGAAAAAAATTTATACAGGCTTTCTTAATACAAACTATTAGTAATTTCTTGAAAACTTTTTCCTTCTGATAATTCTTTTAAAACATACAAACTCAAATGCCCACAAATTACTGTGTTCGGATCTTGTACTTGATTAGTAGAATATTGACTATCTCCTTTTTTCTCTCTAAGATATTTGATTATTTCTAAAGGAGGTTGAATTCCATAACTGTCAAAATAAATTTTACTGTGTTCATCACAATACCAAGCGACCCAATTAGTTCCTCCTTTCGTTCCATCACCTAAGTTCAGTATTCCACATTCTTTTCTTCTCGGTTTTTCAGGTAATTCAGTTCTTAAAAAAACACCTCTAAAATTAGGAATTTTTAATTTCTTAACAGCTTTTAAAATATCGAAATTGGATAGTGCCATTTTAAATGATCAAATTTCTCCAATATTAAATCTTATGACGACAGTTTCTCCTCTTAAATTTAAAGGTTTATCATTTTGATCTGTAATTTTAATCTCTAAGTTATTTATCGTTTTCATAGCTATCGGTAGAAAAACAAGATTTTTAGGTTTTTCAACTATTTTATATCCCGGAGATATATTTGGGAAAAAAGAATAAATAACCGGAACGGATGTACCATTAACTATACTTCCGTTTATAATATTCAAATGAACTAGAATACTATTAACGCTAAGAATGTTTACAATGTTTTCAGATTCATGAGTTCCCGATTCATATATTTCATGATGAAATCCTAATAAATCAGCTAAGGTATTGTTTTCTTTAAAACTTACTTTATAATCTTGTTTGATTGTTATAACAGATTTTAAAGTTTAATTATTTAGTTCGATTTTTATAGCGTCACCAATCAGGTTTTGAATTGCAGTGTTTAAAGATTTAATTTCATAAGCGCCTGTTGGTATATACACTTTTTGCCAAGTTGAACCATCATAAAACTCAATCATATTGTTTTCCTCACTGACATTGGGGAAAGAATAGTAAGTTTCTAAATTAACTAAGGCGATTTCATAATGTTTATCCCTGTCTAATTCTAAAGGAGGCATAAACACTGTCGTAAAAGTGGTTTTATTATTACTAACAACAATTTGCTGTGAAAATTTTGATCTTGTGTTTTTAGCAATTTCTCTTAACATATCGAAGCTCCGTTCGTGCTCATCCATTTTAATAGAATAAAAATCACCGATTTTCAAGATATGTAAAATGTATCAAATTTATATCTATATTTATCTTTATACTTATCACTAGAATTATCAATTACAAGAAATCCACAAGGTTCTTCCCAACATTTTTTTACAGAGTTTTTGAAAATCTTCTAGTGTCATATCATTACTTACATGGTCATTATAAATATGTTGAAGATTTTTCAAGTCTTGTTTAAATAAACAGAGAAAATTTGCGTTTTCTCTTATTGTTTGTCTCGGTAATTAAAAAAAATTTTGAGCTAGGTAGAAACAGTCAACATTGTTATGCCTTCCTCTGCAATAATAGTCTTCGCATTTGTTTTGTTTCTCCAATAAAATATCATCAAATATTATTAAATTCTTATTTTCTGAATTTAACTCATTTGGATCTGGAACATCTTTTTGTAAAATTGGCAATTAATTGGATTTATATTATGTGTATCTTGTTTTCCAAATTCTTCTAAAAATTGATAAGGAGAAATATTCTTTTTTATACAATAATATTTTTGATTGAATAATTTAAATATAACATCTTTAGGTAGATTCTGTTCAAAACCTGTTTTTACAATCTTGTATTCAGGTTGAAGTAAAGATTTCCCAAAGACATTCAAATGATCATAATCCAGCCAGCCGTTTTTTAAATGTAGATTCAATATTAGATTCGTTTTTCCACACCCGCTTTTTCCTACTATAATTCCTCTTATACTTTTAGGTAACAAAGGACTATTTTTTCTATCTGTTAAATTATCATTCCAAGTGAGATTTGTTACGTCCATTTTAAAAAGGAAAGAAAATGAAAAACTGTAAATAAAATATTCACACAAAGTAATTCAAAATGTCTCTATATCGATCTGGTGGAACTCGGGAGTTTATGGTGAGAGAGTTTTAAGGGATTGAGATTATTGGGAGTTTAAAACTCTATGTTTTATTTTTTTGAAAAAGCTTAATTTTTATGTGTTTTTGTGTTAATAGAGGGTGAATTTTTATATATTTTAAAAATGGCCTAGAAAGCTATTTTTGGCATACTACTGCTAACGTCCGATAAAATGTGATAACCATTCGTCATACTCATGTAATAGTTCTGGCAGGTCAGAACTTTGAACTGGGGAACATCAAAGGGAAACGTTTGACTTTAATGCCAGTTGTTCTTTGCATAATGATTAATGCTGCACAAGGATATCTGTTGGTAGCTTTGTCATCCGGGAAACCTGGGAGAAAATGATTGACTTTGTTGTTGGTTGGTTGGTCTTATTTGATATGATAATTAGAAAGATATTCTGTTACGCTTAGGTACATGTATGTACTGGAGCTGGAAATCAAATCTCTTGCCAAAGTCATTGAGAAGATTGTGCTAAGAAAATAATAATAATGGAAGCTGAACTTTAAAGCAGCGGGGGAGGGAGAAGGGAGCGTCATGATACACACCACGCACTTAATACGAGTTAAGCTACCTGGCTTAAAAAATAGTTTATCCACCTATTCTATTTACGGCCTAACTTAGGGATAAGAAAGGGCAGACCTCTTGGGAAAAAGTTTTTACAAGACATGTAAATGTTGAAAATTCTTCATTATGAGCCTTCTATTCAACAATTATACTGAATACATCTTTATCCAAATATTATAGGGGTCACTCACGATTTATCAAGATTATTTTTTCTTATAGTGTACTAAAGTGAACCCGATGCACGTGTTCAAAATGACCCAATTAACCTGACCACTGAGGTCAGCCTCAACATGCGGGCGAACGCCTGACTGGCCACCGGCTATCCACAGGCTGGTCGTTAGGCCTACGTGGACGGGTTCACGCAGTGTGGGAGGGGGGTTAATATCAAAACTTGGTTACCAGTTGAAAAAGTTTAAAATGTAGACATCAGGGTAATAAAATATTAAAGTCGACAGCTGTTTGTAAGCAAAAAACGAAGCATGGAGATTAAGAATGAAATCATCGGCATAATTTTTAAAAAAGACTTGCCTTCGGGACATTCTGCCTGAGTCAGTGTTTGGATAATATGGAAGCTACTAATGTTAGGGATCGATTGGGAGGAATTCCCGTTTTAAAATTTGGCCACTCGTAACTCAGATACCAGTGAATCTAAGGGAAACTGTATGAATTGTATTTCTTATGCTTTGTATTTTGTACGCTTCTTTAATGCCATTTGGAAAAAAAATGCCTTGGTGTCATTGCAGCCCAGTTCTGGAGCAGGCGTATCGCAGACACAGTGCAACATGGTATAAAATATAGTCTTTGTTCGATAGTGTTCCTGAGGTATTTGTCGATAATATGATAGTCAGATCGGCATTATTAGTTTCACCAAGTGCACTCAGTCGCTGATCGTGTAGTGTTTCAAAATTTCCTTTGATTTACCAAATATGCAAGAACAACAGGAAAACAGTCCTGATACTCTGTCGTCACCTTGTCATAAGCCACATTCACTTTCCACCATGCCAGATTTAACAAAAAAGAGAACACTATTTAATATCAATTTTAATTCAGATTTGGGTAAAATAAAGTTGAAAAGAACGACAGGTGTTACTCTGATTAGGAATTTTATATATTTCTAAAGTGAGTGGATTTGATAATAGTAAGAACTATAGACGATTGATAGAAGCAAATGTTTTCCTGGATGTAGTGCCTGTTTTGTTGTTGTTGCTGTTGTTGTTGTTATTGTTCATTTGTAAAAATAAAATTTAAAATCAAGAAAGAAAAAAAAAGGGATTATAACGTCAGGGTTGGGGACCAGTTGATCCATGGGATTTGGCGCATTTACTAACAACTGTGTTCACTCGTTGTCAATTATGAAACGAATTTTTCGAATGTATTTGATACATATGCTAAAAGTAAGTATTATTCAGTGCGAAACTTCTTTATGTTGTTTAATTTCATTAAAATCAGAGTTGTCACTCATTGATTGATGTACCTGGGGGGAATAATCCCCCTCACCCCCTCTCTTCCAATAAACAATTTTTGGTGTAATAATTTCATAAGTAATACAAATGTCTGACAAGACAGACACATAACAAGAGCTGTTGTGTACAGAAAATGAAAGAGAGTTATGAACTGATTAACATTATAGGCAAAGATTATATAATGAGGGGCAGTTTGGTAGATAAGTAAGATCCTGCTTAGATGCTAAAAATAAACAAACGAACAAACAAAAACCTAAGGATTTTAATTACTAGGGTAAAGTGCGCAGGTTTATTGTGATGGTGCAAGATGGAGAACAAAAAGAAAGGAAAGTTGGAGTATATTTCAATTTTCCTTGATTATTTCCATGTATTTGGAATAAACTGAAAGGTTTTGTACAGTTTTAAATTTTCCATGTATTTTATGTGACTGTATTTTCAATTAAAAACATTCTCAACTTCACCAAACGTTCTCATGACCTGGGTTTTGAATACTTTGTCTTGTATTCGTTGTATTTTTTGTTTTTGTTTTAAATTATATTAAAAATCTACTAGATATAAATAAAGTGAATTAAATAGATGAAGAATAGATATGATGAACTGAAATAAGATACATGAAAATAAAATAAAATGAAGTGAAAGCAATGCCCCTATAAAATTAATGCGTATCGTGTTTTAGATATCATGTCCCTATACAGAATGTCCAGTAGGCATAATGTCCAGTACGGTAGGCAATGTGTCGGTATTCTATAAGAAAGATTCTCGCCTGTCGTGCTGAAGATACCGGGTTCGATCCCCAGTCGGTGCAGGCATGTTGGAATTTTCTTTCGGGGGAAAAAAATGCAGTCCCTGATCCTATTGTAGGTAGGATCGAGCATCTGGTCTTCTCAGATAAGGACGAAAAACCCGGAAGGCCTGCGTTGCGCACTTTAAAGATACCTTGGCAGTTAAATGTCGAGAAGAGCAGACCGAAGAAGGCCGCTGCCCGGGTAATTTCTAAAAATCAATCATTACCACAAAACAGACAGAAACAACGACAAGAAAAAAATAATAAATGAAAGAAGAAAACAAGAAAAGTGAGGTGTACATCGCTAAGGGAAGCGAAACCTCTTAAAATAAAGACCTAAACACAGACAATGTCAAATAGGCAAACTGTCTGTAAGAAAAACTGTCCGGTTACAGTAAGATCGCACGATCATTACAATGGTAGATATATAAGCCGACCATTCTGACTTAAACTAACATTTTGGGAAGTTTCTTTGACTGTTTCGGTGGGGAAGAAGCCTACATTTTATGTTTATATAAACCTACAACTTAATTTATTCAAAACCAAATGTAAACCCAAACTTTTGAATTGATTACCATAATTGAAAAGTGTACGTACGATCCATAGAAGCCTTTTCTCTCCCCATTATAAGCTCTTCAGAATTCCATTCTCCCCCCATAATCTTTTGAGCACAGGCAGTTTATGGGTTAACCCAAGCCTAATGTTTGTCATATCAAAAGTATGCTGCTGAGTAAAGAGTAGTAATCGACTTAGCAAACACGACAATACAACACTACTACAGGTGTTAAGAATAAAATTTGGTCTGTCACGAACCTGCCAAGAAAACAATTCATTAGGCCTACCAATGTCCACTTTTATTGTTGTAGCTGTCACCATGACTTTCCTATACAAATGTTTATTGCCCCATAAGGCGATATTTTTATTACCGTTGTTCATGATACTGCGCAGTTTAATGTATTGATTGTGATCATTCTTACCTGTAGATTAATTATGTTTTCTGGTTCTTTCGCATTTATCATTTTAAGTTAACATTTGAGGGTTAAGGGTTTTAAGATAAACTCTTTTGTTCATTAAATTCTTCCTTAATACTCGGCTCAAAGATCAGACTGATGCATGCCCTTGTGACATCAATAACTTTGTATGAACGCGATCGTGGATTTTGTCAGCTGAAATAGAAAAAAGAATACAGTCCACTGAGATGAGATGCTTTCGAAGACTCCTGGGCATCTCCTACAAAGCTCATATCGCGAGCGAAGAAGTTCGGAACAGAATCAGTCAAGACGTTGGGCCTATTGACATTGGTCAAGAGACGCAAGCTCAGATGGTATGGTCATGTCATGAGATCATCAAGGCTTGCCAAGACAATCCTGCAAGCACAGTGCAGGGAGGGAGAAGGAGAGGCAGAAAGAGGAAGAGATGGGAGGACAATATTCCAGAATGGACGAGCTTGAGGTTGAGCTATACAATCAGGAGGTCAGAAAACCGAGAGGATTGGAAGATGTTTTTTTCCAGATCACCTGCTGCGTCCCAAATGGTCCACAAGACAACGGGATAGAGAGAGAGAGAGAGAGAGAGAGAGAGAGAGAGAGAGAGAGAGAGAGAGAGAGAGAGAGAGAGAGAGAGAGAGAGAGAGAGAGAGAGAGAGAGAGAGAGAGAGAGAGAGAGAGAGAGAGAGAGAAATCAGCCAAGAATGTCCATTTTGAATATGTCTGCTATTACATAGCTCATCTCCACTATTTCACTTATTAGATCAATACGAGTCCCAAAGATGCAGCCAGTGTGGTTTGTAATCGAACGTTAATGGGTCCTTCTTTATCTGATGTGTAATTTACAAGTGTGATATAAATTTCAATTCAAACACTACAAAGAGTGTGGGTTCCGATAAACAACAGAGAACGTCATTAGTTTATCAAAGTTGTAATGACAAGTGTATTAAAACTCACCCTAGTTTCTCAAGAACTGAGTAGGCCTGGCAGTGCTGGTTCAATCTGATTGCTAAAATAATAAGATGTCTAATGTGCAACTCAACATCTTACATACAATTCATAAATTTGCCATGCCTCATTCCACGACTCAATGAACTTTCTGTTTTTTTCCAATCAATTGAAGCCTCCCAGGCCCAACCCCCCCCCCACCCCCCTCCTAAGCAACTCTCTAAAAACAAACATCATACACAGACAAATGGGAAGACGAAAAGGATTTTGAAGCTACACTACTTTATTTGTTAGGAAAGGTGGTCAGAGTGTATCGTGATACGTTTTTAATATTCTGTCTATATAATTATGAATAAAAAATTAAAAGAACAGCAAAAAAAAAACAACAAAAGTATGATTTTTAAAATCTCGCGCTGTTTAACTAATTGTCTGTTTGTCCGTTTACCTACATTTCTGCATGTCGTCCATCACTTTGTCCATCCGTCCTTCCGTTCGTCCGTCCGTCTGTCAGTCTTTCCACTAAAGGAAACTACTGTTCCATTCAACACAATGACTAAAAATTCTAAACCACCCCTAGATGTACAAAGCCTGGTGTATCTTGTAATTGCATTTTGCCGTGCTGACATCAATCCTGCAATGTACACAAAATACACATGTAGAATAGCCATAATGTTACAACTGAGTAAATAAATAAAGTTAGTTGCTGTAAACCTGTGCATTATCAGCTGATTTTTAATTCTTTATGTGAACGGCGGATAGAGAAAGATACATTTTTTTTAGAAACGGCTATCGCTATAAAACTATCTCGGTTTGCATTTGAAAGAGAAAATTTGTAAAAATCTGCAATATTATCACGGTAAGACCGATAAGTTCACAATACAACGTGCGTTTTCTTTTGATGTAAATGAAATAAGGCATGCCTTATTTTTAAACCAAAATGTGGCAAGAAGAAAAAGTTGTACCTGACAAATCAAGTGTAAGAAATACTGCCAGCTTTTTTTCAATTTAACTAGTGGGTGAGGTCCCGTTGAACTGAATAGTTGACTCTATAACTCAAACTAGACAGGCTTGACTCAATGAAGCATCATTTTAATGTGAGCAGTCATGCGGATCTCACCTGGTTTTTTTTTTAATCAATTATAAACACGACACTGATGTTCGCAGAGGGCATAACATTCTCGGTCATTGAAACCTCGCCAATTGTTCTTTAAGCATTTCGGGTGACAATCGATGACACATTGTGTTTTACCGTCAACCCATTTTATCGCAGCCAGGAAGAACATCATTAGGACACCAAATAGAACAATTCTCATCTGCTGATAATGAAATACAGAAATGTCTTCCACTGAAATCGTGGCAAAATTTAAAAAAAAAAAAGAAATAAACTGAACAAATTTTAGAAGGTTAAACATGAGAGAAAATAAACAACTTTTTCACACTTGGCCTGCACCTTAAACATGGATTTTGTATTCAAAAGAAGCCATGATAGCTAGACAACTGTTGATCTAATTCTACAGTTCCTTTATGAAAGTTATGGCTGTTGATAAATTAATGGGAAAATTGTAACAGTGTGCGAAGAATGCTCAACATGACTTCCTTGAGAATTGCCTTTTCATTTTTGAACTAAGTGACTTTTTTTCAAATGAATTATAGAAGCCAGCACGTATGGTAAACAAGGTGGTCTAGAGGCAAGGTTTTTGCCTCTCATGCCCAGGGCACCGGGTTCAAAACCCGGCCGGTGCAGGCAAGTTGGAAGTTTGGGATTTTCCTCATATTTTTGTGCCCCTGATCCTATTGGCGGGGGGGGGGGGGGCGTTAGGATCGAGTACCACCTAGTCTTCTCGGATAAGGAGGAAAATTTCGGAGGGCCCATGTGCACGTTCCGCACGATAAGGATTTGGCAGTTGGAAATCGAAAAGAGCTGATCGGGCAAAATCAAATAAAGTTCATCCCTAAAACTCCCTCCCCCCCCCCCCCCCACCAAAAAAAAAATTTGGGAAGGCCGGTGTGCACGTTACACACATGAAATATACCTAATTGGCAGTTGGAAATCGAAAAGAGCAGGCCGAACAGGCCGCTGCCAGGGCAAAAAAGAATAAAATTCGTTCCTACCACCCCTCCCCCCACGCCCCTCATCTACTACCTCTCCCCCCCCCCCACCCACCAAAAAAAAAAAAAAAACACCCACCGGCGCTGCACTGTGGCGACAACGTGCCTGCTCCAGTTCCATTTGTAACTGGATGCAATGACAAAAAGGACAATTTCTAAAATGGGATTAAATTAGTATAAAAATAGAAATAAATACAAATGTTATTCATTTCATTATAAATCTCAAAACAGAAATTCCAGCGATTCAGACACGCCTCCAGAGGTTTGAAGGTGATGGGAGGCATACTTTTCGGAGAAGTTTGAGTGTTAATAAAACAAAGAACGAGAGTTCCAACGTCGTAGAAACAAGATTCATCTTTATAAATATTACTTCAGCATCAGAGAGCATTGTTTTATAACTTACTGTGCTGACAGATGGATAAAAGTTCTGAACTCAGTTACCAAACGGTGATCCTTCCAGGTTCCTTGATCACAGGGACAATGAAAGTATTTCTTATGTATAACGTATATTTAACATGCATGTTTGACACGAACGTTAGTTTAACCTTATGTGCGCCGCTTTAAAACTTATATCATGATCCGACTTTCAATTTAGCCTATAATAACTTAATGAAATCTGTAGTCGCAATGTTATCCTTTTTTTCTTTATGTGTTCGTTGTCATGTCCAATCTAAAAACAACCAATTGTTAGAATATGGTTCTTAGTGGTTTTAGAACACCCCTGGGATGGAAGTCACATTTCAAAGGTAGGCAGGGCTTAGCGGTGGTGCATAAAAGATACCCCAAGGAAAAAAATAATTCTGGCCCTTACCGACTTCCATACTTGTCAGTGAAGTCAGCAGGTAGCTCTTCGAGGCGGGAAGAGGACGGTGGATGATGTGTCAGCAGTTCAAATGTATCTTATTGCCCGTGGTAGCCTAAGAATGATAGGCGTTTCAAGAAATGTTATTAAGGTGGGTACATCAAATGGCATGAACGGAAGGTGTTTTAATACAGAAATAATATTATTATGGTGTTCTGTTACAGGAAAAATAAAGGAATCCATGTTCTTGACAGCTGTCTGAGTTCACCAAGGCGGATTTAGTTTCGGCCATATCGAGATAAAATGCAATGCAGACGTGACTGGGCTACAAAGTTTATTCATTTTCTACCACTCACTCTCCACTAATTAGTAAGTACACGACATGCCATAAACATCCCCGTTCCCTTACCTATGCTTTACCAGAGCTCTCTTCAGACCAAAATGTAACTGTGCGCGATAATACAGGTATTTTTCTAAGGATCAGCATTATGTAGTTCAATATTCGTATTTTTTTACTTTTATTCGGCACAAATCTAACCGATTTAAAACCGGAAAATATGTATCTTTTTTATTGTACTGTGGAACACTTTTTGAAAATAAATTTTCTTTTCAAGATGATGTAGAAATTCGCAAGTTGAAAATGTAAGGAATGGATGGATAAACTGTGGACTTTGCATACCAAGTTTGTCGTGTGTGGAGAATTCAGACACATCACCCAACTTCTTGAGATAAGAAAATCTTCCAACTAAATTTTTTTATTTACGCAGCGACTAATAAGTGTTTACTTAATAACCTGAACCTACTTATTTACTTGTTTATTCTCCTCAAAAAATTATCAATATTACATGCACGTGTATTTTGATCGCTAAAAAATTATCAGTTCAAGATAAAATATTTAATTTTAATAACAAAGTTTTGGGTCAAAACCATTAAATAAGGAAATTATTTTATTCCCGACCGCAATTTTTTGTACCACTTATCTTTTTTGTCTTTTTTTTTTTTAGTATGCATGAAACATGAGGCATTCGAAAAGTGTAAACAAACAAAAGACAGAAAGTAGACAACTCATAAAAGTAACATTTTCAATAGTGATGGTATACCAAAAGTCATCAGTAAATCAGACATATTATCCAAACACATGTAATGACCCTCAAGAACATAAACAAAAACAAACAAGAAAAGGGAACCGCCCCTGAATGAGGTCTACTATTCCCTCTCTCATAAATCTAAAAGTGACAGCAATGTGCATGATGGCGAAACAGCGAATAGGACAAAACGCTTTGAGCATTAGATCTGGGGTTTTAAAATCGTTAAAAGAAACTACATATTTTTGGTGTTTCATAAAAAGCAAAACAATACTATGTTTCTTGAACTCCTATTAAAATTCAAAGCACTGAATGCCCTCAGATTATTTAAAAAAAAAATAATAATAATCGCTAATTCGTTATTTCGGAGACATTTTCCGCGATTGTAGTCGGGCAAAACTATGGAAACCCGCATACACGTAATGGAAAGGAAACAGAAATGAGCAGGGTTGGGGCGCAGAAAAACAAGTTAAGAAAGGCTTGATAAGAGGTATAAAGAGAATTCCTGTCTTTTGTAAGTTGTCAATGAATAGCTGCTGTTATCATTATTATTAGTAGATTGAAGACGTCGGCCTGAAACCAATGCAGATTGGAAGATGAGGGTCCAGCTCATGTAACTACTTTGTAATTGAAAAGAAAATACTCTTCTAAAACAATATGGGCTTTATACTTGAAAGCGTCTTTTCCGTCATTAGTTTACCTGAATGTCCAGCGGATATCAAAATAGCATTTTCTTTTCAGTGACAAAGTAACTACAGGAGCTGGACCCTCTTCTTCCATTCTGCACTGATTTCAGAGTGACATCTTCAATCTATAAATAATAATAATAATAACTGCGATTCATTGACAACTTACACAAACGACACGTTGTGTGCACGTTGCGCACGTTAAAGATACCTTGGCAGTAAAATTACTAAAAAGTCGAAAAGAGCAGAGCGAACTAACAAGGCCGCTGCCAGAGCAAATTCTAAAAATTAATCGTCACCACAAAACAGACAGAAACAACGACTAGAAAATTGAAATAAAAAACAACAACAAAAAACAAACAAACAAGAAAAGTAAGATGTAAATCCTGAAGGGCAGCGAACCCCTTAAAGAAAAAAGACCTAAACACAGGTACAATGTCAGATAGGCAAACTGTCTGTAAGAAAACTGTCCGGGTATAATAAGCTCGCATGATCATTATAATGGTAAATATATAAGTCGACCTTTATGATGAAAACTAACATTTTGGAAGGTTTAGTTGACTGTTTCAGGTGGGAAGAAGCCTACTATCTATATTAATAAAAGTGAAACTTTACGACAATTGCGGCGCGCCTTTCGCTACTCCTCTGTTAATGCTGATTCGGTGGCCCTCAGATTTTATACAACGCTTAGTATAGACTGTCGTCGTGTCCCCGGCACAGAAAATAAAGAAATAATTAATAACTCGCAGAACGTTTGTATTAGTTTCTAGGTTGCGACACATTGGCGTTCGGTCTATTTTTTCGGCAAATTAATGTAACTAAGATTGGTTCCTGTATAGACTGCATCACACTCACAAAACAACTTCCGGTTAGGACTGGTTTGAATGATGAGATTGAGTTCTAAGACTATCAAGTATAAAACTGTGTGTGTTCTCAATGTGCCTAGACTGGGAAAAAGAAAGGGTCTGGAATTAGGAGATTGACGCTGTGGGGCGTCACGGTACAGGTTTGTGTTTTCAATATGCCTAGGAAAATATTATAATATTTCTTTTCCATTAACGCATGACGTTATCACTTCTTGCGATGTGCAAACAAACTCGTGCGCAAATCATAGCCATTTGACGGATGCCGGCGGGACGCGCAGGACGTCAACGCCCACAGGGGGAACAGTAAAACGTATTTAAAAAAAAAAAAAAAGCTAAAGGAACAGGCAAAATGAAGCAGGTCCATAATAATCACCCAGAACTGAAACTAATAAATCTATTTATCCCGGGCAGGGCCGGGAACTCAGCTAGTTTAATATAATCCTACAACTTACTTTATTCAGAAACAAATGTAAATCCAAAACTTTTAATTCATTACCATAATTGAAAAGAGTACGTACGATCAGTCGGAGAACTTCCTCTCCCCATTATTAGCTCTTCAGAGCTCTCCCCCCACCCCCCACCACCTTTTGAGCACAGGCAGTTTATGGGTTAACCCAAGCCTAATGTTTGTCATATCAAAAGTATGCTGAGTAAAGAGTAGTAATCGACTTAGCAAACACAACAATACAACACTACTACAGGTGTTAACAATAAAATTTTGTCTGTCACGAACCTGCCAATAGAACAATTCATTAGGCCTACTAATGTCCACTATTGTTGTAGCTGTCACCATGACTTTTCTATTCAAATGTTTATTGTCCCATAAGCCGCCATTTTTATTACTGTTGTTCATGATACTGCGCGGTTTAATGTATTGATTGTGATCATTCGTACCTGTAGATTAATTATATTTTGTAGTTCTTTCGCATTTATCATTTTAAGTTAAAGTGGAGATAAAACATTTGAGGGTTAAGGGTTTTAAGATAAACTCTTTTGTTCATTAAATTCTTCCTTAATACGCGGCTCAAAGATCAGACTGATGCGTACCCTGGTGACATCAATACTTTTGTATGCATGTGAATCGTTGATTTTATCAGCTGAGATAGTAAAAAAGAATACAGTCCACTGAGATGAGATGCTTTCGAAGACTCCTGGGCATCTCCTACAAAGCTCATATCGCGAACGATGAAGTTCGGAACAGAATCAGGCAAGTCATTGGGCTCATGAAGACCCTGTTGACATTGGCCAAGAGACGCAAGCTCAAATGGTATGGTCATGTCATGACATCATCAGGGCTTGCCAAGACATTCCTGCAAGGCACAGTGCAAGGGGGGAGGGGGGAGAAGGAGATGCAGACAGAGGAAGAGATGGGAGGACCATATCCCAGAATGGACGAGCTTGAGGTTGAGCGATACAATCAGGAGGTCAGAAAACCGAGAGGATTGGAGGATGTTGGTTGCCAGATCACCTGTTGCGTCCCAAACGGTCCACAAGACTACGGGATAGAGAGAGAGAGAGAGAGAGAGAGAGAGAGAGAGAGAGAGAGAGAGAGAGAGAGAGAGAGAGAGAGAGAATCAACTACGAATGTTCATATTGAATAATTATGTCTGCTATTACATAGGTCATCTCTACTATTTCATTTTTTAGAACAACACGGGTCCCAAAGATGCAACCGGTGTGGTCTGTAATCGAATGTTAATGAGTTCTTCTTTATCTGATGTGTAATTTACAAGTGTGATATAAATTTCATTCAAACATTACAGACAGTGTGGGTTCCAATAAACAACAGAGAACGTCATTTAATTTAGTTTATCAAAGTTGTAACAACAGGCGCATTAAAACTCAGCCTGGTTTCTCAAGAACTGAGTAGGCCTGGCAGTGCTGGATCAGTCTGATTGCTAAAATAATAAGATGTCTAATGTGCAACTCAACATGTTAAAATTCATTAATTTCCCATGCAACATTCCGCGACTCATTTTTCTAACAAGTTGAAGCGTCGATCCTCGATCCCCCCTCCCCCCCCCCCCCCACCCACCCCCCGCCCTCACGCCAACACAACTATCTCAAAACAAACATCATACACAGACAAACGGAAAGACGAAGAGGATTTTGAAGCTACACAACTTTATTTGTTAGGAAAGGTGGTCAGAGCGTATCCTGGTACTTTTTTAGTATACTGTCTATATATGAAAAAAACAAAAAACAGCAAAACAAAAAAAAACAGAAATAATAATAAAAATCTGACTTTTTAACTCTCGAGCTGTTTAACTAATTGTCTGTCTGTCTGTTTATCCACATTTCTGCGTGTCTTCCATCACTTTCTCCGTCCGTCCTTTTGTTCGTCCGTCTGTCTGTCAGTCTTTCCACAAAAGGAAAATACGGTGTTCCATTCAACACACTGGCTAAAAATTATAAATCACAAGTAGATGCATAAAGCCTGGTGTAGCTTGTCCTTGCATTTTGTCGTGCTGACATCAATACTGCAATCAACAAAATGTCCATATGTAGAACAGGCTCAATATTACAACTGAGTAAATAAAATAAATAAAAATTAATATTCCTTAAGTTAGTTGATGTAAACCTGTGCATCATCAATACATTTTAAATTCTTTATGTGAACGGCGGAAAGAGAAAAATGTACTTTTCAGAAAAAAACGATCACTATAAAATCATCTCGGTTTGGCGTCTAAAGAAAAAATTAGTAATAAATCTGAAATGTCATCACGGTAAGACCAATAAGTTCGCAATACAACGTGTGGGCTCTTTTGATGTGAAGAAACAAACCAAAAAAGAAAACAACACGAAAACTCGAGGAACACTGCTTTGTAGCGTCAAATGAAATAAAGCATGCCGTGTTCTTAAACCAAAATGTGGAAGAAAAAGAAGGAAAAAGAAGAAGAAAAGAAGAAAAAGTAGTATGTGATAAAGCCCTAGAGAGAAATACTGCGAGACTGTCTTCTTTCAATTTAGCTAGTGGGTGAAGTCTCGTTTAATTGAATAGTTCACTCTATAACGGAAACAAAACAGGGTTGACTCAATGGGGCATCATCTTAATGTAAAGCAATCATACGGGTCTCACCTGGTATTTTTTATAATAATTACACCTCTTTTGGCACCTGGTATAACATTTGGATTTCGAGAACCTTGGGAAATATTTCAGTAAGCAGTTCTTGTTGCAAATCAGAAAACAATATAAACCACCATCAACCCATTTTATCGCAGCCAGGAAGAACATCATTAGGACGCCAAATAGAACAATTCTCATCTGTTGATATTGAAATACAGAAATGTCTTCCAGTGAAATCGTGGCAAAATTTAAAAAAAAATAAACTGAACAAATTCCAGAAGATTAAACACGAGAGAAAATAAACGAGCTTTATCACATTTTGACTACAGCTTAAACATGGATGTTGTCTTCAAAAGAAGCCATGATAGCTAGACAACCGATGTTGTTGATCTAATTCTAGTTCTTTAATGAATGTTATGGCTGTGGACAAATTAATGGGAAAATTGGAACAATGTGCGAAGAATGCTCAACATGACTCCCTTTTTCATATTTGAAACAAGAGACTTAGTCTTCTGGGATAAGGACGAAAAAATCGGAGGGCCCGCGTGCACTTTAACGATTTGGCATTCGGAAATCGAAAAGAGCTGCCCGTCGCAAATAAAATAAAATCCATCACTACCACTCGCTCCCCCTCCCCCCTCATCTCCCCCCACCCCCCACCCCACCCCCCCCCCCCAAAAAAAAAGACCGACCGGCGCTGCACTGTGGTGACGAAGTTGTAACTCGGTGCAATGTCAGAAAGGCAAATTTCCCAAATGGGATTAAAGTAGTATACAAATAGAGATACAAATACATATATTTATTTCATTATCTAAAAACTGAAATTTCGAACGATTCAGAAACGCCTCCATAGGTTTGAAGGTGACGGGAGACATGAGTATTAATAAAACAAAGAACGAGAGTTCCAACGTCGTAGAAACAAGATTCATCTTTATATATTTTTAATATTACTTCAGCATCAGAGAGCATCGTTTTACAACTTACTGTGCTGACGGATGGATAAACTTGTGAACTCAGTTGCCAAACGGTGGTCCATCCAGGTGGCTTGATCACAGGGACAATGAAAGTATTTATCATGTATAATGTACATTTAACATGTATGTTTGACACGAACGTTCGTTTAACCTTATGTGCGCCGTTTTAAAACTTATAACATAATCCAACTTTCAATTTAGCCCATAATAAAGTAATGAAGTCTATAGTCAGGATGTTATCTTTTTTCTTTTCTTTATGTGTTGTTGGTCATCTCAAATCTAAAAGCAACCATCGGGTGGAATATATTCCTTAGTGATTTTAGAACATCCCTGAAATGGAGGTCACCTTTCAACGGGAGGCAGGTTCAAAGGGGTGCAGGGCTTAGCGGTGGTGCATAAAAGATACCCCCAAAGCAAAAATAATTCTGGCCCTTAACGAGTTCCACACTAACTTGTCAGTGAAGTTAGCAGGTAGCTCTATCAGGCGGGGAGACGACGATGGATGACATGTCAGCAATTCAAATTTATCTTACTGTCCGGCGCAGCCTAAGAATGATAGGCGTTTCAAGAAATGTTATTAACGTGGGTACATCAAACGGCTCGAATGGAAGGCGTTGTATTAAAGAAGTATATGGTGTTCCGTTACAAGAAAACTAAAGGAATCCAAGTTCCTGACCGCTATCTACTTTCACCAAGGCGGATTTAGTTTCGGCCATATCGAGATAACATGCAATGCAGCCGTGACTGCGCTACAAAGTTTATTCATTTTCTTCCCCTCACTCTCCACTAATTAGTAAGTACACGACATGCCATAAACATCCCTGTTCCCTTACCTATGCTTCACCAGAGCTCTCAACCAGACCAAATGTAACTGCGCGATACTACAGGTATTTTTCCAAGGGTAAGCATTATATATTTCAATATTCGTCTTTTTACTTTTATTCAGCACAAATCTAACCCATTTAAAACAGGAAAATATGTATATTTTTCAATGTGCTATGGAACTCTTTTAGCAGATAAATTTTCTTTTCAAGATGATGTAGAAATTTGTAAGTTTAAAATTTAAGTAAAGCATCGATAAACTGTGGACTTTGCCAACCAAATTGTTCGTGTGTTGAGAGTTCAGACATGTCACCCAATGTCGTCAAATAAGAAAATCTTTCAAGAATTTTTTTTTTTAATTTACTTAACGATTTATTATTGTTTACTTAATAACCTGTACCTACGTATTTACTATATTCGTCAAAAAAATCATCAATATTACATGCACATGTATTTATATCGCTGAAAAATTATTAGTACAAGATAAAATATTTGATTTTTATCCTGACACATGTAATGACCCTCAAGAAAATAAACAAAAAGCAAACAAGAAAAAGAAACCGCCCCTGAATGAGGTCTACTTTTCCCTTTCCCAGAATAGTCTGAAAGTGATAGCGATGTGCAAGATGGCGAAACAGCGAATAGGAGAAAACGCTTTGAGCAATAGATCTCAGGTTTTAAAATCGTTAAAAGCAACTACATATTTTTTGTTTCATAAAAAGCAAATAATAATGTTTCCTGAACTCTTCTTAAAGTTCAAAACAGTGCATGTAATATATTCTTTAAATGTGAAACTAATATTTACTTAAGCTGAATCAAGCAATCTTAAACAGAATCAAGCGTTTTAGGTAAAGAATAATCACTATAAAGGGTTCAGTACTGATATTTTCTAACTTTCAAGAAAAGGTAAAAAAAAAAAAAAAAACATGATCTTTTAACTATATAAATCAATTAAAATACATTTTTTTTAAATCGTGTAAATTACAATTTTAACATAACAACAATGAAATTCATGTTTGTAATGCAGTTTGTGTTTTTTGGATCAATGACGAGAGGACATGCCAGACATGTGAGGGAGAAACAAAAAAACTAGCAGTATACAAAGGCTATAAACGACAAAAATGAAATAATATAAGTGACAAGTGTATTTGGAGTGGTCACATACACTGGTTTGGTGCCCCTGCAGATTTCAGGTTCAGGGTGCCTTCCCTCCAGATGTCAGGTTCAGGGTGTCCTCCCTCCAGATGTCACGAGCAGATTTAAGGTCTTGGGGATCTAACTCGACTGCACGAAAGGCAGCTAACTCACACTCGGACACAAACACACAAGAAATTATTAAATAACAAGAGTATATGGTTGTCAGGCCGTAATATTACATAAATGTTAATATATGAAACAAAAGACAATAGAGGTATGTTCAAAATAAAGTTCCAAATAATGCTAACTTATACTAAACTATCTACCATAATTAATATTCAATTGGTGTATCATTATAAGAAACAAGATATCAATCTATAGTAGCAGTTGAGACGCCACTGGCCAGTCGCCAGGCAAACTCTCCAGAAATAATATGGGTTCCCAATGCACACTGAATGCTAGGAGAGCCCAGTACGTTCAAAGCCTACAGAAGCACGATTCGGCTTGCAGGTATTAAGTAGCTTGTACATATAATTCTATACAGGCAATCACTCTAATATTCATATCAATATCAATGGGCTCGTGCCCTAATGAGTCACAAGCTAACAATAAGTCTTCAAATGCCTCTAGATAATTTTGTTATCAGTTGACGCTCGTTCGTCGAGTCCAAGCTGTGGTTTTCTCTGACTTCCTATGAGGCTGTTGGTTTTCTCTCTATCTCTGAACTTCTATGATTATGAGTGAATAAGATCAGTTACCGTTATTCACACCTACTAACTCGTAGGCGTGAAAATCAGGATAGCGCAGTGTGGACTCTTTAGGTCAGTCCACCCAGACCTTTCTTTCTAGAGCTCTCTCTCTGTTACTTCTATCAGCTCTCTCTATATGCTACGTCAGTCCGATGACAATGGACTGCTCGTCTTCGTGCCACACAGTTCAGGTACTGGCCAACCGGAGATACTTCACGGAACGATGCTTGGCTTCTCGTCTGTACTCAATGAATTTCAACGTTACACGATCTTTTATACTAGCCAAATACCCAGCAGGGTTAGTCCGCTGGTAAAATTAGTTCAGCAATCTCATTGGCCGAAACCCCCACCATTTTGAAAGTAAGAATATGTCTGCACTATTCTACTAGCCAGTTAACGTGCAAAAACTTGTCTAGTCATACTTAACAATGTCGGCAATCCCCACCTTATCTCTCCCCTACTCCATTACTTCTAATCACGAACATCAAAACCCGAAAGCGTGAATCTAATATTTTAAATTTATAATTCTTTACTCACAAACAATAATTCGCGGGGACCGTTCAAGGCCACCAGCCAATTTCTCATGGCCCTGACACGTAAACAACTCACGGCTCTGCGTGAAATTTAATAACACTAGACTCATGACAGCATCTTTAGAGGTAACTTTTAAAAATTAGAAGAATTTGGCCTCCTGCGCACTCATTGACCCCTGGTGTGACCTTGCACCACCAAATGAAGTGACCTCCACATGGAATATGATCGGGGACCTATGCACTATCGTATAAAACCGGTGGTTGCTTTTAGATTTACGATGACCGCGAACTCCTTAAAATGAACCTTTTGAAAATTCTCTTCTCGTCTACTGTTCCTGTTTGTAGTTTAGTTTTTGTCCTGTGCCAGGCCTTGGCGGATACTAAAATACAATTACAAGCTGGCCACTGCGGCTGTGAGTAGGAAAACCCTCAAAATATATTAATGGATCTTGAGGAGTGAGAGGAGTACTTATGAGAATGCCCAGTGCTCTAGAATTCTGGTTCCTGTTGTCAAAATCAATTCTCCAATTTCTCTCTCTCTCTCTCTCTCTCTCTCTCTCTCTCTCTCTCTCTCTCTCCCTCCCTCCTCTCTCTCTTTCTCTCTCTCTCTATCTCTTTCTCTCTCTCTCTCTCTCTCTCTCTCATTGGTATACATAGGTGTATATGTAAAATTCATCTTCGGGAGGATTGCCATAATTATCTGGTTATCTTGAGGAGTACGTTTTGTGGACTGGATGAAGGATTGGTTCTGGTTTAATAATAGGTTTAGGATTGCGGATTAAGTTATTAATACAATTTCTGTCAAGTTTGGTCCTTTTCGTATCATTTCTCATGTTTGCTCCATTAGAATTCTTTTGTATATGTGAGTGTGCCTGAGAAAACCCACATAAAGTCGGCAGAACTGATTTTGAGAAAAACGGCTTTGAAGTGAAAATATGGGTCCGACACAAACATCCAACTTGGCTGTTGTTTAGGGGACCGTGGCATGTTACAGGGTAAACTGTAGATGAGCAGTGAACACTACTCACTATAATCTCTATAACGGCTTAGTTATTAGACTACGGTCTCCTAACAGCAATCACTCCAATATTACTTGGTCAATTAGCTATTGCCACTTATAGGATTAAATGGCGTTTTCTCAAAATCTTGTTTTAAGGGGGTCACTGACTTCAATTTATCAGAAATGTCTTGTCTTTTATGATATGTAGGCCTACAGAACTCAAAATGTCATGTTGCCGACTTTTTGTTGGTTTTCTCAGGCACACTCACATATTTTCATGGGATAATTGGAATATTCAATCCTTCCCTCAATAGATCTGACTCAACCACTATTGAACCGCTGTGATGTGAAGAAACATGAAGATCAGGCTGGAAGACCACGATGTCATTAAACGTAACATCTATTTGTGCAAAATCTTCCCCCCTTTCCCGGCTACACTTGGACTGGGGATGCATTTGTCCAAATTTCATGCCGAACGCGGAAGCAATGCGAGTTCTGTGCAGTGTGCATGAGCTGTGATAATTTTTTTATCTATTTATTTTGTTTTTACGGCGGTAACCGGCACTCGACTTCCACCAGGGTACGTGTAATTCCAGTCCACGCATACTGACTGAATTTGGTTTACACCGAGATGGCCATGCCCACTACTAAGCCTGCACTGTGGTTCAAAATGCCCGGATTTCGTCACTTTCATGCACACGGACACATGTAGGAGCGTCTTTGACGCCACTGGTCCAGGTCTCCCTTGGTCTGTCTCTGGCCTTGTGTCCAGAGAACCACATGTTAAATTCCCGAAGGGCCGGCTGGATCGGCATTCGCAAGAGATGTCAAAACCATTTTATCCTCTGCTGATCTATGTGCCAAAGGACTCTTGTAGTTCTAACCTTTTCTCTTATCTTTGTGTTTCTGATCTTATCGCGTATGGTCTTTTTGACGGTTATTTGCAAACAGTGCATCTCATTATTGTGATCTAGCTGTCGAGAGGTTTGGTCTGGGTCCAATTTCTTTGCATTGGGGTGCTCTACATTTCAAGAGCGGGGCGAGTTGGTAGCTGATACTATTGGCTTTTTGCACTCTGGTTCGATTTCCCTGTTCAGCCTTGCATCTTCTGTGAGGATATTTCAGAAGTATTTGAACGCCCTTACCTGACTCAGTTTTGCACCATCAATGCTTGTGTTAAAACTCTCAGAAGACTGGGCTATTTTCCATCAACGACTCGGATTCAAATACTGATGTTGTATACTGGCCCATGTGTGCCAATGATCTTGTAGAAATGTCTTATATCATAAATATGGATGTGTTCAGAATTGAATAAGCTTTAATTTGGCGTATAATTTAGGGTTGTTTACATTAGTGTCTCCACAAAAGGCCATTAAATATGGCTGATCATTAAAAAAACAAAAAACATAAACACGCACCCAGACGGCATAGACAAAGAAGAAAAAAAAAGGATGCAAAAGATCAAAATTTTACTATTTGTTTCAAAGAACTTTCAATTTCACATAATATATCCAAACATGAGACATGTAGCATGGCATATTAGGTTGTTATGACCATTTCTGCAATACATATAAAACTGGACATTACTCGTGAAAATAGCTACCCAGTTACAAACAATTAAAAATATTTCTAGCAGGTCAACAAAGCATACTTAATGTTTTAAAAACCAAAATACAGTATAAGTCAGTGAATAATAGTTATAATCTGCTTTCAGCACAGAATGTCTTGTATGATATTAGGACAAAAAAAGTGAACATGTAACTGCAGAACATTGGTACAAAAAGATTCTCTCCAACATTAGACATTCAAAATCATCACTCAGAGGATGTTCCAAAAAGCATGCAATTTCTTGTCTGGTTAAGACACAAATGTTTACCAAACTTTCAAGCAAATTTACTCAAGCAAAATGGCGGACGAGCAATCCCCCGGAAAAGTATCACTTCAAATACAAAAATAATTGTCTTCAGAAACCTGGACTGGACAAAATCCTGGATTTTATTTAATATTTATCATCCCCCTATCGGAAAATGCGCTCAGGTCGGGAAAATCGAGGCGGAACGTAGCGTGATCGGTACAGTTCCGGGCTCTTGTCGCTATCGAAACAATTGTTACGATTTCCCTACAATCAGTCATCCGGGAGTAATGTGTTGCCTGGTCTTCCGCAAACTTTCATTATCTCTGTCTTGTCAATACTAATCTTCATGCCCTACTGTTAACATGTTGTATTTAGGTTGGTGGTGTGTTCCTGGAGTAGTTCATCTTTCTCGGTTGCATGGGCCTGGTCATCGTCAGCAAACAATAGTTGGTTAAGTGCTTCTGGGTTCGGGTTTGCCTCTTTAATTGTGCTATCCATATATTATGATGCCATCCATTCCGATTTCATCAGAATCTTTCCGATTTTCCTTGAAAAAAACGGGGACGATTCCGATTTTCCGATTAGGAAGACCAGTATACCGATAAAGTGTTAATTCCAGCAATCGGCTTTTTTTCCCGTTTTGGTTCTTCCAGTTTCTAGATTTTAATTTTAACAAATCATTTAGAGTTAAACAAAAAAAAAAAAGAAAGATGACAGTAAGTTTAAAAAAAAATTTCTTGTTTTAAGGATTCTTTATGATCTAGTATTAACTTAGAAAATTTATTGGCAGGTTTTACTCCCTAAGATGCCCAACAGATAGGCGGGGAGGCTCGACATGGAGCATTCTCAGAGAGCCATGATCAAATTTACAACCACTTCCCTTTTTACTGCCAAATTCATTAAAAGGATTTTACTGCCTTCGGATCATCAGTTCGTTAATTACCCCGTCCTCTTTCTTCATACTAGAGTTGCATTCTCTTTCGTTCAGTTAGGAATTGGTTAGGTCTGGAACAGTACTAAAATATCAAAGAGCCACTTTAGAGCAGACCTCTGCAGTTTATAGACCTCTCTTACTGTTGTGGCATCAGGGATAACAACGGACGCTTCTTTTGATGAGGAGGGAAAGTGTGAAGAGCTCATTCCTAGGTGCACAGACCAGGGGCAAGTAGAAAACTAATAAGCATTGCAGTGACCGATCTCATTCCTTCTCCATTTTTCAATCAGTAACCAAATCAAACAAGTATACGAAAAAGACAACTAAAAGGATGAAAGAAAACTGACTGTTATGTCTAAACATAACAATGTTAACAAGTTAAAACTCACACACTAATGGGGTACCAATAAAAAAAAAAAAAGAAGTGTAACGAACTCAGAAAATTTATAAACTCTTGAAGAATATTGCGGAAAAGGAGAACTAAATGCTGTCTATGGTTTGAAACTGGGTAATAAAGGACAACTTTTAAAGACATACAATCTTGAGATAAACGATAAAAAAAAAACAAACAATGCCCATTAGATTTAATGAAAACGAAACCGTTCCAAGACAATTGGATAGAAAACTAGAATGGTCACTGATATGAAACCAAAGAAAGATGATGTTTAATTAATGTTTAATAATGATAGTTTTATAGATATTCACGACTGGGATTTCACAATATAGATTCTAAATTATTTTATCTGTGTAAGGGATGAATCGCGATGTAATTACTATGACATAAAATATCGTTCCATTTGATTTCCAAGACATTAAATTTTATTTCAATCCCCCAGAGGATTAGGGTTAGGTTATTGGTTCAATGATTTAGAAAGGAGAGTTCACCAAATTATTTTAAGTGTATCTTTTAGATTTGAATAGAGAAACTGAAGAATTTAGGCTAACTGTTAGATTTTACAGAGAAATCTGTTTTGTAGTAGGGAGCTACTTAAGTTGATACAACTGGTATGTAAATGAAATAGTATCATATCCTTAGAATGAGATGTATAATGTTTCGAAATTACGCTTGAAAATGAAGATAAAGTTAAACATTTTTGTAGATTTTAAAATAGATAAAAATAATGAAAAAGATGAACTTCATGAATCCACTCTTTTTACTCCCTTTGAAGTTTAATAATATAGAAATTCGAGTAGTAATTCAAACTTGGAATACTTCTACGGATCTAGGCAGAAGCTATATAGTAGCTGGTGGTAGAAAAAAATGGGACGTCTTGTATTGACCCTGATAATGTGACTTTATACAACAATGACATAATATGTTTAGGTTTACAATACACTCTTTATCTCGGCAAGAAATGAAAGCAGGGATAACCAATGCTTTAAGGAACAATAATATTGAACTTTCTCAGATATCCATGTATTGTTGTTTTTTTTTCAAAGCATCGTGGGCTACATCTTTTTTTTTTCTATGGTGGAAACTTACAAAATGTTGGGTAAATGGTTTACTTCATAAAATCATACATCTGTTTAATAATTCGTTCTCAGACATGTTTAGGTACTTTCATTTGGAATTCACCAGTTCAATCATAAAATTTATAAAAATCATTCACGGAAGTGATGACATCAAAATCCAACTAATAAGGTCATTTTAATACATCAGAAACTATTGGAGTAATAAAATTCAAAGGTATTTTTTATTTGACCTTACTTTCACAGATTTGTTACCTGTAAATTTTTAAATAAAAGCTCTAAGTCTGTCCTATTTAGTTTAATTATTTAACTCTCTATGAACATCACCAATAATAACTTCTTTAGTAATGTTCTTCAATTTTTAGGTGACATCCCATCTAAGTAATTTTTTTAAAATATGTTTTTCTTGATAATTAGTAGATCTTTCAGTATTCGTTAATAAACTTTTTTCACATTTTTTCTTTATTTTCTTGATAACATAAATTATTTGTTCATTGTTGTATAACATTCTTTACAGTCAACTTTGGATAATCATAAACTCATGATTCTCAAACTTAAAAGTGAACAGATTTAATTACAAACAATGTTGTACGTGTTTTAATGTTTATTTTGATTACAACATTTTAAGCTGGTGAGCAAATGCTTCAATAACATTCTGATATGGAGTTACTATTTGGCATATTTTGATATAATTTTTTTGAGGGCAAAAAGCAAAATTCTCAAATGATTTTTTTTTCATAACTCTATGTATAAAAATGTGTCTGGATAACTTTGCAAGAGAGCGTATGAAAGGGGGGACATTGGCAAGGTGATCCACATAATTATGTAATTTAAAAACATGGCTAGTACTGTCTCCCTACATTTCTAGTCGGATTTTATAGAAACACTTATTTTGCTGAGTGTCCTATCACAATAAGAGTGTCACCAATGTTGTTGTTTTTTGTTTTTTTTGTTACAGTCTGTTCTGGATGTTTTGGGTTGTTCACTTGGTGAGATTTGCGCTTAAGAGCGTGATTATTTCTTTGAAAAAATGTAACGTCGTTGGATTTATTGCTTCTGTGATGTATTTTGTTTCTATACAACTGGGTTTGTTTTTTTCCCGTTCTTCTTTTGTATTTTTACATTTTTTAGTTTTAACAAAGCTTGCTGGCCTAACATCTTATTCTATAAAGGCACTGTTCGTATCAGAACAAACGTACCATTTATAAAAGATTTCAACCTTGTACTGTATCTCTGTTTATTTTGAAGTGCACAAGAATCCATGAATAGGTGGCAAGTTAGCTTGTGCAATTATGTTATATTCCGTCCTACCTTTATACAATAATATCTCCGGGTCTTTGAAAGTAAAATAAAAAGCAAGGACATAAACAGTAGGTACATTTTCTCTTAATTTCTTGTGAACTTATTGTAAATGTCACGATAGGGATGGATGTTAGGATGACTGATGACAGTGGCTCTCTTCATATATTTATCAGGCTTTCCATTCGTGAAAAGAAAAAGTATGAAACAAATCAAAATATTTTCTAATTTCAAATAATTTTATTCATGCTCAGTTCTCAAGCTAACATTTTAGGGGAGCAGAAAAATCAAAGTAAACAAAATCAACTAAATCAACTCAACAGGTAATAATACTCCAAATAACATTATTGTAATGTTAGAAAAAAAATGTTATATTAATGTTTACTTATTGGTGATGCGATTATCATTGTAAGAACTCAAAAACCGTTATTGTTTTAATAAGCATACATCTAAAAAAAAAAAAAGCATGGTGAAAATGTAATTCAACAAACTTCCAAAAAATAAATCTAAATGTAAAACTGAGAAAAAAGTAGTCTTCATTGTGGCCTGGTTGGAAATTATTTGATCGATCAAATTTCGAGCAGTTCATGGTGCTCTAATAATTCCATTGCTCTTACAGTGAATTTTTCAAGTGTACTTCATATTATCAGCACTAGTCCATAGAAAACTTCTTGAAGTCGATCAGTTTCAATAGAATCAAATTTGTCGATCTAAAATTCATGTACTTGACCAGGATTATCAGTTTCCAAAACAAAATTACAGAGTAATAACAAAAATGCTAATTGAGATGTCCAGAAAGCCAGGTAAGTAAGAAACGTTGTCAGGTTAATACACAACACAATGGGAAAAGAAAGTACAAATTGCTTAGTATGACAAGATGAAATCACGTATGAGGCGAAATCTGGTAGATAATTGGGGGCTTACTTGTAAGGTAAAAACAAGTCTAATTCCTAGTGGAAATGTTAGAGGGCGAAATAAAAAGAAAGTAGCACGTGTGTCATCATGATTATGTAAAATGGTGTGCAGCGAAACTGATGATATTTAACACTTCTTCTGTTGATGACGTCGCTGATTCGTTGTTGATGCTGTTGTTATTGTTTTCGTTCCTTTTGGTGTTGCTATTATGATTGTTTTCATTGTTTTGGATACTATTATACTTTATTTGACTATACTTTGGAAGTAAGGGGCTGTTGCTCCTCTGACATTACTCCATTTTTATGCTGATGTCTCTATCATTATAGATGGGAATTTGAAAGTTAATATAGTCATGATGAGGTTGCCGATGTTATTCCTGTTACTGCTGTGGCTGCTGGTGACCTTAGTCAACAACAATATAATATATAATTCGTCGTATCGGGTCCACTGCCACATATACGTCATCCTCCTGAATACTTTCAACGGTGATGTTGACATCGGAGGATTCAAATCCGCGAATGGAGCGCTTGCCCACATAACCCCTGTGGAAAATTACATAGAAATTGTGAATGAACAGTAGGTAAATAACACGACTCCCCTGACCTAACCCTTTTAGTATCGATGTAAACTATTATAATGTCAAGGTGTTTGTGTTGGCAGTGATACTTCGTCATTTTTCAAACATTTTCATACTTTGGTAACACAAAAACGTGGATGTAGTTTCGCTTTGAAATTGAAGCCCAAAAGTTATTTTCAGTAAAACAAAAAACATGAATTGTCTGGTACGGTCGGGTTCGAAATCTATTTACAGTAACTAACAGAGGCCAATCACACAGGCCTTAGCAGTTTGAAAAAAAAACTCTGGCCGGTCTCATTGGCCTTCTGACTCTTGTAGGGTTGAAATATTACATTACCTGCAAGAGTTTAAAAATACCATGATTGCAGATATCATTGTAGTGGTAGCCTGAATAGCATAAAGCTGTATTCTGTTAGGGCAAACGGTACAATCCATAGCATAAATATGACTTTTTTGTCGTAATGGTAAAAGTAGCGATTTTCTACGACAATTCGTAATCTCATGAAAATATTTTTGTTAAATGTATTTATAAAAGGGAAGAGTAGTAGACGGAATCATCTAAAAATTATTGCCTTATTTTCAGTAATGTGTGTATTAATGGTGAAAAGTTTCATCCTTTGTAACATTGGCGGCAATGTGTTTAGTTCTGCCCAATGCTCACGCGAAGTTCAGATATCGGCAATAGTGCCAGCAATTTGATGTATTGTTCACTGAGAGTAGCTTAATGATACCATTTCTACTGTCCAACGTTTTTACTTACTGGCAGTAACCACAGCACAGATCGCTGCCGTACTGAGGACACACTTGGCTTTTAGGGAGATTGACACACTGGCTGGACTTATCGCCGCATTCACAGCCTGTGGATGGATCGCAGGAATCAATCAATCAATCAATCAATGGATAAATCAATCAACCAATCAATCAAACAATTGATCCATTCGTCCATCCATCCATCCATCCATCCATCAGACAAGCAAGACAATCAGTCAGTCGATTAACCTATCTATCTATCTATCTATCTATCTATCTATCTATCTATCTATCTATCTATCTATCTATCTATCTATCTATCTATCTATCTATCTATCTATCTATCTATCTAATCTATCTATCTATCTATCTATCTATCTATCTATCTATCTATCTATCTATCTATCTATCTATCTATCTATCTATCTATCTAATCTATCTATCTATCTATCTATCTATCTATCTATCTATCTATCTATCTATCTATCTATCTATCTATCTATCTCTCTATCTATCTAATCTATCTCTCTATCTATCTATCTATCTATCTATCTATCTATCTATCTATCTATCTATCTATCTATCTATCTATCTATCTATCTATCTATCTATCTATCTATCTATCTATCTATCTATCTATCTATCTAGGGTCTGTCTGTTTGTCTCTCTGGTTGCCGTTCTGTTCATCTGTTTGTCTGCCTATCTATACTGTCTAGTTACCTGGTGGTCCATTACACTTGCAGGTGTCACAACAGATTTGTCTGATGGCTGGGGTGTAACATTCGTCATTGTCGTACTTGTTGATAAATTGAGAACATGTTCCGGAGAATGGGACCTTGTGAAAGTCTAGGTGTTCCTGTTCTCCCCAAATACAGTCAGCTGTTGGTGGAAAGATTTTGATGTCATGGCAAACATGAATATCAACTGACTTGCTGACATACAGGTTTGTAAACTGAGAGAGAGAGAGAGAGAGAGAGAGAGAGAGAGAGAGAAAGAGAGAGAGAGAGAGAGAAAGAGAGAGAGAGAGAGAAAGAGAGAGAGAGAGAGAGAGAAAGAGAGAGTGAGAGAGAGAGAAAGAGAGAGAGAGAGAGAGAGAAAGAGAGAGAGAGAGAGAGAGAGAAAGAGAGAGAGAGAGAAAGAGAGAGAGAGAGAGAGAGAAAGAGAGAGAGAGAGAGAAAGAGAGAGAGAGAGAGAGAGAAAGAGAGAGTGAGAGAGAGAGTGTGTGTAAAATGTAAAGATTATCAGCACTGGCCAGCTTTTGCGTTACCAACATACATGCTGTTCGGTATGGCTGAAACACAGGTATCTGTTGGGTAGATCCATTGGGTGCCATTATTGTGAATATTTATAGATCTACTAGATGAGGTAATCGGCATTAGCCCTGGAATACCTGAGTCAGCACCCTTTTTCTCTGCCCCTTTCTGAGCCAGACAATTCCATGTCAACTGACATTGAATATAAAGAAAATGAAATATAGAAAATCTTTCAAAGCAGCTTCCGGAGCCCTACTCAGTCGATAGGCTGACTTACTATTAACACTGGACGGAGCACTGTGGTCTGTACGGCACTGTCCGTCATTACATCTCTGTGGAAGAAATTTATCAATATCACACTATTGCCTTATGTAGTTTTCGTCATGCCCTACACAATTACAACTATCGAAAGTTCAGGTAAATCTACCCTTACATTGGAAACTGGAGAAATGTAAGTTAATATGAAGGAGACCTGAGACATTTTGACATTATTGTGCGGAAATGAGAAGTTTTGCTTCCCCCCCCCCCCTCCTTAAAATATAGATTCGCCTCCACAAATTTCGATTACCACCAGTTTGCATGCATGCAGTATTGAATTTACTCCGTTGTTTGTTTTACAACGTGAGCAGATAGATATCGATTTTGGGCCACGCAGAGTCTAAACAGGACAGTAACAATAAGACAGGCAACCTCACTAAAATCTTGAATAGACTGCAATAAATTTGAGGAGTAAACCGAGTCGTAGGACACCGAGACGAATCAATTCTCCAGATTCGGCCCTTCGTGCCAAAGTGTATCAACGATGTCAACAATGCAGCAAATTAATGCCCACCTCTTGCCTTGCAAAAAATAAAACCAGAAAGAACTGACCATGAGTCAGGAATTTACACGCTCGTAGTCGGAGGACAAATTTTAATGCTCATAGAAGGAATGATTTGTCTCAGTATCCTGTGTCAAAGGGATGACTGTCTTGGGGAGGGAGCATGGGTTGTGGTTAAGATTTGCTTGGCTGCTCGGTCACAATAATCTTAGTTTCAGCGAAATGACCACAGTAACATGTTAGACAGTTGGACACGTAGTCATTGAATAAAAGGTTTGTTATGAGTGGTTTGATAGTCAAAACTAACATCTAATAAAATTCAAATAATTGTTATGGAGATCCGATTTGAAACTAAGCTTAGACCACATGGCTATTACCCCTTTTCTCCAACTCATAATGATCAAGATGAACCCGTACCCTTATGCGTCTATCACACAATGACTCACCTGCCTGGAGCCACACACCGAGCCGTCTGCGGGAGCGACCCCTCTACAAGTGTCGGTTCCCGGAATGGAGCAATAGATTTCTTTACAAATTCCATCACCACTAGCCGGAGCGCCGTTGTACAGCGAATTGCCCTGTAGAAAAAATATAAAGTTCTCAACAGAAAAAAAACAACATCTATCTATCGATCTATTTACCAGCCACCCATCTATCCATCTATCTGTCTATCTATCTATCTATCTATCTATCTAATCTATCTATCTATCTATCTATCTATCTATCTATCTATCTATCTATCTATCTATCTATCTATCTATCTATCTATCTATCTATCTATCTATCTATCTATCTATCTATCTATTAACTCACCAAGCAAACATAACTGTTTACATCATTCAAAGCCCTCTTGCAGAGTTTATCAGGATCAAACAAATCACCACTGTAAGATGCATGTGTGGTGGAAGGGGTGATAGAGGATGGGTTTGTCTGAGTCAGACAGTTGGTGCTGTACGGAAAAAAAAAAAAAAGAATCAGACATAATTATGTTCAAAACCCTTCTTTGACTAGGCAGTCAGTGCAGTCGGAAACACTCTTGAAACGTGCACAAGACTGAACATTTTAACTATGCAAGTTAATGTATACATTTATGACGAAAAGCCTTTGTTGGTAAATTAAAAAGCCAGCCAAAAGCAGAGCATTGGAAGCTGGTTGACCTGTTTAAAATATGAAACTTCAGACACCAAAGGCTTAAATGGATACAGATGTGTTGCAGTTGGTACTGATGAAAAGATTTTTTTTTTTGCCATGTAGCTACAGTTTTTCCTTAGCTATTGTGATAAACAAAAAGAATGGCAGGTGATTGTAATTAGGGAGCTCCCTAGAACCCCCATGACTTCTTGCCAATGTGTGTGTTGACCTACTTGAGTGAATTGGCCAGATCTCTGATCCAGGTGGATGAGCAATCTGAGAAGGACCATCGATGTTGAGACATTGGGCCTAAGCTCTTGGATCCCAGATAATCTGATGTCGGACCATCCACGGGGGAACCCAGTCTGTATAGAGGAAAAATAACTTCCTGGATTAGGTCATCCCCAAGATCTCCAACCTTAAAAAGCCAGGACAACAACACGAAGAGTAATACGATGACATACAATACAACACTCGATTCCAGGAATCGTTCTTTCTTTTCTTTCAAATATTTTCTCAAATGTTCGGATCTCTGCAACTTCTAACAATACCTATCGTTTCCTCACTTGTAACTTTTTTGGTCATATTAGAAATCGGATTTGGTGACAGCTACACCACAGCGATTTTGTATGAAAGTGTGAGTATTATAGCATGCAATAGTCTGCCATTGCTGAATACATAGAGGATGAGTTTGAGTTTGGAGCAAGCACGTCGTCACGAAAGCAGTCACGCTGGCTATCTATTCTATACTATATATATTTGTGGACTTGAGATTTTTCGTTGCAAAAGGCTTCTGAACCACTCAACACTCGGACTTCAAATTTTATATGGTGCATCAGAATGGATGTAAGGGTGCACAGTTTTTAATAGAAGTCTCAAATCGGTGTAGTTTTTTTTATTGGAAATGTATTGTTTCACCATTATTTTAGATCTATTTCGAGTCATGGTTCGCCATTTTAAGGTTTCGTTATCACTTCCTGCGATGTGTTCACTATCAAACACATTAACCCGTGCGCAAATCATGCTGTTGTACGGGATGTGCAGGGTGTCAACTCACAAAGGCAGAGCAGCAAGACTTATTTAAAAACAAACAAACAAAAATAAAGTAAACAAATAGGAACAGGCCAGATGAAGCAGGTCCACAATAACCACCCGGAACTGAAACCAATATTCAAACCGATTTATCCCGGGCAGGGCCAGGGACCTCAGCTAGTAACAGAATAATAGGACAGAAGGAGACCCAACCAGAAGCGGCCACCAACCATCCGCGAATACATAAGGACAGCTGTTCACGTACGGACATGTCAACGTAAAAAATAAAAGCAAAAAACATAAATTAATATCTCAATGAAACCTACATGTGAGCCAGCTCCCTGGCCGTATTCATTGCCTGACTATAGGTCATGGTCGCCTGGACCACCCCGACTGCCGTGACATTGTCACACACACCGCCATTGTAAGCAATACCTGTAACAGAGACACATCCAGGAAAATCTCAGTGATAAACAGTATCAGACTCTAAACGGTATCTGAATGAAATGACTGAATGAATAGTCACAACACAGCCTCAGCCAAAGACATTGGAAGCAGATCATGTACCGTTCAAAATGTCACCAAGTTTCGGACATGTATCACCTGAAACGACCGTCATTGTAATACAGTGTCCTATTTTCATTTGATAATATGTCTTATTTTACTTTACGCACTACAATTTATTCATAATGTATTAAATGTTTGGTTAATCCTTATGTACCGAGCTGTGCCGGCTTGAACAGTTCATTCCCTGTACAACCGGGAAGGAGGTCGCAGCATTCCCTTTTTACAGACGAGTTTCCACAAGTTTTGAAAAACAATCCAAACTTTTGACTGAAACGCTTTTTCTGTCAATGGCAAGAGCATATTAAAGTAGCTACTACGCTTACACTAGTACTAGCGCAAGTCACACTTTCAGCTATATCACTGGTTCCTACAAGGGTAAATGTGTTGCCCTCTCCGCAGCTAAAGATAAAGCGCTAGGGGGCGCAGCATGGGATCGTGGCAGCATGAAGTTGCGGGCGGAGAGCGAACAACATTTGAATGCTGCGCGGCGTAAGAGTTAAATTTAAAATAAAAAATTGATTATTATTATTAATCATTTTGAGTAGAGAATGTGAGAAAGGTTTAGCAGACAACACAAAATGAACGAAAATTCAAACGGTATAAAGAAATACTTACCCGTTGCTTCATGCATCTCGTATCTGGTGACAGAGAAATTCATAATTTCAAATGTCTCAATATATTTTTTTTTTCTAAAAACATTTTTTATTTTTTTTTGTTATTCTGTCCTCCATCCGCTACCCATTCCTTGCAGATCTGTTAAAGGACCGTTATTTTTCCTTGTCGTTGAGTCTTATATACATGAAATCACCGTCCTCCCAGGTCCAACCATTGAGGAATCAAAATTCAAATGCAGCTGCATTTGGACCAAAATAAATTATTATATTCAGATGCTAAAACCAACCCAAAGACAGCAAAAAGCAAAAAATTCATAAAATAAGGGCCATCGTCTTCCATTTTTAGGAAAACTGCAAGGAGGATTGCTGTAATACCTGCTATTTTTGCTGGATTAGTGTTCAACAGTTCTGTATCCCCAAACGATGGCATGTGAAGTATGACAAATGCTAATTTAATTAAAACTTAGCAAAACCTAATCATTCAATATGAAAGACAGAAAATGCAAACTACTTGCCAGTAAGAAGTGTAACTACTAGGTTGGGTGAATACTTGATTATTAATTTTGATATCGTTAGTGAGATGAAAGCAAAACATTGAGGTGTTACAGGATATACTTACCCAGTGTAAAAGATGGAGAAATCAAATTTATACTGGTTGTAAGCATTTTCATTCAACAACCAGACAGCGGCACGGCGGATGGCACTGTCCGGGTTCACCACTTCATGGGATGCAAAATCGCTAGATAGGAAAATGTTTGTGTTCTGAAGCAAAAGAAAAATGGAGAATTATTTAAGGACCTGCAACACATATGTATAATCTCAAAGAATAAAACAAAATTATCTCAGAAAAGTTGAGTTCATACGTCTTGTCATCGGTCCCTAGTTTGTAACAAAGTAGGGAGAAGAGGCGAGCGCTAACCGAAAAAAAAAAAAGACCATGTAATGTCTGAACCAAGTAGGAATTTTATTGAGAGAAATAAAAATCCCCACGGGTTCCCTCACCGGGATTTGAAAATATTAATAAACTTTCAAAAAGCCAATCTTGAGACAGTTTACGGGGCAACCTTGGACTATGAGATCATAAGCTAGAGTGGAATAATATGCATAAAAATGGGCCTTAATCCGGCCCTGCAAAAGTGCTGCGAAATATCCCAACATGATTTGTGACAATATTTTTACTGACAATCTCATTAATGATTTCTGTTATTCACGTTAAAATGTAAAGGTTGATATTTATGTGTAGGTAGAATCACGATGTTCGTTTCAGCCTTAACTTTAGTGACTGTTAGTGACACGATAGTCTAGAGGCAAGGCACTCGCCTCACATACCGAAGGTACCGGGTTCGATTCCTGGTCGGTGCAGCCATGTTGGAAATTTGGGATTTTTTTTTCACATTTTCCTGTCCCTGATCCTATGGTAGGTAGGATCGAGCACCTAGACTTCTCGGAGAAGGAAGTAAAACTCGGATGGCCCGTGCGCACGTTGCGAGAATGGAAGACCAAACAGGCCGCTGCCATGGCAAAATTTAATAAAATAATAATTAAGCCCTACTCCCTCCCCCCACGTGCACAATACACACAAAAATACCGACCACCTTAGAGACGACGTATCTGTTCCAGTTATAATTGGGCTGCAATGACACTGAGGCAAATTTCCCAAATGGGACTACAGAAGTATACAAAATACAAATATAAATACTGGATTTCATAGTTTTGAATCCCTATTCCTCCATTAATATATTTGGCACCATCTTCATGCTTGGAAGGTACTTCCGAATTGTTCAGATTAGGCTTTCAGCTAATAAAGTTATTTACATACATACATACTCATTCGATTCATTCGAAAATGCATGTTTGAGTTTCGGAAAAAAGTTTCAAGTAGATCACCTCAAGCGATCATTAAACGCATGTATGTAAAGTTACAAAATTTTATCGGGTTGCAGTAAGGTGGAAGGAAATACGAGTATAAAAATACAAGAACAGTTTCAGCTCACCAAGATTCGAATGCCGCGAACCCTCATCTGAATGTCTATGTCAGGCTTCAAAGTCGCCAGCATTTCATTCACCTGGAGAATACAGAGAGAATTACATGAATGAAAAGCAAGAACAAGAGGAACAGTAACTACAATAGCGGTGACAAAAGCAGTACACACCTACACTTTACAGGAATGAACACAGAGCTTTAATCTTTCATTCTTTTCCAACAATCAGACTTCCAAACATAATTATCATTATTTTCACATGGCAATTTACGATGGGCACTGATGTCAAAGTTCCTGACACGCCCACCTAGAACAGTAATAAAAGCTAAGTGGCTTCTGCTTGTATGATCTGATAACCACTTGATTTGCATTTAGATCTGGAAGACGAAAAGCATCTTGATAAATAATAATAACAATAACAATAGAATTAAGTTTAAAAATATATATTCGACAACGCCGATTTTTCATATATAAATTATCATACAAATGAATTATCAAACACAGTGAAAAATCTCTCCCCCCCCCCCCCCCCCCCTCATTACTCCCTTTTCCGACTGTCAGTCAGAACAATTTGAAAATGATGGAACTTGAAAGATTTTCAGAGGATGTGAATTATCTCATGTTTGCCCCAATACACACCTCCACAAACATGTAGTCCAGGTCTTTTTTCACTTCATTGATTGCTTGTGTTCTGGAACCAGGCATCAGTCTCATGTAGCTGGGGAGAAAGTGAACATTCGACCATTGGTAGCAAAAAGCAATATGGAAACAGCCTGAGTAAAAATCAGTTTTGTTGTTGCTGTTGTTGTTGTAGTTGTTTCCTTTCAGTAAATGGGGTTAATGTACCCAGCAATTGTGTATTTTAGAAAATACTGACAGTTTGTTATTCTGTTTTCATTCAATGCTTTAGTCTATCAACTTACTTTTCCACGGCTTTGTTGTCCACAACAAAATATCCTTCAGCCAAATATTGCTCAGCTGTAGGAAGAAAAAGAAAAACGGCAGCAACAAAATACATCAGTACCGATTCACCAACAGTTGATTCAGAGATGTCCATGCGTCCAGAAAATAAAAACCCCTAAAGCAAAAATCTATTACTGATGCAAAAACTCAATTTAACGCGATTATCAATACATGAACATTAGTGTATTCTCAGGCCAGTACTGAAACAGAGTCGGAATGCATAAATCTCCCGCTGTTCGCTTACACTGACTGCAAATTCAGATATGCAGTGTGATGTCCAGTGCTGATCAATCGTCGACGCTTTTGAGCATGTTTGACGTCATCTATCTGTCATTTATTTTTCTATTTTGACCTTTTAGAACTAGAGGTTGGCTGCTCAACAATGAAGTAAATATGAAGTCTGTTTGGGACACGTACTAAAAAAAACTGACAATGTGATGTTTGTTACCTTCCTGTAATGGCGGCGAAGTCGCCAGCGGCGAAGTCGCCAGCGGGACAGTTCTTGTGGTCAGCCAGCTATATTTAGCACTAGTACAAACCCTCACCTTGACCTTAGAGCTTTCCAGAAAATACATCGTGCTAACAAAATTCAATTTGGCCACAAAAGACAAATAGGAGCTCCATGTTTATTGGTAAGTTCATATTCCCAACATCCGTAAAAGCCAAAGAGAAAGATTATTATAATATTCAAAATTGTGAGACAGTCGTAAGGTAAAGTGAGGGGTTAAAGATTGGAGCAAAAATTTTGAAATTATAGACAAGAGAAATGAAGACAGAGAAAAAGGAAGAGGACGTTACAGACAAAAAAGTGTCTTACCAAAGGAAACTGAGGCAGCAGCTAAGAAAGCTGTCAGCAATAGAACTAACTTCATCTTGGTGAAAATGTCCTGTCGGGAAATCTGAAATTGAGCAAAACAAATAGACTGCAAAATTTCATCTATTTTCCATGTGGAGTTGACATTTTGATGCAAATTTACAAAAGGGTTTACCTAGGGGTCTCATAGAGCCTAATTTTCAATCCATATTGAAAGTAAACGATTTAAAATGAAGGTAAAAATACTGAATCAGAGTTTTAATTTTACAGCATTGTAGGTGAGCCTAAAGAGTGTCGTCATAACATAAGCAAAGAAAAGACAAACGATATGATTATTGTGATAATCTTGAAAAACTGATGCAATTTTGTAACGTAATTAGTCAAAACTACCACTGAACGGTGTTCAATATAATAAAACTTTGAAGTTTCTCCTACCTCACAGTGTTGTGTTCCTCTGTCTCAGCACGAGATGTACCAGCGTCTGTGTAAGGTTAGGCAGATCGTCACTTAGCTGCAGATTTCTGGTGGGTCGGTGAAAACTGTTGAATTGTGTGAGAAAAGGTCCAGCATTTATATCATCCTGACGGCTGCTGTGACCCTGAGATTCTAAAATTTTACCGAAAAAAAAAATTGATGATTATTATAATTCAACTGCAAAACATAATTTTTATGACATTTTTGTATATGTTTTGTTTTTGTTTTTGCTTTTGTTTTTTCATATTGGAATTTCCACCAGCGCACAACCAGGAAGTTTCCAAAGTCCAACAACTGAAGCACTAAAGCTCTAGACAGTACATTAAAGTCTTGGACATTCCCTGTTTTGAACTCATTGGACACATGTCCCCGCCCCCCACTCACTCGCCCCAAACCCCTACCCACGATCACAATATCAATAATCTTATCTCATGCCGTCGGTAAACAATATTCACGTGTGCCGGGAGTGTACCCAACAGTCCAAAGATTCATTCTGAACAAGGATATGAGTCCGCAAAGGTCACATTTCTATCTGCAGAAATCCCTAGGAGTGGCGTTAAGGGGGGAGGTGTGAGCCTATCTCCGGGGCCAGTTTGGTGCAGAACAAGTCTGTTCATGGTAGTAGCGACAGATCCATATTAGAAGGAGATAAGTAGGGGGTGGGGACAAAAGTGATAAAAAAAAAAAAATGTATAGGAATAATGCTTCAGTCTGCACTCAATTCTCTAATGTAGGCCAACATACCCACTCAACATGCGTTGTCCTTGATCAGGAAGCAGACTTGTTGAAGAAGGAATGGTTCTCTCTCTCTCCTCTCTCTCTCTCTCTCTCTCTCTCTCTCTCTCTCTCTCTTTCTCTCCTCTCTGTCCCCGTCTCTCTCTCTCTCTCTCTCATTCTTTCTCTCTCTCTCTCTTTTCTTTCTCTTTCTCTCTCTCCTCCCTCTCTCTCTCTCTTTCTCTCTCTCTCTTTCTCTCCTCTCTGTCCATGTCTCTCTCTCTCGTTTTTTTTCTCTCTCTCTCTCTTTTCTTTCTCTTTCTCTCTCCTCCCTCTCTCTCTCTCTCTCTCTTTCTCTCCTCTCTGTCCCCGTCTCTCTCTCTCTCGTTCTTTCTCTCTCCCTCTTTTCTTTCTCTGTCTCTCTCCCCCCCCCCTCTCTCTCTCTCTCTCTCTCTCTCTCTCTCTCTCTCTCTCTCTGCTGCGAGACTTTCATTAAAGAACAGGAACAAGAAGAAACAAAAATGCGGGGTGTTTTTGTTAACTGTTAAAACTCCATGACACTGGACAGCTGACAGTTAAGAGGTCAGCATTATTGTTTAGAAAGTACAAGTGCTGGAATAACAGAAGATGCCGGTCCACAACTTAAAAGAAAATAAGGACAAAAGTATGGTTTTAATGGTAACAGTGACATGTGCCTACAGCAAAAGACAATGCACTTTGCGAAACCCTAACTGGCAACAAAATACACAGAAAACTACGCAATAAATCCAGTGACAAAATAATGTTTATTCTACCTGGAAATAAACACAGTGCAACTTTCGGACTCTTAAGTTCATTACCGGTACCCTCATTTGTTCTAATCCTTATCATCAGAAATTTGCCTCCGGCCCTCAGAGACAGGCGTGCATTGCCCGGGATAAAGCTGTTTTCGCATTTCGCCCCCCCCCCCTCTCTCTCTCTCTCTCTCTCTCTCTCTAACTCTCTCCCTCTCTCGCCCCATAATCTCTCTGTGTCTCTCCCTCTCCCCTTTCTCTCTTGCAGGGAAATGCTCCAGAATGAATGTATATTAAAATCATACAGTCTCACACGGTCATCAATATAACTACACATACTCTTCCTGTGACTATGGAATCCCGCACCGGACTGAACTGAAAGGCCGATAGATAACCACAATAGCTCTGGGTCAAATGTTAAAAAAGAAATGAAACCTCTTTAAAAATAAACTGGCAAATAAAGAAACGTACCAACAGGCTGGGTATTTGCACCCAACGTTTAACCCAGACACAGCCAGGTTAAACAGACCTTGGATGACCCAAATTTGATTCGGCGGCTCGGAAGATTGCGCTGACTGGGTGCTGAGGAAATCTCAGTAATATGTGAGAAATCTATGAGGAATATGAGATTTACACACCATGATAATTATTAAGGCGGACAGCAAAGGTGATGGCCAATACCATGTGGCCGAAATGTCTAATTATCTTAGTTCCCATACTCTAGTGTCATATCCTTACACAAATGCTTATAAAGCCTTGCTTAAAAAAAACGTAACCTCGCTTATGACAAAAGCAAGTTGATGAAACCGCACACACTAACACGATAAGGCTGGATGATGTCGAGACAGTGATGAATGAGAGCGGGGTTTTTTTTTCTGTATATCTGCAGAATAATCAAATGTATTTAGTTCTCGAGAAACTGGAAGGTATTAGGGGGTCTCTTCTGTTAAAGTCTGTTTTAACGCAAGTCAATATGTCCGGTAAAGGAATATAGATTTCTACAATATTTACTGTTGTCTATAGTGTAAGCCAGTGTCGTGTTGTTCTGGTCTCCTACTTTATGATTGAAATTGGAATTGGTACTTTATTAAAAATTACATGTTTCATAACCTCATTTTTGTAAATTCTACATTCGATTTAAGTATGCCTTTCACTTATTAGTAAATGTTTTCATTACTCTGTTATGTTTTTCTTCATAATTTTTGTTTTTGTTTTTGTGCGATCATACAATACAAATGTCAAACTATGTCTCCTGTGTGATTGCGCATTCTTTACTGTATAATTGCATGTTCTTTACTCTCTCAAAAGATCCGTCCTTGGGACGACAAACTACAGCGTCTTGTGAGTGTCATTTCTTACTGACAGTGTTTAAATTGACTATAAAACAAAGTCATGCGCAGAATTTTAACGAAAACTGATTTCTTTATCAACCTGCGATCATATACAAAGAGATACAGGTTCGAATTTCTCTCATGAGGGAATCCAACTTCATTAATTACTTGCAGTGTTTTAAAGTTAGTCAGTCAGGTTTACGTATGTGCATGCAATAGGGTATTTGCTGAAATGAGGATTAGATAATGATTGTGAATATTATGAACGGACCTCTTGGTCCGGGTTTATTATGTCCGCATTATGATGATAACTCTGTACTGTCCGCGCACTCGGCCTATCTTTCTCAGAAGCCAGACAGGTAATAGAAAACAAAACATAACAAAATGATAAATAAAAACAATGTCCTCATATCGTAGGCTGCTCAAGTGTGAGATTTCCCCAGTCACGTCTCAGGCCTTCAATCAAAATTCTTCTGTCACGTCAGCTTCACATGTAACGAGTTTTATATCAGTTAGTGCAATAAATGCCTAGACTTTGGGACATAAAAAGCGTTTCAGTATGACCGATCTGCTGGACAAAGAATATAAATATTATTGCAGACAGGATTCCTGTGACAACTTGACACTTGCCTTGACATGTTATCACATTGCCCTTTTGGTACGCACAAAGTCTGCAACGAAGCAGTCTCAAAATGTTCCTGATGTATTTCTCAAGGCTACTTAGACAAGAGGAGACGTAACCGGGTAGGGGAAAGGTAAAGATGGGGATAAATGGGAAGGTCGGCGTTCACTGGTATTTGAAAATCATTCTGAGACTGAAGGTCACAGACATGTGTTTACTCAAACTACCAGGAAGATTGGCGATTACAATACCAAAGATCTATGCGGTACAATAAGGTCTTGGCAATTTCCTGTTTTCCCTGTGTAATTTTGCGTGAAAGCAGTTCGAAACAAAGAAAAATTGTTTAGAAGGAATTTTTGATTGTTGAATTATTTTCAAGAAGTTAGAGATTTTAGGGACATAATTTGGGACAGGTTGTTATTTGCTTATTGGCAATTTTTAAAAAAAGGAAACGTCTAACAAAGGTATCAACATGTTCCCTTGATTCTTATAAGAAGAAATTCAATGCAAAGTTTCCAGCAATTCCAGGAAATTATTGAAGCTTAATTATATTGATGTTACGTTATTTTGAAACCAAGAATTCAAGATAACATTGGAGTTGCTTTAGGGGCTATGAGTGACGTGTGATTTTGTTCATTGTTTTCGTGTAATTGTGAATTCTATAATGACAGATAACATTGTTTTTTTGTAACCGTTTCTAAATTCATTTCCAGACGCTCCCAACCCTCCTGCCACTCTTCACAAATGAAAGCTGGCAGTCATGGCGTTGGTAGCTGTCCTAGTAGCGAAAGAGGTAATGGTGATGGTAATGATCCTTGTAATGGCTGTGGAAAGGATGGCAGATGATTGTTGTAGAAATTATTGTAGTACTGTTGTAAATGTAATGATGCTTGTGATACCAATGGTGGTGGCGGTAGGAGTGATGGTCCTTGTGGTAGCGGCATGTTCAAAATTATGGAAAATGTAATATTTACACGTTCTGCTGCGACAATGGTGATATTTGTTGTGCTGGTTGTGGTGGTGCTAGTTATAGTGGTTGTGGTGGTCCTAGTTATGGTGGTTGTGGTGGTAGTGACCAGTGATGGTTCTGAAAATGGTGATATTGCTAATATTGATAAAAATAGTTTTGATATTGACGTTTAATTTGTCGCAGTGGCAGTGTGGATAAAAAAAAAAAATGTTTGAAAACTATAGCCGAGCGGACAAGGTCAGATTATTGTCTGATTAATCACTGAACTTGACAAACTTTGGTCTGAAAAAAAGGTCAAGAGGGAAAGATGTTGAGTTTTGTTTTGTTTATTACTGTTTACGTGGTTTAGTCGCATGATTATTTCACTTCCTGTTTGCTTTTCAGCTGTTTTTAACCTTTATCTGAAATAGGAACATGTAGGACATGTACCAGCTCGTTCAGGTCTTCACCAGTGCAACTTTTAAACCTGCAGATAACTTAGGTGAAAATGGCTCATCCTTTGTTATCTAGAGGTAGTGTGACTGAAAGCACTTTAATGACCATTTGAGATAAAACACAATATTTACTACAGACAGTTAATTTTATTAGAAAATCGGGAGTTATAGTGTGATTTACCTAGCGTACGAAAGAAGAAGAAGAAGAAAGATAAAACACAAAGTGCAAATTAAAAATTTTACAATTACACACGGATGGTCTGTGCTTCACATAGAATGAGATGCGAAAATCAATATTATATAATTTATTGATCCAATTATGATTGTCTGATTGTTTCTACGCCACTTTATTAGTCTTATCTTTCCATCCATTCATTCAGTCTGTCTAAACCATCAGTTGTCTGTTCACATGCGTGCACCAGTTCATTAGCCTGTTCATCTTCATTGGCATAATTATTATCAATCATCTTTAATTGATCCATTGATCCTATTGTTCATCCACCTGTCCATCCAATTATCCATCCGTGCAAATCATCCACCCATTCATCCATCTATCCATCAATCTGTCCATCCATTAGTCCAACAGTTCAAGCACATGCATCCACCAGTCCATTAATATATATATAATTATTATCAATCATCTTTAATTGATCCATTGATCCTATTGTTCATCCACCTGTCCATCCAATTATCCATCCGTGCAAATCATCCACCCATTCATCCATCTATCCATCAATCTGTCCATCCATTAGTCCAACAGTTCAAGCACATGCATCCACCAGTCCATTAATTCATCCAACCATCCATTAACACGTTCCCTGCAGAACATCTCCTAATCCAAAATTCAGGATCTGGCGAGTCTGAAACTTGATATTTGTCATGTCAGCGAAAAAAACAACCCACCTTCATCAACATATAAGTGTATGTACGAATGGTCTAGGACATTAGCTCACCGTGAAATTTACGGTTGGAACGTGGACGAACAAGATGTGGAGCCACTCTGAATGGGAACTAGGAGAGTTTATTTCCTTCGGACATGTCCAACACTCAAGTTAAAACAGGGGATCAACTCTGTGCACCCTTACAGACAATGTAAAGAATGCGCTTTGAGGGATGCGACCAGTGTCTGATTTAGACTCAGTGGGGCCATAAGCTATAAGCCGGGAGGCCACTTGTTCAAAAGTTGCACCAGAAAGTCCCATCAAGGTGCATACCTAAACAGGACCTTGGACAGCCATACAAAATTGAAAAAAAAAAACCTACACTTTGATTATTCAGTAGTAGGGTGTTTAAAGCGAAAAATATCAGTTATTTTCAAATTAATAAGCATAAAATATTACTTTAATTACTTGTTTTAAATATTAATATCATTTTATAGCAAAACAAGAAAAGATCAAAGAGTTCTGAAGTGATACCAGTGCGAATTGTTAGGCCCTAGGCCGTAGCTCATTTAGCAGATCCCTGATGCGACCAAGGCTGCCTTCTTAGGGAAAAACGACCTATTCCAAGTTCAAAGTCAAATTTAATTTTTAGCATCATCTTATGAAATGAAATGAGCTTGACCTTCTTTATAATTCTACTCGACAGATAGGTTCTCTCGGGCATTGGAAAATGGAGATAGATCAAATAATATTCGGGATCACGACCAAATGGTGTAAAACTGTAACATTTACTCTTTGGCGTAGGCGGTCTTTTTCCATCCACTGAGTTTATGGCCGAACATTCTGTGGTGTCTTGTAATATCATTTTTGAATGTAAGGTTTATATACTTATTTCCCTTAACCCCCAGAGAATAAGACAGATTATTTAGAGGGTAGAGGCCACGGGTCATCAAGGGAGACAAGTAGAGAAATGTAAATGCTTGAACGCAATAAAAATTATTTTATGTCCCATAGAATTACTAGAAAACAACGAAATGTAATGGATGTCGCAGTTAGCAAGATTATAATATTATTGTTGTTATATCTCGAAACAATTGCCTGAAGAAGGTCCTTGATAACCGGGTGGCCCCTGGGCAAAGCAATAGCATTTTCTTCCCCTTTTCAAAACTCAATATAAATTTGCAAGCATGGGGACCATTAAACTCCTGTGGCCCCTTGGCAACTGCCCAGTGTGCGCATCCGTTAAGACGGCTTTGATGTTGATAACCAAAAGCTTTCCAATTCTTTCTTAGTTATTTGTAGCCTTTTTTTTTTTGTTTCTTTGCTTACTTGTTTGTTCCTTTGAAAAACCATGTTTGTTTGTTGTTGTTGTTGTTGTTGTTTTGCCACAGTCATAAGTCTGCATGGGGTTAATGTATTTCTTCGGATACTTAACCGCCGCCCGTGTGTCGCTTTATTGTGTCTCCACTTTTTTTGCAAAATGTGAGATTAAGCCACAATATCGACGCTGTTCTGTTGAAGTCTCCTTAAACCTAAAATAAAAACTTTGCAGGTGAAGGAAACAATTGTGAGACAGCTTCATGAAATGAGTTTCTTGTCAAAAGATGTCTTATTGAGAAAATTGGACTTTAATGATGATTGGTCAGTCTATATCGAATTTTCGTTTTTCACAGAAACAAACATTTGAGCCATTATTCTATCATAAAATACGGGTTTTATGCATCAGCTCGGCTGTTTTGATCATGAAAACTTTGACAGCACTTGTGGAGGCAAGTGTTGGCCAGATAGAAGGCTACTGTTGCGTCCTCATGAGCATTATTATACATGTATACAGTTACAGTAGTATCATTAGGGGAAAAACTGAGCTGACAAAAATTGGCCCGAGACTCTCCAACTCTCTTATTAATTTTTTTACATAGATTCCTAGACCTATGGAGGTTTTGAAAAATCAAGTGCTGGCATTATTCATTCGGGTAAAATCTCTACCCTCATTTTCAGCACTTACCGAAGCCATAACATGAATCAATACCAGATAAATGGGATAAAAGGCAGTGAATCATCTTAAAGTAGTTTGTCAATAAAAAGTACCAGGAATCTGGGAACATCGAATTTTGAAAAAGAAAAAAGTAGTGTTTCAGATTATGCAGATGTCACAGTGACACACTGAAATTCTAATATCCACTAGTCATAAACCTGCAGGTTTATTTAATTTTCTGTTTACTACGAGGGATTAGGCTCAGATGTTAAAAAAGTCTCATCTGATGAAAAAAACAAAACAATAAAGCCCACTTTCAGGGAAAACAAATTTTTGTGTGTGACATTAAGATCATCCCACAGCCTCTCAATCTATCTGATTGTAATTAATCTGGCATATTAAAACGACAGAAGGACTGTCTTATTCTTGTTATAGCAACTCTAGTGCCCAAAAGATCAAGCTAACTTTTTGATTATGGCATTGAATTACTAGATTGGACTAACCAGACTGCTTAGATTCAACATGAACATTGTCCCTAGGTTTGCTCCAACCATGTGGAAAACGTTGTACTTTCTGATGTCCTGCAAACTTAGAGGTAGCAATTTCGAGAGTAGCAGTTTTATTCTCATTTCAGCACTAACTCGGGGGAGGGGGGGGGGGTATGAGACACATGTGTTGTTTTTTTTAACCAAATCTGCTCACATACTGCTTGTACTAGTTCGGAGGTCTCTAATTGTAGGCTCAGCCTACTTGTAGTTAAGTGGGGCCCAGACGCTGCGTCCGCCATTTTCCACTTACTACAAGTGCCTTGGCTCACACTGTGTTGTTTCATGTGGACTGAGATAGAAGTGCTTGGACACTGGAATCGACTAGATAGATTTAGTCTATGCTTATGGGTAAGATGATCATTTTCCCGTCCTTTTTTTTGTTCCGTCACACTTTATTTGAGTCTCGATCTAAATCTCTAATCTTGATGTAAGTCTCCTGGAATGCGCTATTTCATACTCTACTTTTTCCTCATGAAATGCCTGTCAAGGAATCTGTGTCATGCATAAAACATCACATTATTTTGCTTGTTACTGAACTACCATTTCAGTTGGGCAGTGCTGAAGGGAAATCAGGTATGTAGACAAGAATATAATTGTAAATAAGCCGATTATTGTTTACTTTAATTCGTAGCACCACCAGGTTGATGTTAAAACCTATTTAGAATGCATGGAGATACACATTTTCCGACATATTTCATCCCGGAACTTTCAATCCCTACACTAGAGATAGATAATAAGTATAACTGGACCGCTGCTTTTGTCATTCTGTGCTCCCACATTCGATGCACATGTGCTTTTCGTGTCATTTTTAAAGGGAAAAAGTGAAAAATTGCTTGCATGTTAATAAATAGTGAATTTTCATACGTGTTTAAGTGTGCCTGTAAAGATATTTAAGGAACTGACCCTCGGTTGCTATGGAAAATGTTAAGCTAATAGTCGATGATCTTCAAACGCCATTTTCTCTCAGTTCTGCCATTGGTCGCGTCACACGAACGTTGGCTTTAAAATCAAATATCTCAACACACAGGTGTCGTAGCTTCATAATATTTTCAGTGGCCTAAGGTACAATCTCTTAACTTCCCAGCGATAACAATATCTCAAGATCTTCAAATTTCACAAGTGATTCATTTCAACTGGCAGCGCGAGAACTGATGATTTTTTAATAGTTGTTATTATTGGGAGCTGTAGCTTTTTGCCTAGCCTACGATCTTGACCAGTAGCGTGCCATATATTACATTTTGACAGCAATCACAATGTCATTACGTCAACCGAATTTACATCTACGAGGTTAGAACTCACCGTAGTCGGCCGTTGGGAACAAAGTTCAAGTGCATACAAGACGCTGCTTAGATGGTCGTACAACTCCGCTACGTTCTTTAGGCACAGTAAAAATATCTTTAAAATGCCTCAACGGCATCGGTTGTCGCCTTTTGCCATTTTTTTAAAACTTATCCTTTGAAACCAAGGAATGATGACTATTCTTCAGAAGAATTTAACTTCATTTATTACCAATGTATGACCACACCGTTAACGCTCAAATAAATAATTATGATACAAGTAAAATGGTCGATTATCTAACCGTTCCTAAAACAAAGTGCTGTGTTTTGTGTTTTTTCACAAATGTGTAGCTGCCCGACAAAATGAGGCATTTCGTGCATTTTGGTGGTATGGAGATATTGATATCACCAAACAGGTTATTCAAAGTCCTTTCATTTGGTAAAAAAAAAATAATTAATTAATTAGCAGAGAAGATATGGCCTCTCAAAGACAGGAAGTGACACAACCACAGTTTTGAGATAAACGCTTTTAAAGTTTCGGCTTTTTGTCCAAATTATTGATGATGACTCGATTCAAAGTCAGTTTTGAGGCATTTATCCTCCTTTAACAGGACTATCTTTTGGAATAGGATAGTAAGGAGGTTAAACTTTTAAAAAATACTGAAAACGCAAACTTGATGAAATTGACCATCGGATGCCTTTTAACGATTTTCTCGAATCAGATAGTGCCGAATTGTGCCTCATTTTGTCGGGAGGCTACACAAATCAAATGAAGCCATCCACTGATGTCCTAACGTGCACACTTCGTGCTGTAATTTTTAAAAAAAAGTGTTATATGTAATTTATTTAATAAAAGACATTAAACAGTCATACATTACAACTCTCTTTTTTTCTCTCTCTCATCTCTCTGTGTGTGTGTGTGTGTGTGTGTGTGTCACTCAACATTTTGTGTTTTAATTTGAGCCCCGGGGTTTTCAGTTGGTGGGGGTGGAGGGGGGGAGGGGGGAGGTATGCAGTTCCGTCGGGCAGGTCATTTCATCTTTGGAATAATGTTGAGAGCGGGTTTCTTTTTCTTTGGGAGGGGCCCTCTGGTTCCTTGGGAGAGAAGGAGAGAGAGAGAGAAAGAGAGAGTTACAACAGAATACAAAATCGCGGTTCTGTGTCACCGTTCAAAATGTTCCCTTGCTCCTTCAAATCGTACATGTCTTGTTGCTTTTCAAAAACGAACTAAGGTGTTAAGATCTATTACCACTACCAGCAATAATTTCACAAAGACAGGTTATAATCTGGAAACATTCGCTCATCATTCGTGTTCAGTTTTTGGTCCTAATATCTGGAATGGCCCTCAATCGTACATCTAATGAGCTGGAATCCATCAGCAGGTTTTAAATAGTTTAAAAGACTCTTTTATTCAAAAATGTATTTTGACTGATGGTGGAATTTCTGTGCTGTGTTTACTAAATGATGTGCGTGTATATGTGTGTGTTTGCGAACATATTGTATGCATATGAGAAGGGATTTCTTTTGTTTGTTCGTCATGTAAAGCGCCCTGAGCCGCCAGGGAAAGCGTGCCATACTGCCATATAAATCTACTGTATGATTGTTATTACTGTCATTATTGAAAATTGAGGCAATACTCTAAATTTCATGATGTAACTACAGCACTTTAGGTGTCTGCAAATTCACCGGTTAGTTTAATTACAGTACATGTTTTTGATTAAAAATTTACTCACTCAACAATTTTTGTAGGAATAATAGAAAACAGTTTTGTGTAGCATATCGTCGGTCAGATGTTGGAACCTAGTTACCAGAAACTTTTACTCAGAATTAATGGAGAAAAGGAATGATGTAATCGCCTGGAATAACCCCGATAAAGTTCAGGTGCAGAATGTCGGGGCTTAAATCTCTAAAAGCTTTTGCTAGGTTATGATTCACTGGCTACAGCCAGTTAGTTGCGCTTGAACCAGGCTAAAAATGTTTAGCGAGGTTATGTTTATTGGTTATTGGCATATGAAAAGGGGGAGGGGGGTGGTAAGTGAATGTCAAAAAAGCATTTTATGTATTTCCTAGTGTCGTGTGCACATATTGAGGAGCTAATGTACTATTCCTTGCAACACAAATATTAATCACTGTAATGGGTTTGGAATTACAGGAAGCAGAATTACTGGGATCATTATGTGTACGAACTTTATAACAACATTGAAAAGTTAGAAGCTTTTTGTAAGTTCGAAATAGGTTTTTTGTTTGTTATTATATTATAATATATAATTTTAATTATATGCCTGCACAATCATTCAGTTCGGGATGAATAAGTTGTTACTGTGAAATAGTCTTTCTCAAACAATGTAGTTTTTGCATCAGATGGCAAGGATATTGTCATTGATGTAGAACGCCGTCGATTGGGTGAAACTGAATGATTTGATCAAAGAGGAGGGGGGGGGGGTGGCGGGAGTTCACAGCTTTTGAAGTCGCCGCTCAATAGTGTGGATACCGGCCTGATTTCTTTGAAGAAAGAATGACAAGATGGTTGATCGTCGGCTACCAGGGAGCCAATTCAGTTGTTTTAAAATACATGTAAGTGTCGTGTGTTTTTGGGGGTTTTAGTAAGGGGACGTTCAAATATAATCTGACACCTCGGAGGGGGCGGGGGAGGGGGGGGGGTTGGCTCCTGTAAGAAAAGTGTAAGAAAGGGGAGGGGGGGGGTCTTGAACCAATGTAATATTACACTTTTGTGAGGTGAGAATATAAAAAGGAATACTAAATTAGACAACATAACAAACAAATAACATTAAAAAGAGAGATAACCTATGGTATTCTTCTTCATGAATCAGTCTTATTAACGAAAAACCCTTTTGTTGATGATAACTAATTTAAGGCAATTTTGACATTGACTTTGACATGGGTCTCATTTTTCCCTCATTTGTAAGAAAGAGTACGTGTGCCATGTATAATTATTACATGTATTATTGTAATATTACGGGATTGTGGGGGGGGGGGGGGGGGAGAAGCAAATGTAAGAAAAGTGTAAGGGGGGGGGGGTAAAAAAGTCCCAAAAAAGGTTTAAGATTATATTTGAACGTCCCCAAACAGGACGAGCCGCATAAGTTTCTATGCGTTGTAATTTGTTTATCTCCTCAACTGGAAGGCCTGGTAAAGAATAATTGCAAAAATCAAGTTTGGATGAAATAAAACAAGATTCATGTTTAGCGGCTGCCTCAACCCTCAAGAATATTGTGACAATCACATAGATGCCAGAAAAGCAGGAGTGCAAATATTGTTAATTTGAAGACTTCTTTTGTTGTTGTTGTTGTTTTGTTTATTTTTGATGACAAATTACGAAGACGTTTTGAACAGACTTCTGCCTTGTATATTAAGTATAATTATCTATTACTATAAAAGTGAACTGTGGAGGCTATGTTAGCCTACTCCTCCGTTAATACTTGGCCCACAAGCTTCAAATTTTACTCACGTCGACATTATCTACATACCCAGGTTTTCGTCACATAAAGCATACGATAACACCTGTCCCCGAATTTATCGAAGAAGATTTTTTCGGCCATTCTATTTTAATTCACCATTTTGAGTGAACCGGAAGAATGATACCATTGTCAATGAACCGATATAGCGATCTGATCTTACTATAATGGAGCCACTACGCCATCAAAAATTATGAAATCAATTTTTGACGAAGAGTTAAATGGACACATTCATTTTGAACAGAAATCAGTCTTTACTATTATGTAATTAAACTTTTTTGGGCCGCAAAAACGGAGACGCATTTTCGCCGGATAGAACCGAAAAGTGTGACCGGAAATTACGTCCTTGACCTCTCTATTCACATTGGTGGTCGAAAAATCAACGTAATCAAATCTGTGTATTTCTGCATAAGTTCTTTCAGACTTTGCATCGAATCCAAATGCCCCTTTTAATGTAGCCTAGATGCGGCTGGGCTTCCTACAAAGAATCTGCAAGATTTATCTTGCGCGGGTCGGCTTGTTTACTATATTTTGAGCCTCCACCCCCCCCCCCCCCAATAGTTTACATATCGGTGTTCGAAAATCACTTTATCACTTGTACCCAGAGACGTTCTACTAGCATGTCTCTGCTTATACCTCGTATTCTGCAAGGAACTGGCGTTTAAGAAAAGGTTCAGTTAGCCTTTGCATCGAATCCAGTTGCTGTTATTACTGTGACTTAAGCCTGGATAAACAGTTGGGCTTGATGCAAAGAACTTTTAAGATTTATCTTGCTCAGGTCGTCTAGTTGGTTATAAGGTTGTTCTAACAGTTTGTAAAGCTTTAACTACAAAGGAATGCAATGGTTTTTCTCCCACAGACCTGATTGATTGTCAGATTGAACACAAAAAAAATCATGCTATTATTCGTTTTGTTCTTGTTTGTATTAATGTTGTCACTGCTGATCTCGTTGGTAGCTTTTACTTAAATGCTCATGAAATAGAACATCTTGTTCACTTGGGTTAATCATGTTATCTTTCATGTACTGCATGTTGACACTCGACATTGCTGTTTACATTTATTGAAATCCCCGCCTCTTGATAACTTTGCCCTAGACTGATAACGAGAAAAAAAAAAAAAACAAGGTCTTTTGACTAACTCAGGTCAGGGCGTCCTGGTAGCAGTTCTAAATACAGTGTTCTTTTGCGTGGCTCATGGCTCAAGTACGAATATGTCAAGTCTTGAGTACACAAAGTTGAAACACAGATGGATTGTTCCCTGGGATAATTGTCGTGTCTGTTTCAATTTTTCTCTTCCTTCGTCCCCTTCCTTCTTACCTATCTTCATACCTTCCCACTATCCAATCTGTCTATTCATCGGCCCAACCAGTCGTCCATCCCACCTAGTTCAAGTTCAACAAATCTTTATTATCCCATAAACAGGAACTTGTGCAACAAATTGTCAGGCATAAAAAGTAACATATTTAAGATAGAACAAATAAACATGCATGTGTATATTCTCTCTCTCTCTCTCTCTCTCGATCTCTCTCACCAAGGCAGATTTTCTATCATCTACCTACCTACCCACTCCCTATCCGTCATATGCCTACCCAGCTACCTACCAGCGACCTACATTCCGCCTACTTCCGTATTTACCTATCTACCTACCTACCACTCACCTATCTATCTACCTGCTTACGTACCTACTAATCTGCTAGCGTTATTGTCTATTTTCCAATCTATTCACTTGTCTGCCAACCAGCCAGCCAATCTACGGCCGAGACGACCAACCCGGCACCTAATTTACACACCTATCTGTCTGTCTGCCTGCTTGTTTGTCTGTGTGTGTACATACCTATCTGTCTGTCTCTCTGTCTGTCTGTCTGTCTCTCTCTCTCTCTCTCTCTCTCTCTATCTCTCTATCTCTTTCTCTCTCATTTCGTTCTCCTCATCATTCAATAATGCAATTCTTTATATTGCTCGTGTGTGCAAAAGAATTTAATTTTTATAAACTGGCTGTGAAACAAGCCCTCTGTACTCTCACAAACATGTTCAGGTCTGGCTCTCACTATATGAAAAGTTCGCCATGCCTGGTCCAAATATAACATCTTTTTCTCTAAATTTATGAACATGTGTATTTTTACTTCTCTTTAATGTTATCATTATCTAGACACTTTTTATCTTCCAACAGCCGGCAGCATTGGCAAGTGCATTTGTGTTTCAAGGCTAGACAAACACATACTCCAGCGATAACGTACTGTTGCTCGGGTCCGGGTGCTAATTACTGGCCTACAAAATGAAATATCTCGTTGTTTTTTTTTTTATCTCTGAAGTAGATATGAGGTACCCGGTATTGTCCGTGATATACCTGTGCTCCCACCCTTCTTTCTCTCATTCTTCTCCGCTCTCTCTCTCTCTCTTTTTCTCTTCCTCGTTCTCTCTCTCTCTTCGCCGCTCTCTCTGTCTCTCTCTCTGTCTCTCTCTCTGTGTCTCCCTCTCTCCCCCTTTCTCTCTCTCTGCTTACACCTCCCTGTAATAAAGTTTTGTTTTTGTTTATGTGGTTTTTCTTCTTTTCTTTTTAAGTTCGAAGTATGAAATTTATATTTCGCATAAGCCGAAGAGCAGGTCAAAAATTGTACGTATGTCTTTAAATCAGTATTTCATTGGGAATTCCAGATTCTCGCAGATGAGTGTCACGACACCTTGATGGTTGCTGCACCCAAAATCACATTTAGCATAGTCCCCTTGGAAATAAATGAACTTTTTCTTTTCAAGACAATTCTCCCCTAGTAGGCCGTGGGACCAAACTTGTAGCTTGTCATTCCGTTACGCACCTCAGGGGATAAGCTGATTTTTTGCATGCAAGCTCTTATGCATCTCTCCTTCACAAAAAACCAATGTTGTCATTTCAAGTCTTGCACATTTTTGTATAATTTGTATGTAAAGTGAGCCAATAAATGATAATTAATGATGCGAATTGAGTTTGCCATTTAAACAATGCTATTTTAATCAACCAATGGAATTGAGCCTTTCGCCGCGAAATCCAAAATGGCTGCCTCCATGATGGAATGCTGTATGCACACTAAGAAAGATGTAAATAGGAATATAATTCAGTTTTATTTGAAAAGTTGGATGAAATTTCGAGAATAAACAATCATGTGCTTTCTCTCTCTCTCTCTCTCTCTCTTACAATAAAAGTATTAATCTGCAGTCCTGCTTCAGAACTCATGCGCGCCAGGCCACTGAGCACCAAGCGTTACTTTTTATGACCTGCAGGTACTATAACAGAATGGAGGCAAGATGGAGGATGAAAATGACAGCATGAGGAAACAATGCAATTTCTATAAATTCAAGAACCAAACTAATCAAAATAATAAAAACTTCCGTGCACCCTCCGCGGTATTTGAAATGGACATGTAAAATTGGGTTAGTGTAGGTGGTCTAATAATAAAGCCTTTTGCGTTCACAGGTGGAGATTTTGTGAAATATATAATTATGTAAAACGAAACAAACATGCAAAAATACAGATGTTACATAGCAATAATTAAACATTTTTTTAAAAATAAGTTATTAATGTGCACAGTTATGGATGACAACATTTGATTTTTAGTCAAAGATGGTTACTGGGAACATTTTAAAACCATACCTAGATTTTCCCTAGGGGGTGAGTAACGAAATTTACTCCAGAGACTAGCTAGGATTTTGGTCCCACGGCCTATAGGGAAAATTGTTTCCAAATTTGACGTGGCTTTCCAAACCATAAATGACGAGAAATATGCAATGAGATTGCTTCACAATTTTACCAAGACATGAGACTTAAGAGGCCCATACACGTTCAAAAAAAGATGCGAAATTTGACTGTGTGTAGAGCATTTTGATGTCAAAAAAAGATTTGAATCAAAATTTTGACGGATCAAACCCGTTTGATATTTTTTGACGACTCGTCAAATTTTTTATGCCTGTGTGGGCTTCCGTAAAAATTTTGATCAAACTTTATAGTCTGCTGATGCTTCAGACAAAGGATGATGGCCTCGCAGGTTTCAATAACCAACTTTCCAATCGCTGGCGGAGATCTTGCTGTCAGGAATTTCAAGTCTTCAAAGGAATTTCCAGACGCCAGGTACCTCAGTGTGATGGACAAGCGTTCACTTAGTGGTATGGATGGACGCATGACAGTGTCTTCTTTCCTTATCAATGGCTCGACAAGGCCGAGTAACTCATCGAACGATGGGGCATCCATTCGAAGGAAGTTACGGAAGTCTTCTGGTTCGTTAAGAAGTAATTCTTGGAGGAGGTTGACATGTCCGTAGGTTTCCCGTTTTAACAACCACTGTTTCGACCATTTCCGAAGTTTACGAGGCGGTTCATCAGAGTCCAATGCAAACACTAGTGCTAGGACCACTGATGCGTCCATGTCGAAGATTTCGGCAATACTGAATTTTGATGGGAAAACACTGAAGCGTGTGTGGGCAAATGCGCATCAAAATTTTGTATCAAAATTTCACATCAAAATTTTGACGCTTTTTTTGAACGTGTATGGGCCTCTTAAAAGTAAGACGTCATCAACCTAAGTGATTTACGTCATCATCTAGGGTCCACTCAACAGCAAACCCGCCTTACCGACGGTTAATCATGCATTAGATATTCTTGGACAGTCGCTATTATCCACCAATCAAACTCCATGATTATGTCCCTCTCTCCTGTAATGACAATACTCCGAGTGGTCAAGCAACTCACCTGTTACTGAATTTACATGCGAGCTTATGAAGCAATCTCCTTGCACATTCTTTCAATTTAAATGGGAAAATATTTTTCTCAGTTAAGTCAGAATGGTTTAGAGAGCCATGTCAAATATGGAAACACGGGTTCACCAGGAGGTGAAGACAACTTGAGCAAACGTAGATCATCAATTTCCCCCTCGGACTATAAACATTGAAAGCCCTGGCATGCAATGTTATAATAAATATGGGTTGACGGGGGCTGGGGGATATTTTGCATCTTCTCTTTCTTGATCCATGTGATTGCCTTTACAGTAATACAAATAACGGCAGTGAACGACCCAATCCTTGAGTACGTATTCTTTAGACCCCGGCAGGGACTGGCCGATTTTGATCGGTCGATCAATTGGACGGTGATGTCACGACATTGATTTTCAATGGTACCTCGCATACCAGATGTCTAGTTGGACGTCACTGAAACTCAGTGTCGTGACGTCACCACCCAATGAGTTGGACGATCAGAATCGGCTAATGCGCACTGGGCCTTGTTAAATGTCTTAAGTTCGATAGTATAAGGAATTTCGACAATCATCCATTTATTGCTAAACATATTCACTTGAAGACAAAAATGGCATGCTTTCTCATATCCATAACCCAAATGTAAAACAAGACATGGCTTCTGACCATAGCAAGAGGTGAAATACACCAAGGCTGATGCAGACGCCAGACGGGTGGCTCACCGTCCATAAATTATGCATCACTCTAATACACTTGACACTGCCCACACCACGGCAGTATAGACAGTGCCTAGTGTATTAATGCAATGCATAATGATTGGGCAGCTGGCCACAAGTCTGGCCCCTACATCAGTCTTGCTCTGTTTCACCCCTAAGAACAAGGAAACAGACAGGTTCCTCGGCAGGGGTGCTTGAGGGCGCCGTCACGCTGACTCACTTTGACAATGTTTTTTTGAGATTTCCACATTATGTCTTTTCTTGGATAGGATCATTTTTTAAAATAAAATTCTGGTAAAAACTGGGCAGATGGATGGGTATGTTGGTAGAAAGTCAGACAGAGATTCTAAAGAACACACCGAGGAGGGTCATTATGGATGCTGATATGTTATTAAGCCGGATACATGATCAGCAGAATGGTATATTTCTTAAGAGTCAACTCTTGAAAATGTCTAGATCTGAAACCATTATCGTTGAAGTAAAAAGTACTTTGAAAAAAAACGAATTGTACAGCAAAACCTGAATCCTCTACTATTCAGCTTGCAGAGCCGGAAAACATTGTCTGTATGCGCGCCATAACTATAACACATTTTTTTTTTCACAAAACAGCCCACTACAAATTGATAGCAGTTTGCGATAATCTTGGATTCAGTTTTTTTATGGCTGTATTTATTCCTCTGGGACGCAAAGGTCAGGAAGCTAAAGAGCACTGGGACGCAGAGATTAGGATGCCAAAGGCAATGTCCTACGAAAAGTCGTGGCCTGTATTATAATAGTCTATCATTTTAAAAAAAAAAAACTTGAGGAGTCCCTTTTCTCTTTTTGTTTTTTACGAAATAGATCCTGGTACTTCTTAAGTTTTGTTTGGTTTTGCCTTGTTTTCTTTTTAAGCAGCAACTTGAATAATGACACGTGGAGATAACATAACTGTAATCATTGAAAAGTCGGCTCATTGTTGTTGTTTTTTTCAGTATTATTTCCAGTACAAAATTAAAGCTAAATTCAATGAAAGCGAAGAACACTTGAACCTCGTGTGAGAGAAAAAACTGCCGGAGATTATCAGAAAAAAGATAAACCCGGACAAATAATTTAAAGTTTCGACCTTTGGCGTCTTTGCACTCTGATCCGCCGTGTCACCCTGAGTCATGTGTGGGCGTGTCTTCCTGCAGCAATTCAGTGGTGTGGTCCCGTTCAGGAATTTGGGCCGCTCTTACAGAAGCTATAACTTGGCATCCCTTTGACTGAATCTCTCTCTCTCTCTCTCTCTCTCTCTCTTTCTGCTTTCACTTAGGCGTTGTCCACCCACTGCAGGATGTACACCCCCCCCCCCACTCCGACAATGCTTTCCATTCTCTTCTGTCTGTTGTTTTCCTCATCCATGTTGTTCCACCTCTCTTTGTAATGTCGTCCTTCCATCTTCTTCCTGGTCGTCCTTCCATCTTCTTCCTGGTCGTCCTTCCATCTTCTTCCTGGTCGTCCTTCCATCTTCTTCCTGGTCGTCCTTCCATCTTCTTCCTGGTCGTCCTCTTGTTCTTTCTCCTGTCCTTGGTTGCCATTCAGTGCAGCGTTTTGTCCATCTATTGTCATTCATCCTCCCCACATGTCCGGCCCAATTCCACTTTTGTTGTAGCATGAATTCCCCTGCGTCTTTTAGTTTTGTTTGTTTGCGACTGTCAGCGTGGGGAATTCTATCTTGCAGTCTGATGTTAAGCATTTTTCTTTCCATTGCCCTCTGGGTAGTTCTTAGTTTATTTGTGAGCTGTTTTATGATCGGTCATGTCTGGCAACCATATGTAATCGTTAGAAGAATGCATTGATTGAATACTTGCTTTTTGAGGGACATTGTCAGTTTGGAATCCAGGAATATCTCTCTGTTTTTTCGAAAACAACTCGATGCTGCTCTTATTCTGGTGTTTAATTCAGTTTGTCTGTTGCGTTCCATATTCACTATGTGGCCTAGGTATTTATATTCTATGACTTTTTCGGCGACTTTGTTTTCAATTATAACCTTTGTTTCTGTCTCGTAGCTTGTCATGTATGTATTTAGGTTTGTCCTCGTACATCTCCAGGACGACCTTCTTGATCTCTTTGTTTGGTATGTTTTGAGACTGGTTTCCATTTGGTGTACTTCATCAGTGCAGAGTACAATATCGTCTGCAAATCTCAAGTCTTGCAGATCTTCACCATCAATATTTATAGCATTTTCTAGATGCAACTGTTTATAAATCTTACTTCGATTGTTGCTGTAAATAATTTTGGCGATATGAGGTCCCCCTGTCTCACTCATCTTTCTATGGCAAACTTTTCTGATACATGATTATCGGTGTGTATTCTGGTATTCGAATCACTTACAGATCGAATCAGCCTGCGAATCAGAAATAATTCGAATCACAAGTCGATTCACTTTTCATTCGCTTCTCTCCAGCGCCCTTGAGGCTTTGCTACATAAATATTTTTCTTTTTGCCATTATTTTGACGAGCTGGAAAGCTGGCGAGCCGACGAGCGACTATATTAGGGGGTTCTGTCTGGGATAACTGTGAACTATTACGTAATGATTCATTGACCAGAGTCATCACATCGCCTTAAGAAACCAAATCAGTGCTCATCCCAGTTCGGACCCATTGGTGACATTCGACATCACTCTTCGCCAATCTCTGCGTTCATGTAATGCGTATTGTGTGAGCCCATGAGGGGACAATGGATTTGACAAGCCAGCATCACTTAATTTTAAGGTCAAGAACCACAGCGTAATTACAATTGTAACATTGCATCCAGCAAAAGTTCAATGTGGATTTATTGGATGAGGAGCAAGATGAACTACCTGTTTCTTGCCTACTATACAAACATGCAGTGAAGTAGACCTACACGAAGAATACATTTTGAGGCACTTAGAAGTCAAGCACCCCAGCCAGCATCCCTGCGTCAATAAAACGTAGATTAGTATGATTTCCGTAAGATTGGTAGGACTACCGTATGGGCGAATTTCCTACATCAAACCGACGCCGGCGCGATGTCGTAATCCGCGGATGTACGTAGAAATAGTGTCATTGCTTTGGGCAAACTTAAAGAAAATCTTACGCGACGCATGTCCCTTAGGTTTTGCTGGCTTGGATGCAAGGTTGCGAGACTGAAATTTAAGTTTTGAAAGCCAAACACTGCTAGAAAAAAGCCAAACAAGTTCTAGTCTAGTTTTCACACTAACATCTCACAAAAAGCTCCAGAAACAGGTTAATATCATTCTCCCCACGAGAATAGTGGAAAATTCGGCTTAAATCTTGTCAGTTGTGAATTTTATTATTTTTTTCCAAGCATTTCTGGTGATGCAGTGAAAAGACCTCACAACATTTTTTACTGCTGTTGAAAGCAATAGTTCTGCCCGGATTCTCACAATAGCACCAAGACGATTCAGCTGCACTCTGTTTTTTAGTCTTATTTTTAACGGAGGGTTAATGAGAAAGTATCTTCTTAAGTACAGTATTGCTGGCTGAGATTATTAGGCAAACAGTGACGAAGGTGGCCAGCTCATTGAATGCTTCATAGTGAAGGATATCAATCCAGAACCACAGAGTGTGGAGGGAGTGAGTCTTTCAAAAAACGATATTAGTTTCAATAATATGAACCATAGAACAGTGTCAACTGCACAATGACTTTGTCGACTGGCGCTTTCTTGACAATTAGCGGCAGAAATCAATAGGAAATGTTTTAGAAAGAGGGTGGTATCTAATTTTCGGGCAGATAATTTTAGTATGTCAGGAAAAAAAAAAAAAGCCAGGAAAGAGCCAAAAGAGCGAAATGAATCTTCTGACGTCTACCGTACCCAACAAAGACCAAATTTCTGGAATTTGGCTTTAAAAATGCTAATCTGGTAACCCAGCCGGGATGCTGAAATTTCGGCCACCTCAGCTTTCACGCTTCAGCCCTGTCCACAAAAACACTGGAAGCTGGAGAGGAAAAAACAAAATGTGGTCAATAAGTTGCTTCTTCCTTTCACAGTGTTGTCAACGCAAACTTTTTAATTTTAATTTGAAAATGAGTAAAAGATTCGATTGATTACCTCCACCCCCCCCCCCCCCCGGTCCTTTCCGGAAAAAAAAACAGACACTTTGGGCGAGCGCATGGTGTATAGGTAGAATGCGCATGACGTCACAGAGTGGTTTCGTTTTGGTTTTCCGCCATGTTGTTTGGCCAGTGGAGTCGATTCAAGTGAGTGCGAGGCGTGACAAATTCCACTTGGATATTAAAACAGTTACAATGATAGCGAAATGCATCGTTGTTGATTGCAGCAACAGGGGTGGAAAGGGAGGCTGTAAGATGTTCAGATTCCCTAGCGTCCGTGTTAAGGAGGGAAAGGAAGTGAAAGAATTAACGGAACGTCGACGCCGTCTGTGGTTGAAGGCAGTGAACAGAAATGGAATTGACTCCAAAACTCTGAAGCCGCACCATTTTGTTTGTGCCTAGCACTTCGTCTCAGGTAATCATCATTTTACATCTTAATTGAATAATGTGATAAAACTAAGCCTGTTATTTTCGTCGCAGGAGAGCTAGAGCTAGATCTCCATAGGCTACATGTATTGCACGATATTGCAGGCCAGATAGATCTAGCCTAGGGCTCTAGAGCAATATATTATATCCGAGTGAAGGTAGGTGTCTGACAGAATTAACGGTTAGGACCAGGTAGTTCGGTAATAGGTTTTAATACCAAAATCATACGATAAAAAATGGATTAACCTACCTTGAACTGCTTAGCCGTATAAAAACTCGTGGTGCACACTAGATAGGCCACAATGTCTGGAAATGTGACCGCCGGAAAGTCTTTCTGGGTCCAGCTGGTGTCAGGGATGCTATAAGGATCGAGTCCTTTTACTTTTGCAATTTTTTCTTGGTACCTGGCCCGACTGACTTTAGCGTCTTCTACACTGCATTCCTCCATTGTTGTGAACAGGTCTAGCCAAACAACATGGCGGACCCGGAAGTAAAGTGAAATATGCGCATTCTACCTATTCTGTCGTGCAAAGGCAGAGGGACGTATCCTCTCATTTCATACTTTTGAGAAAAAAGTTTTAAAAAAAAAACGTGTCCGACGTAACTATAAACATGTAAATGCTTCTATTTGTGCGTTTACCACCCTAGAAACTACTATTTCTGTACCAGATTATGTCTATCTGCCTTTGACATAAAAGAATTATGTGTGAGGCAAGTTCATAGGGACAAAGTAGAAAAGGGCCATGCGGTCATTTACGTCGCTCTACCTTTGAACAGCAATATTCCCAGCCTTGGCGCCACCCTGCCCTCCTCTGTTCGGCATGGAACAGAGAGCTTCTGTTAGTAAACCACATTTTCCTTTGATGTCCCTGGCCCGAGGACTGATTCGAATCATTTTGATTCAAATACTCACACCTTGTCATTGACTGACTCAAACCTCGATTCGCTCCTGCCACTGCTGTCTCGCCAACTGATTCGAAGCGCGATTCGAATCATCGCCCACCACTGTGTTATGGTAAAACTCACTACACAAAATGAGACACAGGAAAATGTAAGACTACACGTTTCAAAAGATATTGCTATAGAATTGATTATTTTCTGACATCGACGAGTGTGTATATAAACTGTGGGTGCAAGTATCGACTATTATGTATTTGAATTACTGGACAAGAACTGTTAGTGAATATAATAATTGTAGTCGATGTGAAACAACCCGTGATACCTTCGTAATGGCCCGGGGCGTAACTGGTAAAAGAATATTAATAAAAAATAAAAAAAAAACAAAGAACCTTTACCGCGAGTGAAGCCTTTCTGTCTGGTATCCCCGTCGGCCAGATCAAAGTGGTCTCCCTTCCTCCTCGGTAAACCTTGTCAAGTAGCCTTTGGTAATAATTTTGTGCATGAAATTAACATGGGGGGATTATTTTATTTCACATGAAGTTTCGAGACAGCATAATTATTCCCTCGACAGAGTGAGTGAAAGAGAATCTCTCGGTGAAAAGGTTTTTTACATCATTTTCTGTACGTGTAAAGGAATATAGGAGGATTACGGCTGGGGTTTTAAGCCTAAAGTAAAGAGTAACACTCCTGGATTTATTACTAAGCTTATAAGACAACACAAGAAAATTAAGACGCCACAGTCAGAAAAACGATATAACCTGCGTTGAATGTCTAGACAGCATTTTTCACAGCCCAGGCCTGTGCGACTGACACCTCCTTTGGTCTCAAGCTTGCTGTGATCTGCCCATGTGTCAATGATGGGTACCGGAAGCCTACCAGTTTGTCACAGGCCCATTTTGTCACAGGCCCAGTTTGCCACAGGTCCAGTTTGTCACAGACCCAGTTTGTCACAGTGGGGCGGGCCTGTGACAAACTGGGCCTGTGACAAACTGGGTCCGTGACAAACTGGGCCTGTGATAAACTGGGTACCCCCCCCCCCCGCCTAAAAAAAGCTTTAAAAGGTGCTTTGTGAACTATGGGGAACTATGGACATAATTTATGTTTCTGTTATTAAGTGGTTGACTAAGTGTGTTCCCCCTCTAGATTAGCCCAAGTAGGCCTTAGATAATTTCTTGGCCTTCCTTTGTTAGACTGTAAATCTGATGTACAAAATGATGTACAATTACTTTAGTTTTATGTTGTCCTGCATATATAAGAAATTAAGATACCAGTTTATTTGTTTTACTCTAGAATATTTTTGTATGCCTACATTAATTTGGGCCCTTCAATTTACTCTTCTCATTACTTCCAGTTGCAATGAACATGTTTTTCACACAAACTGTGTTGATCTGTATACAAACTTAAAAGAAGCATAATTATGTCTTGAAAGAAGACTCGTGAAGAAGATCGCTTTGTTATTTCATTTAAGTATTTGAGCATTGATGACAGTCATAATTACAGCACTTTAACACTGTAGTTGTAACAAGTTTTTTATTCTCCACCTTCAAATTGGTGGTGTAGAGATAGTCCCTCTAAAATGTCAATTCAGCTTGTGTTGTTCAATATTTCTTCCTTTTTGTATGCAAATCAAAGCAAATTACTCTGTAAAATTTCAACAATCAATGTTCTTTCGTTAAAAACAAATGAAAAATAAAATTCAATTCATACAATCAATCAATCATTCATTTACTCTTTTTGAGAGTGTCTGTGGTAACTTCCATCATGCAGGGCACAGTCGAGGCGGGGTGGGCTTGTGACAAACTGGGCCCGTGACAACTGGGCCCGTGACAAACTGGGCCTGTGACAAACTGGGCCCGTGACAAACTGGGCCCGTGACAAACTGGGCCTGTGACAAACTGGGCAGCCCCCTTCCCCCCAACCACCACCCTTGCCCTGTCCCCTTTTATATAGTATAATTCCTAGTTCGAAAGGATACTTCTGCGGTCGATTTACTCATGATATGTAGATACCTTACCTCCTCTCCAATTGCAAAGACTTTTGGAAGGGAGAGGAGAGTGAGGGAGGTATGACATTCCATTGCAACACGTGGATACACTTAATTCACTAGTATGAATGTGGTATCAGTCCATGCCACAATGTTCAGAAACAAACAAAGAGGGGGGTGTTGCCCCCAGAACAAGTAAAGCGTACGTAGATAAGGGTGAGGGTGGTATCCTGAGGAGCGAAGTACGTAAACCACAAACAACGACAACAACAAATAAACAAGAATATTAAAAAAAATAGCAATAAACAGGCATAGTGGTGCAGTATGTTGGTCTGATCTGTACAGGCCTAATTATACCAGGCGGTGTAATATCCGGTGTAACAGCTTGCATTTGAAAGATGTCGACAATGGCTCTTGTAGCATCTGCGGGCTACCCCTTGCCCTCCCCCGTTTGGTGTTGTGCTGGTGGCTGAGCATGTGTTCACTACTTTTCCATTTTATTGTTGACAACCGCCAGAGTGTACTGTACTCCGTGACCTGACCTTCTTTTCTAGTGAGTAGTTTTTTTCCTCGCTCGCTTGTTGTCAGATGTTTTGACTCGTTCAGTAAATATTAGTATGTTCCCGAATATTCGATAACATTGTGGATAAGGATGTTTACGCCAGATTTGGCCTTGGGTGATGTAACCTGATGACGTATTGATGCGTGATTGGTTAGTTTGTGCGAGGGCAAAGGTAACGTTTATTTCGGGAACTTTCTGTAGGAATGTTTATATATATAGACCTGTGTGAGTGGTTGGTCGGTGAGTAAGTGAGTTTCCTTTTGTGTGGCGTAGATATTTAGTTTCGCTGGTGTCTTCCTAGTATTTATTGTTCAGTATTCAGTTATTAAACTTTAGTGTTATTTAATCTATCGTCGGATCTCGTGTTTATTTATTTTACAGCTGTAATAGTTTCGTTTTCTAAAGGGTTGTAGTTAGATCAACTAACTCCCCCCTACTATAACGTGCTAGAACAACCTCAGCTGTTACAGCTCAGTTCAGGGCTTCCCAACTTGTTTTGCCCCGTTTACTCCTGGCTATGCTTCCTGTAGGGTCTCCTTCTCTCCTATTATTTTACCATATTATTCTGTCTATCTTTTAGCTTCTTCCTAGAATAATACTCAAACCCAAACTCCCTTGCTATTTTTTACATGTAAATTTTCACCCACTTTGTTCTACTTAGTAATTTGAATTGACATTTCTCCCACACCAGTGTAACTGACAAGAGCGGAACTATTAAAGGAATGATTATTATTTTAAGTTAAATTGACAAAAATAATGATAATAGCACATTGTACACCAATTGTAAATAAACTTTTTTCAATTTAAAAAAAATGTATAAAAAAACAAGTCCTGAATCAGCAAATTTACCCCCTGGTGATGCAACCTTTACCCAGCTAGCGCACCTTTGTCTTGAATGAAAGCTTTCAGCTCTGAGATCTAATAAGATGCACCCGATGGTACAGGTGGTTAGTGGGAGCTTCTGGCAGGCTCTGCCTCCGACCCGTCATTCTGTTATAATGCGAACGAGGTTCGTGTGTCGAGCCGCTTTTAGGCTTAATATGGGTTGTGCACCATTGTTCACAACTACAAATTCTACTTAGTATCTCTTGTTATTCTTAGGGTTAACAATGGTTTGACGACTGGAGCACTTGGTCTCTATTTGAGTGTTGCAATAGGATCTCAGTGCATTCGTTGATGAAGCTACCAGGTGTGTGGCGAGATTTTCAGGCAGTAGATTGACTGATGCACAAGCGAAAGCAACAGGTTTGCCCCTTATCAGCATGTTACATTTTACAGTATGGCCAACAGCACTGAGCCAATCCAGTTCGGATTCTGAGCTTGAATCCTCGTAAACGTTTCTCACTCTGTGGTGCCTTACACTTTTGCTCTTTGTTGGCTTGTAGTTATTCTTGGATTTGCACATCTTGGCAAAATGATTTTTTCTGCCACACTTCCCTCATGTTTTATCGTACGTTGGGCACTTGCTTTTTAGGAAAGGGTGCTTCCTCCCGCAGAATTTGCACATTTTTGTGTTGGCTTGCTACGGTGAAGATTTGCTATCAACTTTGTTTATGTCGTCGCCTTTGGAATCCATGTGTCTGATTTGTGCTTCTAATAATAATAATATTATTAAATAGAATTTCTATAGCGCATTTCTAATAAAAGTATTACTCAATGCGCTGTACATTGCATCAATAATTCATGCATACACCTTCCAAATCTCATACTAAAACTCTCATCCATACAAACTTTCAGTTTCACACACATAGACGCTCTTAGTCATATAACACTAGCTTATATAATCAATTGTAACATCAAAGTACAGAATAGAATTTTGAAAATTTAACAGTTTCTTCTGTAGATTTGCAAATGTCAGTTGCATCATTCAGACTTAGATTTCTTCTTTCCAGCATTTTTTTTTCGGGTCTCTGCGCTTTTGATTCCTGTAACTAATCTGTCCCGAATGAGAAATTATTTCATGCATTCACAGAAGTCACATGTGGTTGCTAAGGTTTTCAGAGCTATAATGAACTGTTCCACTGTCTCATCAGATTGCTGATTTCTCTGGTTAAACTTATATCTATAAGTAATGTTTGTCTCCCCAATAATATGTGTTTCAAACCTTTTTATGATGCCCTTGAGACAAGTTTTCTCATCTAGATTAAAGGTATTGAAGATCTTGAGGGCCTCAGGGCCAATACAATGAAGGAGCATGGCCTTTTGATACCTTTCTTCCTTGACAGAGAGATCAGATATGATTTCATAGTTCTCCCATGTCTGTTTGAAAATTTTCCAATTTTCTATTAAGTTCTTGCTTGTCTTCGGTGGAGGAGGAGGTCGTACTCCACCAGCAGTCGCCATAGAAGGGTATGGTGGCTGATTATCGAGGCCTGTTTACACTGGTAGGTTTTAGGAATTGAAAAACGGAATCGAGGCCGTGGGGGAAGAACTCTCCTATCTTTCCGATTTTTGCTTTCCGATTTCCCCCTCGAAACGAGGCTTATTTACACTTGTCCGTTTTCTGAATGAGAAGCAATGCGCATCGTTTGTTTTGGTCATGACTTGTGAGTGACTGGGATGGACGCTCGCGTGGCGGCCGCTGGCCTCTCACTCGTCGAGCGAAGGAAATGTTCGGTTCAGCATTTCAATGTATGAATGTGAAATTAATCTGATCTTTCAAGGCTTTTATCACTCACTAAAATTCCAAGGGCTTTAGTTCTCGTCTGCTTGTTATGACATGTGGGCGATTTAGTATCCCATAGACAGCTCTCGCCCTCAAGAATGTTTGGGTGAAAGTTTCTTCGATAGGTCTGCCGAACGCCATTACACCGAGGCAGTAGTCACGTGACGCATAACCTTTCCGAAATCGGAATGAAAATAATAATAGTTCGTCCATCAGGTATGATGATGACCTTAACAACACCAGAGGAATAAAGAACAGAAATTGTTGAGAATTTCAACACATGGACAATAAAGAGAACTAAAGGACACAGAGGACAGAATGGAAAGACTGTTCTTTCATGACTTATGGCTTCTCATGTGACTGATAAGTCCTATTTTTGCCCTGCAGACCCTTCCGCATAAATGACAAGAGTGCTCCGTTGGTTCAGTACCACTGGGCCTTTTCTTGCGCCGTTCTCTTTTTTTGATAGCCTGCTGGACTCTGTCAGCTTCCCATGCGTTGCTGCCTCTGGTAAGGGCCGCCCTCCAATTTGCACGATCAAGCGAGAGCTTTTCCCACTCACTCACATCAATGGCAAAGGCCTTCAGTGATTGCTTGAGAGTGTCTTTGTAACGTCTCTTTGGGGCCCCAACATTCCTCGTTCCATTGGAGAGCTCAGAGAAGAAGATTTGCTTAGGGAGTCTGGAGTCGGGCATTCTGACAACATGTCCTGCCCAACGTAGCTGAATTTTTTTCAGGTGGCTGAAGATGCTCAATTCCTTGGCACGATTGAGGACCTCAGTGTCTGGAATTTTATCCTGCCATTTGATCCTTAGGATCTTTCTAAGGCAGGCCAGATGAAAGTGATTTAGCTTTCTGGCATGCGATTGGTACACTGTCCAGGTTTCAGCCCCATAGAGTAGGGTGGGAAGGACCACAGCATTGTACACGTTCAGCTTAGTGTCTGTGCGAATGCCGGCGACATCCCATACTCTCTTTCCAAGCCTGCCAAATGCAGAGCTGGCTTTGCTGATTCTTGAGAGAATTTCAGTATCAACACGAGCCGCGGAAGACAGTGTACTGCCAAGATAGGTGAAGTTCTCCGACACCTTCAGAAGACTGTCATGGACTTTGATATTTGGGGTGACAGGATACTTGTCGTCTGGAGTAGGCTGATGGAGCACTTCCGTCTTCTTTGTGCTTATTGTGAGGCCAAAGTTGTCACAGGCACTAGAGAACTTATCAACACAGTTTTGCATGCTATCCTCATCGTGTGCCAGAAGTGCACAATCATCAGCAAATAGTAGGTCACAGACTTGAGTACTTTTGGTTTTGGTTTTTGCCTGAAGTCTCCTGAGGTTGAATAGACTGCCATCAGTTCGGTACTTGATGCTTACCCCCTTGAGGAGGAGAGCTAAAGGCTTCTTGTAGCATTGCAGAGAACATGATGCTGAACAGAGTTGGGGCTAAGACACAACCCTGGTTTACCCCATTTGTGACAGCAAAGGGCTCTGAAACACTGCCGTTGCTTTTGACTGCAGCTTGCATGCCATCATGAAACTGGCGCACTATTGTGATGAATTCGGGTGGACACCCAAACTTCGCCAAGATTTTCCAGAGGCCTTCACGACACACTGTGTCAAATGCTTTTGTGAGGTCAACAAATGTGATATACAGCGCTTTATTTTGTTCCATGCATTTTTCCTGAATCTGTCTGGCAGCAAAAATCATATCCGCCGTTCCCCTCTCTTTACGAAAGCCACATTGGCTCTCGGGAAGCAAGTCATTTGACGAGAGATGATCAAGAAGGCGATTCAGAAGCATTCTTGCCAATATTTTGCCAGCAATTGAAAGTAGAGAGATTCCCCGATGGTTGTCACAGACTTGGCTGTCCCCTTTGTTTTTGTACAGATGGATGATTGAAGCATCTTTGAAGTCCTGTGGCAGCTTCCCTGCTTTCAACATATGATTGAACAACTCGGTCAACCTTTCAATAAGCTTTTCTCCACCGAAGGCATACACCTCAGCAGGAATTGAATCCACGCCTGGTGATTTGTTAAAGGACATCTGATTTGTGGCAGTTCGGGTCTCATTTGCTGTGAATGGCTTGGCAAGAGCTGCATTAATAGGAGTCTGAGGGAGGCGGTCAATGGACTCAGTATTTATATTTGATGTCCGATTGAGCACACCTCCGAAATGCTCTGCCCAACGCTGAGTTATGGCATTCAATTCAACAATGCGTGTTGAACCATCTGACACAAGAAGAGGCGTAGTGCCAGAGCGGGATGGTCCAAACACAGCTCGGAGGCTCTCAAAGAACTTTCTAGTGTTGTTTGTGTCGGCATATTTCTGAGTTTCTCTTACTCGCTCTTCAAGCCAGTCATTTTTCATTTTCCTCAGCTTCTTCTGGAGTACACCCTTACATGCACGCAGTGCATCAGCTTTTGCTGTGGAAGAGGGGTCACTGCAGTGAGCTTGGATGAGACTATTTTTTTCTTTGATGAGCACTTTGATTTCATTATCATTATCATTGAACCAGTCCTGGTGCTTGCGGACAGGAAAACCAACTGTGCTGCTGGCGCAAGAGTGTACAGTCGTATTTAGGTCAGGCCAGCTCTGTTCAATGTTCTCAGGGTCAAAAGTCACGCAATCCAATTTTGAGGAGAGTTCTGATGAGAGCTCGCTCTGTTTCTCAGCTGAGCAGAGTTTTGAAACATTTAGGCGTTTAGGTGGCGCTTTCCCTTGAGGGCGTCTATTGCGCCTCAATGTTAGTCTGAGCTTGCAATCAATGAGTCTGTGGTCAATTCCACACTCGGCACCACACATCGCCTTTGTTACAAGGACATCCTTTCTGTCAGTCTTCCTCACAATGACATAGTCTATGAGATGCCAATGCTTTGAGCGGGGATGCATCCATGACGTTCTGTTTCTCACGGGGAGACTAAAATTTGTGTTGGTAATGAACAGGCCAAATTCAGCGCACAAAGTAAGTAAGCGCAACCCATTGTTATTGCATGAACCAACTCCATGAGGGCCCAAAACATTTGGCCACGCTGAGATTTCGGAGCCAACCCTAGCATTGAAGTCCCCCAAGAGAATCAGCTTATCAGCTGCCGGGACAGAGCATATTACAGATTCTACATCAGAATAGAACTTGTCTTTGGCTTCATCTGGGTTTGTCATGGTGGGCGCATATGCGCTAATGAGGGTGGCTGACTGGCTTTTCCCAACTGGGATCCTGAGTGTCATTAGCCTGTCATTTATTTCAATTGGCATGGACTGCAAGTTTCTGACAAGGTCATTTTTAATTGCAAACCCAACACCATGCTGTCTCGGTTCGACTGCACCCTTGCCTTTCCAGAAGAAGGTGTATCCACCACTGAGCTCTTTGAGTTGGCCACTATCAGAGAGTCTGGTCTCACTGAGTGCCACTATGTCCAGGTTGTACCTGCTGAGCCCAATGGCAATAAGTGCAGTGCGTCTTTCCGGGTTGTTTGAGTTGTCCTGTAGTGTGCGTATATTCCAGGCTCCTAGCCTGAGTAAGCTGAATTTCTTTTTGTTTCGACCGCAAAAAGGGATCCCCACTGGTCGCGGTATACCAGTCAGGGTGATGTGAAGTGGGCTTTCTTTAGGGCACCTTTTCTAGCCCCTTCCTCAGTTGAGGTGAGCAGTGCTATCCTTAAATAAGGCTGCTCAGCTACTGTGGGTGCTGCCTCCCCACGCCTCCACTTCAATCGACGATGAAGCGACCATAGCCCACAGCCACCAACGTGTAGGTCTGTGCTAACAGCTTCCAGTCTATCCAAACCTGCTGCCACCGCACTCGCCCATCGCCGTTGGAATTTTGAGAGGAAAGAAGACGAGACAAAGATGAAAGAAGACGAGGTGAGTGTTAAGACTGGCGCAAAGAATTTGTTTTTAGTGAGAAAGAGCTGCGCAAACATCAGACTCACTCTCTCGCCTGGACACAACTTATCCAAGTGGCAAGACAGGGTCAAGACGACTGGAAATGTATCCAGGTGCAGGAGGATGCCAGAGGGATAGTCATATTGCCTGACCGGCTGCCTGTAGGCTACTCCACAGCCTCGCAGTCCCAACTGACTAGGGTGAAAGACCCAAACCAAAGAACACCAATACTGGTGGATGCTCTGTGTCACGATATCCAGGCCAGAGTGACGGTATATTGCCATCTGCCCTATCAATCAACCACTGGCCTGCTGCCGCCAGCTTCGAAGCTGCGTCCGGGAAGTTTGCTCAATTCTTCGTCTGTGATTTAGGCAAACAAGCCTATGACCACACCGCTACCGGGGGCCAATATGAAGGACTCAAGTACTGAGGGTCACATTGTGCCCTAGCATGTGGCCGTTGGGTTAGATGAAACCTCCTCCACCCTGGCCGTTTGCACCGACAGGTGCACGCCCACTGATACCATGCTAGCGTACCAGTTCATGAAACAGGTTGTACTGGATTACATGTTACCAGTAGCAGATTTTTCTGACCTGACAAACTATTCCAGCGTTTCAGGGGGAAATCGGAAAGGAAATAGGAAAGGCTGGGATTCCATTCCGATTTCAGAACAGTGTAAACGCAACAGGCTTTCCGCTAGATTTCCTTTCCTTTTTTCTATTCCTAAAACCTACCAGTGTAAACAGGCCTCTAAGAGATGTGAGAAAATGCAGGGGGTGTAATCTGCGAAGAAATGACGCACGACGATGTTCAACGGTTGTCTCCCTTAGATTGAGTTACTGACCATGAGCATGCTTGATTAGGGCGTTATGGGGAACAGGTTATGCAATCAGTTCCACCGGCTCAGCTAGGTTCCATGCGATCTGCGGTCTAAAAGGTACCCTTACCGCTGGCGCCATGTTTAGTAAAGTGCCCGAGCGAAGTTGATGATACAAGTACACATTCATTAGTGATGCAGACAATATCAGAACACATAACAAGTAACAATGAATGTTGTCCTTGAGTCGATAGTCTTCTATTCCAGAAGCTAGATCTAGGAGAAGCCCCAATACAAGTAAGCATAGATAAGTAGTTACCGGTACGGTACTTTGCTTTAAATGACAAAACAGCTCCTTCTTAATTTACACTAAACAAAAACGATAGTAGGAGACGTTTAGAACAATTACCTAGTGATCTGGAGAAAAAGTTAGCTTTGGTAGATAATACGACGGGAGTAGTTAAAGAGATCGGGAAAGCGAAAGCACTGTTAGAAATAATCAGCTTGGCACCACAAAAAGGCGCACCAGTTGGAGCGAATGTCAAATGGATTGAGCAATGTGAGAGGGGAACGGCATATTTTCTAGGCCTAGAGAAAGCCCGAAAGAGGCAAAATTTATAATAATAATAATAATAATATATTGCATTTATATAGCGCCCAACCCCGTCGATGACAAGCTCTGGGCGCTTTAACAAACTCTTACACACACACACACACACGCATACACAAAAGAAATTCAAAAATATTTACTATTGTTGCTGCCGAAAAACACCTAGCCTAGTTTGCCTGAAAGAAATGGGTCTTCAGATGGCGTTTGAAAGAACCAATGTCATTAATTTCCCTGGTTGTCTTTGGAAGAGTGTTCCAGATGGTAGGGCCAAGAAATGAAAAGGACTTTTCTCCTACAGTGGACAGATTCATTTTAGGTACTTTCAATTTTGTAGTGTCAGATGATGATCTTAGTTGACGAGATGGAACATGGTAATCAGTTAAATCAACTAGGTACGATGGAGCAGTATTATTGACACATTTGTGACAAATGGATGACAATTTGTACATTATTCTTTGCTCAACTGGCAGCCAGTGCAAACTCTGCAGAAGTGGCAGTGCTGAATCTCTTTTCTTTTTCTTCAAAACAAGTCTCGCTGCATTGTTTTGAGCAATTTGGAGTTTTCTAATATTTTTTTGTGAAATTCCAGCCAAAAGGGAGTTGCAATAGTCAAAAGTCAATATAAACAAACCTGCAAACGGTTGTGGAACCGTCAGCACCCAAAAGAGGATTCAAAGTAAAATTGACAAATATTTCGCTAAACTGTATAGGAAACGAGATGTAGCATGCGCACAATTAAATACATTCCATGCCGAAAGACCAAAATCAAAGGAGAAAGAAAGTAGTATTTGTGAACACGAAATGGCCATAGACGAAGTCGGCATATGCCTGAAGAAACTTAAAAATAATTCGGCTCCGGGAATTGATGGTCTAACGACATAATTTTACAAAATCTGAATTGAAATAAAATCTGACATAATATCCTGCTACAAATATAGTTAAAAACAAGGAACTTTGACCTCGTCACAAAAAAAATAAGCCTTACGTCATAAAGGTAAAGTCTTACCATATCAGATAACGTAGACTATAAAATTTTAACTAAAGTATTAGCCAAGAGTCTGAAGCAAATGCTCCCATCACTGATTTCAGAATCCCAATTTGGGTTTTTGAAAGGTCGCAGCGAAGCATAATTATTTACTCCGACAGTGTGATGACATTATAGAATATTGCAGAACAAACAAAGAGATCGAAGATTTGTTAGCAGCTGACTACACTGAGTCACGAGTGCTTCGATAGAATATCACGTCATGAGTATCTTTTTTATGCATTAAAGATTTTTCGTTTCAAAGAAACTTACATCTTGGATTAAATTTATAATGCTGCGTTAATAATGGAGGCTGGCTAACTGACTTCATTAACTTAGAACAAGCCATCAGACAAGGCTGCCCAGTGTCACCTCTGACCTACCTCCAGGAAGCAGAGTTGCTGTCACTCAACATCAAACAGACAATAGAAATAAAAGGACTCCAAATTCCTGGCAGTCAGGAGCCAATAGACATTTTACAGTACGCGGATGATACTAAATTTTTTACTGCATGATGAAATGGATTTTAGGGAAGTCTTGGCAAAACTAAAAACATCCTCAAGCTTTTCAGGATTACTAACTTCTAAATCTGCATAAACCAAGCGATATGCGGTTAAGTAGCACCAGTTTCTGAAAATTCAATACCCAAAGTATACAGAAAATAGAACAGGTTAAAATATTGGGAATTACATTCCAGACCGGCGTTTCAGCCGGTGACGTAGAAGAAAATTGGAAAAATGCAATTGCCAAGATTGATAGACGGATAAACCTGTGGTCAAAAAGAGACTTATCAATCCAGGCAAAATACTCATTGCCAAAACCTTTCTCATATCGCGTATTTATATCTGTGAGTGTGTCATATACACGTGTAATATACGTGCATGTGCTGTTATTATTGATATTATTAAGGGTGTGATTGGATGTCACCTTGTTTGGTTGATTATTAGTTACAGATGTGATTGTATTGATGTGAAGTCTGTGAGACTGCCTCTGCGGTGATACGGACTATAAACCCATCTTTATTATTATTATTATTATTATCGCAATGTGTTTGTGCAGTGCAAGGAATCGAAATACCCGACATTGTTCTCAGTCAACTTAATCGAAAAATCTTCTGCTATATTTAGCGGAAGAAGCATACAAACTAGATGACATTTGAAAAGATAAAAGGAAACACAACGTGCGCCGCGGAAGATAAATGAGTTTTGAAAATGAAAATCTGAAAAACCTGCAAAACAGGTTCTTAACTGAATGGGCAATACGTCTGAATGGGCAAGACGTCTGGGTAGAAACGGGGGTGCAGCTTGGAAAGATCTCCCCACTTTTTTCTTAAAGAAGATGGATGGTGTTAACATTTTTAAAGCGAATATCAAATCCAAGAAAGGCATGGTCGCGTAGGTAAATTTTTCATCAGATTTTTGGAACAGAGTAGTTATAATAATAATAATAATAATAATAGTTCGTCCATCAGGTATGATGATGACCTTAACAACACCAGAGGAATAAAGAACAGAAATTGTTGAGAATTTCAACACATGGACAATAAAGAGAACTAAAGGACACAGAGGACAGAATGGAAAGACTGTTCTTTCATGACTTATGGCTTCTCATGTGACTGATAAGTCCTATTTTTGCCCTGCAGACCCTTCCGCATAAATGACAAGAGTGCTCCGTTGGTTCAGTACCACTGGGCCTTTTCTTGCGCCGTTCTCTTTTTTTGATAGCCTGCTGGACTCTGTCAGCTTCCCATGCTTTGCTGCCTCTGGTAAGGGCCGCCCTCCAATTTGCACGATCAAGCGAGAGCTTTTCCCACTCACTCACATCAATGGCAAAGGCCTTCAGTGATTGCTTGAGAGTGTCTTTGTAACGTCTCTTTGGGGCCCCAACATTCCTCGTTCCATTGGAGAGCTCAGAGAAGAAGATTTGCTTAGGGAGTCTGGAGTCGGGCATTCTGACAACATGTCCTGCCCAACGTAGCTGAATTTTTTTCAGGTGGCAGAAGATGCTCAATTCCTTGGCACGATTGAGGACCTCAGTGTCTGGAATTTTATCCTGCCATTTGATCCTTAGGATCTTTCTAAGGCAGGCCAGATGAAAGTGATTTAGCTTTCTGGCATGCGATTGGTACACTGTCCAGGTTTCAGCCCCATAGAGTAGGGTGGGAAGGACCACAGCATTGTACACTTTCAGCTTAGTGTCTGTGCGAATGCCGGCAACATCCCACACTCTCTTTCGAAGCCTTTCGAAGTAGTTAAAACCTGGTTAATACACACGACTACTAAAAATGTAGACAGAGAACAAGTTAGCACATACTTATATCACGATCGAGACTTCATGTACAAATGTAAAGTTCTGTTTTGTGGGAGCTGGGCAGCAGCGGGAATCAGGTACATAGATGACTTATTAGCCAATGGAACTTTCCCAACATGGGAACAGTTACAAGAAAAACTTGGGAAGAGCGCGTCGTTCGTTTTCGAATATAATGCTCTAAAGCATGCATTTCCCCAAATTTGCAGATAAATTACTAAAAAAAAAAAAATTACACTCTCACACGATACTATCATCTTTAAAGGTATTGATTGATATAAGTAGCACAACGATAAGATCACAGCACATACGAAAACTCATTGTAGAAGAAGAATAAACACCGCCTTTTGGCAAAAGAAAGTCAATTTACAAGCCAAAGAACAGGACTGGACAATGGCGATAAAGATATGCTCAGAAACCCGAGTAAAGGTATTACCAATTGAAAATACTACATAATATATCCAACGTCGACACTTCTCCACAAAATGAATCTTATAGTGAGATATGCTCACACTTTAACTGTATGGAGAAAGACAAAATAGGTGGTCTAGAGGCAAGGTGCTCGCCTCTCATGCCAAGGGTCCCGGGTTCTAAACCCGGGCAGTGCAGGCATGTTGGAAATTGGATTTTTCTCATATTTTCAAGTCCCTGGCCCTAATGGGGGGTAGGATCGAGTACCTAGTCTTCTCGGATAAGGACGAAAAAATTCGGAGGGCCTGTGTGCACGTTGCGCACGTTAAAGATACCTTGGCTGTTGGAAATCGTAAAGAGCAGGCCGAAAGGCCGCTGCTCGGGCAAAATTGAAAATTGAAATTAATAGATTAAAATGTATCCATATCATCCCCCCCACCCCACCCCCCCCCCCCCCAACCAGCAACAACAAAATTTATTATTCATTATTAAATATATATTGTTATTAATAAATATTCAAATATTATTTGAGTTGTGTGTTGTGAACTGATGTGAGTTGTGAACTGTTGTGAGTTGTGAACTGCGCCTAACAGGCTGCGTTACAATTTGCTCTGAGATAGAGAGAGAGAGTGAGCGAGACAGGGAGAGAGAAAGAAGCTGTGCAGTGTGTTGAGCACTTCGCAGGCAGCTCCATTCTGCTCTGTGGTTGACATGTTGTTTCTGTAAAGCGCATAGAGCATTTTAAATGGATATGCACTATATAAATGCTATACATTATTATTATTATTACTATATCGAACACTATTTTGTGCCCTACTACGTGGTCATAGCCATTTGGCAAGATAATCTAGAAGTGAATTTTCAAAAGGCTTCATTTTAAGGAGTTCGTGGTCATCGTAAATCTAAAAGCAACCACCGGTTTTATAAGATAGTATATAGGTCCCCGATCATATTCCAGGTGGAGGTCACATCATTTGGGGGTTCAAGGTCACACAAGGGGTCAAATACTACTAAATTTTGAAAGCTACTCAGAAGATGCCAAAAATTAAACTGCATTACATAACCAAATTTTATTGTCGTTATGTTAAAATGGTAATTTACACAGATTTTTAAAAAACGTATTTTAATTGATTTATATAGTGAAAAAGTGAAGGGCACAAAATAGTGTTCGATATAGTAATAATAATAATAATGTATAGCATTTATATAGTGCATATCCATTTAAAATGCTCTATGCTCGCATCTCATGCCAAGGGTCCCGGGTTCTAAACCCGGGCAGTGCAGGCATGTTGGAAATTGGATTTTTCTCATATTTTCAAGTCCCTGGTCCTATTGGGGGGTAGGATCGAGTACCTAGTCTTCTCGGATAAGGACGAAAAAATTCGGAGGGCCCGTGTGCACGTTGCGCACGTTAAAGATACCTTGGCAGTTGGAAATCGTAAAGAGCAGGCCGAAAGGCCGCTGCCCGGGCAAAATTGAAAATTGAAATTAATAGATTAAAATTTATCCATATCATATCCCCCCCCCCCCGCCAGAATTTATTATTCATTATTAAATATATATTGTTATTAATAAATATTCAAATATTATTTGAGTTGTGTGTTGTGTGAACTGATGTGAGTTGTGAACTGCGCCTAACAGGCTGCGTTACAATTTGCTCTGAGATAGAGAGAGAGAGTGAGCGAGACAGGGAGAGAGAAAGAAGCAGTGCAGTGTGTTGAGCGCTTACAGGCAGCTCCATTCTGCTCTGTGGTTGACATGTTGTTTCTGTAAAGCGCATAGAGCATTTTAAATGGATATGCGCTTTATAAATGCTATACATTATTACATTATCTTTTCTTGAAAGTTAGAAATTATCGGTACTGAGTCCTTTATTATGAGTTGTTGTTTTTTTTACCTAAAACGCCTGGTTTTGTCTAAGATTGCTTAAGTCAGCATAAATAAGTATTAGTTTGACATTTAAAGAGTATATTAGGGTTAATTTAATATAAGAACATATCATAATTATTACATGTATATACCACATGGTAGTGAACGCATAAATATTGCTTGAACTCAGAGTTTCTGATATTTCCCACTGACAAGTCTGCCACACTTCATCCGTTATTGTGTATAACTATTCTCACCATAAACAGTACTATGGTTCAGGTAAGCATGGACATACACGTATAAGAGATCAAATGATCTAACAATATAGGTATATGTCAAATGTGATGACAGTGTTTCTTTGCCCTAGTCTTTCACGCCACTGCCTTGCACTGCCACATAGCCGTCCACACAGTGTCATATTCTATTGCTGGTTCTGGTATTATCGGCATGTATCCAATGATCGTAACGTTATGATTTGTCGTTGAAGTTTATGCCTTAAAAGCAGTCCAAGCTGGAACATCTTGACACTGCGCTGGAGAGTATGCTCTACTGATCACCCAAGCTAGATATTTAGAGTTGGCAGCGTGTGTGTCCTCGGGTATCATCTCTTTACTATCAGGGGTTCTTGAAAAGATTGCCTTTGGTCGTTGGCTTGGGTGTAATGAAGAAACTAGCTTATTGAAATTGGCTAGTATTTCAGTAACGTCTCTTGAGCTGCTTATTTCAGACTGCCCATGGTTGACCGAAGCAGAAGGGCCTCCCTGGAATGCTGCTAATTGGGTGCCGTGAAATGTCCCTTTCCCGCCAATGGTTTCTTCTAGAATAACAATATTGTCTCCAGCAAACTGAACAAATCGAGACGGGCATATTAAGTTTTTCCGGAATGAAAGTGAAATCGTTGTTGCAGTATTTGTTTATTTGATACTGTGTAATGCTTGTGTCAATTTGGTTCACTGTATCATAACTAATTGAATAGCCACTGCGATGTAAGAGCTGGATAAGTGATTTAGAACGAGTTGCTTGATGCACTGTGAGGCCAAGCCCTGTGTGTTTGGGTATTAACTTCCGACCTTTTGACGCTGCAAAGACGATGTCTTGGGCAATGCTAAGTAATCTTGTGTTGTGTAACTCAATGGTTTTCTCTAGATTTTCTGTTGGCCCCAAAAATATTACATGTAGTTCCAAAAGTAGGTACAAGCTATCTAGAATAACGTGACGGGCGTATGTATTACCTAGATTCTATGCCTTCATAAGAGTGGTGTCTTTTTTGTTTTTGTATACATGTCTTCCCGTATAGCTGCAGCAACATGGTCAATTTGTGGCAGCAATGTTTCTTCTGCATTTGTGAAACTAGACATAAGCTCTTCTTCAATGCAGTCATTTTCAGCTTCTCTTGCTATCACATCCAAAGCTATAACTGCGGAGCTGTCTGGAACGGAAAGGAAAACCAGCATCGACTGCCTTTGGTCTAGAGGCCTTACAAAATTGATGCCACTTTTGTAATGGTCTGACAGCTTTTTCTTCAAACAGTGCGTTGTTAATGGGGTTTCTTGACCTCTTTTCCTTAGATGACGGTTCAAACGAGAAAGAAGACCTGTTAAGGTGTAAATTACATGCCCATCATCAAACCCGAAATCTATTTCTTGAACTAAAATATCAAGAAAGGCGCCGTCTATGTTTTCCTCATTATTTGTTCCGCTTAAACCACTCTGTTTTGTTACTTTCGAAAAGTACTTTAAATGGTACTTTGCTTCGTAGGCTATCAGACCAAGTCCCGCTGTTCTACACCTTAATACTTCATTCCCTTCGGCAGAAGTTCTAATTTTGTGTTCAACATTCAGTGTCAAGACTTGGTGGAGTGCTTGGTTATGCTTCGACCTCACTTGGCAGAAAATACATTTCCCCCAATCCACCTTCGGAACCGTTGTTCTGGAAATGGGCGTGGTGAAGGAAGTGGACGATGTTGCATCCGATGGTTTTTCAAGAGATTGCTCTCTTATCTGCCCCTTTTCTAGTTCTTTCTCAGTTTTTCTTTGTTCGTTTTGCTGCAAAATGCAGCATAGCACGATTTCGAATGCCACATTGGTTGTTTTGTTGGCAAAGTCGTGTATGTCGTGTTCAAGTATTTCGAGGGTTTCTCCATAATGTGTGTCCTTATAAAGGACTCGTTGGTGAAAAGATGATTGCACTCGTGCAATACCCTCTGTAGTTCAAGACACAAGAGTCTTGTCTCTTACTTGACAAAACAAGCATGCAGTCCACCCTTATTGTTTTAAAAGGGTATTTTCTTTTCAGTGACAAAGTAGCTACAGGAGCTGGACCCTCTTCTTCCATTCTGCATTGATTTCAGGCCGGCGTCTTCAATCTATAAATAATAATGATAATAACTGCGATTCATTGACGACTTGCAAAAGACAGGAATTCTCTTTATAACTCTTATCAACCCCTTTTTAATTTGTTTTTCTGCCCCCCCCCCCCCCCACGGATCATTTCTGTGTCCTTTCCAATTCGGGTATGCGGGTTTCCATAGTTTTGCCCGACTACAATCACGAAAACTGTCTCCGAAATAACGAATGCGCGCATATTTATTTTTTTTTATTCTGAGGGCATGCAATGTTTTGAACTTTAAGAAGAGTTCAGGAAATTAATTTTATTTGCCTTTTATGAAACATAAAAACATAAAATTTGCTGTCCGGGCAAAATTAAATAAAATTCATCCTTACCATTCCCTCTCCCTCCCTCCCTCATCTCCCCCCCCCCCCCCAAAGAAAGAAAAAACAACAACTGCTGACCGGCGCTGCACTGTGGCGAAGACGTGCCTGCTCCAGTTACAACTGGGCTGCAATGGCACAAAGGCAATTTTCCCAAACGGGATTAAAGAAGTATACGAATACAAATGTGCATATCTTGCATACAATAAGAGCACTACAGGTGCTCAAAGCAACAGCAGTCGATAAAATAAACAACCAAACAATGGTTAACTTTAAGGCTTGAGTGAGAGAGAGAATGAGATTAGAACAAAAGTGAGTGAAACTAAAATTTAAAAAGTCTGCATCTTGCTGTTTATTAATAATGGAAAATACAAAGATGAATATTCCAAGTCCTGTAAATGATATTCTATATATTTATACATTATAATATTACATTATATATGTAAAATGCATCTTTTATCAATCTATATCTAGTTTTTTTTCTACTGTACATTACACACATCCTTATTTGCTAAACTGAAAACATGAATAATTATGGAAATAAACATCTTGCCTACACTGAACTACAAAACCGTCAGCTGATCAAGAAATGACTCAGTTTGGGTTTAAGAACCGCCGACAACATAGGGTTCAGTTGACAGTTTTGGGAAACAAAAGACTTCATGTGGGTTCGGTACTCAGGATAGTCGTAACAGAAAACTGGTCAAGAGAAAGAAAGGCGTATCTACTTATGTATTTATTTATCTGCTTAAATATTTAGTGATCTATTCATTGACTTATTCTTCCTATCAGATTATTCATTTATCTATTTACCTACTTATTTATGTCTTTTTATTTACTGATTTATTTATGTACATATTTAGGTATTTATTTATTGGTATATTTTTTTTGTATCTATTTACTTATTTATTAATTCATCCACTTTATTCAACACCAGATTCACGGAGTCATGCATACGATGGTCACAGACCAAATCGAATTTCAATCTGAGCCCGAAAAAAAAAGAAAAAAAAAGAAATAGGATTGCTCTCATCAAAGGGTTCTGACAGGTGCAAGCATTGATCTGTGTTCTTATACTGATCCGCGATCATTACATCAAGTTTCATACTAATCCTATATAGACCCCAACCCCACCCCTCATCAGAAATGATTTGAATCCCACGAAATCGACTGAGTGACTGGCGTGATTCCAGTAAAGATTCGGACTCGAAAGCGTCCACCACTACCAGGCCGTTGGACTTCTGATTCATGCCCGACGTCTACAGTCGCACTGATGTTGATCTCTCTCGTTGACAAGTTAACATTCTTGAAGCTGCAGGAGAATTTCACTGGTAACTTTTTTTGACAAAGTAATGTTTATTGTAGTTTAATCATTGTTACTCACTGCATTTGATTCTGTGGTTAGAAAAGCTTGATGGATAATTCCAAGCTATGAATTTTATCCTTTATAGAAACATGTCGTCTATCATTTTCTGACTCGTATCGCATGCATGCAGCGCATTTAATGCTTCCTGGTTAAGTTGAAATCTACAGGTTGGGTTTTAAAACAACATGCATATTAACAAAATATATTCCTGTTTTCAAAATGTACCGATAAAAACTAGATTTATTTGATACCGGCCTTCTCCCCGTCAGTTCTCATTTGTGGAATTTTAACTGATCAAGCCCTGAGAATTAAGCAACAATAAAGTATCCAAAATACTGTGACAGGCAAAAATAATAAATTCATTTTTTGCCTCCAGTTTTAAATTTTATTAATGTTTAGCCTAATGTTAAAAACTTCAGTGACGAAAAGCTTGCTTATAATATTTTTAATTTTATTGTTTTACAATTCGTAGCATATTTTGTCTTTGGTTTTATTTGCCAAAATAGATCTGCATTTTGTTGTTGTTAATAATAATAATAATGGATGGCATTTATATAGCCATTGTTGTTGTTGTTTTGACCACATTTCGATATTTTGCTTACTCCAAATGTAAAATGACAGACTGATTTTATGTGTTGTATTGTTAAAGTATCCCCCGACAACATTTGGAATTAACTGTACAGTTGTTCATTATTTGGTTCTCATGCTCGGCTTTGAGACGACAAGTTTTTCACTCTCTCCCTTTCTGGTGTGTTTAATTTGTTGTACTGAAGCATTCAAGTCTGGATCTCTACATGCATGCCTTTAGACAGGGTCCTCGTAAAAATGCCAGGTTACATTATTAGGATGAATGGGGAGAATGTTATCTTAGGCAATGCATTGTTTCGTTTTGTTTGACGGTAATAAAACACCCCCCCCCCACCCCACCTCACCTCACCGCCTCTATTTGTTCATAGTTACATCGTATAACAATAATTCAAAGTTCCCCCAAAGCTTCACCCACTTCTATTTCCAGACCTTTTGGAATGATTAAGAAATGCCACCGTTATGAAATAATGTCATAAAAGATTAAAAGCATCCTGACCTAGACAGGTCTTGACTTCAGTTATAGACTGTAGAATATAGCACTATTAGGCTTCCTTCTGCATCTAATGGACTTCATTTTCGATAACCTCTCAATCAAGAATGGCAGGATGAATGCACTGCTATGCCATATTACTGTATTGGTATACAATTTAAATGCCCGCGGTTAGAAGTATATATTATGTCTTCAGATGTAAATATGGAATATGATGGAATAAAGATGGAATTCATATAAAACGCCGACGAACTTGCTAGATGCGAATAGAGATTGATCTTGCTTGATAACGTGGCAGAATTAACGATGGAATATCCCTAACTTTGCATGCTCTTATTGAACAAATCAAATGTATAGCATTTCAAGTTTGGTATATTTATTTGAAGATCATCCTTTTTCAGTAGAAATCCGCAAGACAGGCCGACCGAAAAGGGGTGGCTTAGTGTAAAAGGTTGCCCCATCCCGATCTGCACACCTTTACCGGACATGTTAAATTTTTACGAAGAATTAATTAAGTGAGACAACCGGTATAGTAGGCCAGATTATACCCCCGCCCGACAATACCCGGGGTTAAACTGGCCTAGCCCAGAATATACCCCGGGGCATATTCTGGGCTCGGCCAGTTTATACCCCGGGGTATAATTTGGGCTAGGCCAGACCATATCCCCCCAGTCCAGTTTATACCCCTACTCTTTTCTTTAAACAAGTCAAGACCACAGTTTATTTCAACCTTAGTTTAAATTGTTCACTATCATTGTCATAATATTGAAGCATACATCCTTGACTCTTGTAAATTAACTTACACTCAAGAGGCAATAAACATGCATTAAAAAGCATCGATGTACAAAAGGATCGAAAATCCATTCAAACTGATATGATTAGACTTTAACACTAATTCTACTTGTGCCCGTTGGTATTGTTGTTGCATTTGTTGTTGTTTATAATTAGTTGTCCATGAGTTAAATATACCTTGAATTTTTTTGTTTGGCGCCACTGACATACACTTAGTGGCAATGAAATAAAATTATAACACTCATAAAGGTAGTCATCTGAATTTTATCTTAATTTTTGAAAATCAGAAAAGTGCATACAAAGTTACAATGATGCAGATCAAGAGACAAAAGGCTTGAAAAGAACACGCATAGAAAAAAAAAATAATAACAAGAACATTTTAATAAGCCACCTGGCAGGTGGTGCAATTTCCATTGTCCAGCAGAAATTAAATACTTCACATAAAACTAAATACACACTAAATTTTTTCACATTATGAACTTCACTTGTCCATTAAACCGTTACAGAATGCTAACCAGTAATATACAACAATGACAATAAGAACACCAAAATCATCTTATTTACTCTTGAAATCAAGGAGAAATATATCATTATCAGATTCATCATCACCATCATCATCTTTGAATAATATAAAGATTAGAGGGAATGTAAAAATGACCTACACATCATTCTAGAATCTATAAGCAGCAATGTTTATATATCAACTATAATTTAAAAAAGTGTTAAATCTCTTCAACTATTCAAGTATAGCTGGACAAAAAAGTTTAGTAAAGTAGCCTTGGTAGTTCTGTAAACTGACTGATTAAATCCACTGAGAGAACAGTGCATTGTATAAAGTAATGATAGTATGTTACGGCAAAAAATCGATGGATCATGTTGCGTTAACAACATTTCTTGTTAGTAAATTTTTTGATAGCATATTTGTAGAAAGGTATACATTTCATGTAGTTCGTGGTTTAAGGCACTGTATTAGTTTGAAGGGCATTTGAAGGATTGCAGTTATGTGTTGTAGTGAATAAGGGCATGTCACTTACGAGTGAAATAAAATTTAAAAAACGCAATGTTGTATCCTTGAATATTTTGCCTGAATGTGGGAGAATAATCTGGACCGGTGGGATATAGTTTAGCCTAGCCCAAAGTATATCCCGGTGTATAAGAATATTCTGGGCTAAGCCAGTTTATACCCCGGGGTATACTTTTGGGCTAGGCCAGACTATACCCCCACCATTCCAGATTATAATTCCACAATCAGAGATGCAGAATATTCAAGGTAAGGACACAGCATTCATTTTTTTTTTTTCCCCGAGCTCACTACACATTTTTTTTTTTTTTTGGTACCCCATTAGTGAGTCAGTCTAACTTGTTAAATATGATTATGTTCAGACAATACTATCAGTGTTGTGATATCCTGTTAGTTCGATTTTTTTTTCAAATGTTTTAGTTGCTGTAAGAGAAACAGAGAAGAAATGAGATCTGTTACTGAAAATGTTTCTTTTTTAATTTTCTACTTGCCCCTGGTCTATACAGAACCTAGGGGTGAGCTCTTCCCACTTTCAAGCTTCATCAAAAGAAGCGTCCATTGTTAGTCCTGGCGCCACAACAATAATAAAAGTCTCTAAACTGCAGAGGTCCGCTCTATGGTGGCTGTTTATGTTAGTTCTGTTAATGTCCTAACCAATTCCTGACTGAATGAGACAAAGTGCAGCAGTGGCATGGACAAAGAGGAGGAGGTAATTAACAAATAGATCATCCGAGGGGATTAAAATCTTCGTAATGAATTTTAGCAGTTGAAAAGGGAGAGTTGTAAATTTGATTATGGCACACCGAGACTGCCCCACATCGAGCCTCACCACCTATATGTTGGGCGTCTTAGGGTGTAAAAACCTGCCAAAAAAAACCACCCCGTGACCTCCAGCAGTTACAATGACGCTATCGTAGACATATTGTAGTTAATACAAATCGTAATGTATGTGGGTGCTTTCCCTGGGGCGATCCGACAGCCAAACGCTCAAACTGAACGATTTACGGCAAAATGGCATTTCATGAGTATGCTATTTAGCAGATGTTATTGCTATTAGTACTACTGTTAGCTTCCTAACCCTCTGCAGTTATTAAGGGTACCATAGGTTTCTAAAAAGTCCCTGCCCTGTGAAAAGGAGTAAAATTCTTACCTGACTCACATTCTTTGCGTTCCTTCCTCCACGACTTCCTTGCTTACTCCCATAGTTTCCTAAACTTGGCCTCTGTGTTAAACAGGTCTGTCATTTTGCCTCTCTTACCATAGTTGTATTTCGAAATTACCATTTTCCCTATCAATATTGCATGATTAATTTCATTCAGAGATTTCTTGTTAAATTTGCCGTGCGACGACAGTCCCAATAAAACGGAACATTTATCTAAAACAATTCTCTTACCTGTTTCTGCTGTAATTCGGTTTTCGATTTCTTTCCAGAGTGGCTGGACTGTTGGGCAATCATAGAAAAAATGTTCTAAAAAATCTACCGCTTTACACCTTGGGCATAAAATTGAGTCTTGTACTCCCATCATTTTTAATAGTATACTTGTTGGATAAATGTTATTCACTATTTTCCACTGCAATACTCTTAACCTTGTTTCTGTGGTGCAGTTAAATGCAATTTTCCAGTGTGTTTCTCTTATCTCTACTTTCAGTTTTTGTTTCCAGAAATTAATTGCATAAGATTGCCTCTCGACTCTAATCGTTTTTTCAAATCCTTTCCTTCCTATATTACCTATGATTTCCCCTCTGAATTTGATAGATTTCAATGCCCCTGGTCTTTCCTCCTGCAGCAATGGCTTCTTATAAAGAGCGTTGTACAATACATTGTATTCTAGCTGGGCACCAGGAAAGGCCCCGTATTTCCCTATAAAGTCATAAAAGGAAATTACGGTGTTATTATTACATACATCTTTAACATAGACAATATTTCTCTGTATGCAGTTTGGCAAGAGAAGTATGCTATTCTTATACTTTATATTTTTGTTGTTAGACAGTGTTTCATTTACTGATAATACATTTCCGGTCTCTGGGATATATTTATGATCGATCCATGTCTTCAAAACTCGTCTCCAGAATAGTATTTTAACCTTTTCTAGACCTTTGAATTCTTTACTCGCAATGTTACTTTCAAAGGCAGCGATGCCTCCAACTGGAACGAGACATTGCAAAGGAATAATTTTCCAAGGTTGACTTTCACCATGAATTAAATTTTCTCCCCATTGAAGAAGAATAGAAATTTGTTTATGAATTATATTTACCATATTCATCCCGCCTTTTTCATATGAACTACACATCGTAACTCTATTTACTTTTTCAAACGCCCTGGTGTTCGTAAGTCGTCTTTTCCATATAAATTTAAAAAATAACTTATTTATTTTGTTCAGAATATGCAAAGGAAGCCCAATGCTCTGCATTACATACATAAATTGACTTAGACCAAATGTTTTCACTATATGTATTTTTCCAATTATAGATAGGTCTCTTCTAGCCCACAAGGACAGTATTTTTTCTGTAGTTTCTATTTTCTTATTCCAGTTTTCCTCCGTCTCCATTGCTGGAGACTTCGAGCTGAAAGTTATACCTAAAATTTTCAGTTTGTCAACCACTTTTATGTCTAGTTCTTCAGCCCACTGAATTCTTTCTTTTCCCATGGTCATCGCAAGCGACTTTTCTTTATTTAATGCCAGGCCTGAGAGTTCAGTAAATTCTTTTATTTTAGCCAGAATTTCTCTGTAGTCAATTAAGTCTTTCAAAAAAAGTGTTGTGTCGTCGGCATATTGTTTAATTTTTACCTGGCTCGTTGTAATTCCTCTATTATTTCTTTCTTGTTTAATTTTAAGGGCCAAAATTTCAACAGCAACCACAAAGATTAGTGGAGAAATTGGGCAACCCTGCCGTACCCCTCTCTCAATTTTAAACTCTCTGCTAAAGAATCCCCCATTCCTGATGATAGCCACTCGATCTTTCATTAAAGTGGAAATCCAGTGACGAAAATAACTTCCGAAACCAAACATTCTAAAGGATTCAGTAACCAGGCTTGTTGATATAGTATCGAAAGCTTTTTGGAAATCGAGAGATAATAAGACGCTTTCTACTTTCCTTTGCTTTTGATTTTCGATGATATCATCTAATTCTCGTAACATAGTTACTATCTTCTTCCTTTAACAAAGCCCAGTTGGTTTTCGCTGATTATGTTATGCAGGACTTTGTCTATTTGTATTTGTATTTGTATTTGTATAACTCTTTAATCCCATTTGGGAAATTTTGCCTTTGTGCCATTGCACCCCAGTTACAACTGGAGCAGGCACGTCGTCGCCACAGTGCAGCGCCGGTCGGCGTTTTTTTTTTTTTTTTTGTGGTGGGGGGATGAGGGGGAGTGGGTGGTAGGGATGAATTTTATTTAATTTTGCCCGGGCAGCGGCCTGTTCGGCCTGCTCTTTACGATTTCCAACTGCCAAGGTATCTTTAACGTGCGCAACGTGCACACGGGCCCTCCGAATTTTTTCGTCCTTATCCGAGAAGACTAGGTACTCGATCCTACCCCTCAATAGGATCAGGGACATGAAAATATGAGAAAAATCCCAAACTTCCAACATGCCTGCACCGGCCGGGTTTAGAACCCGGGACCCTTGGCATGAGAGGCGAGCACCTTGCCTCTAGACCACCTTGTCTAGTCTCAATGCCAAAGTTTTTGCTATTATTTTATAATCCGAGTTTGTAAGCGATATTGGGCGCCAGTTTCCTAAATCATTTCTACTTAGACCTTTCCCTTTGTGCAAAAGACTTATAATTCCCTTTCTCTGGGTTGGAGACAAACATCCCTTCTGAAAGCTATAGAGATAGGAGTTCATTAATGGTTTCTTAATTTGGCTCCAGAATACTTTATAAAATTCCATTGGGATTCCATCTAATCCTGGAGCGGAACCATTTTTCATTTTCTTCAGAGCAGATAAAACCTCTGCATCAGTAATTTGTATTTCGCATTGCTCCCTCCCGACATCACATATCCGAGGTATTTGTAATTCCCTTATGAAATTATTGATTCGATTTAAAATTTGTTGTTCACTTTTTTCTTCCCGGTACAAATTTTCGTAAAACTGACAAATTTGGTCATTGATATCAGCAGCGTTATTTAAAACGCTACCACAATTGTTAATAAGTTTATGGATAGTATTACTCTTCGATCTCACTTTTTCTAAACCTAAAAAGAACTTTGTGGACTTTTCACCTTCCTCAATCCATTTTATTCCTGCTCTAATCTGGGCACCTCTTGTCTCATCCATCTGAATTATATCCAGCTGTTTCTTAGTAGACATAATTTGAGCATAAATCTCTTTACCTTCAGGGTCTTGGGTGAGTTTTGTTTCTAGCATATTCAATGATTCGAACAGATCTGATTTTCTCTCCCTTTTTCCATTTTGTAGATGGCGACTATTGTTGACTAGCTTCCTTTACATCAATTTTTATCATTTCCCATCTCAATTGGGGGTCCAAATCTTTATAAGTTTCTTCCGTGCGATGTATGGTGTCATTTATTAGGTTGACGTAGCTGAGGTCCTTAAACAGACTTGTATTCATTTTATATGAGGATGGCCCCCTATTAAACGACTGGAAGTTAAACGTAATTATTGAAGATCTGTGATCTGAAAATCCAAAACTTTGTATGTTAGTTTCCGATACAAACGTGAGGAGGTTGTCACCCACAAAGACGTAATCTAATCTTCTTGCAATGATCGGATTCCCTCGGCTCCAGGTATGGGTTCGATCTCCTGGATGTTGTTGCCTCCACACATCCGTTAGCGACAGTTCTTTTATATGTGTGTTTAGAAATTCAACGATATTATTCGGATGTTTCGCGCCTGAAACAATATCTAAGTTGTTGCACATAACAGTGTTAAAATCACCGAGGTATATAACATGAGTGGTATTTCCATTGTCGACATATTTTTCAATTATTCTTTTCCCTTGCGCAAAAAATATACATTTTTCCCTTTCTATACATGGTCCATAAACATTTATTAAGTAGACCTCATTTTCATTTTCTATGTTCATGTTGGAGATTATCATTCTTTCGTTTTTGTATACAAGTTTTACCTGTTCATCTGCAATAGTTTTACCGAACATGGTCATAATTCCTTTACTTCTGGTGGTCCCTACTGAATAATGAATCGTTCCTCCCCATTCCTTTTTAACTAATTCCATATCATCCTCGAGAAGGTGCGTTTCCTGCATTGCTATCGCTTCAAATTTTTCAATTTTCATGGTTCGAAAGAGTGCCTTTCGTTTTTTTTTGTTGCCTCAAGCCCTGCACGTTAAGCGTGCATATTTTAGTCCTGGACATCATTTCCTTCGTTGGGTAGTTTGTGTTGCCTGTTTCTGTCAATGATTTGTTGTTGTTTTTTCCCTTTCCTTTTTGAGCATACTAACCTCAATAAGTTGAAGTTGGGTCGCACCTTATCTTTTGTGAGGGCTGCTCCGACGTGTTTTTCGAAGGCGAATCTGGGACCCTCCTATTCGTGCTCACTGAGCGAGCTTTACTCAGGAAGAAAGGTAAGGTGTTTGTTTCTTTCTTCCCTTTTATTTCTGTGCATTTTTCCTTCTTCCTTCCTCTCTCTCTCCCTCGGTTCTTTGTCCAGTTTTGTTTTGTTCCCTTATATCAGTTTGTGCGTTCATAGAGGAGTTCGTGTTGTTTTGCTGAGTCTTCTGTGCAGCGCTTTCCTCTTTGTCTTTGTTTATTGTTGCCTCCTCTTCACTTCCTTTTCTTTGTTTTCATTTCTTTGCTTTGTCCTTTCTGAGGATAATCAATTACCTCATCGTCCCTTCTCCGTTCTCGGCCTTTCTCTTCGGTCGCTTCTCTTTCAGCAAGATCTTCACTCTCCTCCTCATCCTCGGCATCTTCATAACTACTATCGTCGCTTTCTCTTGAGATGTCAATAGGTGGTTTTGGTTTGCTACTTACCATCTCCGCGATTGTGCTCCCCAATGTTACGTCTTCCGTCTCTAGTCCATCCTTTTCATTTCGCCTGTCTCTCTCTTCTTCCACTATCTTATCATCCTTGTCTGTTTCCCGGGATCCATTTTCACATTCGTTTTTTCTGTGTCCCGGATTACGGCACAACAAGCACACTTCCTGGTTGGTGCACATTCTCGCTGTGTGCCCTTTTTGAAGGCACTTCCTACAGACCTGTACCTCAACCTTCATTTCCCTGTAATAGAGGGAGGCATAAAATGGACCCATTTGGACCCTGGCCGGGAGGGGTTTGTCTGGGAGACTGATCCAAACTATTCTTCTCCCCGAGACCCAAGGGGTCAGCCTGCCCTGGGGATCTCTCAGCCTTTCCATTTCCAGTTTTGAACGGCTCTTGACCCCCAGTTTATTAAGAGCCGTCTCAATAGCCTGGTTGCTATATGACAGTGGGATATCCCCCACCGTCAATCTCGTGGCAGGGATTTCCTTACCATCCCCACCTCTTAGTAGAAATGGGTTTTGGTTAAAGAGGGGTATGTGCACCCCTTTCACACTAATTCCCTTCGCCAGGAGCGTGGCCCTGGCAGTTTGCGATTTGGTGTATATTCGCCATAGACCGCCAATTCTTTGGGCTCCCACCGTCTCGCCCGCGCCGGACGCCCTCTCCGCGGAGGAGCACACATCGAAAGGGGACAAGCCCCTCTCTCCGTCAAATGGGAAGGCTTTCGCCAGGAAAAAAACCGGTGGAGTTGACGACATCGCAATCTACCTTTCCTTACGATAACGGCAATAACAAAGACGGCAAATATAGTGCGACACAACAGTTATAGTTATAGTCAGTAGGCTATAGGTCAAGTGAGTAATGTCAACCTGAGCAAAAAAAAGCGATCTCGAACAACAAGTAACTCTGCACACTACACAGAAGAAAAAAAACAGTTCAGGTAAGCGGGGGAGAGGTGGGTGACCGGGTTGTGTTGTTGACAAACAACACTGAAAAAAACGTGGGGAAAAAAAAGAGAGGCACTGTCCAGACCCGAAACTGGATCACGTCGATCAAATCAATGAATGTCTTCCAAAAAAAAGAACACCAGAAGGCAGCGGAGCACTCACCTGATATCCTAACGGAATCTTGAGGCTTTACTTACCTTCCAGCCTTCACTTCGCTGCAGTTGTCTAGTCATACTTAACAATGTCAACTATCCCCACCTTGTTTCACCCCTACTCCATTACTTATTAATCACGAACATTAAAACCGACAAGCGTGAATCCAACAGTTTAACTTTACATTTATTTACTCACCAACTATAATTCGCGAGGGCCGTTCAAGGCCACCAGCCAATTTCTCATGGCCCTGGTAAAACAACAACAACTCACTCTCTGCGTGAGTTTTAACAACATCCGAATCATGACAATTGTATACTGCTGATTAGCATTCTGTAACGGTTTAAATGGATCTGGACAGGTGGAGTCTATCATGTGAAGAAATATTATGTGGGTATTTAGTTTTGTGTGAAATATTTAATTATTTCTGCTGGATTACATCACTGATGATCGAATGCGCCATCTGTCATTTGGGTTATTATTACATTACCAGGTACGTTTTTCTTTCCTCTCTGCGTCATTGTAACAAAAAATACAATGAATGTTTTACTCATGGACAACCAATTACCAAATAATAATAATAATAATAATAATAATAATAATAGTAATAATAATATCAACTGACATGCGTGAAACTAATGCTGAAGTCTAATCACATCAGTGTGAATGGATGTTAAACCCTTTTGTAGTTCAATGCACTTTAATGCATAATTATTTATTTCCTCTAAAATGTATTATGATTTACAGGAGTCAAGAATGTATGTATGTATGCCAATTTAAACTAAAACTAATGTAAACTGTGATTATTATTTCCTCTAAATTGTATTATGACTTACGGGTGTTAAGAATGTGTTCATGGATGTATTAATATGATATCTGATGACAGTGATAAAGAACAATTCAAACTAAGGCTGAAATAAACTGTGGTCTTGACTTGTTTAAAAAAAAAAGTATTGGGTATAACCTGAACTGGGGAGGGGGGGGGGGTATAGTCTGGGCGGGGGGTATAATTATTTTGGCGTGCTACACGGGAAGGATGCAGAGACTCTTGCCACTGTAGGAATATCTCACTGCCAGCACAGAAACATGTTATTATAAAAGAAAAAAAATGTCTCCTATTAAACAATAAACCAATTAGACCGTTAGACCGAAAGATAGCATGTCATCGGGAAAATAAATAAACAAATAAATTAAAAAATAGAACTCTCGGGAGAGCGAGACTACAAGAGATTTTCATAGGCAGAGAGCCCAGGTCAAATAAGTGTTTCGGCCCCTGACTCTTTGCGGCCAAAAGGGAGCGGGCTACATCGCGTCTTCTCCTGTTTTGTATGTTTATGCGAATGTGTGTGTGCGGTAATGAGGTTCTAGCTGGGTGTGGGAACTCATCTCGATATTGACCAGGCTCATTACTCTTTGGCAACCTAATCTGTGAGAGACGTGGTGCACAATAATGCGCCACAGTAATGCTGTAACAGCTGAGGTTGTTCTAGCACGTTATAGTAGGGGGGAGTTAGTTGATCTAACTACAACCCTTTAGAAAACGAAACTATTACAGCTGTAAAATAAATAAACACGAGATCCGACGATAGATTAAATAATACTAAAGTTTAATAACTGTATAGTCAACAATAAATTACTAGGAAGACGCCAGCGAAAGTAAATATCTACGCCACACAAAAGGAAACTCACTTACTCACCGACCAACCACTCACACAGGTCTATATATATAAACATTCCTACAGAAAGTTCCCGAAATAAACGTTACCTTTGCCCTCGCACAAACTAACCAATCACGCATCAATACGTCATCAGGTTACATCACTCAAGGCCAAATCTGGCGTAAACATCCTTATCCACAGTGTTATCGAATGTTCGGGAACATACTAATATTTACTGAACGAGTCAAAACACCTGACAACAAGCGAGCGAGGAAAAAAACTACTCACTAGAAAAGAAGGTCAGGTCACGGAGTACAGCACACTCTGGCGGTTGTCAACAATAAAATGAAAGAAGAAATGAACACATGCTCACCAGTGTAACAAGAAAACGGGGGAGGGCAAGGGATAGCTTGCAGATGCTACAAATGCAAAGAAAACTGCAGCCTTTTTTTTCCTTGGCAGTATATTGCATGCCAGTGTTGGACTGCGGACGATTAAGTTTTCTTGTTTTACTTGCGAAAATCAAGCGTACATTCCTTCCGCATGCTGAAGTGTGATAACAAGTCCAGACTGCTTTGATATCTATTAGAACAAATTCCACAAGGCAAAGAAACGTCAAATATTACTTGCCTGATTGCCAGTGGTTCAGCCGTTGTTCAGATGCTCCCTAAAAGAGGCAGCACGGCGTTTTTGATGATTCAAAATACCTCATTTTACCATATCTAAAGAAAAAAAAAGGGGGGAGGGGGAGGGGGGGGGGGTTGGGTTCACAGATATCTTGATAGTAACAACTTCAGGTTCAGCGAGAAACTTGGAATCCAACGAAAAGCCATTCCCACTTTCAAGATACATGCTGAGAAACTGGAAAGACTTTCTGAAAAATTATGACAAGAGAGCCGAGATTTTCAGAGGACGTCTAGCTGAAGAAATTATGCGGGCTTGCCCTTATGCCTTTTGAGCAGTGCACCAATAAATGATGGGGCAATTCCAAGCCGATTTGTGAGTCCTACCATTTTTTATCGGGGCATGAAGAAAGACACACAAGATATCACCACATTGCTAGGAAACACGAAAATCAATATAGATCTATGTGAGAAATTTAAGGCTTAAATCAATTGTGCAGCCAAAAAAAAATAAAAAAAATCGTCAATCAGTTCGAAGAAGGTGATGAAATATAGTTAGTGTTGAGATCGAATCAGACTGCTTCCACCAGCCAGGGAAACAGTTATTCAAGGCCGAAAGTAAATTAAAGACAAACATACCTTCAAAATAAAGTAAACTCAAATACTGAACACGGAGAACAGAGGCAGCTTCACCCAAACTAAGATATCAGTACTTTTGCGTTAGGATTTTTGTGCTAATTGTTATTACATTTTGCGTTTCAAATGCATTTAGAATTATATAAAAAAAGTTAAGATTAAAAAAAAAAATTACAGTAGGTTGTTATGGCAGTAAATTTCCTTGGAGAGTGGAATTGGGGGGGAGGGAATGGGGATATGCAGGGGGCAGTGAAGGAAAATTTGGAGCCTGAAAGTTGAGAACCCCTGATTTAGACTGTTCACACTGTACTAGATCAGGACCAAATGCGTGATGTCCATAATTATGTGAATAGTTGTTGTTCTCGTTTAAACAGGAAGGACATCTTGCAGCATAATTACCATGACTGTTCTTAGGAGACCGAAGAATGTCCACTTTACTTTATAGTAGTCATTGTATCCAAAAAAAAAAAAAAAAACACTTTTCCCTGCGACAAAACTGTTTGTGCACGAAACGCTTGTACAAATTGGAATTTGAAATTCTCTTTTTAAGTGGTAAAAATATTAAATGCAACGACATTTATTATTTTTTGTACTCTCTTGATGAGCTTATCGCACGGGATCTTTTTTGACACATGTTTGATAGGAACCTACTGCCCCGGCGTCCCCAATGAGACAAGAAGCAAGACTGAGGTTGTTTTTTGTTGTATTTTTTTGTACCGTATATACTTCTGTAATCCCATTTGGGAAATTTGCTTTAGTGTCATTTGTTGCCAAGTTACAACTAGAGCAGGCACGTCACTCGGTAACGTCGGCGTGGGAGCGAGCACCTTGCCTCCAGATTAATATATTGCCTCTTTAGTTTATATTGCTTCTGGATTATATTGCTTCTTTAGTTTATATTACTTCTGGATTATATTGCCTCTTTACTTTATATTGCTTCTGGATTATATTGCCTCTTTAGATTATATTGCTTCTGGATTATATTGCGTCTTTAGATTATATTGCTTCTGGATTATATTGTCTCTTTAGATTATATTGTTTCTGGATTATATTGCCTCTTTAGATTATACTGCTTCTAGATTATATTGCCTCTTTAGATTATATTGCTTCTTTAGATTATATTGCTTCTAGATTATATTGCCTCTTTAGATTATATAGCCTCTTTAGATTTTATTGCTTCTAGATTATATTGCCCCTTTAGATTATATTGCTTCTAGATTATATGGCCTCTTTATATTATATTGCCTCTTTAGATAATATTGCTTCTAGATTATATTGCCTCTTTAGATTATATTGCTTCTAGATTATATTGCCTCTTTAGATTATATTGCTTCTAGATTATATTGCCTCTTTAGATTATATTGCTTCTTTAGATTAAATTGGTTCTAGATTATATTGCCTCTTTAGATTATATTGCTTCCAGATTATATTGCATCTTTAGATTATATTGCTTCTAGATTATATTGCCTTTTAGATTATATTGCTTCTAGATTATATTGCCTCTTTAGATTATATTGCTTCTAGATTATATTGCCTCTTTAGTTTATATTGCTTCTAGATTATATTGCCTCTTTAGATTATATTGCTTGTAGATTTTATTGCCTCTTTAGATTATATTGCTTCTAGATTATATTGCCTCTTTAGATTATATTGCTTCTAGATTATATTGCCTCTTTAGATTATATTGCTTCTAGATTATATTGCCTCTTTAGATCACATTACCAGGAAATTTTGTAGACCAGCGGAGAGAAGTTTGGGGCCAATGATTTATCTTTGTTCTTTGTTGTGGAATTTTCATACAATAATGACTTTTTTTTTTTTTTTTTGCAGTCACGTCACGCGAAGAAATGAATGCATAACAAGGATTATTCCCCTAACTATGAATAAAATGAGAAGAATGAATAAGTCAGCCCTTAATCTGATGGTCATTGTTATCCTGGTTGTTTCCCTTGTGACCAGCCTGAGTGTCATGTTCAGAATACACCCGAGTGAACAGGACATGTTGGCTCCAGAGGATGAATACATAGGCAGTACGATAGAGAGAGAGGTAATGAACAATTTAAAAGCAGAAGATGGGCAAGATATCAGAACTGTGGCTAAGAAGTTTCCGTTGCATTCCATTTTGACTTACGTACAAGAACATCTGGAGAACAGCAACGACACTCTCTCCCTCAAGGGAAGTAACGCCTCAAAAAATGCTAACTCCTCCCAGATTTCAATACTAGATCCAGGTATCTTGCTGAAACAGAATCAGGAAATCCGGTCGGTTGTAGAACGACAAAAGTCTGTGATTTCTTTCTTATCTGAACCGGTGATCAACAATCATGTCTTCAAATACATTCATTCTCCGGCCCAGCCGTGCTTAAAAGGTCAACCGGAAGTAATGTTTGTAACACCCTCTGCTCCGGCGAATTTCAACAGACGCCAAAAAATTCGTTCTGGACGATTAGGTGAATATGTCAGAAAGTCGAACAATAGCGCCAAGCTGTTATTTTTTCTGGGAAAGCCGGTCGGGAATGGCAGTGAGCAGATCCAAGAACAAGTTAATATGGAAGTAAAAAAATATGGAGATATCGTTCAGGAAGATTTTCAGGACGTTTATATAAACATTCGATTTAAGGCAGTGTCCATGTTGAAATGGGCGTCTACAGTTTGTTTGCATGCACAATACGTCATCCGGTCAGATGATGACATCAGAATCAATCCTGAAAACTTGGTCACCGCTATGGAACGGAAATGGCAAAGTTTCGATAATTTCATATTGGGAATGAGAAGAGAGAACAGGAAACCGATAAGGAGTAAGAAACATAAGAATTACTTGTCGAAGAAAGAATATCCTGACGCCGTGTTTCCCCCGTACGCCCCGGGTGGGCTATTAGGATATCCGACCACCACTGTCCAGCTACTGTATCAAGCAGCTCTCAGAGAGAAGCCCATCTGGCTTGATGATGTCTACATCACTGGGATATGCGCGCCCAAAGTGGGCGTACCCTTGCTTGAGGACAGTGAGTTTGTCTACACACATATCCGGGTACGGTGACTAAAGGTACCTGGTCAAACCAACCGATGAGTTGCTTCACTTGTCGTCACAGAATTTGTGCTCCTATGAAATTTTGTGGGAAAATCCAGGGCCGTTTCCGTCTCATTCTCTTTGTGTGCTTTTCTGTCTGTACTCTTTCTCTCCCACATACTCAAAAAAAAAAAAAAACCACATATACACAGAGATTATATGAATAACACTATAGGGGAATTTCAAACATTGATCTGAAACTGTTTTCACATATTTTTACATATTTGAATACACGAATTGTTTGGACATTTAGCACAGTGATAAAGTTGGTTAGCTAAGTGGATGGACTTAACCTTTTTCCTACTGTCTCGTCACATCTCTACATTGGGTGGTCCACTGATGAAGACAATGCGTTTAAAAGATGAGCTTTTCCTGTTAGTTTCGGTTGATGTCGGCTCGACTTTTAGCAAAATGTGACTTAACCTGGGTTTCGAGCCAACCCTTACAGTTGCTTGATAATTTAACATTAGACCGAGTAGTGATAAGAAACAGCCTGACATAAACCGAGGGCGTAAATCTTCCTCTTCCCGTCCACCCACCAGACCCTTTTTCCGCAGCTTTTAGCAATAGTATTAACTAGATGAGCTACCGGGCATTGCCCGGAATAAACAATCATGTGCTCCCCCCCCCTCCCCCTTCCCCTCTCTCTCTCATATAATAAAAGTAATAAACTACAGTCTTGCTTCAGAACTCATGCGCACCAGAACACTACGCACCAAACTGAACGCTTGAAACGGTTACTTTTTATGACATGCTTAGTACTATAATATTACGAAACAAACAGGCAAAAATACAGATGTTACATAGCAATAAACATTGTCATTTTTTAAAAATACATGCTTGAAGTAAACAACTTTTAATTATAGCCATCATCTTCCTTATCTCAATTGCCACCTTCCTGCCAAATTTAAGGCCTGAGGAGTGTATAGTTTGGTCAGTTAGTCATGCCAAAGGTTGCAAGTTACTGAAATATATAATAGATTCCAATGGTGTTCTATGTTTAGGAGCAGTGAGAAAAAAGTACATTATTTTGTCCTCAGTATCAACAGACAACCAGGGCACCCATTCTTTATTGTAGGGAGAAAAAGGAACGAATAATGCACCAGCATGCTGAATTTGGCACAAATGAAATCGAGATAATATAGTCTTAATGGGCCATTTGCTCATCCTATAGTATGCGTGGACAGAAACGTGTATCCTTTGATAAAGCACCATAGATGTAATTTTCAAGTTTTTGAAGGACTACCTCATGGAAGATGCTGTCTGTACAGCACAGTTGTTCACTTTATGGGACAAGATGAGTATTGAAGAACTAATTGTATATTGCATCTCAAGCACAGTGACACATCAGTGACGAAATTGGTGTTGATGAAGGATTTGCAAACTTTGATAGACTTTCAGAAATATTGTAAACAGCCCCAAGGACAGACTGCCCAAGTGCAAAGATTTAATTGGAACAGCGTCTTGAGTCTTCTTTTGTTATCAATCCTCTAATTATCATCATGATCAGCACAATTGCTTGCAGGTTGCAAGTAGTCTGTCACCGAAAGCCGAGCAAATGGCAGCATTAACAGGGAGAGTCTGTGTCTACTGTAGTTTGCACGTATGAGAAATAGTCATCAAAACCCGCAGACTGTCCTGTTTTCGGATCTGATGGACAAAACTTCGGAATCTGGGTCACAATGTCAAGAATGGATTCCATCATTAATTCAGACAAACAACTTTCAAAGACAATGTAGATTCGAGACAGACGGAAAACAAAATAGATTCTTGGGCCATTCTTGGTGAAGATCATTCTATCCAGTGACAAGCAGCTGATCCCATTCAATTGTACCCATACAGACCCAATATTTTGTTATATTTTTTTTGCCTTCCAGCTCGAACACTTTTTACACACTCAGCATGTTCTGAACAAGAGATCCTTTAGAAAGTTATTCTGGATTACAGGGAATTGCATCCTGGTTTTAGTCATTTAAATTATTCCATCTCCTTCAGCCTCATCTGAGATTATCTTCCCTTCTCTACGGGTCACACCAACTTTTCCCCTCCTTGGAAGATTATCGTTCCGTTATGTAATAATAGCATAAAACTCTTGTGCGTGCTCCTTCTCCCTATCACCCCCGCCTCATTTTCTCGAAGCATTTCTTTCAATACAGTAGGACACAATCATCAAATGTGAAAGGCGGTACTGGATTAATATAGCCTTAGTTCACGCCTCAACAACTGTTTTTTCTTACTATCTCATAATGCACATACTGCATTTTGTCAGCCTTCACTCATGGGATTGGCGGAATGTCCTACTGAACTTGAACGTCTGCAACCCCGCCGTTGATGCCAGTAGAAATTTAGAGCAGTGGGGAGTGGAGAAAACGAAGAAAAGGGCGTCGTGGGGGGGGGGGGGGGCAAATACATGAAAGTCATTGACTTCTTCAACAGCATGCTTAAACGGGTTTGATGAACAGAAAAGGTGGCAGATTTTTTTATTTTCTTTAGTGCATTTGACAAAGAATGGTTTCTGCCTTATAATGAATCATCAAATTACTTATTGTCATAAATAAGGCATTGAAAAATTTGACATCGTATCTTGAGAGGAGCCCATAGTCTTGTGAAATGGATTATTATTATTATTATTATTTCTACAGGAAATAGGTTGAAGAAGTGGGCGATGAAAGAAAAGTTGGAATCTAAGGGGGCGATTGCCTGAAAAAGGTTGAGAACCACTGCTAAAGAAAGTGAAATTGAGCTGGGGGTTACTTATGAATAGAGGGGGGTGTTCTGGGATATCCTACATTATCAGGGGGGGGGGGGTTAAAATAAGATGGGGGATATTCCAGGATCTCACACCGGCTGCCATTATTTAATCCCGATAAAAAGTTAACAGGGTACTCTTCCTGTGCACTTTCACCTTCGTTGGTTTTTTCTTTTGACATCGTTGTGTTTCAAGATGGACTGCAAACTTCAGCTGACAATTTGAAAGGTAAGGAGTCACAAGATATTTATTTGATTGGTTTTATTGTGTTGTTTGTCAAGAGTTTTAGACTGTTTGTTGCAAAATTAGTGAGGAACAGGCGCGCTCGTGATGCTCGCAGTAGCAGAGCCATCAGTGACCGCTATGATCTAGATCTGCAGTAGTGTAAATGTAGGTCATCCAATGATAATTATATTGCAGAACCACCACCCTACAATCAATTGTAGAACAACAGCACATGCAACAAAATCCGAGATAAACAGACACTTGCGCGGCCAATGGTCATAAGCGCGACCACTACATCAAAACACGATTACATTGATGTTTTTCAGCCTGGTTTATATTTATAATACTTGTACTTATAGTGTCCCTTGCTCTTTCTTGAGCAAACGAGCACCCTTTTCAATACATGACAACAGGCAGAATAGACAGTTCAGTAGGGGGATAAGGAGAGGGTGAGAAACGTAAATGAAGACAAAAGGAACCAGCAATATAAAACCCAGTTTTAGGTGTGCATGGTTGTGACTCATCGTTACCGAACGGCGCTGTAGACCACCAACATTAAGACGATCTTTATTTTTATTTTTTTCGGGGTCTTCCTCTACGGCTGTTGACCCCCTGTCAATCAATGCGTTGACTTTTCTGATTCAAATACAACAACCGGATATTTTTTTCTCCAATTGTTTTTATCAAAGCCAGTCCATCTCTTCAATCCAAGAATGTTCCAAATGACAATTATGACATCAGATGAAAGACAAAACAATCTTTTTAAGTTGAAATGCCACTGGATTTCACATTAGTTGGAATACACTCGACTTGGAGGTAATCAATGTATCACTATAGGAAGCAAAAGGCTTGGTTGAGTGTCGTCTGCTAAACTAAGATCTACAAAATAAGGTTGAATTGGAAAGGTGGACTGGATATGATAAAATAAATTAGAGAAAAAATACTCAACTGTTGTGCCCTGGATAGCTGAATTTGCGTTCAAATCTTCATCGTTCTTGATCAGCTGGCTTGTTTTATTAATTTTTGACACACACCCACTTAATCTAAAATATTTTTTAAAGTAATGATTAAATCTTGATGAAATTTTAACATAGCATGACACAGAATTATAATGGACATTCTTCCAAAATTTCTCATGGATTCATCAAAAGGATTGCGAGATATTTGGCGTCAATATTGGGGCAGTTTTTTTCTATCACCCGATATAAGAACGATCACTGGGAACGAAAATTGAAACGTATTTTTAATTCCCTTGAAAGAGACAGACAGGAGAAATAATAACAAGCACCATTCGAGCTTTCCTGGTTGTCGCTACCCGTCGCTGTCCGTGTTCGGCGTAACCGGGTTGGTGTTGTTGTTGTTTTTTTTAAATCACCAGTGGTTTTGGCGTACACGATTTTTGACGTGTTGCTGTGACAGCAACTGGCTGACCTTGTCCGTGTCACCGTGTTTCTACCCTAGAGCTTTTTCGGTAAAAAAAAATAAAAAAATTTGAGATGTCAGCGGGGGGTTTTTGACAAGCCTAAAATGTGGGGTCACAATGCCCGACATTACACAAAAGCCAATTTCCGTTGATTTATCATACAGGTTTTCATTGTTGTTCCTAATGCTCGGCTTTGCGTCGAACGCGTTTTTCTCTTTGATCCCGTCTGGGTTCTTTGATTTATGGTTCTGAAGCATTCAAGTCTCGATCTGTACTACGTGCATTTAAAAACGGACCTTACAAAAACGGCCAACATCGCTTTCCCAGGTGGCTTCATCTTTATGTTGTTCCACATGACAAGATTCTGCATTAACCCTCGACCCCCTAAATACGCTGAAATACGCCGATTTATGACCTGTATCATATCCCTAAAAACGCCGAAATACGCCGATTTAACATGCGTCTTTACAAAAATCTGGAGAGCCGTATTCTAGCGCCTGGCGATATTTGCCGATACTTCCTCTATAGTGTAAACAATAAGGCGTGTTTCAGTGAAAACCGGATGTTTTTTCGTTGATTTTTAGATGTTTTGTGCTTGTTTGAAGTTACGCGATTTTTTTTTTATCACGATTTGAGATGGATGATGTACTCAAGCTGTTCCGAGAAGCAACTGGAACACAATTATGATGGAGATTTGTGTGGTTTACAGTCCACAAATTGCGGCAATGATGAAGGGGGAGGAGGAGGGCGAGGAGAGATGGGGAAGGGAAAGAGGAGAAGAAACGGCGAGGAGAGATGGGGAAGGGAAAGAGGAGAAGAAACGGCGAGGAGAGATGGGGAAGGGAAAGAAGAGAAGAAACGGCGAGGAGAGATGGGGAAGGGAAAGAGGAGAAGAAACGGCGAGGAGAGATGGGGAAGGGAAAGAGGAGAAGAAACGGCGAGGAGAGATGGGGAAGGGAAAGAGGAGAAGAAACGGCGAGGAGAGATGGCGACATAGGAAGAGAGAGAGAGAGAGTGTGTGTGTGTAAGAGACAGAGAGAGAAAGAGAAGGGGGAAGCGAGAGTAGAGATGAGGCATTGGGAGAGGAGAAGAAACGAGGAGAGAGAGGGCGAGTGAGGAAGATAGAGAAAGAGAGAGAGAGGGAGAGAGAAAAAGAGGATGGGAACATGACTTCCCTTTGATCCTGATCGAAATTCGGTCACATAAATTGATGTCACATAAATTTTGGTGAGCTGACCTACTTGTTTTGTTTCTTATGTCAAACATTGTCCATTTGTGCATGTCCTGTTCAAATTTCATAAAATTCTGATGAATAGTTTTGCCACAATGATTTTTTCTAAATAAGTAGGTGTAAAATATACGGAGTTACCCCCCATGTTGTAGGGGAATGGAATAGAATGGCAGTGGGGTTCTTATGGGGTAAAGGGTTAAAACATTTTAGGGTAACTTGTTTATAAACGTTATCTTCTCACGACCTCAAGCCTAAATCGACCACTTTTTACGGTGCTCGGTATGAATTAACCTTATGCAATCACCAACGGCGTGTCTAGCTAAGATCTGGCCCGGTGGTGTGATCTCGTTGCTAAGATTTTGGCCCTGTCGTGCGACCCAGACGGTTCTCTCCTGCTACCATTGTGGCCCTGCGATGCTACGCTGGCCGGCCGTGGTGCCGCCTCGGCATGGTAAGACTATCGACCCTTATTGTGGAGGAGGGACACCACAGGGGTGAGGGAAGAATGTGCCACAAAGCCAGACGAGCCCGACAAAATAAATATGGAACCAGCTGTCCGCTGGGACAAATAGTACTTAGAAGAACACTCCAAATTGGCGCGGGGAGAGGAGTACTCATGGGAATGCCCGATGTGCGAGGAGTCTGATTCCCATCAATCAATCAAACCATCAATCAATCAATCGCACGGGAGATTATATATTTGATACGCGTACAACGGGCACCTACTGCCCAGGCGCCCCCAACGAGATGTGAAACAAGGCCGACGATTAGATTATATTGCCAGGAAATTTTGTAGAGAAGGGAGGGAGGGGGAGGGAAGAGTGAGTTCACGGGTTTATCTTCTTTCTCCGGTGTATGTTTTACCTATAATAACTATTTATTTCTCTTTTTCCTTTTGCAGTCACGTCAGTGGAAGTAATGAATCCATAACAAGGATTATCCCCCTAACCACGTCTTACAAGAGAAATATGAAGCGCTCAGTCCTTGAACTGATGGTCAATGTCATACTGGTTGTCTCAATTGTGACAAGTCTGAGTGTCATGTTCAAAATAACCTCGAGTGAACAGAATATGTCGGCTCCAGAGGATGAAGTCATTGGCAGTATGATAATGAGAGAGATAATAAATAATTCAAAAGAAGATAGGCAAGCCATCAGAACTTTTGCTAAAAGGTTCTTGTCGCATTCCATTTTGCCTTACGTTCAAGAGCATCTGGAGAACAGCAACAGCCCTCTCTCCATCAAGGGAGGTAACACCTCATCGAAGAATAACTCCTCCCAGATTTCAATACTAGATCCAGGTATCTTGCTGAAACAGAATCAGGAAATCCGGTCTGTTGTAGAACGACAAAAGTCTGTGATTTCTTTCTTATCAGAACCGGTGATCAAAAATCATGACTTCAAATATATTCATTCTCCGGCCCAGCCGTGTTTAAAAGGTCAACCGGAAGCACTGTTTGTAACGCCCCCTGCTCCAGCAAATTTCAACAGGCGCGAAAAAATTCGCTCTGGGCGTTTAGGTGAATATGTCCGAAAGTCGAACAATAGCGCCAAGCTGCTATTTTTTCTGGGAAAGCCGGTCGGTAGAGGCAGTGTGCAGATCCAAGAAAAAGTTAATATAGAAGTAAAAGCATTTGGAGATATCGTTCAGGAAGATTTTCAGGACGTTTATAAACATATTCGATTTAAGGCGGTGTCCAGGTTGAAATGGGCGTCTACGTTTTGTTTCCATGCACAATACGTCATCCGGTCAGATGATGACGTCAGAATCAATCCTGATAAGTTGGTGACCTCTATAAAACGGACGAGGAAAAGTTTCGATAATTTTATACTGGGAATGAGAAGAGAGAACAGAAAACCGATAAGGAGTAAGAAACATAAGAATTACTTGTCGGAGAAAGAATATCCTGACGCCGTACTTCCCAGCTATGCCCCGGGTGGGCTATTAGGATATCCGAATGCCACTGTCCAACGACTGTATCAAGCAGCTCTCAGAGAGAAGCCCATCTGGCTTGATGATGTCTACATCACTGGGATATGCGCGCCCAAAGTGGGCGTACCCTTACTTGAGGACAGTGAGTTTGTATACACATGTCAAGAACAGATTTAATTCATAAATGTTTCCACTGACTAAATTTTTGTGAGAGAGCAGTGAGTAATTTTTACAAACGTAATTATTGTGCGAGCCAGCATAACTTGGTCTCGTAAACAATTTGTTTTGAACAGTTTTTTTTATAATAGATAGACAGAAGGTGTGGGGAAGGATAGACGGACAGCGTAGGTGTGCATGACTGAGCACTTTTTATATCTCGTGTTTTGAACTAGGTTTAGTAGAGAGGGAAGGGGTGAGTAGGAATTAAATGTTATTGAGACGTCTGTTGACGTACAGAAAATACCGTGATCCAGAGTAAAAGCTCGGGGTTTTGAACATGTTAAGAATTTATTGCTATAAAATTACGTTTTATTGTCTTGAGTGATTCGACCTTTGATGTCGACCCAAGGTCGTTGCGTAGGGCTGTTACTTAAAATAACTCAGTTCGGCAGCTGAGCTAGAAGTGGTTGCACCAATCACAATCCAGGAATTAGACGGTAAGCTGCAGATGCAGTCCAGTATTTAAGGCCATACAGAACTTAGTTCTGGGCCACATGTAGACAATCCATTTACGAGGTGGACGGCGAGCTCTCAGCCAGATGAGAAGTCATAGAGACGCAGCGATTGAGCTGATATGTACAGTGATGGAGCATTGTCAGAAGTCTACGCTCCTGAGCCCAAGCCTGCTTGTTTGAGCATTAAACCCACAGCGCTAATATCAACAGCCCTCACATTGTGAGGGCCGAATGGTGAGCTAAAGATTTTAATTCCATGCTGAATTTACAGCCAGCTACACATGTAGACTGTTGACCAGTACTGCCAGACCACATGCATTTCCCGCGACCACGTGTGAACTACACCAGAGCGCTCCTGGCAGAGTCGCTATATAAATATGTTTTAGTATGAAGAGAGATAGAACTTTAAACCTTACAGGATCCGTCGCCCTCGGGCGCGGATTCTTTTGAATGTAAATTTATTGTGACTTAGATAACTTCATATTACATTGCCTTAAGTACTTCATAGTTGCTCCTCAGCTTAGTTGAGCATTTTCAGTTGCTATTGTGTTCGTTATCTATTGTATATTTTATCTTTGAATTTGTTAGATATATAAACTTTGCAGTCTGTTACTCAAATTGATTTATTTAGTTTTTAGAGTGAAAGTTGTTTATTTGTTGTTGTTTTTTTGTGCTCGTGTGATTGGGAAGCGGACCTCTTGATCTATATTCCCCAAAAATCCCGATCCGCGACAACACACATATCCGGATACGGTGATTAAAGGTACCTGGTATGGTCAAACCAGTCGATGAGTTGCTTCACTTGACGTCAAAGAATTTGTGCTCCTATGAAATTTTGAATGTTATTTTTTCTTTCGTGTGAAAATCCAGGGCCGTTTCCTTCTCCGGGGACTTCGAATTCTCCCTTTTGGGTGACAGCCAATATTTCTGATTGCGCATGATCTGCCTCCATACATTGTGTCGGGGGGCGGGGAGGGTGGGGGGGGGGATATTATATAGTTTGTGTGACGTTCGTGAAACAACCAGCACTTAATTTGGTCATATCAGTTACAATAAATCATATCCTTAAGCAAATAGCTGTTCTTTGTCTGCAGCAAGGGCAAGCTGTAGCATTGTATAATAAATATTCCCTTGTACAAAGTAGTTGGCAGGTTGACATGGAGAGTTCACATGACACATGTATGTGATAATTTAACGTTCGTTTTCGACCTGCAATGAAGAAAGCCGAGGAACAGTGTCGGATATCGACCGATTGTATCGAATATTATTTATTTGAACTGCTTGACAAGTATTGGTAGTGAATGTATGGTATCGATGTGACATCTATAACCCATTCGTATTAGCCCACGTATGGTTTTCGGGGGTAAAGACTAGAGTAAGACTGGTATAAAACAGACAAAAGGGTTTCTCAATCCCAAGGCGCCTCTCGGTCTGGTATGCGCATGGGCTCGTCTATCTTATCATAACAAAAAAGAAGTAGTAGCGGGTGTAATTCATTGTGGTGTAATTTTGGACGCTACAGCATAAATGGCAGTTTCAATAATATAAAGTTATTTTTCCCAATTATCAACTACTCCAGTCTAATCACTTTTGTATCGGCCGATTGTATTGATTTAAGTTTTGGGTATTTTTAAGTAAGAAGTTGTAAAAATGTAAAATACAATGAGCCCTCCGCACGGGAAACGATGTATTAATACGCGTTCAGTTCAGTGCGCGCAATTTCCCTACCAGAAATGAGTTCGTAGTGCTCTAAGTGCACATGAAATCTATAGTAAGACTCAAGAATATGGGAAGATTTCAAGATCAAAATGAGAGAGCGAGAGAGAATGGTGGGTTCATAGGTATATCATCTAGTTGACAACAATCAATCAATCTTCCTTGTCCCATAATGGTGTTGGCCCAATATCCTAGAAAGATAAATGCATAATTATTGTGAATATTGTGAATATCACGTTCCTCGAAAACATGACTTGGCTATCTGACCTTATCATATAAATCAGTTCTTTGCAATCCATTTAGTGCACTGTTGGTGCTTAGTGTTACTTACTCCTATAAAGCAGATCGTTTTTCTTTAAACCAGTGAGCTAATGTATTTTATTCACAGGCTAGCTCTGTCCCCTGATTCCTCACATTTGTGCCCTAGTCATCACCCATTTCTTTTGACACATTTCCTTTCAGTTGAGGCTGAAAGAAAAACTATTCTGTTTCAGAAAATGGAAATTAGGTATGGAAAAGGGAATTAGATGATCCCAGCTACCGACCTGTCCATTTTGAAATAAACTTCATTAATGAAACAATTAATGAAATGCACCCCACCCCCCTATATGAATTATTATGCTCATAATAATGACGGAGTTGAAAGGGGGTAAAGGGCGTAATCTAGTGAACAGAAATGAAATTACATTGTACACTTCCTGGAAAACAGAACTGCGCCTGTGGTTACAAGGTGAGGGTTAACAACTCGGCCAGTTTTGTTATCTGGCCTTACGTCTTTTGTTACGTCTCCGACGTTTCGACAATTTATTGCCTTTCCTCTCGAAAGTGCCCCCCCCCCACCCGGCTCCCTCAGCAGTGTCGGTACTCAGAAGCTTGTCGAGTTACGGCAGTTCACCACGGGGCCCTGGGTATGTTGTCCGCAGTCAAAATGTTCTATAAGAATGTAACGTATTCATTCATTATATCTTATCTGTATTGTGTTTGTGTGTTTTTGAATTTCAGTGTTTATGTGTATGTGTTTGTGTGTGGGGTGTGCGTGTGTATGACTATGTCAATGGGTGTATGTGTGTGCGTGTGTGTGTGTGTTTGTATGTGAAGGTGTCTGTACGTATGCGTTTGTATGGGTGTAGGTGTATGTATTTTAACGAACCAAAGTGTGACTGTGAACTGATCATACTTGTTATCTGTACATTAACTATTGTACACAGAAAATTCGGGACAGAGTTACTGAATTCAGAAATATGTGTAGATTTGAAAGTTAAATTCCTAGCAAACTTCTGTAGGATAAGCACAACCGTTGGATCTTATAAAACATGAAAAGAGAGATGCAGAAACCATCTCAGGGCGGAAGTTCATTGAATATGACCACCATTCGTCCCCTAAGAATGACAAGGTTCTTCACTTCTTGGCTGAATTGAGTTACAGTTACACCCTGCACACTAGTTCTATACGCCTTCTCCACTGTGTGTCAAAGTATCGCTGTGTAATTTGTAAGTATTACTAAAGATAAATAATATAAAAAAATCCTTGCCCGAAAAGTTATGACCACACGAAACTTCAATTCTCGATTTCTCATTCTTGCCATTCTAAGGGGACGCACTGTTGTCATCTCTTACAACATTGTCATCATCCCCGACATCTTTTATCTCCATTATAGAGTCACATCACTCATTACTGTCTTCCATTATTTTTTCTGCTGTCCAACTCACCACTTAAACCACACTCAGTGACACAATTTTTAAAATGATATAATGTATTGGTATATTAGTATCTGTACATGTCGTCACGTATTCTGTGAAAAGATGATTAAGATAATATAGGCGTGTGTGTGCAGATGGCCTTTTATTTTTATGTGTGTGTTGTGTGTGATATGACATGCGTTTACCGGAATTTTATGGTCAGATGTGTCCCATAAAAGAATACATGGACGGACACTACTTGATCACTTGAATGTCAAATAGTGTATCAATTATGTTAGTGAACATTATTTTTGAATGTGTCAGGTTATGAAAATATTTTGGTAGACATTGTCAGCATTCTCATGAATGTCAAAAATTATGCAAAGGTTTTTGTGGTAAACATTGTTAGTATTTGAACTGATTTTAGTAAACATTATTAGTATTTTATAGGATGTCACAGGCTGTGAACTGATTTTTTTAGTAAACATTATTAGTATTTTATAGGATGTCACAGATTGTGAACTGATTTTTGGCAAACAGTATTAGTATTTTGCAGAATCTCACAGGCTGTGAACTGATTTTTGGTAAACGTTAGGTGTAGATCTGGGTTTTGAATGTCAGAATTCATGAATTGTTACCGTGAACATTGTCCCTGTTTATTCAATGCCAGGTGTCATGAATTGTTGTAATAAAACCACATACATCTATTAACCTCAACAGTTGACTTGTTTCGTTATGCTCAAGTTCGAGTGAGTTTTTTAGTGACCTGCTCTTATTGGGGGTATAAGAATGAGAGCAAGAAGTGAGAGCTGGAAGGGGAAGAAGAAGGAAACGGACATGAGTCGAAGTTGAGAGACAAAAGAGAATGACAAACAATAAGTTGAAATTTGGTAGACAAAGTATGGAATGGAGAGAATGTGTAAGGAAATGGGTAAAGGGAAAAGAAGTCATGGCTGGGAAAGAGAGAGAGAGTGAGAGCGAGAGAGAGAGAGAGAGAGAGAGAGAGAGAAGGGTAGAGAGAGAGAGAGAGATGGAGACTGAGACAAACGACTATAGAAAAAAGAAAGAAAATCTATTATAAAAAAAAATAGTGGCGGGAGTAATGCATTGTGGTACATGTCACAAATCCCAGACTGGGAGATGTAATAAGTATGACAGGACAACAATCACGAACAAACAAGTTTGACACTTAACAGAACAATCCATCAGACTCACACATTTATTAAACATAATTATACATATAATAGCGCAATTACATACATTATATTATTGAAATGACTGCCGTACAACGGCCTTATTCTCACACACACTCTCCCTCGGATCCACAATCCGGTAGTCACTCCTAAAGGCACTTCGGCCTCAGCCTCTCCCCTCAGGGTCTTAATAGCACGTTAATAATTTACTGGCACGGCAGTCTATCAATATCACCTTCCTATTGTCATACACCTTAGCACTCCCCTAGCACCTCAGCAGGGCAATAACACATTATTATTTCCATAGCCATCAACATGGCCACAACATAGTATCAGTTCACTAGCCTATCAACATGGCAACAATATAGTATCTCATTCACTCTCATATCTACGTCCCTGTCCGTGGCCTGACTGCCACGACTTTATGTGCCTCTACTGTCCTGCACTGACAGCCTCACTTCTGGCCTATGTGTGGCCTCCGGCCCTATGCTGGCCTATCCCCTGTGCTCATCGAGGTGGCTCTGCGGCCCGTCCCCGACACCTACAAGAATAATATTACATTGGTATAATACCCTACCATTTCTATTCACTCCACCTCTCCTTACAACCCATGAAACGTACACACACTAGTTCACCTTTCACTCACCACACATCTTACGGTAACACACTTCCATCGGAGTACACACTACTCACTCGCGCTACAAATCCATGAACTCACTTTCATCTATCGCTCGTGGCGCACATTGCTATATCCAATATCAAGGACTTCCACATTCCTCACATATACTTATTCACATCATGGTAATAGACGAATATAATATAATACATCAATCATAATAATCAATCAACATTCTACGTACCAGTCATAACTGGAAAGACTCTCACTAGTCTTCTCGACTGCTTCCCTTTATGTCCGCCCGATGGGCTCTTATTCACAGGTCCGATCCCTAGGACCTTCTAACTTGCAGTGATAGTAATCCAGCGCTTTCGCCTCATTCCGACTTCCACACCACTCATACACGCACGCTTTTCCCACTTGTCTGCATGAGTTATTTTTACTCTTCCCCTTTCACGTCTTTTCCTATCCGTCTGTCGTGAGCTCTTCTTATTCTACACCCGCTCTGTAGCAATCCCCTTAATTGCACTCACTCCACTCGTGACATCATCCCCCACCCCAAAAAAATTAATGCAATTAATTTCAAATCGCATCAAGATGACTGTCAACGAGTGAGCGTGAGCAATACCTACACTAGAAAAATGACCTAGCAGTTCCCCTAGTATATAGAATACCGAAATCAGGGGAAAATATGGGGATCAATATGGCCTGCAATATGCATATATGTGTCACATCATGAATAGCTAACTAATCACAATATCTAATACAGAATCAAAAACCACTCAACCTATCAACCATTCTTCATATCATATTTGTAATGTCAATATTTTAAAGTCGACTTATTCACACAGATCCTGTCAATGTTCCTGTCCTCTGATGTATAAGCTCCTGAAATCTTCCCCTAGGCTCGACTAAGGTAGTCGGCGATATGATTGCTGGTTCCTGGAATTGGTTGAATAACGAAGGTATACGGCTGCAAAGCCAATGCCCATCTAGACAAGCGTGGGCTGGACGAACGATTCTTCGACAAAAATGTCAGTGGCTTGTGGTCTGTCTGGATACAAAATTCTCGTCCCATGAGATAACGTCCTAGTTTCTGGACGGACCAGACAATGGCAAGATACTCACGCTCTATCACGGAATACTTTCTTTCTCTCTGCAATAACTTCCTACTGACATAACATACAGGATGGAGACATTCGTTCTTCTCCTGTAGAAGACAAGCGCCGACACCAGAGTCCGACGCATCCGTTCTGAGGATAAAATTAGATCGAAAATCGGGTAATATCAAAATGGGTGACGATGATAATGCTGTCACCAAATTATCAAATGATGTCTGACATTCAGACGTCCACTGGACCTTATCGGGTTGTCCCTTCTTAGTAAGGTCAGTAAGAGAAGATGACAAGGAGGAAAAATTTGGAATGAACTTTCTGTAATAATTTAAAATTCCCACTAAGCTTCTGACTTGTTTCTTTGTTTTAGGGATTTGCAACCCTACTAACTTGTCAATTTTTGTTTCTTCAGGTCTCTGAACACCTCTACCCACAATATGTCCTAAGAATATTATCTCTGGACATGCCAAATCCATCTTTGCGGGTTTAGCAGTTAACCCAAAATGACGTAATCGTTGAAAAATTACTGTTAGTGTCTGAATATGATCAGACCATGTCGACGTATGGCATGCTATATCGTCAAAGAATGACACGACATTAGGTATGTCCTTCAACACTAATCTCATTAATCGTGCAAACGTCGCTGGCGCGTTTACCAACCCAAATGGCATGACCTTAAATTGGAATAATGCAATGGGCGTTTGGAACGCCGTGTATTGTTTAGACTTCTCAGTGAGCGGGATTTCCCAATAACCTTTCGTTAAATCTATCTTGGAAAACCACGTGGACCCGGCCAATGAAGCTATTAGTTCCTCCTGAAACGGAATAGGCTCCCTATCGCCTACCGTAATAGTGTTCAATCTTCGAAAATCAATACAGAACCGCACCGATCCATCAAGTTTTTTCACGAGGACGATGGGTGATGAATACGGCGATGTTGATGGTTCTATCACATCTAACTTCAACATTGACTCAACTTCCTTTATGACTCTATCTCTCGAAGAAAAAGGCAGCGGATACGGTCTAAGAAATACTGGCTTATCCGAAGTCAACTTTATTTGGTGCTGGATCACCGTAGTGCGACCCGGCAAATCCGTAACAACATCCGGAAATGACGCTAACAGGGTCTCAAGTTCCCTACTCCTTGAACTCGTAAGGTCAGGGTTAATTCTTACGTCCCTGTAACCTTGTGTCGCAGTTAACTCCGGCAATTGAATTTGTAACTCTTCCTGCGCCTCGGTGTCGCTTACGTCACCGTCCAACTGGTCTACGACCCCCGTACAAGCAGTAGAGAAGACAATCTCCTCTGGTCTTGCCTGTGCACACAGATACTGTGGTCTCTCATAAAATCTCTGTAGCATATTAACATGGAAAACCTTACTCGTTCCATCAATGTGGATAGCGTAATCTACCTTTGAAACAACTCGCTCAATAACATAAGGGCCTTTCCATGTCATCAATAACTTATTATGGTCCGTAGGTAACAACAACAGAACCTTGTCTCCTGGCTTAAAAATTCTCAGTTTGGAACCTCTATCCTTATAGTCTTTTGCTCTTTTCGAAGCGATACCAGAAGCTTCTTCTGCTATAGTGCGCGCAGAAGATAGTCTTTCTCTTAAATCAACAAGGTACTGAAACACCGAAATCTGCTCATCGTCTCCCGATGATGGCGACTTCATCATGTCCCGAAGAACATCAGTTGGGCCCCTAGGACTACGACCGTACATCATTTCGAACGGCGAGAATCCCGTTGACTCCTGCCGTACCTCTCTGTACGCGAATAACACTGCAGGGATATATCTATCCCAATCTTTAGGGCGATCAGCAGCTACCTTACGCAGCATCGACTTTAACGTCGAGTTCAATCTCTCGCACATGCCATTAGCCTGCGGATGATAAGGGGTGGTAGTGATGGGTTGTATACTGAATAAGCGGAACAATTCCTTCATCATCTGCGACGTAAATTGCGCGCCCCTATCAGACAGAATTTGCTCTGGTATTCCTACCCTAGCGAAAATTGCAAACAACGCTTCCGCGACTGCCTCAGACGTTATGGTCCGCAGAGGAACCGCCTCTGGCCATCTCGTAGCATTACATATGACCGTTAAGAAAAATCGATTCCCCCTATCGGTCGCTGGGTGAATGGGGCCAACAAGGTCTATCGAGACCTTTTTAAACGGTTCCGAGACCGTGGGGATCTTCTGAAGAGGAGCCTGGGGTGTACGACCCTTATGCGTCGTCTTTTGGCACGCGCTGCACGTCTTACAATAGACTTGCACATCTCTGTGGATCGATGGCCAGTAAAAATTTTTAAGAACCCTTTCTTTGGTTCTAGCTATCCCCATATGACCCGCTAATGGGACGTCATGTGCCAAATGCAATACTGTTGCGATCAGCAACGCTGGCACAACGACCTGCTTTAAAATGGAGGACACCGTTACATACTTACGGAACAGAATGCCCGCCTGAACAATAAAGGAGGACGACCCGTTCTTATATCTCCTCGTTTTCTCGGTTCGCGCTTCCCCAAAACATGGGTTTAATGATGGGTCCTCCCTTTGTAATCTCGCCAAGCGCTCTGGCGTGATATCTAGGTTGACCGCTGGCGTCGCCAAAGGTCTAATCTTATCTTTATCAACTACTCGTCGACGTGTTTCGACCGCGGCGCAAAAGTCAATACCTTTTGATTGCGACCATGCTTGCACGTTCTCATCGGAAGGGGAAACTACCCGTGATACATTCCCAATGATGAGCTGGGCGCCTGGAAAACAACCAACGACTGCTTCGACTTCCCCGCTAAGGAAAGGTGTATCTATCATTATTCTTGCCATGGGTAATTTCTCAATGGCCCCCGAAAATTGGATACACGGGACAGTCTCACCTGTAAGCTGTGAATCCCGAATGCAGTCCCTATGCACTCCCACAACGGTAGATCCTGTATCTCGTAAAACCGAGACCGGTTCGTCCCCAACAAACCCCGGATAAACCCTAAGACCACCTCCTGTATGACATGAATTTATAACGGGGATCTTTCTCCCACAAGGTAAAACACCGGAAGATAATAACTTCTCACAACTGAGACACTTAGAATACTGTCCGCCTCCGTTGTCCGATGTAACGCACGCAGCCGCATGATGAAATTTATTTGGGGAACATGGACTGGAGCTACTGTCCGCGTTCGCCGCTATCCTACCTGCAGGGCAGTTCACGCTGATGTGATCTGCTCTTCCGCAGTTCCAACACTTCGCGGCCCTACACTCGCGCGAAAAATGACCCACGCGTCCGCAAGTCCAACACTCCGCTCCCTGTGCTGCCCTAGGCCTGGGTCCCCGTGACCCCTCGCGACCGGAACTAGAGTCCCTATGCCGTCGGTCATCGGCAAAGGTCACAAGTCGGCCCCGGCCATTACCGCGACCTAGCCCTCCTGCTCGGTCAAACTTACCGGGTCCATATGCCGGTGATTGGTGATAGCCCCTACGCTGCCCCTGGGCTTGCCCGCTATAGGCACCACGCTGACGCGACCTGCCCCCAAGCCCTGCCGGCGACCCCTCGACAACGGCGACGTACCCAGCATCTTGGACGTACGCCCTGGCGACTGGTTTGGACGGATGCGCCGTACGGTATGCCTCCGCCAACTTAGACGCCTCCTGCACCGTCGCGGGTTCGTTCTCTTTCAGGAAAGCCACCAGGTCTTTGTGGCACGACGCGTACAGCTGGTCACGGATCATTAGGTCTTTCAGTTTAGCGAAATCCGTGCCCACATGCGCCAAGTCTACCCAGTTCGCGAAATACTCCGTTAGTCTCGCGACGAAGGCAGCAAAGTCCTCCCTGGTATCTGCACGTGCTCGCCTAAACTGCTCCCGGAAATATTCCTCGGTACGCGCAAATCGGCGAAGCAGCAAAGCCTTCAGCTTATCGTAATCTTGCACGTCTTCGCGCTGTAGCTCTTTAAAGTAGGTTAACGCTCGCCCCTGCAATAGCGATGCCAGGTACGTGGCCCATAATTCCTTATTTTCCCCCCATTGCAATTGTGCGTTCAGCTCGAACCTGTAAAGGAAGGCGTCTATGTCGTCCTTCCGGTCGTCGAACGTAGGGAGCTTAATCCTAACGCCACCTTTATTGTGTACCTGCCGCTCAGCCGTTTCCGCTGGCGTATTCTTCTTGAGTTCTAACTCCGCAATCTTTACTTGCGCCTCTATCTCCTTTAACCTTATCTCTTGCTCCCTTTCCTTAGCCTGTCTCTCCTGTTGCTGAGCTTCTAACTCCTTTAACTTAAACTCCCTCTCCTGCTCCTGAGCCTTATCCTTAGCCTCTCTTTCCTGTTGCTTAAACTCCCTTTCCTGTTCCTTATCCTTAGCCTCTCTCTCCTGCTCCTGAGCCTTAGCCTCTTTTTCTCGCTCTCTATCCTTAGCACGCTCATCGCGCAAATCCGCCTGCTGTTCTTTAATCCAGCCGCGTAGCTCTTCTCCCTCCAGGCCAAGTTCCTTACCCAACTTCATTAGTTGTTGGAGTTCCGCCATTTCACAGATTTATGGTTATGGTATCTATTATGCGAACGACCAACCTGTCGGTATGATCACTAACGACACGACCAGAGACCTGAGATCACACCAGATATAACAATACCCAGTTGTCTCAAATACAATTCAGAAATTTACCTTTACAACACAATTAATTCTATATCTATAAAATGCATAGCACTATTAATTATAAAAGAAAATAGAAATGACAAGAATGAAGAAATACAGTAGAAGGACCACAAGTACGTCAAGGACAACGAACCAGACTAGGACAAAGCTTCTACAAAAAAAAAACTAATGGAAAAAAATGCAACCTACTACGCCGATTATACTACATGGTACAAACAAGAACAGAGTCTGAAAAAAAAGAACGTATCTACAGATAGGGAGAAGAAGGACAAGAGAAACGTCTTCCTAAAACAACGAGGAAGATAGAACGCTACAATCTAAACAAAAATACAGGTCCCTACAGAACTGTTCACTGTGGTGAACGAAGTTCCAAATTTAGCCCACCTCCCGAAGAGGACAAACTACGCTCACCACAGCAAACCCGCGCCACCGCCCGTATAACCTATAACGACAACAAAAACAGCAAAAACAGGGAAAAAGACAGATTAAAGGAACAGCCCAAAATCCAGGGCACAAAAATTTTGACTTTTACTTAACTTTGGCCCTAGATTTCAATTTCTCCCCTTCCTCGGAGCTCTGGCTGCTCGTCTCCTCAGGCTGCACGCACACACTCTGGAAAGTTTAAATACACATTAATACCTATTCATAGCAATACCTGCATCAATACATATTATTATTCATAAACATACATAAATCATACCATCATGAAATTTCCATTCATCCCACGAACAAAGACAACAGCATGAATTCCTAGCACAACAGAAAAACAACTAGATATAAAGAATACACAATGTCAAAATGACCACAGGTAAACAGGACGAGCCCCCAGTGTCACAACGGACGAGCCCCCAGTGTCACAACGGACGAGCCCCCAGTGTCACAACGGACGAGCCCCCAGTGTCACAAATCCCAGACTGGGAGATGTAATAAGTATGACAGGACAACAATCACGAACAAACAAGTTTGACACTTAACAGAACAATCCATCAGACTCACACATTTATTAAACATAATTATACATATAATAGCGCAATTACATACATTATATTATTGAAATGACTGCCGTACAACGGCCTTATTCTCACACACACTCTCCCTCGGATCCACAATCCGGTAGTCACTCCTAAAGGCACTTCGGCCTCAGCCTCTCCCCTCAGGGTCTTAATAGCACGTTAATAATTTACTGGCACGGCAGTCTATCAATATCACCTTCCTATTGTCATACACCTTAGCACTCCCCTAGCACCTCAGCAGGGCAATAACACATTATTATTTCCATAGCCATCAACATGGCCACAACATAGTATCAGTTCACTAGCCTATCAACATGGCAACAATATAGTATCTCATTCACTCTCATATCTACGTCCCTGTCCGTGGCCTGACTGCCACGACTTTATGTGCCTCTACTGTCCTGCACTGACAGCCTCACTTCTGGCCTATGTGTGGCCTCCGGCCCTATGCTGGCCTATCCCCTGTGCTCATCGAGGTGGCTCTGCGGCCCGTCCCCGACACCTACAAGAATAATATTACATTGGTATAATACCCTACCATTTCTATTCACTCCACCTCTCCTTACAACCCATGAAACGTACACACACTAGTTCACCTTTCACTCACCACACATCTTACGGTAACACACTTCCATCGGAGTACACACTACTCACTCGCGCTACAAATCCATGAACTCACTTTCATCTATCGCTCGTGGCGCACATTGCTATATCCAATATCAAGGACTTCCACATTCCTCACATATACTTATTCACATCATGGTAATAGACGAATATAATATAATACATCAATCATAATAATCAATCAACATTCTACGTACCAGTCATAACTGGAAAGACTCTCACTAGTCTTCTCGACTGCTTCCCTTTATGTCCGCCCGATGGGCTCTTATTCACAGGTCCGATCCCTAGGACCTTCTAACTTGCAGTGATAGTAATCCAGCGCTTTCGCCTCATTCCGACTTCCACACCACTCATACACGCACGCTTTTCCCACTTGTCTGCATGAGTTATTTTTACTCTTCCCCTTTCACGTCTTTTCCTATCCGTCTGTCGTGAGCTCTTCTTATTCTACACCCGCTCTGTAGCAATCCCCTTAATTGCACTCACTCCACTCGTGACAGTACAATTTTAGACCTTTTTTTGCTCAAAGCTGCAGCCTAAATGAAAGTTTCAAAAATTATGAAGTTAATTTTCGCAAGTGGCTTATAATCCAGTGCAATCGCTTTGGTATTGATCCATTGAGTTTATTCAAGTTTCAGACAGTCTTTTTAAAAATATGTAAAAATGTGAAATACAAGGACCCTCTTTTTGGCTCCCTTTGATAAACCCAGATTTATTCGCTGACCAGTCATATTTGCAACCAAGAAAAAAAAAAAATTCAAAACCCCTAATATTTGCATCGAAGAAATAGACCAACAAAAACTATTCGATCAAAATTTCCTGTATAAATATCCCCGTTACAAAAATAAATAAGTCATCAAGAATCGCAACCCACAACAACAAGAACAAAAAAAACAAAACCAAAATCATCGTAGCACACTGCCAAATGTGGACAATCCCAATTTCTTGCAAACTTCCTGTCGATAAACGAGGCGGCCAGTCCAAACCATGCTACGAGTGTAGAGTGCCAAAATGCCCACCAGAGCAGAGCCAACGCGAAAAAGACGCCGACTACGTTATTCTGTCAATAATTTACATTTAGATCCACCTCAAGACCCAGATGTAGCTCTAAATCAAGGTGAGCCTGTAGAGCCGCATCATGTAGTAGATCTAGATCCACACATTCTGGAACCACGTGTTTTAGATCCAGACAAAGACACCGATGGCGATGCAGATCATGAGCACGTAGAACTTAATCATCTCGGAGCAATGACAAGGCCAGGTCAGTTTTGCACAGCAAAGTTGTGGAAGGATGAAAGTAGTTCAATGTGCTGTGCTAATGGCCAGGTTATGCTTCCCCCTCTCCAGCCTCTCCCTGAGGAACTTATGAGGCTCTTTTACTTTACAGGAGACAGTGAAGAATCCAAAAATTTTCGACAGCGTATTCGTTCTTACAATTCTTCATTTGCATTTGCATCTCTAGGCGTCAATGAAGATGTGTTGCCAGCTGGAGTGTACTCATTTCGTATAAACGGTGCGGTATGCCACAGAATCGGACAGATACAACCAAGCCATCATCACCCTAAGTTTTCACAACTTTACATTCATGACACCCAAAATGAAATTGAAAACAGACTCCACTGGTTCAGTCACCTACAACAGAACATTGTCACCAAAATATCCACAATTCTTCATGACATCAATCCGTTCGTGAGAGTATATATAGGCTACCCTGCCACACGGATAATGTGGTGTATCATGCAGCACTGATCCAGTAGAAATGTTTGGTGAGTTCAGTATTCAAGATAACATGTTGTGCTTTTACTCTCTTTCTTCCTGCCTTTACCATTTTAACTGAGTCTTTTTGCCCGCGAAATCGCGGGCACTGTACTAGTATTGAAAAAGAATGGAAAGATAAAAAATGAATTATAGAGAATCGGGGGTGGGGCGTCTGTCTGTGTGTGTGTGTGTGGGGTCAAGAGCATTTGGCTAAAAAATCACTATTTTCTACCAGTTTGAGTCTCCTAATTAAAGAGTCGCAACACTAGACGATTTGCTGATTTTACTTCATTACTTCCCTTGATATACTGTCTTCATCAACCAAACTCCACTCGATTCGTAGAAAATGGGAGATTACTGGCCGATTACTGAAATACCTAACAAATTGAACCTCTGGGCCTTTTGTTTAATTATGGGCCTCATCTTGCCGCCTCCGGCAGACAAAAAAATTTTGAAGGTTTTTTTGTTGTTGCTGTTGTTGTTGTAGACTTTGGGTTTTTGTTTACCTTTATACATAATTATTATCTCTATTATATAAAGGTTATTTATATTATTTGGTATATCTTAATAGATCTGTTATCTATTACTATAAATAATTAATATATATTAATAATTCATCCATAATATTATCTGTGTCAATTGGGAATTCAGATGACATGGAAAATACAGAATTTACACCAGCTGATAACGAAAAGACCTAGATGGCTAGAGGACAGAGGACAACGCCGACTTCAGTATTTGACATTCATCTTTCCTGGTGGACTGGCAGCTATCAATATTTACAGTTATACTGAAGCTAGAGTTACCAGAGGTTAAGTGCAGTCAATGAACTAGGTTGGTCGTGCCATTTATTTCATAATGTCTCTCTTTTTATTGACGGTTATTCCTGGCAGCACTTCATTTTAATGAAAATGGCGACAAGGAAACTATTGAAGATGACGATGGCCATCCAAAGACGATAATACTGTCCCCAAAACAAAAAAGGGCGATGCTGCTCAACGTTTTGTCAAACAAGAGAGCACTTAAGGTAAACAACACACACGAGAAAAGAAGGGGTGATGCAAAAGAATGGCTTACTTTTAATCTTTCTTTATTGAAAGATTTCTTATTCGATGTCATAATTATCTTATGTAAAGAAGTCGTAGATGTTTAAAGTAGAAACCCTACTGTGGTAATTTGAGATTCTTTAATAATCAAGGAGTGGGCATACTCTACACAAAACAGTTCAAATAAAATGGTCTTTCAATATAGTCTTAGACATGTAGTCACTTGCACAATTGTTTGGGAAAGTTAGATTGGGGTTGGAGGTAAGCACAGTCTATTGGTACCCTGTGACCATTATAACCAATTTAACCAATGAAAATGAGATTTTATCGTCGAATGCATATTAGAAAATCAGCCAAATCATCTTAAACTGATATGTGTATTTCAGGTGAATGATTTGTGGAAAAAGGTGGTCGAATATCGGCTGCCTTACCCCAGCTACCAAAGGGCAGTAACAGCACTTGACCAAAGGGAAGTGCCAACAATCTCACCATCACTTACCCACCAAAAGACAAAGCCACCTTGCAGGCAACTTACCAAAGCAGATTTGGCCTGCCGCATAACATTTTTCTTCTACACACCACTCCAATTTCCTAAATTAATTAAATGGAACATTTAAAACTCATACTGATACGCGTAGGTGTTATGGATTTATTTGTCACAAATAAGTGATTAGAGAAAGAAAGATAGAGAGAGTGATGGATTTTTTTGGGGTGTGTGCTTGTCTGAACGACCACCATTTAGGTGTATGCAGAAGTGAGTTGGCCGTAATTATTGGTGAGTACCTTGACCTAATGTGGAGAATCTGAATACAAAAAAAAAACATTACTAAATGCAGGAACGAGCTGATAAAAACAAGTCACTTGTGATTGGATCTAGATCTAAATTGTAAGTGGGATCATTACTTTGACTAAAAGACTGAATGTTGTGGCCGCATTACTGCAGTCACAGTGTAGTGGAAAACTGTTAACAAAAAAAAAAAAACAAGCTGAGAAGCAATTCTGTTACATATTCAAACAGTTTTTTCAAACTTACTGGTTTAGGGTTCTTGAAACCGTATTATTCACAATTCTCAGAAGGAAATGCCTGCCTGATTTGTGTAACCACACAGGTTAGTACACTGGTGTCCTTCTTCTTGCCCACCACATGCCAAATCCACGTAAGGAAATTCGGATTTAGGTCCAGGCAATGTGACTATAGCCTAATTTCTGAAGAAAAAAAACAATAACATTCCAGATTAACTTTGTTATTTTGACCAAAAAAGAATAATAAGATTCCATATCAAATTTGTTACGCAAGGAACCTAGTTGCAACGAAAAGGCACCATAATCCGAAAATGTGACTGACATTCAAACTATTTCTGCCACCCCAAGCCAACTGACTTTCAGACTTTTTTTTTTTTTTTTTTGCGGGGGGGGGGGGGGATGAGGTTGTTTATTCTTTGAATTAACATGGATTTCAGACAGCCAATGGTACATTACGTTTAGAACACATAACGAATATTTGGGATTAGATGAAATTTAACTATAAAGTCGCTTTGATCACGATTATGTGAAAACCACTGGACCTTTCTGCTGTTCTCCTTAAAATACTACTAGTATTATTGTCTGAAACCAGTGCATGGATTAATAAGACGTTTCTATGAATGGATAATGTCTGGGACTTCAGTCCTCTTCTATATTTCGTGACACACACACACAAAAAAAAACAAAAAAACCGTGTAAGTCTCTGTCAAAAGAAGTTGCGAGAAAAACAATTTTATCAGTATTCTGTTTTAACCTGCCATAAAGATAAGGCATTTTCATGTTTTGCTAAGGATGGGGAATTTCTCAAACGTACAATATCAGAAGATAAAGTGAATAATTTAAGAAAAGAATACAATGCTAAAGGAGGATTTCAATAGGAACATCAGTATTTCTAACCCTTTAGCAGCAGGATGTTTATGCAAACATCATTTTGCAAATTAATAGTCACAAATTTTGATGTGACTTCCTACATGCTGGTGAATTAATTCTACATCTTCGCCTTCATGTCTCAAACGAGCCGGGTCTCTTTCCAATAAAAGAGAGAGAGAGAGAGAGAGAGAGAGAGAGAGAGAGAGAGAGAGAGAAAGAGAGAGAGAGAGAGAGGGGGAGAGAGAGGGAGTTAGAATTCTGCTCAGATCCCTGGTGTTGAATCCGGCATCCTAGAGGCTCTTCCAAATTTAAATGTTCCAGACATCCTTATAACTTCTCCAGAATTTCAACGAGGTCCTGGCAGCATACATTTCCTGCTGGAGTTGGCATGGCTGTCCAAGTTTCACAGGTACATCTGAAGAAAAAAAGCATCGTTTTTTGTTCTTTTTTTGTCAATAAATTATACAACAACCAAGTATCTGTCTGTCTGTCTGTCTGTCTGTCTGTCTGCCTGTCTGTCTGTCTTTCTGTCTATCTATCTATCTATCTATCTATCTATCTATCTATCTATCTATCTATCTACCTACCTGCCTATCTATCTATCTACCTACCTTTCTGTCTGTCAGCACTGTTATCAGTGTAAAGGTTCAAACACAATGGGCACGGCTACCTCACGTCTTTTCACATGACCTAACGTCCCGTTGACGAGAGTTCTCGTGAGATCCCGTGAGGTCTTATTTATCGCTACCTAAATAATGCTTTGGCGCCACAGTGGTTACCTCGCGTCAGTTTCTCGTCTCCCGACTACCTTACGGGAAAAAATTCTCACGTGAGCTTTTTATGGTTGCACTACAACCTCCCGTCCTTCTCACAGCTTGCAGTGTATTCTATACACTAGAAAGGTTTCCGAAAATTGGTTTCACGTTTTTCTATTCTGGGTCCAACCTTGTCCAGCAGCAAAGTAAATGTTGCAGGTTTCATTCTTATATAAGATACACATTTCTCTTCATCGTTGAGAACTTCATCGATGAGGTGATGAAATTCTCCAAAAGTATTTCGTCGTTGAAATATTTGGTGAACCCAATATTGCCTTCGGTAGAAGCGTATTCTTTTTAGCCAATACAATTATATACGTTTAACTCCTTCCATCTCGCGGCCATTTTGAGCCGACCTCTCCCTAAAAGATAGCCAAGGTCATGACACGACGGCGCGTACAAAATGGACCACTGTGTTCGGTGCCTCACTTCACGTCAACGAGACAACAACATCGCGTGAGATAGCCGTGTCCACTGTGTTTGAACCATTAGCAGTTGGCCCGCAGGTCTTAAGTTTGATCTATGGCAAGGGGAAACAAAGTGAATCAAACTGACATCACTGGTTTTTCCCTTCTTCTGTTACTTTCATCACAATTTGTGTCTGATTTTGGGGTTCATGACTAATCGTCTTGCAGATCTCCATTTTTAACTTCTAGATTTCATTCCTAAGTAAAATAATATAAGACCATAGGTAAAATTTGATTTTTGTGGAATATATAATGAGGCAAGTGTGGAACAACAACAGAATACAAAACATCCATATAACCCGTACATTCACAAATAAAAATAAAAAAAGTGCAAGAGAATGTGGGCAAGGTTAAGGCAAATATTACTTTTCTAAAATACCATTAACCATCCATGCATACTTTTGAATTACTTATACTGGAGAGCAGAAAGTTAACTATGAACAACCAAATGTTCAATTATAAGATAGGTGAGACAGAAAAAAAACAACAACCTCCAGATCAAAGTATTGGAAACAATGAGTCCTTTCATTCAGTCCTCAGAGGAGACTGATCTAAATCAGAACCACCCCAGTCAGCGGCTTGATCTGTACCAGGGTGAGCAGAGCCTCCACAGAACAGATGTCCGTTAAAACCTGAAGGTCTGCAAACTTGTCCTCACTGATAGGCAGCCTTTCAGGGTATAGAGAGACAAGTGGTTGCTCCCTTACAGAACTCCTCTTCCCCACAGGCTTTGACACAACAGCTGTCTCAAAGGGTCCATTTCAATTTTGTTTGTTTTGGAGGAGTTGCGGATGCGCTTAGGAAAACACGATTTCACGGAGGGAACGAATGGGGTTGGGGCACGAGGCCCTTTACCATGGCACAGACTTAATTAATTGACAAAGTTTTGTGAAATATCATTCTTTCTGTCTACATAATACATGTATGTGCCTTTTAGGGCAAGTCTTGTCTACCGTGTTTTATTGTGATCCCAAGTCCAAAAAAAGTAAAGTGACCGAAATAGTTTTGCTTTCTTGTTGTTGACAAGGTCTTTGAGATGATTCATTCATATATATGAGCCTTAACATCACCACCACACGTTTTCACCTCCCCTACGGTGTGGTATACCAGATTATTCCCCCCCCCCCCCCCAAATATATCCCCCCGATATTTCAGAATATCTCCCGGATACTCTAGGATACCCTCTCTATAAAAATAGGATAGGTTAAAATAGGATGGGGGAGACTCACTTCCAGTAACGGCTTTGAGGTCAAAGCCGGCATTCAGCGGGCTCCATTTTCTTATGGTGTTTCTGAGGTTTATGGGAATTTACTAGGGTTTATTTCGGTGAGGATTCATGTAAGTTGGCTGTGGTTTTCTTTCTATACACTTTTCGAGCTCTGTACAGCTGTCACTTTGTATTAATTGCCTTCACTGATATTGCGCTAGTAGTGTTTATATTACAAGCTGGACAAGATGGCGGCTCCCAGCACGGAGAGGCCACCGAGTACAGCAACTGATCGGTGCGTATGTTTTGTATTGCACCCGACAATTGCCCCTCCTGATGGTAGCTTCATCAAGGGTCTAGATCTATGTAGAGCCTGTGAAGCTACAACTGGACCTTTAGGAGTGGCGGGCGCTCAAAAAATTGGGGGCCTGTGGAGGATATATGTTAAAGGGACTAGTGCGAGGGAAAAGCTGCTAACGCAGGGGATTATTATTTAATGGTCAGTCTGTCTCGTTGCTAGCGAGAAACCCTTTCTCTGTCACTGATGCAACGACAAGCACAACTAAAATTATAATCGGAGGCATCCTATTATCGGTGAGTAATGAGGAAATAGAGAGGGCCCTGACTAATAAAGGTGTGGTGTTGCGCTCATATATACGAGAAGAGCATTACAGGGACGAAAAGGGGGGATGGACAGGCTTTAAAACGGGAAGACGTTTTGTTTATGCTGATATCCCTTTGATAAATATTGAGGTATCCATTCCCATAGGCCTATGGAAGGGTACCATTTACTATAGAGAACAGGTCAGACCAGGACGACACACCAACAATAGTGACTCTACATCGACACGACCTGTAGACAGCAGTAAGGACACAGAGGAAAGTGTATCAGTAACACACACATACAACATTCCCAACACAGAGCAATTAGACCAACACACAACAAACTCTAACACGGTAAATACTTGTTCATCTAAAGCTAATTATGCAGGTGTGACCAGTCAGGGGGCACACGTAAGGGTAGCCACACAAAGGCCACCGAATTCGGTCACCGAGCCACTAGGCGTTTTAGGTGAGAAGAATTGCACTACATAAACGGACCGAATCTAGGTGGGCTCTGTGTGCAGTTATTGAAATTATATAGTGCAATTCTTCTCACCTAAAGCGCCTAGTGGCTCGGTGATCGAATTCGATGGCCTTTGTGTGGCTACCCAGGGAGAGAACATAGAGAACGCTTGACGCGCGAGAGTCCAAGCGCCTTTTACCTGTCTTAAGTATGCCACTGAATCTCTTGTGACACCCATAGAGAACGCTTGTACTTTCCAGCTTCAGGCGTGCTGCGTCACTTGTCAAGTCGCGCTAGTTTTAAAGTATTGAAAGAATTCTTTTCTCGCATTGAAGCTGCTTGCTGAGAGTGTGTTGCCGTCAAAATATGTGATACTGCATTTAAAACAGGACCGTCGATCTGGAAACTTAATAACTCCTTATTGTAAGATGACAATTTCGTCCTAGAAATGAATGCATTCATAGATGATTTTACAAAGGACCACTCAGAGCTTGAACCGACTGTTAAATGGGAACTTCTTAAGGTTGAAATAAAATATTTCTGTGTACAGTATTCAAACAAAAAGAACCAGCTCAGGAAAAATAAAGAACGGGAATTAGAACTGGAGATTGAAAGGACAAATAAGCAGTTGCTTGCAGAACCTAACAATCAAAACGTACAAAAACAAATGGCAATCCTTAAACAGACTTTAGAAATACTTCTGCTACATAAAGCAAGAGGGGTCCAGATAAGGTCGAGAGTTAAGTGGATAGAGCAAGTTCCCACCGTTCTGTCTACATAAGACATAGCCGAATCATAATAAATAAAAACCTGGCCTTTCCACAAAGTCAATGAAAGATGATTTTGTTTTTTCGATGTGTCTGTGTGTCTGGGGGAGGGAATGGGCTGAGGAAGAGGGGAGAGAGGAGGAGAAAAAAAAAAGGGGGGGGGGGGTTATTTGTGCAGGGATCGCTCACTGCGATATTTCTCTAGCACTTAAACCGCCTGCCTCCCGTGTACCTCAGCCTTACCCCATTTTTGGTCTTGACACTAATTAAACGTTTTTTTGTGTTTTTTTGTTGGCAAAAGTCGTTACTCATGACGTTAGCCAACATGAATTGTTCAGGTAACAGGAACTGCAAGAATTCAAATTGTTTTATTATCGGATTTCCCGGGAGAAGCCATGCTATAATGTCAGCTGAGAATATTCAAAGTCAGATCAATCAAATATACAGTAAAGAAAAGAAACGTAGTCACTTGTTGATTTTCCCGGGAGTTGAGACAAAAAGCCGTACACGGAGACGGCGGGAGGGCGCAGCAGCCTATTAGCTAATTAGGCGGAGAGTCTCCGCTATTTTCGGAGTAAGGCCTGTGCCTCCTAGTCAAGACTGTATCAGCAGATAGGACATGACGCAGCAAAATGCGGTGGGCGAGGGAACGGGAGGCCATCAGTGAATTGTTTACGTCTTGGTTGGTTGCCTGCTAGACACGGCTCAGATGATCACAATGCAGATATGTGTAGTTTAAGTGAGTTACCGACGTCATAATCGTAAAATTTACATCATGTGGGGGTTTTGTGTGTGTGTTTGTTGTTGTTGTTTTTTTGTATTAATAATCACCAATGAGCGGCAAGGACATTAAAATGACATTTGCTCATACAAAAATTGTGAACAATGGAATAGGGCAGAAGAACAAATACATAAACGTAGGTATTTTATCCATTCTTAAAAAAGCGGATGGAGGTGTCGTTTCTCGGGTAACAGAAAAGGCAAACACGTGTTACGAAACAAGGGTTTTTAGTCTCCAAATAATTAGCATTCTATTTCCAAGTGAATGTTGTTACAAGTACCTACGCCCCCCCCCCCCCTCCAAGTTTTTTTGGTCTGGGGGTATGTATTTTAAATCTTTCTGTGGCTCCAGAGCTAGGCAACTCCTCCAGAAATACTCCTAACAACAGCCTTAACGAATTATTCTTTCATATTTTCTTTTTGTTTTCCTAATTTTTTAAAATTTTTTTGGTGGAAAGGGTACAGGGAGCCGCGGGTTACGGGGAGCCGCGGGTTAGGGAGTGGATAAGAATCAGGGTTGAGGATAAGGACGAGGTTAGGGATAGCTACGTATATTTTTGCTCCACTAGAGCAAAACGGTTGGGATTGCGTACGTACTTATATCAACAGCCTTTCCATATACGCAACTGTGTTTCATAAAACGCATAGATCTAGGTGAGCATAGACCAGAAAAAGAACTAGATAAAAGGTGACCCACGAAGATGAAAATTGGTGGCAAATGATGAAAAAGTGAAGGAGGATCGAAAGAGGAAGGTGAGGGGTGTAGGTAAGGTGTTGGGCCAAGGACGGGATTAATTAGGAAAGGCAAAAGAGGCTTAAGATAAGGCGGAATGAAAGAATGAAATGTGTGTGTGGGGGGGGGGGGGCAGGGGGGCAGGAGTTTGATGTTCACAAGATAGTATACATGCATGCAATTACTTCCATGGCCTCCCCAGTCCATTGCCGTTCATAAAACGGTTGGACATTTTAGCTAGTAATGATAGTAATAAAAACAAAATTAGGATTTTGCCCAATTCCCACTGAAACATCTTACACGTAGGGAGGGAGGAAATCTTTACAGGAGCTCATAATTATAATGGGAATATACCTTTTTAAAACGTCTAAATTCTGTTGGACATCTTAGCAACGGATTCAGTGGGCTTCGTCTCATCGTTGGAAAAGACATAATACTTGCTTTGACAGGTGCATCTTTAAAGAATGGAATGGTACTTAGAAGTCAAGACAGAACTGATTTACTTATAGATGTTAATTCCTGTCTCAAGCGGACTCCTTGGTTGATCCACAAACTGCCTGAGTTGACTGATAAATTAATAAAAGCGGAAGAATTATCCCACCGCGTGAAAGAGTTAGTGTTTACAATGGCACTTTTCATATACAAACAGAAGCACGAAATGCATTGCACGTGATTTCAGCCACTTCCTTACACATAACAAAACCAGAACTGGAGCTAAATCTGAAGAAAAAAAAAGCCAGGGGGGGGGGGAGATGGTGAATGGACGTCATAACAAACTAACTAGTTACATGTTCATTCCAGAATGATTCAGTTATTGAACCCCCCCCCCCCACCCGGGTCCCCTCACAAACTCCTCATTACGGTACTCCGGCAAGCATGATGACGTGAAAGCAGACAGCCATTCATTGGAAACCAGAGGCACAAAATTATACACACGGGTACAGACTGGATTATCTTGTGTTATTGTGGCCGTCGTCACGAGTGTTATGTACATCTGATTCTATCGCCGTCTGTGTGTGGTTAACTTTGTTGTTGTTTGTGGCCATTAGACAATGGCGTAGTTTACATTGCTAGTACAAACATCAATATCGCCATTGCCTGAGACTATCATAAAATCAAGTTGGCGGCACGCAATTACTGTAAAACAATCTATCTATCTGTCTGTCTATTTGTCTGTCTATCTGTCTGTCTGTCTGTCTGTCTGTCTAACTGTCTATCTGTCTATCTATCTATCTATCTGTCTATCTATCAATCTATCTGTCTATCTATCTATCAATCCATCTATCTATCCATCTATCTATCAATCTATTTATCCATCTATCCATCCATCCATCCATCTATCTATCCTGCCCATTTCCTGCTAATGGGACCATCCGTTTATAATATCATGTCTTAAGTCTTCCTTTCCCTGGCTCTGGTATGTTGGCAATTTTGGCAAACAGCAGAATATTTATGTGTAAGTTGATGTTTGTACATGTATTAAGTGTGATGGTAATTTAATTGAACAGTTGTGCAGCAGCTACCACTTTAAAAGCAAAACAACAACAACAACAACAAGAAAAGGCCAGAATTAAGTTAGGGTTACAAAGTAAATGACTTCTTTCCAAGTTTGGGATGATAGCTGGACATTGAACACAGTTCAGTATTTTCTATATTCAAATTTGTAAAATGCACCTTTCTGCACAGCCGCTGCAAGATGGCGTAAGCAGAGCCCGTGAACAAGAAACAGTGCAGCTGTCCCTCTTACACCAACACCATTTCACAATAAAGCTGTGTTTCCATGTGTACATAAACTGAAACGTCATAAGTCCGTCAAGAAGTAGAGGTGTTTCCATGTGTACGGAAAATGTAGATCTAATTTCATACCGTTCCTGCGTGTGATACACCGTCTTCCTGTGATTTCTAGTCATAGCAAGACCCCATTTTGATGGTGAAACTCTTGTCCGCAGTGATTTACATCTTTCATGTGGAACATTTATTGAATACAGGTGTGCGAACTAATCAAGGAAAGAGTAAACCCAAGAAAGAGTTAAACATGCACCAGTGTGCTTCCTCTGCCGCCAAACTTCATGTGCAGACACTGTGACACACTCATGACAACAGCACATATTATACACAACTGCACAGCGAACAAGACCGAAATAAAAACACCACAATTAGACTACAACAAAGACAACATTCCGTACACCATACAAGACATACTTAACTTAGAGGACAGTAAACATCTGACTTACAGCCAGGAGACAATTAGTGAACAAGATCAACAATGTAACGTGACATGCACAACCCTCTAGAAATTACCCCTGACCCCGTCCTGGATACAATAATCATCACAAACAAAATAAGCAAGCGTGTCCTTGACTTATGTCACAAGATTTTAACGGATACTATTTTCACAACGCTACACTTCTGTCACTATTTCTATACAGCAAGGCATCTCTACAGCGCCATCTATAACTCGTGACAGAGTTTATTCTAAATACTCCACCCCTCTCTGTGGCTGCGCGCCTTAAACTGCAGGGCACTTCTTCTACAACATCTTTTTCACAAAGGAAATTGTACCGGGACTCACGATCTTATTTTAACACCACCAATTTTAATTGCAGGGTTCCTCTACAGCTTTCCACTTTAAAATCTATACGACATCATTATCAGTCTACTCCTACAGGCTGAATTGCTCTTTTAGAGTCTCCCTCTTGATACAAAGAGCACTCCTTTTATGTTTCCAGCCCACTCTACTTTCCCTGTCTCATTGACAAAGTTCTTATACAGCCTAGCCCTTTCCATACAATCTTCTGATTTCACATTAAACTTTCTTTGCAGAATGCATGTATGAAATTTCTCTTCAGCCTCCCTCTTCATATAAATGGATCCCACTTTTACATCTGTCTCTAGCCTCTCTACTAAGTGTTTAAAACGGAATCCTTTCTTGCAGTCCCATACTCTCTATCCTGATGCTTTCCTACCCTAAAAGGGATATCATACTAAGCCCGGTCAAACAGTCAGATGCTGCCAGCAAAATATGCACCAAAGAAATGGTGGCAGAAGCTGACTGTATCTGACCAGCTTTAGTATGATAGGATCTTCCTGGGTGGACTGAGAAAGTATAGAAAATTCTGATGTGCACGTCTTGAATGCCAATAGCTGACTGTGTCTGACCGGTGTGACATTCTGGAATATCCCCCATCCTATTTTAACCCCCCTGATAATCTAGTATATCCTAGAACATCCCCCTCTATTCTAAAGTTTCCCCCAGCTCGATTTCACTTTCTTTAGCAGTGGTTCTCAACCTTTTTCAGGCGATCGCACCTTAGACTCCGAATTTTCGTTCATCACCCAATTCCTCCCCCCCCCCCCCCCCCAATCTCCCGGAAAAAAAAGACAACAAGTGTGCTGACGATTCATTATAAAGCAGAAACCATTCTTTATCAAATGCACCAAATGCCCTTTGCTCGGCTTTGGTGACAGGCAACTTTGCAACATTAGAGGATTGATAACAAAAGAGACTGGGGACGCTGGGCCAATTACATCTTCGGACTTGGGCAGCCAGTCCTTGCAGCTGTTTGGAATATTTCTGAGATGGATGTGTGACTAATGCAATGGAGAGGGGCGTTAAGTCGGCTGGCTTCTCAAAATGAAAGCTCTCAGAATTGACGACAGTGATAGACTTTCCTGAAGCTGGTGGTGTAATCTTCAGTAACATCCTCCACAATGTTGCTTCGAAGGGGGAAATTCTATCAAAGTTAGCAAATCCCTCATCAGCACTAGTTTCGTTACTGCTGTGTCACCATGCTTGACGTGCAATAATTAGTTCTTAATTCAACACTCATCTTCTCCCGTGAAGTCGACAACTTGCTAACAAAGAGTTTATTTAACCTCTTTGCTTGCTACCGACTGTCATGAGGTAGTCCCTCAAAAACTTGGAAATCACACCTACGGTGCTTTATCAAAGGATACACATTTCTGTCAAAGCATAGCCTAGTACAAGATGAGAACTTTAAGATCACAAGTGGCCGATTAAGATTATATCTCGACTTCATTTGTACCAGCTCGATATTGTCAAATTTAGCACGCTCGTGCGCCGTCCGTTCCTTTTTCTCCTCACAATAAAGAATGGATGCCCCGGTTGTCTGTTGGTACTGAGTACAATGTACTTTATTCTCATTGCTCCATACACAGAACACCACTGAAATTTAATCTCTTTAATTACTACAACTGCTAAAAGCTCCAAAAAAGGGTATGGTTGGTGGGCGGGAGGAGAAAGATTTATGCCCTCTGTTTATGTCAGGCTATTTCCTGTCACTACTCGGTCTAATGTTAAATTGTCCAGCAATTGGAGGGGTCGGCTTAAAACGCATTTTAAGTCACACTTCATAAATGTGTGTTTTTTGTGCGTGTTTTTTTTTGTGTGTGTGGCAGAGAAAGATTCTATACAGAAACGCACACGAAGAAAAGAGGGGAAAAGGCTACCCAAAGAAAAAAAAGGTGGGGGATAATTTGTAATGGGGGGATAAAATAGGATGCCGCTTACCCATTGGCAGGTATCCCCCACCCTATTTTAACCCCGGGGGATAAACTGTTATAGAGGGGGATATTCTAGGATATCCGGGGGGATAAACCAGAATATTCCAGAATATCCGGGGGTTATTCTAGGATATCCTAGACTATCCGGGGGATATTCTGAAATATCAGGGGGAATAGATTTGGGGGGGGGGGATAATCTGGGATACCACACCGGCAGTAAATGCAGCTCGTGTGTCCGCGTCCATTGAATTATGTGCTTCACCAATGCGCTGATGTATCGCGGCGTAGCAGATTGTGAGCGACACACATCTGCAACGCCAGGACTGAAATTACTGCGTGTCGCTAGTGTGACCGCACTCATGTGGCACAGTGTATCTCCAGGCTGCGGAGTAATTACTGCTGCGTTTTTTACAGCTCATCTGTCAAGGGCGTAAGATGTTTGCCAGCTGTGAGCCTTGCAGCCTCAGTCTGAGGGTTAGTAATTAACTGAATTGGTCTATGTGGGTTCTTAAATGGGAACAAGAAGAAACCAGCCTTCACAATAAAGAATGTTTCAGGATATGAAGCCGGCAGAGTAAAACATCTGTTACACGACTCCTTACAAATGATAACATCAACAGTCAATTCAGGAGATTGGACAAGTCAATAGGCACGGTCAAAGAAATCTAGAACAGAAGAGCAGCGACCAGACTGTAAAGATGAAAATTCAAACGCAATTGATAGATTCAAAACACTGCCATGACGCAGCCATGGGACTGGAGAAGGCATCAACACACAGATTGCATGCGTTTGTATAATCATTATTTAATGTTTCATTCAGTGTTGCTTGTCGCAATGTCTTAAGTTTTGTACTCAAAAGTTCAGTCAGTGGATCGTTTCGTGTAAATTATTTCGATCAGTGAATCGTTAATTGAAACTGTGAAGTCATATTCTCAACTTCCGGGAACACGATGGTTCAGAATGTCAAATTTCAAACCAAAGTGATTGTTTTTTTTTAATTTAGAGAGTCTGTTTCTTAAGACGACTTGAACCAGGGCCGTTGTCTTGGAATTCTGGGCAGAACCTGGGGTATTTTCCACGCAACCGCTATTATTATTACTTTTCTTGTTGTTAACAAGGTTTGTTCCACATTCCACCAGATCAGCTCCGTACACATGAAGTGATTTATGCCTTCCTTAATCATCCATATTTAACGCGGCCTCCACTGCCGATCTTTCTCTCGGCAACCACGCCTACTTTTCGCAAGTACTCCAGACTTGGTCGACCGTGATTGTAGTCCGCACAACCAGCTGCCACGATGTTCCTCTGGTTCTGATAATGGGCATCAGAGGCGAATAGCTCAAAGGAGATTGGTGTTTGTTTTTGTTTTTTTAAACTTTGTTTTACATTCAGGAATTCTTCAAAGGTACTACTTGTATCATTAATATCATTTTTACTTTCACGTGGATACCTCCTTGGGAGGATGGGTTGAGAGAGAGAGAGAAGAGGGATATACCTTGGTCACGACTCTTAACTGTTGCCCCACAAAACTAATATTTTGCATCATGTTTGATATTACCAATGCTGTAAAGTATTTGCTACAGCGATGCATGGTGTTGGCTACCTAGTGTTTTTGCTGTCGAAATTACTGCCATAATTATTGCCTCTGTGTATTTAAAATTATAAAACTATAGCATTACCAACCAAAAATGTAATGGTATCTAGTAAATGACTTTGTTCAATTGCGTTAAACTACTACTTCGGTAAACTTGCTTTTAAACAAAAGGAACAAGAACAGTGACAAAACTTATAAAAGAGTTCACAAGACATTAAACAAAAAAAACAATTGTTTATCCGCTGATACTGTCGGATAAATTTTACCCAGGATTTTTTTTTATACGCCAACATAATTATATTCTGTTTTTGGGAGTGATCTCACCTGATTCAAACCCTTCTCCGTCTTCTTCCCTTGTTTCGTTAATGCTGATCAATGCTCGTATTACGCACGTTGAAAACGGTGGCATGATTGAAATTGGAGAGGTTTTTCTGAATAAAAAGGGAATTTTTATTGATTAAATGGATACATACGAAGGTTATGGTCTTATCCGTAGATGTGGGTTTCTTGGTTTAGTCGTGCTTATTTAGTAAGAATTCCCTCACAGTTGCACATGAGGGTTGTCAGTAGCGTAGTGGTTAGCATCTTTGCCTGTCAGTCAGGTTCGATTCTCAGCAAATTGCTTTTTTTTTCTTTTCTTATAAAAGTTTTTTCTATTAGGAATCAAAGTTTTCTTTTTTTTAGTCCAAGAACAATAATGAGGAATAAATCCAGTTGTTTTCTTTTTCTATCTTCACCTGCCAATCGGAGGAAAGTTGTTCGATTCTCAGCAGGGTAGGGTTTTTTTTTTTTTCTTGTAGAAGTCCTTTTTATCAGCAATCAATCTGTTTAATGTCTTTTTTTTTCCACCATACAACAATAATAGGGGAAAAAATCCAGTTTTTTTTTTTGTAATTAGTCAACACCAATACTTTCGGATAAACCCGAGTTTTATCCGCCGATAATGTTGCTGGTGTAGTATCCCAGATTCCCCCGCAACCAAAAAAAAAAAATCTATCCTCCCTTGATATTTCAGAATATCAACCAGATAATCTAGGATATTCTAGAATAACCCACGGTTATTGTAGAATATTCTGGTTTATCCCCCCCCCTCCCCTCCCCTCCCCGCCTCCGATATTCTAGAATATACCCCTCTTTAACAATTTATCCCCGGGGTTAAAATAGGATGGGGGATATTTTCCAATGGGTATGCAGCATGCTATTTTATCCCCCATTATAAATGATCCCCACCTTAGTTTTGGTTTCTTGGGATAGCATTTTTCCCACTTTTCTTCGTGTACTTTTCTATTTATAGTGTTTCTCTGCCACACACACAAAAAAAAAACTTACAAAAAACAACAACACATATGCAGAGAGATATATGAATAGCACGTACTATGGGGGAATTTCAAGCATTGATCTGAAACTGTTTTCACACATTTTTTACAGATTTGAATACACTAATTGTTTTGACATTTAACACAGTGATAAAGTTGGTAAGTTATAATGGATGGACTTAACCTTTTCCCGAACAGTCTCGTCACATCTCTACATTGAATGGTCCACTGGTGAAGTCAATGCGTTTGAAAGATAAGCTTTTCCTTTTAGTTTCTGTTTTTGCCAGCTCAATTTTTAGCAAAATGCAAACAGCCTGACATAAACTGAGGGCGTAAATCTTTCTCCTCCCGTCCACCCATCATATCCTTTTCCGTAACTTTTAACTTTTAGCAGGAGAAGTAATTAAAGAGATTAAATTTCAGTGGTGGTCTGTGCATAGGAGCAGTGAGAACAAAGAACATTGTACTCAGTACCAACAGATAACCAGTGCACCCATTCTTTATTGTGAGGAGAACAAGGAACAAGCAATGCACCAGCGTGCTGAATTTGGCACAATTGAAATCGAGATAATATAATCTTAATCGGCGACTTGTGATCTTAAAGTTCTCACCTTATAGTAAGCGTCGACCAAGGAGCTTACACTATTATACACTATAGACCCTTTTCATTTACCGTCCTCCATATCACGTGATTTGCAAACAAAATGGCGGCGTGCCCCACTTGTAGGGCAGAAAGCGTTGGATAACAGTCGAACGATACCATTTTCTTGTTGGGCACTGTCACAAATCCCAGACTGGGAGATGTACTGATTATGACAGGACAACAATCACGAACGAACAAGTATAACACTTAACAGAACAACCAAACAATCTCACACATTTATTATACATAAAGATAAAGATATACGTGCAATTACATACATTACATTATTCAATTCAAATACCATCCAATGGTCAGTATTCCCAACATTCATTCTATCTCCGGGTCCACAACCCGATAGTAACTTCCTAAAATATACTCCGGCCTCAGCCTCACCCCAACGTATGTACTACTTGCGGGCCTATCTTACTGGCCCCTGCTCAACCTAACCTCAGTATCTCAATCTCACCTCAATATATTAATATCAACTCAATATCTTAATATCACATCCATGTCTTAATATCATATCAATATCTCAATTCAGAACGTCCCTGCCTGTGGCCAGACTGCCACGAATAATGTGCCTTCGCTGTCCTGTGCGACAGCTTCACTCAGGCTGGCCTGTGGGTAGCCTTCTGCCCAACCCAAGCATCTCGCTTATGCTGGCCTATCCCCTGCACTAGTCATCCACCGCAGGTAGCCTCACTGCCCGACCCCGGCACCTATAAGAATAACATTACATCTCTATAACACCATACAATTACTATCCACTCCACCACTCATTACGAACCATCAAGCGTACACACAATAGTCCACATTTCACTCACCACACATCTGCACTTCTCTACGGTAACACACCTCCACCGTACTACACAGTACTCAGATCGCTACGAATCCATGATCCTAACTTACATCTATCGTTCATTACGCACATCTCTATACACAGTAATCAATGACTTTCATATTCCTCACATATAACTTATTTACATCATGGTCATAGGCGAATATAGTACATCAATCATCATAATAATCAATCATAGTTCAACCTACCAGTCATCACTGGAAACAACACTAACAAACTCCCGACTGCTCTCTTCACGTCTGTCCCCTAGGACTTTTCGGCTTGCAGTGATCTGACTACTCAGATCTTGCCTCGTCTAAGCCTCAACTCACTCACAACACGCACGCTTCAAGTCCCCTTCCCCTGCACTTATTGACCCTCGCTCACTCGCTCGTGACAGGCACCCAACTGTACAAACCGGTTACGTGCCGGTTCTGGCATAAAAATGCATCTTTGCTTAGACTGCGCACATATTCAGATGACATCACTAAGACAAGTGGAGGTTTTTGCCCTACACCGTGCTTTTCGATGCCGTGCGGCTCCCCGCCAACAACCGTAACGCGGAAGTGAAAAGGGTCTATAGCATAACAGTGTAAGCTCCTTGGCGTCGACAGAAATGTGTATCCTTTGATAAAGTACCGTAGATGTAATTTCCAAGTTTTTGAGGGACTACCCCATGGAAGATGCTGTCTGTACAGCACAGTTGTTGACTTTACGGGACAAGATGAGTGTTGAAGAACTAATAATAATTATGTATTTCACGTCAAGCACAGTGACACATCAGTAACGAAACTGGTGCTGATGACGGATTTGCAAACTTTGATAGAATTTGCCTCTTCGAAACAGCATTGTGTATGGCGTGAGGATGTTACTGAAGATTACACCACCGGCTTCAGGAAAGTCTATCATTGTCGTCAGTTCTGAGAGCCGTCATTTGAAAAGACCAACCGACATGCCACCTCTCCATTGCACTTAGTCACACATCCATCCCAGAAATATTCTAAACAGCCGCAAGGACAGGCTGCCGAAGTGCGAAGATGACGTAATTGGCCCAGTGTCCACAGTTTCCTTTGTGATCAGTCCTCTAATTATCAACATGATCAGCACAATTAGTTGTATGTTGCAGGTAGTATGTCACCAAAACCGAGCAAATGGCAGCATTAACAAGGAGAGTCTGTGTCTAGTTTACATGAGAAATAGTCATCCAAACCTACAGACTGTCCTGTTTTCGGATCTCATGGACAAAACTTCGTAATCAGGGTATCAATATCAAGAATGGATTCCGTCATCAATTCAATCAAATAACTTTCAAAGACGACGTAGATTCGAGACAGTCGGGAAAAAAAATTGATTCTTGCACCATTCAGGAATATACAGATATGTCGAGTTGAAGAACTATTCGGTGACAAGCAGCTGATCCCATTCAAGTACACCCATTTCGACCCAAATTTTTTGCCTTCCAGATCCAACACTTTTTACAGACGTAGCCTGTTCTGAGCAAGAGATCCTTTAGAAAGACAGTTATTCTGGATTACAGGAATTGCATCCTGGTTTTAATCATTTAAATGTTTCCATTTTTCAGCCTCATCTGAGACTATCTTTCCTCTTCTACGGATCACACCAACGTTTTCCCTCCTTGGAAGTCTGTCGTTCAATTATATAATGACAGCATAAAAATATCGTTCGTCCTCCTTCTCCCTATCACCCCCGCCTCATTTTCTCGAAGCATTTGTGTGTGCGCCTGAAGAAAAGGTCCCAGTTGTCGGTACAGCTATTTTTCAGCTAGGGGGTGAAAAGGTAGAAAAAGTCGTGCCTAGTCGAAAATGTACTTCTAGCAGAAAACACAAGTTTAACCATTTCTAAATAGCATATGAAAAGCATTTTGGAATATTTTATGTTTAAATATTATTTTATTAATTATTTGCACAACATGTGACTCTTCACGAAGTAATATTGGTGGAGTGATTGTTGCTAGGGGACCGTGGACTAATTACAAAGCCGTTATAGAGACAATACTGAGTTGTGTTCACTGCTCATCTATAGTTTACCGTGTAACATGCCACGGTCCCCTAAACAACAGCCAAGTCGGAAGTTTTTTGGATTTTGTTAGGAGAGCGAAGTATTTTACATAGAAAGCTAGAGCTGAGCAGTGAACACAACTCAGTAGTTTCCCTATTTGCCTTTGTAATAAAACTACGCTCCCCCAACAATATCCAAAAAGTCTGTCATGGGAAAGAGCTGTTAAAGCTGTTTTTCTCAAAAGTTTGTTTTTGCCCCTTGTCTTACAAAATGTGTCATATCTTCAAAACTACTTAAGACATTGGAAAAAATGTTAGAAGCAGCGTGTTCAGCATTGAATTTTCTAGAAGAATATGCCCTTATCTCAAAATCCAAAATTTGCGACAACTGGGATCTTTCTCCAGGCACACAGACATTTCTTCCAATACAGTAGGGCACAATCAGCAAATGTGAAAGGGGCTGCTGGATTAATATAGCTTTCGTCTACGCCTCGACAGCTGTTTTTCCTTACTATATTATAATGCACATATTGCATTTGGTCAGCCTTCACTCATGGGATAGGCAAAATGGCCTACTGACCTTGAATGTCTGCAACCCCGCCGTTGATGTCAGTAAAATTTTAGAACAGTGGTTCTCAACGTGAGCGATATCAGCCCCTGGCGGGGAGGGGGGGGGGAATTTTGATTTCCCCGGGGAGGAGGGGAGTGGAGAAAACGAAGAAAAGGGCGACAAGGAGGCAAAACGTGGAACGGGGGCGATATGGGGGTGGAGGAGCGAGTATGGGGAGCGAAGTGACGGGGGGGGGGGGGGGCAAATACATGACAGTCATTGACTTCTTCAAAAATGCTTAGATGGGTTTGATGAACAGAAAAGGTGGTGTTTTTTGTTTTGTTTGTTTGTTTGTTTGTTTTAGTGCATTTGATAAAGAATGGTTTCTGCTTTATAATGAATCATTAACTTTCTTCTTGTCATTAACAAGGTATTGAAACACTTGACATCATAATATATCTTGTGAGGAGTCCATAGTGTTGTGGAATGTTTCCATTGGATTTGAGTATGGATTTTTTCTTTTTACAGCCAATAGGTGGAAGAAGTGGGCGATGAAATATACTCTTGTTTGTTTTATTTTCATATAAAATGATCCCCTGTGCCCAGGAAATTCCGGATATAATTGGCTAAAGTGTGACATTACGTATAAAGACGTGATTATGTCCCGAATTTTATTTAGATAATAAAGCACAATTTTAACAGGGGTGGGGTAATATTCATTACTTTCTGGGTTTTCTATCGAAAGACTTGATGCCCTCCACTCTTACTCTCAAAAGGACAGACCAGGAATTGAGGGCTATAGGTGTAGTATTATTTTTTCATTATTCTGCATAATTATCATGGATCCAGAACTCTGTACACTTTTAAAAAATCAGACAATTTCGAATAAATTATTTTGGATCAATGTTTTTAGTGACTAATATAGTAGGCCCACTATCTCAGTTTTTTGTTTTTTTTACCACAGATATGTTTGAAAGATGCTACAAACATTTTTTAATTTGCTAATTGTAACACTAATCCCCCAAGAATGTAAATTAAAAATTTCAAAATGACCTAAATTTTTTATAAGTCAGAATTATAGTACTCATTTTACTTCTCCGCCATTCTGAGTACAAAGAATCAGCAATACCACTGTAATAAACGTATGCAATTTTACCAATCTTTCACCAATTATTTGGTTTTCCATGCTTTCTGTGCCCCGGTTATCTCTTAACAACAAACTGTTTTCAGATTGATGCAATACAGTTCGAACGTGGCTTCTACGTAAGGCTATCTGGGCCTAATGTTGGGACGTATGGAAAATTTTATTGCTGAATTGGTCGGTCTTATAGTTACTTATTTCGGTTCAGTTTGATGGCACCTGATGCCAGTCGAGTGTTTTTTATGAGAAGCCAAAATATTTCGCTATCATCAGTAAAAATGCCTTCGCAGGCACCGATACCAGGCAATTAATTTTTACATTAGATCTATAATTTTTTGCTCCAAGTAAAAATTATCTCAGTTTTGCTGTCATTGAGTTTGAGTTTATTGTCAAACATCCATGGCTTGACATCCTGTAAGCAGTTCTCAGTGGCCTGGATCCGTTGTTGCTTATCACCCTGGCAGATGGGAATGTACACTTTGGTGTCATCAGCGTACAGGTGATAATCCAATGCATGACGGCCGATGTTGTCTGATAGGGGTGATGTGTACATGATGAACAGAAAAGGCCCTAAGACAGAGCCTTGAGGCACCCCATAGATAAGTGGTGCTGATGATGATGCTATTGCACCCCTTCCAAATGTTGAGGAATGAATTAGAACTGATTGTGATAACTTAAATCTGGACTGTATTACCATCAACATAACATCTGAAGCCATTAAGAACCTGGGCGTCTATTTCGACTCAGACTTGTTCATGAAAAACTATGTTATATTTATTGTCAGTCATCTAGATTATTGCAACTCTTTGCTCATTGGTATCCCTGAGGCAACTATTTATAGATTACAAAAGATCCAGAACAAGGCTGCTAGACTTGTTACTTTATCAAAAACATCAGAACATATTCAACCAGTTCTCCAAAACCGTCATTGGTTGCCTGTTAGAGAGCGTATTCAGTTTAAGATTTTATGCATTGTGCTTAGATGCCCCAATCAAAGCTCACCAGAATATCTTTCAGAGCTCATTGAAAAATACATTCCACCCAAAAAATTGAGATCAGCAGAAGCAAATTTATTAGTAGTGCCCAGATCAAGAACAATCATGGGAGAAAGAGCTTTTTCGGTATGTGCACCTGAAATGTGGAACGACTTGACTGATCATGTGAAACATTCAAACAGCTTGATCCAATTCAAAAGAAAACTTAAAACAGCGTTGTTTACAAAAGCGTATAGGCAGGATATATAACATTCTTGAGACAGTGATTATGTATAGGTTGATGAAAATGTGTGTTATGTGACTGAGAGAACTGTTAGGCGCTTTAGAGCACTCTTCTGTGGAATCAGGCGCTATAGAAATGACTTATTATTATTATTATTATTAATCACGGTACTGCAACACTAGCGATTTGTTGATGTTCCATCTTGTGACGTCACAATATCGATGCCGTATATCGACTATCATGCACAAGGTACTGTCTGATCTTGGGAAATATTGAATGAGGCACAGTTCTAGCTGACAGGAGGGCGGTAAAACTAACTGACCAACCTACAGTGAGCTGGGCACTGGCATCGGTTTTTAAAGACCTCTTGAGGTCAGGACTCACCACCAAATTCGAGCATATTAGGAGAAACGCTTGATCACAATACAAGCGGATCATATCTGTTACAAACATTGGTGTTTATTTCCTGGGGCTAAATCAGGTAGACCTGGCATAGGAAAGGAACACTTGGTGGGGTTTCTGCAGTCAGGTTCAAAGCAGAACATCAACATCATTACTGCTCGAGTGGCAAACTCGGGCATTTCATTAAAAAACAACAACTTGTGCAATTGTCAAGGAAATAATTACGAAGTCGTGGATTCGAACTTCTGGACCGAGGGCTAGTGTTAGAATGGGAAATTAAAGAAATATTGCTATGTCAATTTCCTGAAGTAAGGTTAACATTAAAATAATTACCAGATGCCCTACAACGATCTAATCCAACTAAAATGTATTCCCAATAGCTTATCACCGGAAGCTATGAAATGAAATGGCGCTTAATCAATTGTATAATATAACTGAGAGTGTATATTAGGAGTGTATATTAATAGCCTTGCCAAAGCCTGTGACAAATTCATGCTAAGGATCAGTGTCTCAAAAACTGTAGTTTTGACACAAGGCTTGAGAAACCCCAACCCAATCATGCTGAATGGCTCTCCTCTGGAGCAAGTGGGAAAATTCTCCTACCTAGGCTCAACCATCAGTGGTAGCACAGACATAACAACTGAAATAAATGCCAGAATAGGAAAGGCGGCCACAGCTTTTGGCAAACTCTCAAAAAGGGTGTGGAACAATAGCAAGCTGACCATCAAAACAAAGGTACTCGTGTACCATACCCTGCTGTATGGCTCAGAGACATGGACCACCTACTCCAAACATGAAAGATCCCTCAACTCCTTCCACCTGCGCTGCCTACGCAAAATTCTGAAGATCAAGTGGCAAGACAGGATCTCAAATATCGAAGTTCTGAGCCGAGCCAACATTCCATCAACTCAGGCTCTCCTAGGCAAAAAAAGACTGCGGTGGCTTGGACATCTCCACCGTATGGAAAATGATCGCATCCCCAGACAAATTCTCTACGGGGAACTTGCTACTGGCAACCGACCCAGAGGTAGGCCACATCTGCGATTCAAAGACACTTGCAAGGTCACGATGAAAGCATTCAACATCGACCCCAATGAATGGGAGAACCTTGCAAATGATCGAAGCAGATGGAGACAAAAATTGCGCAGTGGCACGCTCGCAATAGACTTCAAGGCAAAAGAAACATACCTGACAAAACGACAGAGGCGGAATGAAAACACTCGCCAAAGTGAACCCAAAAGACTGACCTGCAATCATTGCCATCGCACTCTCGGGTCAAACATTGGTAGAATAAGCCACGAGAGAAGCTGTCAGTCAAAGTGAAAGTGAATATTCTAGCTGCTAAGACCGTCTGTAAAGACGCTAAAGGCCATATATCCAATTACAAGTTCTGAATACCGAGGCCATAGGGAATCATTTGCTCCAAGAGCAAAGAAACAAAGACAAATAATATTCATAAAATTCACTGCTTTCATACAAAACTGAACAACACTAATGTTCACATAAAAGTCATACTGGGTCAAGAAATGTATTGTCACTAGCCAAAACTGATTGATCATCATCACGTTCATGTTCAACACCATAATCAACAAGGATCAGTCTCACAATTATTCAGGGTTCATACAAAGTCTTGAAAACTAATTTTGAGGACTTTTTAAGGACTTCCTAAGGACTCACAGTAAACAAATTAAGGACCTGTGTGCCTGTGATCAAAAATATTACAACTATACAAGTGGTGTGCAGGTCTAATCGAAACGGAATGTTTTTATATCCAGAATTCAAAAGTTCAGTTATTTCAAAGTACCAATTATGCAGTGTGCAATTGGAAGATTTGAATCGCAAATGTTTCAACTGAAACACAAATTTTAAGGACTTTTTAAGGACTTTGGCATGATTTTCAGAATTTAAGGACTTTTTGAGTACTTATTTTTTCTTTTATGAAAATTAAGGACTTTAAGGACTTTTAAGGACCTGTGTGAACCCTGAATTATAATGTTGTGTAAAAGAGGCCCACAACATTTCACTTTCAGTTTCTAAATCCACTTTGTCAAGTAGAGGGTCACAGCAGTAAACATTACATGGCTTGAAATTAAATGGAAATAACTCCCTAATGGACCGATACAGTGTGTGTCTGGTTAGGAGCATTGTCCTTGAAAGTTTGGTACATTTTAGTCACACTCATCCAATTGTGTTCATTTTTAGGGAATTTCTAAGGATTTTATAAGGGATTTTAGGGATATTATAGGAAAGAGTTCACATGAAAATCACCAGTGGTCACACTTCAGCCAGACCCTGTTTACTGACAAACAATTCGACTAACTAAATAGATAAACTAAACGAAAAGCACAAAATCTCTATATCGATGTTTTTAAGCCTAATTTCGGTTTCAGGGCCCACCCACCCACCTGTTAACGCGCATTGTGATTCAATTTATTGACAGCCCCCAACGAGATATGAAACAATGCTGACGATTAGATTATATTCCCAGGAAAATTTGTAGAGAAGGGAGGGAGGGGGAGGGAGGAGTGAATTCATGGGTTTATCCTTGTTCTCCGGTGTATGTTTTACCTACAATAACTATTTATTTCTCTTTTTCTTTTTCAGCCACGTCAGTGGAAGTAATGAATCCATAACAAGGATTATCCCCCTAACCATGTTTTGCAAGAGAAATATGAAGCGGTCAGTCCTTGAACTGATGGTCACCGTCATGCTGGTTGTCTCCCTGGTGACGGGTCTGAGAGCCATATTCAGAGTAACCTCGAGTGAACAGAATATGTCGGCTCCGGAGGATGAAGTCACTGGCAGTATGATAGTGAGAGAGATAATAAATAAGTCGAAAGAAGAAGATAGGAAAGCCATCAGAACTGTTGCTAAAAGGTTCTTGTCGCATTCCATTTTGCCTTACGTTCAAGACCATCTGGAGAACAGCAACAGCCCTCTCTCCATCAAGGGAAATAACCTCTCAAAAAAAGATAACTCCTCTCAGATTTCAATACTAGATCCAGGTATCTTGTGGAAACAGAATCAGGAAATCCGGTCTGTTGTAGAACGACAAAAGTCTGTGATTTCCTTCCTATCTGAACCGGTTATCAACAATCATGGCTTCAAATACATTCGTTCTCCGGCCCAGCCGTGCATAAAAGGTCAACCCGAAGTATTGTTTGTAACGCCCTCTGCTCCGGCAAATTTCAACAGACGTGAAAAAATTCGCTCTGGACGTTTAGGTGAATATGTCAGAAAGACGAATAATAGCGCCAAGCTGTTATTTTTTCTGGGCAAGCCGGTCGGAAATAGCAGTGTGCTGATCCAAGAAAAAGTTAATATAGAAGTAAAAGCATTTGGAGATATCGTCCAGGAAGATTTTCAGGACGTTTATAAAAATATTCGATTGAAGGCGGTGTCCATATTGAAATGGGCGTCTACGTTTTGTTTCCATGCACAATACGTCATCAGGTCAGATGATGACGTCAGAATCAATCCTGATAAATTGGTGACCTCTATGAAACGGACGAGGAAAAGTTTCGATAATTTTATACTGGGAATGAGAAGAGAGAACAGAAAACCGATAAGGAGTAAGAAACATAAGAATTACTTGTCGGAGAAAGAATATCCTGACGCCGTACTTCCCAGCTATGCCCCGGGTGGGCTATTAGGATATCCGAATGCCACTGTCCAGCTACTGTATCAAGCAGCTCTCAGAGAGAAGCCCATCTGGCTTGATGATGTCTACATCACTGGGATATGCGCGCCCAAAGTGGGCGTACCCTTACTTGAGGACAGTGAGTTTGTATACACACATATCCGGGTACGGTGACTAAAGGTACTTGGTCAAACCAACCGATGAGTTGCTTCACTTGACGTCACAGAATTTGTGCTCCTATGAAATTTTGAATGCTATTTTCTCTTTCGTGTGAAAATCCAGGGCCGTTTCCTTCTCCGAGGACTTTGAATTCTCCTTTCTCCCTTTTGGATGACAGCCAATTTTTCTGATTACGCATGCACAGAATCCGTTCGTCTGGTCGGGGGGCGGGGGGGGGGGGGAGGGGTTGGATGCTATAATATAGTTTGGGTGATATTAGTGAAACAAACCATTGGCCCTATGCATGAACTGTGAGTAAATCTGAGCATTTTGCACCATGGTGCAGGCGTAGTACTGCATACGGCCACTTAGGTGTAAACTCAGATTTAAACGGTGTGGATGAATAAAAGTTAACCTACCCTCCCCATGCATAAATTACCGCTTCCCGGTGTAACAAAAATTATCATTGCGCATGCATAGAATTTGTATAGGCCAATCACTGAGACTTGACACTGAAAAGAATGCAGTCACGCTCGTCAACAATGCAGTAACGGTGTAACAAAGCGGAAAATGCTGACCGTGACGAATAGTCTGAAGTCCGTTTCTGCGTGTATTGTTCATTTCCATTGGCCGTATGCATGAAGTTGGTGTAAATCCGCCCGTTTTGCAAGGCTTAGTAATGCGTACGGCCACCTTGGTGTAAACTCAAATTTAATCGGTATGCATGAACTAAAGTTACATATTATACCTCTACCTATGCATCACTTGCCACTTACCGCTGTAACAAAAATTGACATGGCGTTCCTTGAAAACGTGCCTTGGCTATCTGATCCTATCATTATGAATGAGTTCTTTTCAGGAATATAACCCTGCAATCTAGGGAAAAGAAATGAAATTACATCATACACTTCTTGGAAAACAGAACTGCGCCTGTGGTTCACAAATCGATCAGTTTTGCTACCTGGCCTTACCATGACATGATTGAATGTACATGTAATTATAAAACAGTAGCAGTGATATCACTGAAATGGTCAAGGAAAATGGGCAATAAAAAGGTATTTAAAATTTTGGTCGCCCCTCCTTTCGACAAGTTCCAGGCGTTTGTTTTACAGCATAAAATCATCGTCTTGCGGATGAATTCTTTGAACACCAGCAGCAGCGTAATCTGACTTTCTCTGCTTTCACCTTTGTTTTCTGTGACAATCTTAATCTTCAACTCAGATAGCCCAAGATCTGTAACATCCACGATATCTCCAACCTGCTCTTCGATCCCGGTGCCTGTATAGATCTATAACTTCGATGTTACGTCTCCAACGTTGCGACAATTTCTTGCCTTCGCTCTCCAAAGTGTCCCCACCCCCTCAACGCCCCCTTCATTAGTGTCAGTGCTCAGAAAATTGTCAAGTTATGGCAATTTACCACGGGACCCTGGATATGTTGTCCAGCAAAATGAACTGCCACAGGCAAAATGTGCTATAAGAATGTAACGTATACATTCACTATATTGTATCTGTATTGTGTTTGTGCGTTTTTGAATTCCAGTGTTTATGTGTAAGTGTTTGTGTGTGGGGTATGTGTATACGACTGTGTGAATGTGTGTATAGGTGTGTGTATGTTTGTGTGTGGAGGTGAATGTGTGTGTCTGAAGGTGTATGTACGTGTTCGTTTGTATGTGTGTAGGTGTATGTATTTTAACGAACCCGAGTCAGACTGAAGTGATCATACTTGTTATCGGTACATTAACTATTGTGCACAGAAAATTCGGGACAGAGTTACTGAATTCAGAAATGTGTGTAGATTTGAAAATTAAATTCCTTGCAAACTTCTGTAGTATTAGCATAATTATTGGATCTTATCAAACATGAAAAGAGAGAGGCAGAAACCATCTCAGGGCGGAAGTTCATTCAATGTGACCACCATTCCTCCTCTAAGAATGACACGGTTCTTTACTTCTTGGCTGAATTGAGTTACACACTGCACAATACGTCCAGACGCCTTCTTCGCTGTGTGTCAAAGTATCGGTGTGTAGTTTGTAAGTATTACAAAAAAAAAACAAAAAAAACTCCATGCTCTAAAAGCTATGACCACATGAAACTTCAATTCTCGATTCTCACAAGTTGGCGGAATGGAGTTAGAAACTTGCCATTCTAAATGGACGTGTTTTGGTCATCTCTTTCAACATTGTCATCATCTCCGTCATTTTTTATCTCCATTAAAGAGTCACATCACTCATTACTGCCTTCCATTATTTTTTCTGCTGTCCAACTCACCACTCAAGCCACACCACAGACTAATAAATTAAACAGACTGGATGATCCCATTGTGTGACGTCACTAAACAGCGAAAGGTCATGAACCATTCGCCACATTAGATTTACGGTTGCGACCGACGCTTCAGCACAGTTACAATGCAGCGGTCGTTAAAAGTCCGACGGTCATAATTTATAACAATAAAAAAAAGGCAGCTGTAGACAATAAAATGAAAGGATAGGCAAGACAATGCATTATCAATATATGTACAACCAATCTTGACAAATAAAAAGAAATTTCTAATGCAGATAGAACTAAAATCGGAATTTCCCGAGCGGCGGCCACGTTGGTTATGCGGCCGCATCTCATTAACTTCCGTAAAAAAAGACACAGCCCGAAGCTTGTGTTTCCAGTCTGGTTATTTATTAGTCTGTGAACCACACTCAGTGACACAATTTTTAAAATGATATATATAATGTATTGGTATATTATCATTTGTATCTGGACATGTCGTCACGTATTCTGTGAAAAGATGATAAAGACAATATAGGCGTGTGTGCAGATGTGCATTTTATTTTTATGTGTGTGTGTTGTGTGTGATATGACATGTGTTTACCGTAATTATTTTGTCAGATATGTCCCATAAAAGAAAACATAGACGGACACGACTTGATCACTTGAATGACAAGTAGCGTATCAATAATGTTAGTGAACATTATCGGTATTTCATTGAATGTCTCAGGTTATGAAAATATTTTGGTAGACATTGTCAGCATTCTCACGAATGTCAAACATCATGAAAAGGTTTTTGGTAAACATTATTAGTATTTTATAGAATCTCACAGGCTGTGAACTGATTTCTGGTAAACATTATGATTGTGTAGATCTAGGTTTTTAATGTCAGAATTCATGAATTGTTACGGTGAACATTGTCGCGGTTTATTCAATGCCAGGTGTCGTGAATTCTTGTAATAAAACCACATACATCTGTTATCCTCAATATTTGACTGGTTTCTTCATGTTGAGGTTCGAGTGAATTTTTCTGTGTGTATGCAACAATAATATTTATTCATGAAGGCACTGAACCAGACACCTAATTTACCCATCTATCTGTCTGCCTGCCTGCCTGGTTGTTTGTCTGTGTGCCTCTCTCTCTGTCTCTCCCCCCCCCCCTCTCTCTCTCTCTCTCTTTCACACTCTCTTCGTCCTCCGCAACATCTACCAGTCGCATTCAATATTGCGATTTTTTTACATAGCTTCAAGGACTACTGTATGAAAGGACGCGCACGGCCGATCTTCTGACTTCGCTAGCGAAGGCCATTTGATTATTGACACCTACAGCCTTATTATGACACCTAAGACTAACCAATTGTAACCAATGTTGCATCCAAACATACTCTCATTAAATAAAGCAGTTTTAACACAGTTAATGAAGATACCATACAGTAGAACCTCTGGCATAAGACGTCAGTATGTAATAACACATGCAATTTGACCTTGAAATCAACCTTTTCTATTGGATTTTTTTTAACCACCTTAATTATAGCCCATTCCATGAATCAGGACCATTTCTGTAGTCTTATAGCAATGGTTCCTCTGTATACAGAAACGAAAAATAACTCATCATGTTGCAGCCCAAATTAGTCAGCGAGCCGTGCCTCTTGATGGAGGTCTGGTACAGAGCTGAATTTCGTTGATGATCCTTTTCCAAATTATGAATCCCATGCAGAAGAACATTTATTTTGCCAGGCGTCGCAGCAGATGTTTAGAAAATAATCCAAAACCATAGTAGGTGTTCATGGTGAGAAGAATGTTGACAAGTCTTTGACGGCAGCATGCTTTATGTTTGGATTTCTTCACAAAGCACAAACCAGTCCTTACGAACTCATATGTGCACACATGTGGGACAGTCAAACAACCCCTTGAAACTTCTTGGATGAAGTCTTTTACTTCGCTTGGCAATAAACACTTCAGCAAGTGAACTGAATCGTACAACAAAAATACCAAGCTCGCTGATCATTCAAGGGATGTACAGTCTCAAAGTCAGTTCTTCTTGTGAATAATTTGCAGTATTGCTGATTGATTTTATGATTGTCAGTCATGGACCCTAAAACAATCCCACCTGTCTTCTCAACAACAGCAGCAGCTTCCTTGACAACAGCGAATTGGTAGGCAGCTGTTAGGTTGTGAACAGGGGTAACAGATACCATAACACTAGGTCCATAATGCAAACATTTCATCATGATACATAACATAGAGCTTGCCTTGGAGTCTGGGTCGTTTTTTGACATGCCATTGAGAACACCCCCTGAAAAGGCGACCCTTTGGCGAATTTTCACTTCATCGACCAACAAAAAACAATGTTTCTGCTGAGCATTCTTTGCTCTCTGAAATGTTTTCTCCAGTATTTGGTCAACATCTGTAGAAGAGATCATAGACTGCAGCTTTCGTCTACTTGGGAGAACAAGAAAGTCACGCAGTTGATGGTAATTACAGTGAGGGAAAGATTCAATTGCAAAGCAGTAATCTGCCACCGAGAAAGCCCTGTCATATATGAGTTGAAGCTGTCTTGTAAGAAATTTGAGTTTCTTGCCTTTGGCAGCATCAAGCGACTCTTAAAGGGGTATTACACGTACAGTTAAACCGGATCAGTTTTGGATTTACGTTGGCCGTCAGTCGGCCTGCAGTCGAATTGCAACGTGTAATAAGGAAACCGGACGGAAAACGTAGAAATTCGACCTGGCCGACGGTCGTGTCCTGAAAATCAGGCACTGCCTGATATTTGGGATCCGGCCGCCTTGCTGACGTACGTGATCAAATTTCAGAGCCCCCGTGACAGCATTTTTCTCTGCCGGCATTAATACAAAGTTATCGAAAACGGTGTCTGAGCATAAAAATGACATCAAATCCGGAATCAGAGTATCAAAATTAACAAAAATACTCGCGAGTGACCAATTTTATCGCCGCATTATTTATTTTATTTTTTCCATGATATTTTTCACTGTTCTTTGTGGCAGTGGGTGTGTTGTTTTTGTCATAACAATGATCGCCCTTGTTGCTATATTGAATGGAGGATGTAGTGTGTAGCCGGGGGAATTATGATTGTATGCATGAACTCTCTGTGGTGCAGGGTTGTGTGATGCTCGGTTTCGCTGTTCTCTCCTCAAACATGGCGATTCCATTATGTCTTCATGGTCCAAAGAAACAGTTCTTCAATTTATTGAAATTTATCTTTCCACAGAGTTTGTGGAAAATTAAATGTAAGGATTATAGCAATAAATTTTCAAGAGAAAAGGCCTACGAAAAACTCGTCGACTTTTGCAAACAATTGGATCCCAATGCGAACAGAGACCCACCGTTTCAAAAAAAAACAACAAAATCTCAGGTGTTCTTTCAGAAAAGAACTAACGAAACAAGAGCAGTCATTTTTGTCAGGTGCTGGAGCTGATGAAATTTACGTGCCAAAAGTTTTTATTTTAAATGTCCTCAGAAAGGGTTCTTATCTCCTCCAGTGGATTTGTATGTGAGAACACACTCCTCTTTAAAAGCCAGTCTTTTGACCAAATACGACGTTGCTTTCTTCTTTTGATTTTCAAAATAACATAAATTGCTCCATTATCAAGCAGTTCCTCGGTGACCCATTGTATGTATTGATTGCCGTGTGTCTGCTATATGCTCAACACGTGTCTGCTTGTATGTGGACGGCCTGCAGTCGGACCGTAACGTGTAATAGCAAACTTTGTCGTACGGTGGATTGCGGGCCGAGTGTCGACCGAAACTGATCCGGTCTGAAAAACTGATCCGGTTTGACTGTACGTGTAATACCCCCATTAGGCTTGAACTTGTTGAAGAGTCGTTGCCACTTTTTTAACAACACCATCCACAGGAAGGTCATAGTTAATCGCTGAGTGCACAGCCTCAAAGAATTGTGTGTAGGATGTGTAACAGTTGATGCAAATTTCAGCACGTTATGATGGGGAGAGTCAGATGAACTGATCGTCTACCCCTTAAAAAACGAAACTGTCTCGAACTGTTGTAGAAATAAATAACAGGATCCGATGAACAATTAATACTAACTTTAATAACTGTAAACACGAGCTGATATCCACAAGTTACTTACACCTAGCAGGGAAGGCACTATAATATATCTGACCACGACTAGATTTACACCTACGACCTGCATCCATGGTTTGCACACACACTATCCTACTCGCCTGGCCCTCCTTATATATATTCTGTCCAGGAACGTTCAGGAAGCGGCTTTACCGCCCCATAAGCACGAGACAGACCTAGATCGTTCGGGACACATACAAGCCACCCAATCGTACACAGACACGTCACAGCATTACATCACTCAAGGTCGACCTAGCGTAATCTCGGACACTGCAGTACGTTCTAGATTTTCTAGATATTCTACAGTGAAACAAACAAACCACATCAAAGGAAAATACCGGCCTTGCTGGCGAGAGGGGGGAGGAAGGTCGCCGAGTGAGACTCGCCAAGCGGGGGGTGAGAAAATATCGATCGTTCAACTAGTGGGACGCTACACAACTCCCCAATTTAAGTTGAACATTCTTCAACTATCTATATCATAAACCGTCTACACTATCATAGAATACTTATCATCTCCAATCTTACAATAGCCATTGCTAATAATGTACTAGGTGTCTTCCCAATATCCTAAGTACAATACAATAACCATATTATCTTTATAACACTAATACAATCTCATTACAATATCATTACAGTACCATTACAAAACCATGGTCAACAGTAGACCTACTATTATAAACAATACAATACCACCACTGTGGTGAAACGATGGTCAATGATACTATTAAAAATCATACCATGGTGAAACGATGGTCAATGATACTATTAAAAATCATACCATGGTGAAACGATGGCCATCGAGTACAAAATGCTTCGTGCACGAACCGTAGCACATAAACGTTATGCATAACAATGATTGTCCTAAAAACCAAATGCATAAACTCATAGATACAATGGCAAAAAATACCAATACATATCGACCACTGATCAGGGCCTAACTTCATCATATCAGATCAAACAAATTATAACAAAGCAATACCGATACTGCCCAAGCTTAGGCCACTCGTAAATTACATCAATGCAACGTACAAAATCTCTGCTTGCTCGCAGTTCCCATTTGGGTTACAGTCTTCAAAAATTACATTGTCCCATTGGTAACAAATAATGAAAACATCAAAATATGACTAATACATAGTGGCTCTCTGCCGGCCAATAATTCAATACTCATTCAGATATACCGCTACAGTACAATACAGTCATCCCAGAAACGTATCTAATAGGCAAAACTCTGGGTTACAATACATCTCACTGAACTTGTACTATTCAAAACACTCTACTCAGGAAGTCGGCGCCGACATTTTCCTTGCCCTTGACATACCTAATCCTGAATCGATATGACTGTAAAAATAGACTCCATCGTAATAGCTTTGGGCTGTCAAATCTGGCAGAATTCAAATACTCTAATGACCTATGGTCAGTCTGGAGCACAAACTCCTTACCATACAAATACAAAGTAAACTTCTTTACGGCCCAAACAATGGCTAGGCATTCTCGCTCTGAGACTGAATATTTCGTCTCACGAGGCAATAGCTTACGACTGGCATATGCCACAGGATACAACTTTCCCTCATATTCTTGCATAAGAGCAGCACCCAACCCGCGATCTGATGCATCAGTTGCTAAGACAAATTCTTTTGAAAAATCTGGCAAACATAACACGGGTTTGGAAACAATGGCATTCTTCAGAGAAGTGTACGCTTTCTCCTGCACTTCTTCCCACTGAACTACGTTGGGCTGACCCTTTCTAAGCAAATCAGACAGTGGTGCTGCAATCGCTGCAAAGTTAGGTACAAATTCTGGTAATATCCCACCAGTCCTAAAAATGCTTTCACTTCCTTTTTAGTGGTGGGTCTGGGTGCATCCCGCAGCTTACACACATTTTCTTCTAACAAGCCAATCATACCCTTTCCCACTGAGTGTCCAACAAAGTCCACTTCAGACGTTCCAATCAGGCACTTGGGTGGTCTTGCAGTTAATCCAGCTTGGTCCATCCTCTGCAGCAATTCCTTGAGAGCCTTCACATGCTCGTCGAATGTCTCTGTATGGATCAGCAGGTCGTCCACATACGCTGTCACATTGTTCAGTCCCTGGATCAATGGCTTCACGATCCTGTTCAGTGTAGCTCCTGAGTTCATCATCCCGAAGGGCATCCGGGTGAATTCGTAATGTTCGCCCATGGTGACGAACGTTGTCTTGGGAATGTCTTGTTCCCGGACTCGCACTCAAGTCGATCCGAGAGAATATTCTTCCTCTCGACAGACCCTGGAACACTTCCGATGGGGCTGCTGTCGGATGAGGGTCGAACACTGTGATCTTGTTCAGCCTCCTGTAGTCGATGCAGACTCGGTTGGATCCACCCTTCTTCTTGACGACAACAACCGGTGAAGCATAAGCTGATGAGCTCCTGCGTATGATGCCCAGCCTTTCCATGGTGCTGAGCTCCTCCTTCAAGGAGTCGCGCATAGCATAAGGCACCGGGTATGGTCGTTGCCGAACAGGTACCTCTGATGTCAGGTCGATGCGATGTTCGCCTAACTGGCAGCATCCGGGGAGATTGGTGAAGATGCGTTGATACTCCTTCACCACGTCGCCGAGTTGTTGACGTTGTTCCGGCGTCAGCTGCGTTCCATATTGGACATCTTCGTAGCCTTCCTTCTGGTCCCAGCTCCCTAGGTCGGCAAGGTCCTCCGACGTTCCACCGTTGTCGCCTTCCAGGTCGCAGTCCTCGATGACTGTCATGCCAGCCGACTCCACATGTTGACTCTCGTCCATCACGTCGTCCTCTGCCAGCACAGTCCCAGCACCATCACCGTCGTCGTCCATCATAGCGTCGACATCTCCAGGTGTGGTGTCGCTCCTGCCGTCGTTCATCTCACACACCTCGGTCACGACAGATGCCGGTCCCATTGCCGCCGCCGCTGCTTGCGTCGTCGCTGGTGTAGTCCTGGGGATATACCTCTTGAGACGGTTAGCGTGCAATGTCTTCTCTGTCACACCCATCTTGACTTTGTAGTCGTTGACACCGACAACCGAGACTATCTTGTATGGTCCATTCCACTGGACTAAGAGCTTGTTGGCGTTTGTCGGCAACGGTACTAAAACTTCGTCGCCAGGGCGGAACTTCCTCTCTCGCGCCTTCCGGTCGTAGTAAGTTTTCTGTCTACCTTGTGCCTTCGAGAGCTCTTCCGTAGCCAACTTCCACGTGTCCTCCAGCCGCTCGCGTAGTTCCATGACGTACTGGTAACTGGTCTTTGTCTCCGCCTCCTCTACATCCTTAGTCCATAATTTTCGCAAGATGTGCATCGGTCCTCTCACCGTTCTTCCATACAGCAACTCGAATGGGGCGAACTTTGTCGATTCTTGGGGAACTTCACGATACGCGAAGAGCAGCGGGTTAATGTATCGGTGCCACTGCTTAGGTTACTCCGCGCACAGTCGCCTCAAGGTCTTCTTCAGTGTGCCATTAAATCGCTCCACCAGCCCGTTGCACATAGGGTGGTAGACTGTGGTGGTCGGCTGTCGAATTCCCAGTAATCTGTTCGTTTCTTTCATGACATCCGACATGAATTGAGTCCCTTGATCAGATAAGATCTCCTCGGGCACACCCAAACGGCTGTAGATATTTACTAAGGCTTCTGCTACTGTCTCCGCGTCAATCTTCTTCAAGGGGGTCGCTTCAGGGTAACGAGTAGCGTAGTCTACGTATACCAGGATATACCGATGTCCGCCTTCACTTGGGGGGTCAATAGGTCCTACTAGGTCCACGGCCACTCTCCTAAATGGGATGTCTACCACTGGCATACTCTGCAAATGCACCTTAGGAGTCGCTCCCTTGTTCACTGTCCTCTGGCAGATGTCACATGAGCGGCAGTATCTCGCGACGTCACCTCCGATACCAGGCCAGTAAAAATTGCTCATCACCCTGTCCTTCGTCTTCTTCACGCCGAGATGTCCTCCGACGATAGAATCATGGGCAACGCTCAGTACATACTCCCTCAGTTTCTCGGGTAGTACCACTTGTCTTGTAATCGTAGCCTGTATTATGTCCCTATAAATCCGGTACAGTACACCTCCGTGTCTCTCGAAGTGTACGGACTTGTTGCCTCCGTTGGTCGGAATTTTCTTCTGCCCCAACTTCTTGAGGTCTTCGTCTTCTTCCTGGAGTCGGATGAGTTCCTTCCTATCCACTCCCGCGTGCCGTTCTGCCCTCGGCACCCTCAGCGACGTAGACTGGTCCTTCCTCTTCTCCTGGGCCCTCGTGGTCACCGCTCCAACCATCACCTCAGTATCAGGGTCGTACGGGTCCTTCGCTCCGTCCACGTTCCCGACTACTAGGTCGCAGATGGTCTCCGGGAGACACAGTGCCGTCACTCTGCCCGTCAGGTAAGGCGTTCTCACGTCGATAATGGCTTCCTCCGCCGCTAACAAGGAGTTATCGATCCTCGCGATAAGTTTCTTCCCACCGGTGAGCTGTCCGTCGTCCACCAGTGATCGCCGCACCACTACACCTTCACAGCCGCTATCTCTTAGGACGTCTACCGCTCGATTTCCAATCAAGCCCTTCATCACTGGTAACTTCAGCTTCTCCACGGTCCTTCCGTCACTGCATCCTCCGCACATAACAGGCACCGCTAACTGGAGCTTCCCGTCTTTCATTACCGCTTGAACGTTGATGCTGGTGTCAGCCGTCGTCGCATCCTGTCTCGACGACTCGTCCGCCGCTATCACTACGGCCGCCGCCGCCTTGTTCGGCTTGCCTCGCCCCGTATCCTTCTGGGCTGGACACATTCTCCGAACGTGGCCTGGCTTTCCACAAAGGTAACATTTCAACTCACCTTTGTCGTTTATCTTGGTACGACACTCCTTCGCCTTATGTCCCGGCCTCTGGCATCTATGGCAGACCTGTGTGCTTCTGTCTCCGTTGGGCCTCTGTCGCACTGGCCGGCTCTGCAGTCTGGCGCTCCCGCTGAGTGTCCGGTTCCTCGCTACCAGGTACGCCTCCGCCGAGTCTGCGACGTCATGTAGCGTCTTTGGCTTCCTCTCCCTCACATGGGTCGCAAGGTCTGGTGGGCAAACATCCATAAACTGCTCTCTAACGAACAGGTCCCTCACTCCCTCGTAGGTCTTCTCCGTCTTTGATAGCTTTATCCACCTCTCTAGGTAAGTCTTGATCCTAGTAAGAAACATCCCGACATCTTCTCCATCTTCAGGCTTACCTTGTCTGAACATGAGTCTGTAACCGTCCTCTGACAGGTTATACCTCTTCTGCAAAGCTTCCTTGACTTTGTCGTAGTCCTTGGCCTCACCGATCGGCAATCTCCCAGTCAGCAGGGCAAACAGTGATGTCGTCCAGGTGGATCTGGGCCAGTCCGCTGTCTCGGCAAACCTCTCAAAACGAAGTAGCCAGCTATCAAGGTCGTCCTTCCCATCCTGAAATGCAGGTAGTTTGGGTCTCTTGGAACTGGCGTGGTCGCTGGTCCCCTGCGTCGACTCGCCTCCACGCTGATGGCGGATCCTCTCCATCTCCAGCTCGTGGTTCATCTTTTCTCTTTCCAGCTGAGCCTGTCGTTCCGCCTCCTTCTCCTGAGCCTGTCGTTGAGCCTCCTTCTCTTGAGCCTCTCGTTAAGCCTCTATCTTCAGTTGCTTCATGCGCTCTTGCCTCTCTCTTTCCTCCCTTAGGCCTTCACGGATGTAGTCCTGTCTCTCCTTCCCAGTGAGCTCCAAGGCGTCTGCTTCCTGGCCAAGCCTTCCAATAGCCTCTGACATGTTGTGGATATCCTCGATGATCTTTACACACTTTACTGTACTTTAGAAACACTTCGATGGTCTGAATTGAATCTGTTCTGATCTAATCGGATCCCGGACGAGCCCCCAATATGTAACAGTTGATGCAAATTTCAGCACGTTATGATGGGGAGAGTCAGATGAACTGATCGTCTACCCCTTAAAAAACGAAACTGTCTCGAACTGTTGTAGAAATAAATAACAGGATCCGATGAACAATTAATACTAACTTTAATAACTGTAAACACGAGATGATATCCACAAGTTACTTACACCTAGCAGGGAAGGCACTATAATATATCTGACCACGACTAGATTTACACCTACGACCTGCATCCATGGTTTGCACACACACTATCCTACTCGCCTGGCCCTCCTTATATATATTCTGTCCAGGAACGTTCAGGAAGCGGCTTTACCGCCCCATAAGCACGAGACAGACCTAGATCGTTCGGGACACATACAGGCCACCCAATCGTACACAGACACGTCACAGCATTACATCACTCAAGGTCGACCTAGCGTAATCTCGGACACTGCAGTACATTCTAGATTTTCTAGATATTCTACACTGAAACAAACAAACCACATCAAAGAAAAATACCGGCCTTGCTGGCGAGAGGGGGGAGGAAGGTCGCCGAGTGAGACTCGCCAAGCGGGGGGTGAGAAAATATCGATCGTTCAACTAGTGGGACGCTACAGGATGACAGACCAGTGTTTGGACTTAAGATTTTACCCAAAGGCACGTTAATCCCATTCTTGAAAGCAGAAAGAGTAAGAGGTGAACACAAAGTAGATTTGTTGTGAACAATTCTTGACAAGAAATTCTCTCTGTAATCTTTCACCATGAAAATACACATAAATTTGTCTTCTGAAGGAGATATGAGAAGATTTTCATACTTTTTTAATAAGTCTTTGTCCGGAGAAAACTCAGAAAACGAAGTGATTCTGTCTTTCTTGATGAAATAGTTAAGCCGTTGATCCTCAGCTTTAGGCTCGCGTGGTGCTGGTTTTGGTGTTGGCAAACAAGAAGAAGGAACATTCAAAATACTTGGTGGCAACACAGGCCGAGTATGTCCACCTGGTATCTTGACCATAGGTGTATCCGCTGGCCAATGTCTCTCACATATATAAAAAAAAATTGTTGGGTCGACAACGAAATCCTCACGTGGGGGGAGAACGTTCAACCATTTCTGTCCTTCTTGTTCGTCTTTAGGTAATTTAAGCACACGGCAATTGTTAGATTCGTTGTAGTTGCATTTGCATTTCACAACACCACACTTGTTTGGCATTTTGAAAGAATATAAATCCCACAACTTGCAATAAATATCCACCAGCATCACATTGTTTCACGTCTGTTCCACTGTTTATATTTTCCCACACAACCAAAGCACTTGTTCCGGTAACGTAAACATCCGGGAGAAAAAGAGTGCAAGCTTTCTGTACTAGATCTAGGCCTAAAAATAAAAGTTTGGGCGTGTTGGATATTCACTAAGTAAATTAATGCCAACAAATCGTATGGAAAATGTGTTTACTTACTTAACTGACATAAACTTCATCGCATCTTATTAGTCTAGATTACTACGCTAAAGCGCACTATTACGTTGGGTCTAAAAATAGACTATTCATCAGAAACTGCGCCAATGCAATGGCCTTCGCTAGCTAAGTCAGAAGATCAGCCGTGCGCGTCCTTTCATATAGTAGTCCTTGCATAGCTTGTATAATATACAAATTATGTCATTTATTAACTGACTTTTATTCATGAAATAAAATTTTACTGCACCCTCACAGGTATGACCCTCACTAAATGAAACATTGCCCATGACTGGTCTCAATTTAGTATATATTTCTCTAAATTTATGAAAATGTGTAAATTATTTTTTGCAGTTCGTTAACGTTGTCATGATCCTAGACACTTATTTTTTCCAACAGCCCAGCAGCATTGGCAAAGTGCATTCATGTTTCAAGGCTAGACAAACACATTTTCAGGCCAGAGCGTACCATGGCTCGATTTGTGCCAGATTGGTGTTTGCTCTGGGTGTTAGATATGATCACGTACTCAAATATATATTTTTTTTTATATTCCCTGAAGTAGTTTTGACATATCCGGCATGGCCGTTAACAAATCGCTGTTCCCAGCCTTTTATCTCTGTCTCTTGTCTGTCTGTCCCTCTCTCTCTCTCTCTCTCTCTGTGTGTGTGTGTGTGTGTTTGCATTTACGGGTCTTTATGATATTTTTGTTTCTCTTTCTTTTTTTAAACAAAGTTTGAACTATGAATTTGGTATTTCGCATAAGCCGAAGATGAGGCAAAAAACTGTACTGTATGTCTTTACATCAACATTGGAATTTTATTGGGGATTCCAAATTCTGGAATATAAGTGTGACGACATCTTGATGGTTGCTGCGCCCAAAATCACATTTAGTATGGTCCCCTTGGAATTAAATGAACTAGTTCTTTTCAAGATAATTCTCCCCATGGTAAAACTGTGTTTCCAAATTTGTTTTTAAAAAAAATCACAAAATCTGTCTTTCATGATAGAAATGTGATAATATTACAAACCAGTTTCGTTCCAAAAGTGCACACGACTGCTCGTGGACAAGAAATCTACCTTGGAAGGGGAAATTCTGTGCTTGTTTTTAGCAAGGACAAGGATCAATGAGTGACCCGCATTCACACTAGACTGCCCACGTTCTTTCGTTTGTTTGGCGTGAAGGAAAGCCAGTCCTGGCGCCCGGCCGCCATTTGCATAATATGGCAAAACAAGCGGCAGATCTATAGGCGCTGAAAGAAAAAAAAGAGTCGGATTACAAAACAATAAAAGTATAAAAAGTATGGTTATGATCTAGCAGTGCGGACAGGTGTAAACGACTTTCTTTTTTACTGTTGTATTTCACTCATTTTCCCTATCTGCGCCCTGCTTTCCTCTTGTCGTTCACGCACACTATCATGTCCCATATCACATTGTTTGCTGACCTTAGTTTTTCTTCTCCTCTGGGATTTTCGTCCGATCAGCTTTCACTCATACTTCTTTTTTCTTTGTTCATACTGCTGCCTGTCGCACAGATCTCATTCTGTTATTTTTTCTTTTCCTGTAGGAAACGAAGGAATGAATGTTTGTACAGTATCAGGCTTCTCCATCCCCATTCTTTTATGTCTGAATTTTCAGGTATCTAAAGATCCACTGTCTCTGGTTTCACCGACTAAGGTAAAAATGTGTTATGGCAGTGTTGGGCGCAATTCGAATCATTATTCGAATCGCACGAATCACTGATTCGATTAGCTGCGATTCGAATCATATGTGCTGATTTGAATCACTCACTGAACGAATTGGCCCGCGAATCATTAATGTAATTCGAATCACTCACAGAACGAATCAGCCTGCGAATCAAAAATGATTCCAATCACGATTCGATTCACTTTTGATTCGCTTCTCCCTAGCGAACTTGAGAATTTGCTACCTATAACTTCTTTTTTTTTGCCATTATTTTGTCGTTGAGCTGGCGAGCCGACGAGCGGCCATATTAGGGGGTTCTGTTTCGGATAACTGTGAAACATTACGTAATGATTCATGGACCAGAGTCATCACACCGCGTTAAGAAACCAAATCAGTGCTAATCCCAGTTAGGACCCATTGGTGACATTCGACAGCACTCTAAGTCAATCTCCTTGTTCATGTAATGTATATTGTATGAGCCCATAAGGGGACAATGAATTTGATAAGCCAGTATCTCTTTAATTTTAATGCCATGGAACAACTATGGAATTACAAGTACAACTGTAACAATGCAATTACGAAAAGTGCAGTGTGGACTTATTATGAGAAGAGGATAAGAATTACCTGTTTGTTGCTTACTATACAAACATGCAGTGAAGTAGACCTCCACGAAGAATAATAATTTAATATGTTGAGGCACTTAGAAGTTATGCATCCCAGCCATCATCCCTGCGTCAGAAAGACGTAGATGTGCATGATTTCCGTAAGATTGGCAGGGTTACCAGAAAGGCGGATTTCCTACATCAAACTGACGTCGGGACGATGTCATTCCTATGACCAAACGACGTCAATCCTACACGACGCATGACCCTAGTGTTGCTGGCTGGGATGATGAAATTTCGGCGACTTCACCCTTTCTGCTTCACCCCTGTCCAGAAGAGACTGGAGGAAGAAAAATTTAGTCAATATTTTTGCTTCTTCCTTTTAAAGTATTGGCAAGGCAGATTTCGTTTTTTTAAATTTTGGTGAGTAAAGGATTAGATTGATTACCCCCTCCCCCCTTTCCAGAAAAAAACAATAATTTGAGCTAGGGCATGCCGCATGGAGTATTCTGCCGTGCAAAGGCAGAGCGACGTATCTGTTGATTTCATAGTTTTGAGAAAAGCAACAACAACAAAAAAATAAAATAAAAGTGTGCAGCGCAATTATAATGCATGTAAATGCTTCTATTTATGCGGTTACCACACTAGAAACTACTATTTCTGTAGCAGATACGTCTATCTGCCTTTGACATATAAAAGAATTAAGTGTGAGACAAGTTCATACAGACAAAGTAGAAAAATGTCATTCGGTCAGTTACGTCGATGTGCCTTTGAACAGCAGAATGCGCAGACTTGGCGCCACGACCTCGACTCCTACCCTCCCCCTACCCCCCCCCCTCCCCTGCTCGGAGATGTAACAAGGAGCTGCCGACGGTAAACCATATTATTATTTTCCTTTGATGTCGTTAGCTCGCCAACTGATTCGAACCATTTTAATTCATATAGTCACATCTTGTTGTTGACTTAGGGTGCTTACAGAGAGAACGCTTGACGCTTGGGAAAGCATGTAGACAAGCGTTTGTAATGTTTCTCATATTTCTCTAGGCTAGTACCATTCAGAGACAAAGTTTGTTCTTTAGCGCTTGCTGTCTGTCACGACGCTTGTAAAGCGTAAAGAATTGTTTGTTAATTCTTTCTCGCGTTTAAAGCGGCTAGGGTGTGTCGTCCACAAAGAAGTTAGGTCTTTTTTTTTTTTTTTAAATTATGAGTCAGTAGTTTATTGAAGGGCCAAAGCAATGTTGTCTGCAGAGAAGTCAGGCCTAATGTGGAGCGCACAGTAGTTTATTTTAACCTCAACAAATGGACGTCGAATCGGTCATCACAGCTGTGCTAAGAATAAAGAATAAAAAGAAAAAACTTCAATACTTGATAACATAGTGTGATTTACATTTTTTCAAAAACTGTTTGAAAGTGAAGCTTGACCAGTGTGGTGACAAGGCGTTCCTCTGCCATAATGGGTTGATGCCAATTGCACCAGGTCTTAATTATTTTAGGTTCTATTTTTCCCAAGATGTTATAAAATGTGTCGAGACTCATTCTCATGTATGAATAAAATCGATTGGGCGGTTTTTCAATCCCGGAAACAGATGATGATATTCACCTTCTTCTCTTAGTTTCTGATGAATTTCATGAACAGCTATTCTCTTTCGTTTACCAAGGATAATTATGTTTAGGTAAAACACTGTCCAGCACAATAATTCGCCGTCAGACGAAGCCACCATGGCGCCAAATCAACTCTCATTTTCAGTTGGCGCCCAAAGCAAGCGTCCGGGACAAGCTTTATCTGTGTGCCCCTCAATATTCAACAAGCGCTTTTTAACAGGCGCTTACTTGCAAGCGAGCTTTCTCAAGCGTCAAGCGTTCTCTCTGTAAGCACCCTTACTCCTATCGCGATTGGCTCCTGCCGCAGCTGTCTCGCCAACGGATTCGAATCGCGAATCGAAGCAAACGAATCACTCGACCAGTATTCGAATTGCTATTCCCATCACCAGAACTCGAATCATGCCCACCACTATGTTATGGTAAAGCTCACTACACAAAATGAGACACAGGAAAACGTAAGACTACATTTTTCAAAAGATAATGGGGTACAATTAATTATTTTCTGACACCGACGAGAGTGTCAATAAACTGTGGGTGCAAGTATCGACTATTATGTAATTGAATTGTTGGACAAGAAGAGTTCGTGAATATATTAATCCCACTGCTAAAAGTGGCAATAGCTATTTGACCAAATAATATTGGAGTGATTGATGTTAGGAGACCGTAGTCTAGTTACAAAGCCTTTATAGAGATCATAATGAGTAGTGTTCACTGCTCATCTACAGTTTACCCTGTAACATGCCACGGTCCCCTAAACAACAGCCAAGTTGGAAGTTTGTGTCGGACCCATATTTTCACTTCAAAGCCGTTTTTCTCAAAATCAGCTCTGCCGACATATTGTGGGTTTTCTCAGGTTAGCCACACAAAGGCCACCGAATTCGGTCACCGAGCCACTAGGCGCTTTAGGTGAGAAGAATTGCACTATATAATTTCAACAACTGCACATAGAGCCCACCTAGAGAGCCCACCTAGATTCGGTCCGCTTATATAGTGCAATTCTTCTCACCTAAAGCGCCTAGTGGCTCGGTGGCCTCTATGTTTGTATCCTCATGCACACTCACATTATGTTGAGGAGGGAGGTATGACTTGAGCACACGCAGGGACACATAATTCACTAGTACGAATGTGATCTCCGTCCATACCACAAAGTTAAAAGATGAACAAAGGGGGGGGGGGGAGGGGGGTGCCCCCAGCGTATGAAAAGCGCATTTAGGGAAGGGGTTGAGAGTGGTGTCCTGGGGAGTGTATTACGTAAACACCAAACAACGATAACAACAAATTGACAAGAATATTTTTTAAAAAGCAAATAAATAAGCACAGCGCGCAGTATGTTGATCTGATCTGTACAGTCGTAATTACACCAGGACGGTGTAATATCCGGTGTAACAGCTGGCATTTTATGACGCCTGCAATTGCTCAGTTCAGGGGTTCCCAACTTGTTTTGTCCCGTTCACTCCTGGCTATGCTTCTGATAGGGCCTCCTTCTCTCCTATTTACCGTATTATTCTGTCTATCGTTTGACTTCTTCCTAGCATAATATGGCCATTATCACGTCAGTGAGCTTTCTCTGAACTCAAACCCAAACTCCTTGCTACTTTCCACATGTAAATTTACACCCAATTTGTTCTACTTAGTAATTAGAATTTACAATTCTCCCAGAATTGTACAGCCGACAAAGCGGAAATGTTAACGGAAAGATAATTATTTTAGGTTGAAGTAAACAAAATGTTTTAAATGTCACATAACAATTTTATATACATAAATTGTAAATCCATTTTTTCAATAACCAAAAAAAAAAAGATAATGTACAAGGCCGGATTCAGCAAAGTTACCCTCGGGGGTGGGACCTTGACCCTAGCTTGCGAAAGCTTGTCTTGAATGAAATCTTTCAGCTCTGACATTTGGTAAGATGCACCCAATGGTACAGGTGGTTGGTGGGAGCTTCTGGAAGGGTCCTATCACTCTGTTATAATATGTCCATCGCCTTGCACCACCCTAGCACAGTATGGTCGTTATCGAATAGACCGGTTTTCTCCAAATTCAAAGTCAAACTGAAGCTCACCTGATGGTTTCCTGAAGAGTACCAAGTTGTCTCCATTGACACTGTAGTATCTGTCGTCATTTCTCCCACATGCTCAATGGAAGCATTGTCAGGTGGGCGTGAGGGCTAGTCAATGTCGAATTTGCTGTTGCTGCAAGAAGTGGATCACCACACTAGCACAACGGGGGTGGCGTTGTCATCTTGCATCATGGAACCTGGGCCCATGGATTTGTAAAGCCGAAATGATGAAAAGGCGCACAATCTCATCTGTGTACCTGATACCAGTTACAGACAGAATGCCACGTAAAAGACGCAAAAAGGTTTTGCTTTGAAGATGGATCCCTTCCCAGACCATCGCAGAGCCACCACCATGTCGGCCAAGTTCGCGAACACAGTCATTGACATATCGCTCTCCTGGGCGCCGCCAGAATCCAAAACTGGAGACGATAGGGAATATAAAAAGGCCTTAGAAATTACAGTGAAACACATTGAACTCAAATTGCTGTCTGAATCAGAAGCACCAGTCTTTAAACTGTCGGATCTCAGAAAATTCATGTCAACATTGATGTCATAGTCCTTGCTGTTCCCTTCTACCTTGAGTTACGAATAGGGCACATGTCATTTGGATTGACTTTCACCTGAACATTCAGAAAATGGCACATGCTCTTGGACATCCCAAAATGCCTTGCACTGCCGTTCTTGCATGCGCTGACAGGTTAGGACACATTCAGCGCTTTCTTTGGTCATGCGAAAAAATCAGCGTGGTCAGCATGGAACACTTTTGGAGAAGCGACACTAACCTTTTAAGCTCTAAGAAACATGCCGACTGCTAGTATTTTGGACAGGAACTTTGAAGTCTTTCAGAAATTTGTGGCAGTTCGGTATGACAAACCCACTGTTCCAGACAACGTGGATGAATGCAGGTACAATCTTTATACCAAAAGAAACAACCCTATGGAATAGCTACCCCCTACATCTGATGTATTGTTTCTCCATATGAAGCGCGCAGCCTTTCAGGCAGGCTGTTTGGAAACAGTCACTGGTGAAAAAGCAGAACCTATTACCTCCATCAGAAATGGTTTGGGCAGAGACGGATTCAGAATTTCTTCCTCTTTGGACAACTTTACCAGTGATTTGAGATGCGCCAAAATATTTGCTCAAATGTTCTTGCAAAACAAATTGCTGCGAACGATGTTAGTGTGTCAGGGCTGTACTGAAGTGTACGCAGCTAGGTCAGTGTGACGCTCAGTGTTCTAGAGACTGAGATGCCAGAAGATCGTGTCACGATTAAGGTTGATGACCTTGTACGCCACGAGTGTAGAGGGGGTAAACATAGTAGGGGAGAAGGGGAGTTTAAAGTTGGTAACGAGCATGAAAGATTACTATCACGAGGAAGGTCGGTGGCCTTGTGCGCCACGAGTCTAGAGGGGGTGAACTTAGCAGGGGAAAACACGGTTTTTAACAGTTGACGAGCGTGAATAGATACACACGACTCGCTTTAAACTAGTCGCGTGTGCAAAAACCTCGGTAGTATAAATGGAGGAAAAGCTCGACACACGTGGTTCCCAAATTATTCGTTCCTAGAGGAAGACGCAGCGAGAAGTGGTCCGGGCGACAAGTGGAAGGTCGTGCCATGGGGACCAGGGGTGTTAAGTATGTGAGGGATCTATGAGGTTCCCAGTTATTCAGTCTCAGAGGAAGACGTAGAGAGAAGCGGTCCGGGCGACAAGTGGAAGGTCGTGCCAGTGGGGACCAGAGGTGTTAGGTGTGTGAGGGATCTATGATGTTCCCAGTTATTACTCAATAAGCAGAATTTATCGGTCCGGGCGACAAGTGGAAGGTCGTGCCATGGGGACCAGAAGTTAAGGAGTCCTGAGGATGGGAACCCTTCAGGAGCTCGTGATCTACGCTGGCGGGTGTGAACCGTCTGTGTGCTGTTCGTTTGCAGTTTAAGGATTCCTGAGGATGGGGTGAAAACCCTTCAGGAGCTAGTGATCTACGATGGCGGGTGTGAACCGTCTGTGTGCTGTTCGTTTGCAGTTTAAGGAGTCCTGAGGACGGGATGAAAACCTCTCAGGAGCTCGCGATCTACGATGGCGGGTGTGAACCGTCTGTGTGCTATTAGTTTGCAGTTTAAGGAGCCCTGAGGACGGGATGAGAACCGTTCAGGAGCTCGTGATCTACGATGGCGGGTGTGAACCGTCTGTGTGCTATTCGTTTGCAGTTTAAGGAGCCCTGAGGATGGGATGAGAACCTCTCAGGAGCTAGTGATCTACGACGGCTGGTGTGAACTGTTTTCTTATTCGTGTGAAGCCAGGGGCGTCTGTTTCCCCTTTTATCGTTGAAGTTAGAGATCTAGGAAGGATCGTGTGAACTCTGGAGACGTGAAACTGCATCAGCGGGGAGAGCAGCTGTTGACAGAGACTGTTGACTATACGTAATTAGATTTATGGACAAAGGGGTTAGATCTAGATGTGAATTGGGGAGTAGAGAGTAGCCATGATCCCCAAGAGTGAATTTCAAATATCTCTGTTTTTGTGATTATGTATGTGATTATCATGAGTTGAATGTTTTGGCATAAGTTTTGTCATGCATTTAGTATTAAATATCGTTTAATTTAAATTTCACTCCATGTGTCCGTTGATCGCTGGTCTGCTTGCTTGGCTTCTTAGCTGGGTTTGAAAGGAAAAATAATTTAGGTACTCATCACACACGTGGTCGTGACAATCTTCACGCACGTGATCGTGACAATTGGGGGCTCGTCCGGGATCCAAATCATTGTGACATACGAGTAATTGATGGGATCTGAATTGATAGGACGTGAATCGTCTGGGATTTGAAACATTAGGACGCATATGTGTGGTCCGAGCTATGTAAATAATTTCTGTCAGACCAGCGATCATGGAGGTGACGATTAAGGCCTCTTTGCTGTGGTGGAGGTTTTGTTGTCTGTGAGACGTAATTTTCAAAGTGTGGCATGAAAAGCCAGTTCAGGTTTTTAGGCTCTGAGTTAGCATATTGGTTGTGGATTAGATCACTTGGAATTGTATCAGGGAGAGCGGTTGAGAGATCTGGTTTTTATTTGAATGTCAAGATTTATTTGTGATATACCAAGGAAGGATGAAATTTTGGCATGACAGGAAGGCCAAGACAAGAGAAATAAGTATATTTTTTGTAAAGATGGTGTTAATGACGGTGAAGGTCGGCCCTGTGCGGCGCAGAGCGACTGAAGGTCGTATTTCGAATGGATATCGGCGACATTAGGTCGGCCCAGTTATGATGTGTGATATTGGCGATTACGTAGAGTCGTCTGATTTTTTGAGTAGGGGAGACTCAGCTAGGGAGGTAAAGCCTAGGTTGGAGATCGTCCCCATTATTTATTTTTGAGGAGGTGGAAAGAGGATAGTGTGCCTTTCCACAGGAGTGGCAGGGCCCGACCGATGTTTACTGTCCTTGACGCGAGGTCTCTCGGCTGGTAAATCGCTATTGTTGTGTGGAAGGTCGGGAGACCCTGCCATCTAGCGTATTTTTGATGATGATTTTTTTTGTTGTTGAAATTTTTGTTAAATTGGAGTTTTGATGCTGCAGGGATACGTTTTACATATTGTACATGTGAAAGGGAGAGAGAAAGTGATGGCTGATTGCCTTTCCAGATGTCATTGATATGTATTTGGATTATGTTTACCCTACTTATTTGAATGAAATTCTGATGTATTGAATTTCTTGTTAAAAATTTTGCTCTAGGGATCAAAATTTTGTTTTGTGGGAGGGAGGTGTCACTATTAAGGTTGATGATCTTGTACGCCACGAGTGTAGAGGGGGTAAACTTAGTAGGGGAGAAGGGGAGTTTAAAGTTGGTAACGAGCATGAAAGATTACTATCACGAGGAAGGTCGGTGGCCTTGTGCGCCACGAGTCTAGAGGGGGTGAGCTTAGCAGGGGAAAACACGGTTTTTAACAGTTGACGAGCGTGAATAGATACACACGACTCGCTTTAAACTAGTCGCGTGTGCAAAAACCTCGGTAGTATAAATGGAGTAAAGCTCGACACACGTGGTTCCCAAATTATTCGTTCCTAGAGGAAGACGCAGCGAGAAGTGGTCCGGGCGACAAGTGGAAGGTCGTGCCATGGGGACCAGGGGTGTTAAGTATGTGAGGGATCTATGAGGTTCCCAAGTTATTCAGTCTCAGAGGAAGACGTAGAGAGAAGCGGTCCGGGCGACAAGTGGAAGGTCGTGCCAGTGGGGACCAGAGGTGTTAGGTGTGTGAGGGATCTATGATGTTCCCAGTTATTACTCAATAAGCAGAATTTATCGGTCCGGGCGACAAGTGGAAGGTCGTGCCATGGGGACCAGAAGTTAAGGAGTCCTGAGGATGGGAACCCTTCAGGAGCTCGTGATCTACGCTGGCGGGTGTGAACCGTCTGTGTGCTGTTCGTTTGCAGTTTAAGGATTCCTGAGGATGGGGTGAAAACCCTTCAGGAGCTAGTGATCTACGATGGCGGGTGTGAAGCGTCTGTGTGCTGTTCGTTTGCAGTTTAAGGAGTCCTGAGGACGGGATGAAAACCTCTCAGGAGCTCGCGATCTACGATGGCGGGTGTGAACCGTCTGTGTGCTATTAGTTTGCAGTTTAAGGAGCCCTGAGGACGGGATGAGAACCGTTCAGGAGCTCGTGATCTACGATGGCGGGTGTGAACCGTCTGTGTGCTATTCGTTTGCAGTTTAAGGAGCCCTGAGGATGGGATGAGAACCTCTCAGGAGCTAGTGATCTACGACGGCTGGTGTGAACTGTTTTCTTATTCGTGTGAAGCCAGGGGCGTCTGTTTCCCCTTTTATCGTTGAAGTTAGAGATCTAGCAAGGATCGTGTGAACTCTGGAGACGTGAAACTGCATCAGCGGGGAGAGCAGCTGTTGACAGAGACTATTGAGTATACGTAATTAGGTTTATGGACAAAGGGGTTAGATCTAGATGTGAATTGGGGAGTAGAGAGTAGCCATGATCCCCAAGAGTGGATTTCAAATATCTCTGTTTTTGTGATTATGTATGTGATTATCATGAGTTGAATGTTTTGGCATAAGTTTTGTCATGCATTTAGTATTAAATATCGTTTAATTTAAATTTCACTCCATGTGTCCGTTGATCGCTGGTCTGCTTGCTTGGCTTGTTAGCTGGGTTTGAAAGGAAAAATAATTTAGGTACTCATCACACACGTGGTCGTGACAATCTTCACGCACGTGATCGTGACAACTGGGGGCTCGTCCGGGATCCAAATCATTGTGACATACGAGTAATTGATGGGATCTGAATTGATAGGACGTGAATCGTCTGGGATTTGAAACATTAGGACGCATATGTGTGGTCCGAGCTATGTAAATAATTTTTGTCAGACCAGCGATCATGGAGGTGACGATTAAGGCCTCTTTGCTGTGGTGGAGGTTTTGTTGTCTGTGAGACGTAATGTTGAAAGTGTGGCATGAAAAGCCAGTTCAGGTTGTTAGGCTCTGAGTTAGCATATTGGTTGTGGATTAGATCACTTGGAATTGTATCAGGGAGAGCGGTTGAGAGATCTGGTTTTTATTTGAATGTCAAGATTTATTTGTGATATACCAAGGAAGGATGAAATTTTGGCATGACAGGAAGGCCAAGACAAGAGAAATAAGTATATTTTTTGTAAAGATGGTGTTAATGACGGTGAAGGTCGGCCCTGTGCGGCGCAGAGCGACTGAAGGTCGTATTTCGAATGGATATCGGCGACATTAGGTCGGCCCAGTTATGATGTGTGATATTGGCGATTACGTAGAGTCGTCTGATTTTTTGAGTAGGGGAGACTCAGCTAGGGAGGTAAAGCCTAGGTTGGAGATCGTCCCCATTATTTATTTTTGAGGAGGTGGAAAGAGGATAGTGTGCCTTTCCACAGGAGTGGCAGGGCCCGACCGATGTTTACTGTCCTTGACGCGAGGTCTCTCGGCTGGTAAATCGCTATTGTTGTGTGGAAGGTCGGGAGACCCTGCCATCTAGCGTATTTACGATGATGATTTTTTTTGTTTTTGAAATTTTTGTTAAATTGGAGTTTTGATGCTGCAGGGATACGTTTTACATATTGTACATGTGAAAGGGAGAGAGAAAGTGATGGCTGATTGCCTTTCCAGATGTCATTGATATGTATTTGGATTATGTTTACCCTACCTATTTGAATGAAATTCTGATGTATTGAACTTCTTGTTAAAAATTTTGCTCTAGGGATCAAAATTTGGTTTTGTGGGAGGGAGGTGTCACGATTAAGGTTGATGACCTTGTACGCCACGAGTGTAGAGGGGGTAAACTTAGTAGGGGAGAAGGGGAGTTTAAAGTTGGTAACGAGCATGAAAGATTACTATCACGAGGAAGGTCGGTGGCCTTGTGCGCCACGAGTCTAGAGGGGGTGAGCTTAGCAGGGGAAAACACGGTTTTTAACAGTTGACGAGCGTGAATAGATACACACGACTCGCTTTAAACTAGTCGCGTGTGCAAAAACCTCGGTAGTATAAATGGAGTAAAGCTCGACACACGTGGTTCCCAAATTATTCGTTCCTAGAGGAAGACGCAGCGAGAAGTGGTCCGGGCGACAAGTGGAAGGTCGTGCCATGGGGACCAGGGGTGTTAAGTATGTGAGGGATCTATGAGGTTCCCAAGTTATTCAGTCTCAGAGGAAGACGTAGAGAGAAGCGGTCCGGGCGACAAGTGGAAGGTCGTGCCAGTGGGGACCAGAGGTGTTAGGTGTGTGAGGGATCTATGATGTTCCCAGTTATTACTCAATAAGCAGAATTTATCGGTCCGGGCGACAAGTGGAAGGTCGTGCCATGGGGACCAGAAGTTAAGGAGTCCTGAGGATGGGAACCCTTCAGGAGCTCGTGATCTACGCTGGCGGGTGTGAACCGTCTGTGTGCTGTTCGTTTGCAGTTTAAGGATTCCTGAGGATGGGGTGAAAACCCTTCAGGAGCTAGTGATCTACGATGGCGGGTGTGAACCGTCTGTGTGCTGTTCGTTTGCAGTTTAAGGAGTCCTGAGGACGGGATGAAAACCTCTCAGGAGCTCGCGATCTACGATGGCGGGTGTGAACCGTCTGTGTGCTATTAGTTTGCAGTTTAAGGAGCCCTGAGGACGGGATGAGAACCGTTCAGGAGCTCGTGATCTACGATGGCGGGTGTGAACCGTCTGTGTGCTATTCGTTTGCAGTTTAAGGAGCCCTGAGGATGGGATGAGAACCTCTCAGGAGCTAGTGATCTACGACGGCTGGTGTGAACTGTTTTCTTATTCGTGTGAAGCCAGGGGCGTCTGTTTCCCCTTTTATCGTTGAAGTTAGAGATCTAGGAAGGATCGTGTGAACTCTGGAGACGTGAAACTGCATCAGCGGGGAGAGCAGCTGTTGACAGAGACTATTGAGTATACGTAATTAGGTTTATGGACAAAGGGGTTAGATATAGATGTGAATTGGGGAGTAGAGAGTAGCCATGATCCCCAAGAGTGAATTTCAAATATCTGTTTTTGTGATTATGTATGTGATTATCATGAGTTGAATGTTTTGGCATAAGTTTTGTCATGCATTTAGTATTAAATATCGTTTAATTTAAATTTCACTCCATGTGTCCGTTGATCGCTGGTCTGCTTGCTTGGCTTGTTAGCTGGGTTTGAAAGGAAAAATAATTTAGGTACTCATCACACACGTGGTCGTGACAATCTTCACGCACGTGATCGTGACAATTGGGGGCTCGTCCGGGATCCAAATCATTGTGACATACGAGTAATTGATGGGATCTGAATTGATAGGACGTGAATCGTCTGGGATTTGAAACATTAGGACGCATATGTGTGGTCCGAGCTATGTAAACAATTTTTGTCAGACCAGCGATCATGGAGGTGACGATTAAGGCCTCTTTGCTGTGGTGGAGGTTTTGTTGTCTGTGAGACGTAATGTTGAAAGTGTGGCATGAAAAGCCAGTTCAGGTTGTTAGGCTCTGAGTTAGCATATTGGTTGTGGATTAGATCACTTGGAATTGTATCAGGGAGAGCGGTTGAGAGATCTGGTTTTTATTTGAATGTCAAGATTTATTTGTGATATACCAAGGAAGGGTGAAATTTTGGCATGACAGGAAGGCCAAGACAAGAGAAATAAGTATATTTTTTGTAAACATGGTGTTAATGACGGTGAAGGTCGGCCCTGTGCGGCGCAGAGCGACTGAAGGTCGTATTTCGAATGGATATCGGCGACATTAGGTCGGCCCAGTTATGATGTGTGATATTGGCGATTACGTAGAGTCGTCTGATTTTTTGAGTAGGGGAGACTCAGCTAGGGAGGTAAAGCCTAGGTTGGAGATCGTCCCCATTATTTATTTTTGAGGAGGTGGAAAGAGGATAGTGTGCCTTTCCACAGGAGTGGCAGGGCCCGACCGATGTTTACTGTCCTTGACGCGAGGTCTCTCGGCTGGTAAATCGCTATTGTTGTGTGGAAGGTCGGGAGACCCTGCCATCTAGTGTATTTACGATGATGATTTTTTTTGTTGTTGAAATTTTTGTTAAATTGGAGTTTTGATGCTGCAGGGATACGTTTTACATATTGTACATGTGAAAGGGAGAGAGAAAGTGATGGCTGATTGCCTTTCCAGATGTCATTGATATGTATTTGGATCATGTTTACCCTACTTATTTGAATGAAATTCTGATGTATTGAATTTCTTGTTAAAAATTTTGCTCTAGGGATCAAAATTTGGTTTTGTGGGAGGGAGGTGTCACGATTAAGGTTGATGACCTTGTACGCCACGAGTGTAGAGGGGGTAAACTTAGTAGGGGAGAAGGGGAGTTTAAAGTTGGTAACGAGCATGAAAGATTACTATCACGAGGAAGGTCGGTGGCCTTGTGCGCCACGAGTCTAGAGGGGGTGAGCTTAGCAGGGGAAAACACGGTTTTTAACAGTTGACGAGCGTGAATAGATACACACGACTCGCTTTAAACTAGTCGCGTGTGCAAAAACCTCGGTAGTATAAATGGAGTAAAGCTCGACACACGTGGTTCCCAAATTATTCGTTCCTAGAGGAAGACGCAGCGAGAAGTGGTCCGGGCGACAAGTGGAAGGTCGTGCCATGAGGACCAGGGGTGTTAAGTATGTGAGGGATCTATGAGGTTCCCAAGTTATTCAGTCTCAGAGGAAGACGTAGAGAGAAGCGGTCCGGGCGACAAGTGGAAGGTCGTGCCAGTGGGGACCAGAGGTGTTAGGTGTGTGAGGGATCTATGATGTTCCCAGTTATTACTCAATAAGCAGAATTTATCGGTCCGGGCGACAAGTGGAAGGTCGTGCCATGGGGACCAGAAGTTAAGGAGTCCTGAGGATGGGAACCCTTCAGGAGCTCGTGATCTACGCTGGCGGGTGTGAACCGTCTGTGTGCTGTTCGTTTGCAGTTTAAGGATTCCTGAGGATGGGGTGAAAACCCTTCAGGAGCTAGTGATCTACGATGGCGGGTGTGAAGCGTCTGTGTGCTGTTCGTTTGCAGTTTAAGGAGTCCTGAGGACGGGATGAAAACCTCTCAGGAGCTCGCGATCTACGATGGCGGGTGTGAACCGTCTGTGTGCTATTAGTTTGCAGTTTAAGGAGCCCTGAGGACGGGATGAGAACCGTTCAGGAGCTCGTGATCTACGATGGCGGGTGTGAACCGTCTGTGTGCTATTCGTTTGCAGTTTAAGGAGCCCTGAGGATGGGATGAGAACCTCTCAGGAGCTAGTGATCTACGACGGCTGGTGTGAACTGTTTTCTTATTCGTGTGAAGCCAGGGGCGTCTGTTTCCCCTTTTATCGTTGAAGTTAGAGATCTAGGAAGGATCGTGTGAACTCTGGAGACGTGAAACTGCATCAGCGGGGAGAGCAGCTGTTGACAGAGACTATTGAGTATACGTAATTAGGTTTATGGACAAAGGGGTTAGATATAGATGTGAATTGGGGAGTAGAGAGTAGCCATGATCCCCAAGAGTGAATTTCAAATATCTCTGTTTTTGTGATTATGTATGTGATTATCATGAGTTGAATGTTTTGGCATAAGTTTTGTCATGCATTTAGTATTAAATATCGTTTAATTTAAATTTCACTCCATGTGTCCGTTGATCGCTGGTCTGCTTGCTTGGCTTGTTAGCTGGGTTTGAAAGGAAAAATAATTTAGGTACTCATCACACACGTGGTCGTGACAATCTTCACGCACGTGATCGTGACAATTGGGGGCTCGTCCGGGATCCAAATCATTGTGACATACGAGTAATTGATGGGATCTGAATTGATAGGACGTGAATCGTCTGGGATTTGAAACATTAGGACGCATATGTGTGGTCCGAGCTATGTAAATAATTTCTGTCAGACCAGCGATCATGGAGGTGACGATTAAGGCCTCTTTGCTGTGGTGGAGGTTTTGTTGTCTGTGAGACGTAATGTTGAAAGTGTGGCATGAAAAGCCAGTTCAGGTTGTTAGGCTCTGAGTTAGCATATTGGTTGTGGATTAGATCACTTGGAATTGTATCAGGGAGAGCGGTTGAGAGATCTGGTTTTTATTTGAATGTCAAGATTTATTTGTGATATACCAAGGAAGGGTGAAATTTTGGCATGACAGGAAGGCCAAGACAAGAGAAATAAGTATATTTTTTGTAAAGATGGTGTTAATGACGGTGAAGGTCGGCCCTGTGCGGCGCAGAGCGACTGAAGGTCGTATTTCGAATGGATATCGGCGACATTAGGTCGGCCCAGTTATGATGTGTGATATTGGCGATTACGTAGAGTCGTCTGATTTTTTGAGTAGGGGAGACTCAGCTAGGGAGGTAAAGCCTAGGTTGGAGATCGTCCCCATTATTTATTTTTGAGGAGGTGGAAAGAGGATAGTGTGCCTTTCCACAGGAGTGGCAGGGCCCGACCGATGTTTACTGTCCTTGACGCGAGGTCTCTCGGCTGGTAAATCGCTATTGTTGTGTGGAAGGTCGGGAGACCCTGCCATCTAGTGTATTTACGATGATGATTTTTTTTGTTGTTGAAATTTTTGTTAAATTGGAGTTTTGATGCTGCAGGGATACGTTTTACATATTGTACATGTGAAAGGGAGAGAGAAAGTGATGGCTGATTGCCTTTCCAGATGTCATTGATATGTATTTGGATCATGTTTACCCTACTTATTTGAATGAAATTCTGATGTATTGAATTTCTTGTTAAAAATTTTGCTCTAGGGATCAAAATTTGGTTTTGTGGGAGGGAGGTGTCACGATTAAGGTTGATGACCTTGTACGCCACGAGTGTAGAGGGGGTAAACTTAGTAGGGGAGAAGGGGAGTTTAAAGTTGGTAACGAGCATGAAAGATTACTATCACGAGGAAGGTCGGTGGCCTTGTGCGCCACGAGTCTAGAGGGGGTGAGCTTAGCAGGGGAAAACACGGTTTTTAACAGTTGACGAGCGTGAATAGATACACACGACTCGCTTTAAACTAGTCGCGTGTGCAAAAACCTCGGTAGTATAAATGGAGTAAAGCTCGACACACGTGGTTCCCAAATTATTCGTTCCTAGAGGAAGACGCAGCGAGAAGTGGTCCGGGCGACAAGTGGAAGGTCGTGCCATGAGGACCAGGGGTGTTAAGTATGTGAGGGATCTATGAGGTTCCCAAGTTATTCAGTCTCAGAGGAAGACGTAGAGAGAAGCGGTCCGGGCGACAAGTGGAAGGTCGTGCCAGTGGGGACCAGAGGTGTTAGGTGTGTGAGGGATCTATGATGTTCCCAGTTATTACTCAATAAGCAGAATTTATCGGTCCGGGCGACAAGTGGAAGGTCGTGCCATGGGGACCAGAAGTTAAGGAGTCCTGAGGATGGGAACCCTTCAGGAGCTCGTGATCTACGCTGGCGGGTGTGAACCGTCTGTGTGCTGTTCGTTTGCAGTTTAAGGATTCCTGAGGATGGGGTGAAAACCCTTCAGGGGCTAGTGATCTACGATGGCGGGTGTGAAGCGTCTGTGTGCTGTTCGTTTGCAGTTTAAGGAGTCCTGAGGACGGGATGAAAACCTCTCAGGAGCTCGCGATCTACGATGGCGGGTGTGAACCGTCTGTGTGCTATTAGTTTGCAGTTTAAGGAGCCCTGAGGACGGGATGAGAACCGTTCAGGAGCTCGTGATCTACGATGGCGGGTGTGAACCGTCTGTGTGCTATTCGTTTGCAGTTTAAGGAGCCCTGAGGATGGGATGAGAACCTCTCAGGAGCTAGTGATCTACGACGGCTGGTGTGAACTGTTTTCTTATTCGTGTGAAGCCAGGGGCGTCTGTTTCCCCTTTTATCGTTGAAGTTAGAGATCTAGGAAGGATCGTGTGAACTCTGGAGACGTGAAACTGCATCAGCGGGGAGAGCAGCTGTTGACAGAGACTATTGAGTATACGTAATTAGGTTTATGGACAAAGGGGTTAGATATAGATGTGAATTGGGGAGTAGAGAGTAGCCATGATCCCCAAGAGTGAATTTCAAATATCTGTTTTTGTGATTATGTATGTGATTATCATGAGTTGAATGTTTTGGCATAAGTTTTGTCATGCATTTAGTATTAAATATCGTTTAATTTAAATTTCACTCCATGTGTCCGTTGATCGCTGGTCTGCTTGCTTGGCTTGTTAGCTGGGTTTGAAAGGAAAAATAATTTAGGTACTCATCACACACGTGGTCGTGACAATCTTCACGCACGTGATCGTGACAATTGGGGGCTCGTCCGGGATCCAAATCATTGTGACATACGAGTAATTGATGGGATCTGAATTGATAGGACGTGAATCGTCTGGGATTTGAAACATTAGGACGCATATGTGTGGTCCGAGCTATGTAAATAATTTCTGTCAGACCAGCGATCATGGAGGTGACGATTAAGGCCTCTTTGCTGTGGTGGAGGTTTTGTTGTCTGTGAGACGTAATGTTGAAAGTGTGGCATGAAAAGCCAGTTCAGGTTGTTAGGCTCTGAGTTAGCATATTGGTTGTGGATTAGATCACTTGGAATTGTATCAGGGAGAGCGGTTGAGAGATCTGGTTTTTATTTGAATGTCAAGATTTATTTGTGATATACCAAGGAAGGATGAAATTTTGGCATGACAGGAAGGCCAAGACAAGAGAAATAAGTATATTTTTTGTAAAGATGGTGTTAATGACGGTGAAGGTCGGCCCTGTGCGGCGCAGAGCGACTGAAGGTCGTATTTCGAATGGATATCGGCGACATTAGGTCGGCCCAGTTATGATGTGTGATATTGGCGATTACGTAGAGTCGTCTGATTTTTTGAGTAGGGGAGACTCAGCTAGGGAGGTAAAGCCTAGGTTGGAGATCGTCCCCATTATTTATTTTTGAGGAGGTGGAAAGAGGATAGTGTGCCTTTCCACAGGAGTGGCAGGGCCCGACCGATGTTTACTGTCCTTGACGCGAGGTCTCTCGGCTGGTAAATCGCTATTGTTGTGTGGAAGGTCGGGAGACCCTGCCATCTAGCGTATTTACGATGATGATTTTTTTTGTTGTTGAAATTTTTGTTAAATTGGAGTTTTGATGCTGCAGGGATACGTTTTACATATTGTACATGTGAAAGGGAGAGAGAAAGTGATGGCTGATTGCCTTTCCAGATGTCATTGATATGTATTTGGATTATGTTTACCCTACTTATTTGAATGAAATTCTGATGTATTGAATTTCTTGTTAAAAATTTTGCTCTAGGGATCAAAATTTTGTTTTGTGGGAAGGAGGTGTCACGATTAAGGTTGATGACCTTGTACGCCACGTGTGTAGAGGGGGTAAACTTAGTAGGGGAGAAGGGGAGTTTAAAGTTGGTAACGAGCATGAAAGATTACTATCACGAGGAAGGTCGGTGGCCTTGTGCGCCACGAGTCTAGAGGGGGTGAGCTTAGCAGGGGAAAACACGGTTTTTAACAGTTGACGAGCGTGAATAGATACACACGACTCGCTTTAAACTAGTCGCGTGTGCAAAAACCTCGGTAGTATAAATGGAGTAAAGCTCGACACACGTGGTTCCCAAATTATTCGTTCCTAGAGGAAGACGCAGCGAGAAGTGGTCCGGGCGACAAGTGGAAGGTCGTGCCATGAGGACCAGGGATGTTAAGTATGTGAGGGATCTATGAGGTTCCCAAGTTATTCAGTCTCAGAGGAAGACGTAGAGAGAAGCGGTACGGGCAACAAGTGGAAGGTCGTGCCAGTGGGGACCAGAAGTGTTAGGTGTGTGAGGGATCTATGATGTTCCCAGTTATTACTCAATAAGCAGAATTTATCGGTCCGGGCGACAAGTGGAAGGTCGTGCCATGGGGACCAGAAGTTAAGGAGTCCTGAGGATGGGAACCCTTCAGGAGCTCGTGATCTACGATGGCAGGTGTGAACCGTCTGTGTGCTGTTTGTTGGCAGTTTAAGGAGTCCTGAGGACGGGATGAAAACCTCTCAGGAGCTGGCGATCTACGATGGCGGGTGTGAACCGTCTGTGTGCTATTAGTTTGCAGTTTAAGGAGCCCTGAGAACGGGATGAGAACCCTTCAGGAGCTCGTGATCTACGATTGTCATGATTCGGATGTTGTTAAAACTCACGCAGAGAGTGAGTTGTTGTTGTTTTACCAGGGCCATGAGAAATTGGCTGGTGGCCTTGAACGGCCCTCGCGAATTATAGTTGGTGAGTAAATAAATGTAAAGTTAAACTGTTGGATTCACGCTTGTCGGTTTTAATGTTCGTGATTAATAAGTAATGGAGTAGGGGTGAAACAAGGTGGGGATAGTTGACATCGTTAAGTATGACTAGACAAGTTTTTTGCACGTTAACTGGCTGGTAGAATAGTACAGACGTATTACTACAACTAAAATGGTGGGAGGTTTTCGGCCAATGAGATAGCTGAACTAATTGGGCCAGCGGACTAGCACTGCTGGGTAGTTAGATAGTATAAAACATCGTTTAACGTTCAGATTTATTGAATACAGACGAGCAGAAGCATCGTGTCGCGAAGTATCTCCGGTTGGCCAGTACCTGAACTGTGATTTGAAGACTAGAAGTCCTTGCTAACGGACTGACTGAGCTCTAGAAAGAAAGGTCTGAGTGGGCTGACCTTTGAAAGCACACGCTGCGCTATTTTGATGTTCGCGCCTACCAGTAGGCGTGACCAATGGTAATATATCTTATTTGTTCAAGCATAATAGAAGATCAGAGATAGAGAGAGAACCACAGCCTCATATGAAGTCTAAGGAAACCCCAGCTGGCACTCGACGACGAGTGGCCTGTGTTATAGAATTATTTCCATAGTATGATTGAAGTAATATGGCACATTGCTGATGAATTGAATAATGATTGTGCATATATATAAATAGTTTTTTGCAACTGCGTAATTACCTACAAACCGAAGTGTGCTTCTGTAGGCTTGGAACGTACTGGGCTCTCCTAACATTCAAGCCCATATGATTTAGGGAGAGTTTGCGTGGCGACTGGCCAGTGGCGACTCAACTGTCACTTTAAATTGATATCTAGTTTCGTATAATATACCTATTTGCTATTGATTGCAGTACATCCTATAATGAACCATAATTACATGAATATCATAGATTAAGTTAGTAATTAGAATTTATTGCTTTGAATATACCTCTATTGTCTTTTGTTTTGTTTATTAATATTTATGTAAAACATGGCCTGACCGGCCTGACATATATAGATACTCTAGTTGTTTAATACTTTTCTTGTGTGGTTGTGTCCGAGTGTGAGTTAGCTGCCTCTCGTGCAGTCGAATGCTCCCCAAGACCCTAACTCTGCTCGTGACAACGATGGCGGGTGTGAACCGTCTGTGTGCTATTCGTTTGCAGTTTAAGGAGCCCTGAGGATGGGATGAGAACCTCTCAGGAGCTAGTGATCTACGACGGCGGGTGTGAACTGTTTTCTTATTCGTGTGAAGCCAGGGGCGTCTGTTTCCCCTTTTATCGTTGAAGTTAGAGATCTGGGAAGGATCGTGTGAACTCTGGAGACGTGAAACTGCATCAGCGGGGAGAGCAGCTGTTGACAGAGACTGTTGACTATACGTAATTAGATTTATGGACAAAGGGGTTAGATCTAGATGTGAATTGGGGAGTAGAGAGTAGCCATGATCCCCAAGAGTGAATTTCAAATATCTCTGTTTTTGTGATTATGTATGTGATTATCATGAGTTGAATGTTTTGGCATAAGTTTTGTCATGCATTTAGTATTAAATATCGTTTAATTTAAATTTCACTCCATGTGTCCGTTGATCGCTGGTCTGCTTGCTTGGCTTGTTAGCTGGGTTTGAAAGGAAAAATAATTTAGGTACTCATCACACACGTGGTCGTGACAATCTTCACGCACGTGATCGTGACAATTGGGGGCTCGTCCGGGATCCAAATCATTGTGACATACGAGTAATTGATGGGATCTGAATTGATAGGACGTGAATCGTCTGGGATTTGAAACATTAGGACGCATATGTGTGGTCCGAGCTATGTAAACAATTTTTGTCAGACCAGCGATCATGGAGGTGACGATTAAGGCCTCTTTGCTGTGGTGGAGGTTTTGTTGTCTGTGAGACGTAATGTTGAAAGTGTGGCATGAAAAGCCAGTTCAGGTTGTTAGGCTCTGAGTTAGCATATTGGTTGTGGATTAGATCACTTGGAATTGTATCAGGGAGAGCGGTTGAGAGATCTGGTTTTTATTTGAATGTCAAGATTTATTTGTGATATACCAAGGAAGGGTGAAATTTTGGCATGACAGGAAGGCCAAGACAAGAGAAATAAGTATATTTTTTGTAAACATGGTGTTAATGACGGTGAAGGTCGGCCCTGTGCGGCGCAGAGCGACTGAAGGTCGTATTTCGAATGGATATCGGCGACATTAGGTCGGCCCAGTTATGATGTGTGATATTGGCGATTACGTAGAGTCGTCTGATTTTTTGAGTAGGGGAGACTCAGCTAGGGAGGTAAAGCCTAGGTTGGAGATCGTCCCCATTATTTATTTTTGAGGAGGTGGAAAGAGGATAGTGTGCCTTTCCACAGGAGTGGCAGGGCCCGACCGATGTTTACTGTCCTTGACGCGAGGTCTCTCGGCTGGTAAATCGCTATTGTTGTGTGGAAGGTCGGGAGACCCTGCCATCTAGTGTATTTACGATGATAATTTTTTTTGTTGTTGAAATTTTTGTTAAATTGGAGTTTTGATGCTGCAGGGATACGTTTTACATATTGTACATGTGAAAGGGAGAGAGAAAGTGATGGCTGATTGCCTTTCCAGATGTCATTGATATGTATTTGGATTATGTTTACCCTACTTATTTGAATGAAATTCTGATGTATTGAATTTCTTGTTAAAAATTTTGCTCTAGGGATCAAAATTTTGTTTTGTGGGAAGGAGGTGTCACGATTAAGGTTGATGACCTTGTACGCCACGAGTGTAGAGGGGGTAAACTTAGTAGGGGAGAAGGGGAGTTTAAAGTTGGTAACGAGCATGAAAGATTACTATCACGAGGAAGGTCGGTGGCCTTGTGCGCCACGAGTCTAGAGGGGGTGAGCTTAGCAGGGGAAAACACGGTTTTTAACAGTTGACGAGCGTGAATAGATACACACGACTCGCTTTAAACTAGTCGCGTGTGCAAAAACCTCGGTAGTATAAATGGAGTAAAGCTCGACACACGTGGTTCCCAAATTATTCGTTCCTAGAGGAAGACGCAGCGAGAAGTGGTCCGGGCGACAAGTGGAAGGTCGTGCCATGAGGACCAGGGGTGTTAAGTATGTGAGGGATCTATGAGGTTCCCAAGTTATTCAGTCTCAGAGGAAGACGTAGAGAGAAGCGGTACGGGCAACAAGTGGAAGGTCGTGCCAGTGGGGATCAGAAGTGTTAGGTATGTGAGGGATCTATGATGTTCCCAGTTATTACTCAATAAGCAGAATTTATCGGTCCGGGCGACAAGTGGAAGGTCGTGCCATGGGGACCAGAAGTTAAGGAGTCCTGAGGATGGGAACCCTTCAGGAGCTCGTGATCTACGATGGCGGGTGTGAACCGTCTGTGTGCTGTTCGTTGGCAGTTTAAGGAGTCCTGAGGACGGGATGAAAACCTCTCAGGAGCTCGCGATCTACGATGGCGGGTGTGAACCGTCTGTGTGCTATTAGTTTGCAGTTTAAGGAGCCCTGAGGACGGGATGAGAACCCTTCAGGAGCTCGTGATCTACGATTGTCATGATTCGGATGTTGTTAAAACTCACGCAGAGAGTGAGTTGTTGTTGTTTTACCAGGGCCATGAGAAATTGGCTGGTGGCCTTGAACGGCCCTCGCGAATTATAGTTGGTGAGTAAATAAATGTAAAGTTAAACTGTTGGATTCACGCTTGTCGGTTTTAATGTTCGTGATTAATAAGTAATGGAGTAGGGGTGAAACAAGGTGGGGATAGTTGACATTGTTAAGTATGACTAGACAAGTTTTTTGCACGTTAACTGGCTGGTAGAATAGTACAGACGTATTACTACAACTAAAATGGTGGGAGGTTTTCGGCCAATGAGATAGCTGAACTAATTGGGCCAGCGGACTAGCACTGCTGGGTAGTTAGATAGTATAAAACGTCGTGTAACGTTCAGATTTATTGAATACAGACGAGCAGAAGCATCGTGTCGCGAAGTATCTCCGGTTGGCCAGTACCTGAACTGTGATTTGAAGACTAGAAGTCCTTGCTAACGGACTGACTGAGCTCTAGAAAGAAAAGTCTTAGTGGGCTGACCTTTGAAAGCACACGCTGCGCTATTTTGATGTTCGCGCCTACCAGTAGGCGTGTAGGCGTGACCAATGGTAATATATCTTATTTGTTCAAGCATAATAGAAGATCAGAGATAGAGAGAGAACCACAGCCTCATATGAAGTCTAAGGAAACCCCAGCTGGCACTCGACGACGAGTGGCCTGTGTTATAGAATTATTTCCATAGTATGATTGAAATAATATGGCACATTGTTGATGAATTGAATAATGATTGTGCATATATATAAATAGTTTTTTGCAACTGCGTAATTACCTACAAACCGAAGTGTGCTTCTGTAGGCTTGGAACGTACTGGGCTCTCCTAACATTCAAGCCCATATGATTTAGGGAGAGTTTGCGTGGCGACTGGCCAGTGGCGACTCAACTGTCACTTTAAATTGATATCTAGTTTCGTATAATATACCTATTTGCTATTGATTGCAGTACATCCTATAAGGAACCATAATTACATGAATATCATAGATTAAGTTAGTAATTAGAATTTATTGCTTTGAATATACCTCTATTGTCTTTTGTTTTGTTTATTAATATTTATGTAAAACATGGCCTGACCGGCCTGACATATATAGATACTCTAGTTGTTTAATACTTTTCTTGTGTGGTTGTGTCCGAGTGTGAGTTAGCTGCCTCTCGTGCAGTCGAATGCTCCCCAAGACCCTAACTCTACTCGTGACAACGATGGCGGGTGTGAACCGTCTGTGTGCTATTCGTTTGCAGTTTAAGGAGCCCTGAGGATGGGATGAGAACCTCTCAGGAGCTAGTGATCTACGACGGCGGGTGTGAACTGTTTCTTATTCGTGTGAAGCCAGGGGCGTCTGTTTCCCCTTTTATCGTTGAAGTTAGAGATCTAGGAAGGATCGTGTGAACTCTGGAGACGTGAAACTGCATCAGCGGGGAGAGCAGCTGTTGACAGAGACTGTTGACTATACGTAATTAGATTTATGGACAAAGGGGTTAGATCTAGATGTGAATTGGGGAGTAGAGAGTAGCCATGATCCCCAAGAGTGAATTTCAAATATCTCTGTTTTTGTGATTATGTATGTGATTATCATGAGTTGAATGTTTTGGCATAAGTTTTGTCATGCATTTAGTATTAAATATCGTTTAATTTAAATTTCACTCCATGTGTCCGTTGATCGCTGGTCTGCTTGCTTGGCTTGTTAGCTGGGTTTGAAAGGAAAAATAATTTAGGTACTCATCACACACGTGGTCGTGACAATCTTCACGCACGTGATCGTGACAATCGTAATAGTTTAGTAATATGCTCCAAAAAGAAATCCCAGACCTATGCCAAAATTTTTACCTTCATCTTAAATCATGAAGACCATCTGAAGAACCAGGTCATTTTCAGTTCTTGGCCATAGTGTTCATCTATATCTTCAGTAACGGAAAACAGTTGAGGGACAACTTAGTTATTTTCAGCTTTATGTCATGTTTGCCTACGTACTCAGCCAATGAGACTAGCTGAAGGGAGACCTTTGTAATTTCGAGAACTTCCAGTTTCTATATATCATAATGTTTACCTACATCTTCAATCATGGAGACCATCTGAGGGACACCTCAACATAGGCCCGTGAGTGATCCTACAGTTTGTGCTGTCATGATTTCAACAGGACTATAAACAATGCATCCTATTTTGTAGAAGTGGTCTTTATTTTGTTGGTGTAAGAGGCGACACCATAATGCTTCAGCTGGCAATTAATTTCAGTCTGTCACTGTGCCTCCCCTAGTAATCTTATTATGTAGTGTTGCATGTCAGTGGGAAGGTTACGTTATTGGCTGTTTACAAAACAGTATCATTAAGTTAAGCGACATTCATTTTACCGAGTTAAATTGAATAACAAAATGTGCGTTAATAACGAAAATTCAATACGCCATAGTGCTTTACATGATCATCACAGATATAAAGTGTTGCATGTCAACAAAAAGATATCTCCATGCCATCTTTCAAACGCAAGGTAATTAACCTAAGCGGTATAAAATTAAGAGAATGATGGCAAGCTGAAAACCCATATTTTGTTGAAGCAAAGAAGGGTCATTAGGGTCACCTACCAGCCACACCAGACCTCTGAAAATGGGGGCCCACCTCATTTTCAGTATAGTATGACCCCAGGAACATGACATTACAGTGGCATGTTGGTATCAAAAAGTGCACGATCGAAATAATAAGCTCCCCCACTCTGACGCACAAGGTTGCGGATGGTCTGCTGGCTAACTGTGACATGTACAGCTGTTCTGAACTCTGATCTGAGACAATCTGCAGTGAGGGTTCTGTTGAGCACATCTGACGGAATGAGGAACTTGTCTACATGACAATTTGTGACTCTCGCCTTCCGGACCGAGGCCTGTTTTCAGTGCTACACGTTGTCTGAAATCATTCCAACAGCCGTCGAATAACGGAATGGCTTGCCCCCAGCCGGCGGGACACATCCTTGCTGGAAATACCATCATGGAGCCATCCCACGTTCCTCTAGTATCAACGGTTTTCGTAGGTGCATGGTCGATTGAGCCCACATTACCAGGCCCTTTGAATAGCGCTTTCTGCTAACCAGTTTATTCAGACGACGGTTTGGCTGAGCAATGCAGTAGCACTTTTCAGTACAGTTTTCGCGAAATTCGTCCATTTCAAGGGATTTGCTGGTCAAGCACCAAAACAAACGATCGGAGCAAAACAAGTACGGGTTATTTCAACGAGGTAGTCTATTGTAATATGCAATACATGAACACAAATAGGCTAGGTTTTCTTTTATCAATGGGTCTTAACGGGGGTAAGAATTGATTTGGTTTCTTATCGTGGGTGTTGAGTCTGGACCGTGGATCATTACCTAAACTTTCATACTAATCCTAAACAAAGTCCCCACCCCCACCCCTCAGCACATACGATTTACTCCCAGGAAATCGACTGAATGACTACTGGCGCGATTCGAGTGAAGATTTAACTCGAACGCACCCCCATTACCGTACCATGGTGTTGATTTTGTGGTTCATGTCTGATGTCTACAGACGCGTTGGTGTTCATTAACTATCTGTCTCTCGAAGCTACAGGAGATTTTCATTGGTAAAGTTTTTGACAAATTAATGTTTATTGTAGTTTCATCATTATTACGTATATTTTGATTCTGTGGTTAGAAAATCTTGATGGATAACCGTGAATTTTATCTTCTACAGAAACATTTCACCTATTATTTTCAGACATGTACCCACAGTGAACTGTGGCTTCCTGGGGGAGGCTGAAACGTAATTTTTTTTTTAATTGCATACTTACAAATATAATTTTATTCTTGTTTTTAAAATGTACTAATAAAACCCCCCCCCCCCCCCCAGTCCTGATTTTGTGGAATTTTAACTGATCAAGCCGAGAGAATTCAGTAACAGTGAAGTACCCAGAATACTATGAAAGACAAAAATAGCAAATTCTTTTCTTTTCCAATTTCAATTTTTTATTACAGTTTAGCCCAAGTAAAATCTTCAGTGAAAGAAAGCTTGGCTGTATTATTTATCTATTATTGTTTTAGAATTCATACTATATTTTTTTCTTTGATTTTATTTTGCGAAATAGAGTGGTTTTTTGTTATCGTTGTTTTGTTTTTTTTGCCCACATTTCGATATTTTGCCTAGTCCATTTGCTACGTGACAGGTTTTCTGTGTTGTTGTATTTCAAAGTATCCACCGACAACTTGCCTATGGCTGAAGGGGAACTTATAGTGAGGTGCAGACCATGTTGTTTATCGTGAAAATATCGGATTTGGTTTAGATTGTGTACCGATTAGCTTTTCTGTACTTCACTGGTTTACAGCAGCAGTTCCTGATTTTTTTTAAAGTGTTCCACCCGGAGACAGGAACCGTTGGAAGTTGACAGACAGTTTTTTCTGTGTGGGCATGCGTGAAACAGGAACATCGACAAACCTACACACTGCTTAACATTGCATACGTAGTGTAGCGTCATCAAAATATTGTCAAGACGTTTGCAGCTGAATGAAGAGATTCGCCCTTCCTATTTCAGTATCATAATTTCAGAGCAAAACAAAGCACTCTCTTTCAGTTTAAAAAAAAATATGGTGTGGCAGCGGGGTTTGTGGCAAGGCTCAAGTGGGGGGAAAACTGCAGGTCTCTAGGCCCCGCGTTACACAACAGCAACAGCAATTACGGCGACAACAAAAATAATATATAAACAAAAAAGTGGTGGTAGTATTTTTTTGTGGTGCATTTTTTAAGTTGTAAAAATATTAAACACAAAGACATTTGTTTGTTCTCTCTTTGATAAGCTTATCGCATCGGATCTTTTTTGACATCGGTTTAGTAAGTACCTACTGCCCCGGCGTCACCAATGAGATAAGAAGCGAGGATTTTTTTTTTTTGTTGTATTTTATATACTTCTGTAGTCCCATTTGGGAAATTTGCCTTAGTGTCATTTATTTTGTTACCCAGTGACAACTAGAACAGAAACGTCGTCGCCACAGTTCAGCGCCTGTAGGCGGTTGTGTTTTTTTTTTTAGGGGATGGGGAATGGGCAGAGGGTGGGATAAATGTTATTAATTTTGCTCAGGCAGCCCCCCCCCCGCCCCCCCACCCCCCCCCGTTCGGCCTGCCCTTCTCGATTTCCAATCGTCAAGGGACAAGAAAATATGAGAAAATCCTAAAATTCCAACATGCCTGCACCGACCGGGATTCGAACCCGGCAACGTCGGCATGAGAGGCGAGCACCTTGCCAATAGATTAATATATTGCCTCTTTAGATTATATTGCTTCTAGATTAGACTGCCTCTTTAGATTATATTGCTTCTAGATTAGATTGCCTCTTTAGATTATATTGCTTCTAGATTAGATTGCCTCTTTAGATTATATTGCTTCTAGATTAGATTGCCTCTTTAGATTATATTGCTTCTGGATTATATTGCCTCTTTAGATTATATTGCTTCTAGATTATATTGCCTGTTTAGATTAATATTGCTTCTAGATTATATTGCCTCTTTAGATCAAATTACCAGGAAATTTTGTAGACCAGCGGAGAGAAGTTTGGGGCCACTTATTTATCTTTGTTCTTTGTTGTGGGATTTTCATACAATAATGACTTTTTTTCTTTTTTTTTTGCAGTCACGTCAGGCGAAGTAATGAATGCATAACAAGGATTATTCCCTTTACTATGTTTAACATGAGAAGAATGAAGCAGTCAGCCCTTAATCTGATGGTCATCGTTATGCTGGTTCTCTCCATTGTGACCAGCCTGAGTGTCATGTTCAGAATACACCCGAGTGAACAGGACATGTTGGCCTCAGAGGATGAATACGTGGGCATTACGATAGAGAGAGAGGTAATAAACAATTTAAAAGCAGCAGATGGGCAAGCCATCAGAACTGTGGCTAAGAAGTTTCCGTTGCATTCCATGTTGACTTACGTACAAGAACATCTGAAGAAGAGCAACGACCTTCTCCCCATCAAGGGAGGTAACACCTCAAAGAAGAATAACTCCTCACAGATTTCAATACTAGAACTATTTATCTTGCTTAAACAGAATCAGGGAATGCGGTCAGTTGTAGAACGACAAGTCTGTGATTTCTTTCTTATCTGAACCGGTGATCAACAATCATGACTTCAAATATATTCATTCTCCGGCCCAGCCGTGCTTAAAAGGTCAACCGGAAGTACTGTTTGCAACGCCCTCTGCTCTGGCGAATTTCAACAGACGCCAAAAAATTCGCTCTGGACGTTTAGGTGAATATGTCAGAAAGTCGAACCATAGCGCCAAGCTGTTATTTTTTCTGAGCAAGCCGATTGGAAATGGCAGTGTGCTGATCCAAGAACAAGTTAATATGGAAGTAAACAAATTTGGAGATATCGTTCAGGAAGATTTTCAGGACGTTTATAAAAATATTCGATTGAAGGCGGTGTCCATGTTGAAATGGGCGTCTACATTTTGTTTCCATGCACAATACGTCATCAGGTCAGATGATGACGTCAGAATCAATCCTGATAAATTGGTGACCTCTATGAAACGGACGAGGAAAAGTTTCGATAATTTCATATTGGGAATGAGAAGAGAGAACAGGAAACCGATAAGGAGTAAGAAACATAAGAATTACTTGTCGGAGAAAGAATATCCTGACGCCGTACTTCCCAGCTATGCCCCGGGTGGGCTATTAGGATATCCGAATACCACTGTCCAACGACTGTATCAAGCAGCTCTCAGAGAGAAGCCCATCTGGCTTGATGATGTCTACATCACTGGGATATGCGCGCCCAAAGTGGGCGTACCCTTACTTGAGGACAGTGAGTTTGTATACACACATATCCGGGTACGGTGACTAAAGGTACCTGGTATTGTCAAACCAGTCGATGATTTGCTTCACTTGGGGATACTGCACAGTCTGGGTGACATAACTGAAACAAACCAAATAAATTTAACTTGATCACATCAATCACAATAAATCATGTCCCTAAGCGAATGACTGTTCTTTTGTCAGCAGCAAGGGCAAGCTTAAAACCTGTGAGCTAATATATATATTTTATTCACATGCTAGCTGTGTCCCCTGATTCCTCACACTTGTGTCTTAGACATCGCCCATTTCTATTGACATAATTATTGTCTTTCAGTTGAGGCTGAAAGAAAAACTATTCTGCTTCGGAAAATACAAATTAGGTATGGAAAATGGAATTAGATGATCCCGGCTACAGACCAGTCCATTTTGAAATAAACTGCATCAATGAAACATAATTATAATAAAATGCACACTTCTTAGTAGCGTCCCCCACGCCCCCCCCCCCAACATAAATCATTAGGCTCATAATAATTAATCAGTTAATTAAACATTTTTCCCCGGGGTGGGGGGGGGGGGGGGGTTATCTAGAGAAAAGACATGAAATTACACGGTACACCTCTTGAAAAACAGGATTGCAAATATGGTTGCATTAACAACTCGGTCAGTTTTGCTATCTGGCCTTACTATGACATGATTAAATGTAATTATCAAATAACACCATCGTTTTCATTAGATTTTTAAAGAAAACAGTAGGAAAGGTATTAAAAATCAACCCACACAAGGCTGTCTCGCCATCCTTCTAGTTTCAGACTTTTGTTTTACACCATATCGTCCTTCAGGTGATTTCTTTTAACACCAGCAGCAGTGTAATCTGGCTTCCACTGCTTCACCCTTTTTTTTTTATGACAATCATTTATCTCAACTCAGATAGCCCAAGATCTGTAACATCCACGATATCTCAAACCACCTCTTCGATCCAGGTACATGTATAGATCTATAACTTCGATTTTATGTTTGGGGCGTTTCAACAATTTCTTGCCTTTGCTCTACAAAGTGTCCCCCCCCCCCCTCTCCGCTCCCTCAGCAGTGTCGGTACTTAGAAACTTGTCGAGTTACGGCAATTTACCACGGGTCCGTGGATATGTTGTTCAGCAAAATGAACTGCCACAGCCAAAATGTGCTACAAGAATGAGACGTATTCATTCACTATATTGTATCTGTATTGTGTTTGTGTATTTTTGAATTCCAGTGTTTATGTGTATGTGTTTATGTGTGTTGTGTGTGTGTATGACTGTGAAAAGGTGTGTATATGTGTGAAGGTGTGGGTGTGAATATGTCAGTACGCGTGGGTTTGTTTGTGTATAGATGTATGTATTTTAACGAACCAGGGTAAGACTGTGAAGTGATCATACTGACTGGTTATGTGTGCACTGGGTATTTGTACACAGAAAATTCGTGACAGAGTTACTGAATTCAGAAATATGTGTGGTAAATTCCTTGCAAAATTCTGTAGTATAAGCACTATCATTGGATCTTATCAAATATGGAAACACATGCAGAAATCATGTTAGAATGGAAGTTCATTGAATATGACCACCATTCATCCTCTCTTTACTTCTTGGCTGCACACAACTTCTAAACTTCAATTTTCGACTTCCCAAAAGTTGATGGGAGTAGAGTTAGAACCTTGTCATTTTAAGGGGACGCATTTTTGTCATCTCTTTCAACATTGTCATCATCTCCGACATCTTTTATCTCCGTTATAGAGTCACATCACTCATTACTGCCTTCCATTATTTTTTCTGCTGTCTAACTCACCACTTAAACCACACTCAGTGACACAATTTTTAAAATGATATAATGTATTGGTATATTTGTATCTGGACATGTCGTCACTTATTCTGTGAAAAGATGATAAAGACAATATAGGCGTGTGTGCAGATGTGCATTTTATTTTTATGTGTGTGTGTTGTGTGTGATATGACATGCGTTTACCGTAATTATTTGGTCAGATATGTCCCATAAAAGAATACATGGACGGACACTACTTGATCACTTGAATGTCAAGTAGCGTTTCAATTATGTTAGTGAACATAAGGCCCAGCTCACATAGGAAGAAACGCGAAACAGGAAACGCCTCATGCGTGAGAACAAAAGTGGTAACAATGATTTAAACGGCAATGTGCACATAGGAGGTAACGACACGCCAGAAACGCGAAACGCGTGTGTTGACGTGAGGAGGCAAAGTGAACATGTTCACTTTTCGTGTCGCGTTTCTTGTAATTTCCTTTGCAACTGCAGTGAAGCGCATTATTCTGCTACTGCATTGTTATTCCTCTTCTTCTTCCTGTTGTTGCGGTTGTTGTTGTTGTTGTTGTTGTTGTTGATGATGAGGATAGGTTTATTTTAGCGATTTTTTTTTTTTTACTCACCTGAGAGCCAAGACTAGTTTTTCTTCGGCTGATATTGGGTCACGCCAGTTACAACCTACAGGTTGTAAACGTGGCAGCACCAGTGACTTGAGTTCGTTACTGGTTTGGTATGACATTCTTATGTAATTAAAGAACAATGTCTCGTCCTTACGCCCCATCAATGAGTAGAATGTTATTTGAAATTCTCCTCTTGTACTCCTTAACATAAAATGTTCACGGCACGAAATGCTGCGTTTTCTCCTTTTTCTTATCTTTCTCAATATATATATACGACCCTTTTCGTCTTTGCAGACGGTCTTTGCAGCATTTTCTGACTTCAAGACAGATGAAGAGAGCAGCTCCTCTCATGACTAATCCGTCCGATATTCGATTTACATCTTCGGTCACAGAGTGAGCACATATACTCGCCTTCGTTTGTGACTTCATTTGTCTTTTCCTTCCTTTTCTGTCTTTTTTCTTCCCTAATTTCTCTTTGATTTTTTTCAAATTTGGCAGCACCTTTCCTGACGGCTCCCTTCCAGGTCGTTCGATCTTCTGCCACATTTTCCCATGATTTTTCATCGATCCCAAAATCTTTCAGTGTGGTCCTGCAGATATCTTTGAAACGTAGTTTTGGTCTACCTCTTTGACGTTTTCCCTCTTTTAGCTCACCATACAGTATCTGCTTTGGGATTCTACTATCATCCATTCTTTTGACATGTCCTATCCACCTGAGTCGTCTTGTTCTCAGTGTTGCTTGAATTGAGGTGAGCTTTGCTCGTTTGAGAACTTTGTTGTTGGTGATTTTGTCCTGCCATCTGATGTCCATGATTTTCCGCAGGCAGCGAAGATGGAAGCTGTTTAATCTTTTTTCGTGTCTTGTATAGGTGGTCCACGTTTCGCAGCTATACAAAACAAGGTACTGATGACACAAGCTTGATAAATAAGAATTTTGGTCTTTAGTGTCAGCTTTTTGTTGTTCCAAGCTCTCTGAGATAACCTGCCAAAAGTTGTAGCTGCTTTCCCAATTCTGGCGTTTAGTTCTTCATCCAGGGATAGTGATGCTGTTACTATGGAGCCAAGATAGGTAAACTTTTCAACTGAGTTGATCTTGTTGCCGTTCAATGAAATGTCGGGAGGAGATAGTGTACTTTGTCCGATTACCTCTGTCTTTTTAACACTAATTGTCAAGGAAAAGAGGTCGCATGCATTTGACAATAAGTCCATCATATTTTGCAGTTGTTCGTTGTTTTGGGCTACTACTGCAGCATCGTCTGCAAAGAGGAGTCCACGCAGCATGATTTCTCGAGTCTTTGATTTTGCTTTTAACCTGGCCAAGTTGAACAGAGACCCATCTGATCTTGTTCGGATGAAAATACCATCTGTGGAGTCTTGAAAAGCGAACTGTAGGAGTGCTGCAAAGTAAATTCCAAATAGAGTTGGTGCCAGTACACAACCTTGTTTTACTCCGGTCTTCACTGCAAATTTACCTGAGATGTTTCCGTCAAACTGGACGCATGCACTCATGTCGTCATGAAAGGAGATGATCAGCTTCAATAGCTGTGGTGGACATCCAATGGACTTCAGTACAATGTAAAGCGATGGTCTGCTTACGGTGTCGAAGGCTTTTGTCAGATCTATGAAAGCCATGTACAGTGGTTTTCCTTGTTCTCTGCATTTTTCCTGTAGTTGACGGACTGTAAATATCATATCTGCAGTTGATCGTTCTGCTCTGAATCCGCATTGGGATTCTGGTAAGATTCTTTCAGCGAGCCCGTGTAATCGTTTGAGTATGATTTTGGCGAACGCTTTCCCTGTAATACTCATCAATGATATGCCGCGGTAATTGTTACAATCCCCTTTGTCTCCTTTATTCTTGTAAAGAGTTACAATTTTTGCATTTTTCATGTCGGATGGAATTGTTCCAGTTTTCCAGCACACGATTAGTAGGTGGTATAGGTGTGGTAATAGTATTTCAAGGTTTTCTTTGAGGACTTCAGCTGGAATGTTATCCTCTCCACAAGCTTTTCCATTTTTCATATCCTGGATGGCTTCAGAGAGTTCTTTCATTGTTGGTTCCACATCCAGATCCGTCATTTCAGGTAGCTTTGGGACTGCTTCTTCTAAGCCTTGATTTGCTGGCTTTTCGTTTGCATATAGTTTGGAATAATGTTCGACCCATCTCTCCAGTTGTTCCTTCTTGTCGGTAAGTTCTTGGCCGTTTTCTGTCTTGATGGGGGCACTTTTTGAAATGGTTGGTCCTAGTACAACTTTAATCTTTTCATACATGTTTCTGGAGTCTCCTGCATCAGAGGCCGATTGAATTTCAGAGCATAAGTTGGTCCAGTACTCATTGGCGCATTTTCTTGTTTCACTTTGAACCTTTGCCTTGATGTGTTTGAATTTGTCTTTGTTGCTTTGGGAGCGATCTTTCTTGTATTCAAGCATCATTTTCCTCTTTTCTTCTAATAGGGGAAGAAGTGTGGTGGAGTTTTCTTCAACCCAATCATGTCTGAAAGATGGCTTTGTACCATAAGCTGTTGAGGCACTGTTATATATGTTGGTCTTAATTGTGTTCCATGTTTCATCCACGCTTGGTGATTCCATATCATTTACCGGGATGTTATTAAATTCTCTTGTGAAAGCGTTCTTACAGTCTTCTTGTTTTGCTTTTGTAATGTTTAATTTGGGTTGTCGTTTCGTGATGCTCCTAAATATTCTCATTGGCTTTGTATGCATTTTGCTGATCACAAGGGCGTGGTCTGTATCGCAGTCAGCGCTGTGGAAGCTCCTTGTTGATTTAACCGTGTTCAGATCTTTCCTTCTGGTGATAATCAAGTCCAATTGATGCCAATGTCCTGATCTTGGGTGTTGCCACGTAACTTTCTTTGAGTCATTCAATTTGAAGAAGGTGTTGGTAATGCACAAGTCATTTTGTGAACAGAATTCCAGGAGACGCTGTCCATTTTCGTTAATTTTGCCTATGCCGTGGTGTCCTAGGCAAACAGGCCAAGACTGATGGTCCGCGCCAACTCTTGCGTTGAAGTCTCCTAAGAGAACTACTGATTCGTTTTTCGGAATGGTGGCATACATTTCGTTTAGCAAGTTGTAGAACTGGTCCTTATCGTCTGCTGATGACATAAGCGTTGGTGCGTAAACACAGATTATGTTGGTGTGACCAGTTTTTGTGCGTAATCTTAGGGAAATGAGTCTTTCAGACTTTCCAGTGGGTGTGTTGATGGAACTGAGCAGGCGATTGTTGATGGCAAAGCCAACACCATGACGTCGAGGTTGGTTCGAGTCAAGTCCTTTCCAAAAAAATGTGTAGTGTTGCTCTTTGAGTGTACCAGTACCTGCCAGTCTGGTTTCTTGTAAAGCTGCGATGTCCACTTTCAGCCTAAGCAATTCTTTGTCTATTATTGCAGTTTTTCTTAATGAGTCGTTCTTCGTCATATCGATGTTTTGGTCAAGTCCAGGGCACATGGTCCTAACGTTCCAAGTGCTAATTTTTATTTGGTTTTTTCGTTTTGAGCGAGGTACATCATTTACATCAACTTTTCGATTTTTGATCTATCCCCATGTACCCAATGAGGCAGGCAGATGTGGCGGGTCGGCACCCAACTGGCTGAGGGCTGCTCAGCTTAAGGCGGGCGGTAGCTGACCAGTGTAACTAAATAGTCACTCCCACCGATAGAAGAGGCCCCTGGCGCCTTCCCCTTCGCCAATTTGGGAAAACTTAAAACCGGTAACTGCCCCTCCCCTTGTTGTTTTCATGGCATTACCCATGACAGAGTGACATCTCCGTGTTGACATAGAGCTGTGAGAGCTTTTTGGGCATGGGTTTTGTACTCTGTATTTGCCCAGGTTGGCAGTGTTCTCCCTCTGTATGCTGCATTAGCCTGGGCAAAAAGTATGGAACCTGTGCCTAGCCCATTTTGCACAGACCCCCTCTCTTCTCCACAGATTTAATCCAAGGGAAAGGCATAGCCAATACGTTTGGAATCGCATGGAGCTGCAGGGGATGCCAGAGGATGGATTGGAACAGACCTCCCCACCAACTGCCTTGGGGTCCCTCCCATCGGATTTTGTTTGGGTTTACTCCCTAGCCTTTAACTCTCCCGAGTCACACACAAGGCAGTGCGGTTTTTTATCAGGGTTTTCTCCCCCAGCCTTTGACACTCCCAAGTCACACACAAGGCAGTGCGGACAGTACCAGGTAGTATTGCACACTGTCATGCAATAATAATGAAATAATAATAGTTCGTCCATCAGGTATGATGATGACCTTAACAACACCAGAGGAATAAAGAACAGAAATTGTTGAGAATTTCAACACATGGACAATAAAGAGAACTAAAGGACACAGAGGACAGAATGGAAAGACTGTTCTTTCATGACTTATGGCTTCTCATGTGACTGATAAGTCCTATTTTTGCCCTGCAGACCCTTCCGCATAAATGACAAGAGTGCTCCGTTGGTTCAGTACCACTGGGCCTTTTCTTGCGCCGTTCTCTTTTTTTGATAGCCTGCTGGACTCTGTCAGCTTCCCATGCTTTGCTGCCTCTGGTAAGGGCCGCCCTCCAATTTGCACGATCAAGCGAGAGCTTTTCCCACTCACTCACATCAATGGCAAAGGCCTTCAGTGATTGCTTGAGAGTGTCTTTGTAACGTCTCTTTGGGGCCCCAACATTCCTCGTTCCATTGGAGAGCTCAGAGAAGAAGATTTGCTTAGGGAGTCTGGAGTCGGGCATTCTGACAACATGTCCTGCCCAACGTAGCTGAATTTTTTTCAGGTGGCTGAAGATGCTCAATTCCTTGGCACGATTGAGGACCTCAGTGTCTGGAATTTTATCCTGCCATTTGATCCTTAGGATCTTTCTAAGGCAGGCCAGATGAAAGTGATTTAGCTTTCTGGCATGCGATTGGTACACTGTCCAGGTTTCAGCCCCATAGAGTAGGGTGGGAAGGACCACAGCATTGTACACTTTCAGCTTAGTGTCTGTGCGAATGCCGGCGACATCCCATACTCTCTTTCGAAGCCTGCCAAATGCAGAGCTGGCTTTGCTGATTCTTGAGAGAATTTCAGTATCAACACGAGCCGCGGAAGACAGTGTACTGCCAAGATAGGTGAAGTTCTCCGACACCTTCAGAAGACTGTCATGGACTTTGATATTTGGGGTCACAGGATACTTGTCGTCTGGAGTAGGCTGATGGAGCACTTCCGTCTTCTTTGTGCTTATTGTGAGGCCAAAGTTGTCACAGGCACTAGAGAACTTATCAACACAGTTTTGCATGCTATCCTCATCGTGTGCCAGAAGTGCACAATCATCAGCAAATAGTAGGTCACAGACTTGAGTACTTTTGGTTTTGGTTTTTGCCTGAAGTCTCCTGAGGTTGAATAGACTGCCATCAGTTCGTTACTTGATGCTTACCCCTTGAGGAGGAGAGCTAAAGGCTTCTTGTAGCATTGCAGAGAACATGGTGCTGAACAGAGTTGGGGCTAAGACACAACCCTGTTTTACTTCATTTGTGACAGCAAAGGGCTCTGAAACACTGCCGTTGCTTTTGACTGCAGCTTGCATGCCATCATGAAACTGGCGCACTATTGTGATGAATTCGGGTGGACACCCAAACTTCGCCAAGATTTTCCAGAGGCCTTCACGACACACTGTGTCAAATGCTTTTGTGAGGTCAACAAATGTGATATACAGCGCTTTATTTTGTTCCATGCATTTTTCCTGAATCTGTCTGGCAGCAAAAATCATATCCGCCGTTCCCCTCTCTTTACGAAAGCCACGTTGGCTCTCGGGAAGCAAGTCATTTGACGAGAGGTGATCAAAAAGGCGATTCAGAAGCATTCTTGCCAATATTTTGCCAGCAATTGAAAGTAGAGAGATTCCCCGATGGTTGTCACAGACTTGGCTGTCCCCTTTGTTTTTGTACAGATGGATGATTGAAGCATCTTTGAAGTCCTGTGGCAGCTTCCCTGCTTTCAACATATGATTGAACAACTCGGTCAACCTTTCAGTAAGCTTTTCTCCACCGAAGGCATACACCTCAGCAGGAATTGAATCCACGCCTGGTGATTTGTTAAAGGACATCTGATTTGTGGCAGTTCGGGTCTCATTTGCTGTGAATGGCTTGGCAAGAGCTGCATTAATAGGAGTCTGAGGGAGGCGGTCAATGGACTCAGTATTTATATTTGATGACCGATTTAGCACACCTCCGAAATGTTCTGCCCAACGCTGAGTTATGGCATTCAATTCAACAATGCGTGTTGAACCATCTGACACAAGAAGAGGCGTAGTGCCAGAGCGGGATGGTCCAAACACAGCTCGGAGGCTCTCAAAGAACTTTCTAGTGTTGTTTGTGTCGGCATATTTCTGAGTTTCTCTTACTCGCTCTTCAAGCCAGTCATTTTTCATTTTCCTCAGCTTCTTCTGGAGTACACCCTTACATGCACGCAGTGCATCAGCTTTTGCTGTGGAAGAGGGGTCACTGCAGTGAGCTTGGATGAGACTATTTTTTTCTTTGATGAGCACTTTGATTTCATTATCATTATCATTGAACCAGTCCTGGTGCTTGCGGACAGGAAAACCAACTGTGCTGCTGGCGCAAGAGTGTGTGGGGAGAGGGAGTGTGGGAGAGAGAGGAATGAGTTTTTATTACTTGTAAAGCGCATTGAGCATTTATTGGAAATGCGCTATATAAATGTAATTTATTATTATTATTATTATTATTATTTAGGTCAGTCCAGCTCTGTTCAATGTTCTCAGGGTCAAAAGTCACGCAATCCAATTTTGAGGAGAGTTCTGATGAGAGCACACTCTGTTTCTCAGCTGAGCAGAGTTTTGAAACATTTAGCAGCTATGCAATAACACTAATAATAATAATAATAATGAAGATCATTAAAATAGCGCCCAATCCAAATAATTTGCTCTAGGCGCTTTACAGAAAGTCTTGTTCTCTCCATCAGCAACTCACCCCCTCTCTCTCTCTCTCTCTCTCACCTTCTCTCTCTGCTAGACATACATTGTATACGTAGATACACACACATAACATACTGTAAGACAGAAATTAAACGTTAAAACAGCAAAATTAAAGAAAAAAAATGCAATCAATGTGTCTTCATCTGAGGAATCCATTTTGTCAACTGGCCTACGTGAGTGCATGACTAGGCCTATGTGATGAGGTGACGTGTGGCGTGAGGTGTTTCGCGTTTCGGGGTTTCGCGTTTCTCGTTTCGCGTGTCGTCCTATGTGAGCTGTGCCTTATCGGTATTTCATTGAATGTCTCAGGTTATGAAAATATTTTGGTAGACATTGTCAGCATTCTCACGAATGTCAAAAATCATGAAAAGGTTTTTGTGGTAAACATTGTTAGTATTTTATAGAATGGCACAGATCGTGAACTGATTTTGGTAAACATTATTAGTATTTTATAGAAGGCAGTGACTACGTTTACGGCAGCCGGTAAACACAACTCACCATTTTTCATTGTTCGGCTTTACTCCCGTTCGTACAGCAGCACTTTCCTTCTTTGTTTTTTTTTCTATTGGGATATGAGCTAATCTGCGTAATGAGTAAACCTAGCCACTGCCTTTATAGAATATCACAGGCCGTGAACTGATTTTTGGTAAGCATTATGTGTAGGTCTCCGTTTTTAATGTCAGACCATGAATTGTTACCGTGAACATTGTCGCTATTTATTCAATGCCAGGTGTCATGAATAGTTGTAATAAAACCACATACATCCTTTATCCTCAACAGTTGACTTGTTTCTTTATGCTCAAGTTCGAGTGAGCTTTTCAGTGACCTGCTCTTATTGAGAGATAAGAATGAGAGAAAGAAGGATGAAGTAACGAAGGAGTGAGAGCTGAAAGGGGAAGAAGCAGGAAATGGACATGAGGGTCCCAAAGAGCCGGGAGAAGCTCGAGGGTGAGAGACAAGAGAGAATGACAAACAATGGAATTTGGTAGACAAAGTGTATGGGATAGAGAGAATGTGTAAGGAAAGGGGTAAAGGGAAAAGAATACATGGCTGGGAGAGAGGGAGGGGGAGAGAGAGAGAGATAGAGAGAGAGAGAGAGAGAGAGAGACTGAGACAAAAAAAAACTTTAGAAAAAAATAAAAGAAAATAATAGAGAAAGAAAATATAGAAAAAGAATGGAAAGTTAAGAAGTGAATTATAAAGGGGATTGGGGCGTAGGGGGTAGAGAGAAGGAGAAAAGAAAAGAAACAGGAGAATGACATGAAAACGAATCAAAGATGGGAGACACACACACACACACACACACACACAGAAAGATATGGAGAGAAAGGGAGGGAGAAGTAGGGAATGACAGACATAAACAGACAGACGAGCATATAGGAGGGCAGGCAGGCAGGCAGACTGACAGACAGACAGGCTGAGTGGTAGATAGATAGATAGATAGATAGACAGACGAACAGGCAGATAGATAGATAGATAGATAGATAGATAGATAGATAGATAGATAGATAGATAGATAGATAGATACACCGTAGATAGGATATATCCCCAGATAGATAGATAGATAGACAGAAAGACAGGTAGATAGAAAGATAGTTAGTTAGGTAGATAGATAGATAGATAGATAGATAGATAGATAGATAGATAGATAGATAGATAGATAGATAGATAGATAGATAGATAGATAGATAGATAGATAGATAGATAGATAGATAGATAGATAGATAGATATGATTGTAACAGTTGATGCAAATTTCAGCACGTTATGATGGGGAGAGTCAGATGAACTGATCGTCTACCCCTAAAAAACGAAACTGTCTCGAACTGTTGTAGAAATAAATAACAGGATCCGATGAACACTTAATACTAACGTTTAATAACTGTAAACAAGAGCTGATATCCACAAGTTACTCACACCTAGCCGGGAAGGCACTATAATACATCTGACTACGACTGGATTTGCACACCTCCTACTCGCCTGGCCCTCCTTATAATATATATTCTGTCCAGGAACGTTCAGGAAGCGGCTTAACCGCCCCATAAGCACGAGACAGACTTAGATCGTTCGGGACACATACAAGCCACCCAATCGTACACAGACACGTCACAGAATTACATCACTCAAGGTCGACCTAGCGTAATCTCGGATACTGCAGTACCTTCTAGACCTTCTAGATTTTCTACAGTGAAACAAACAAGCCACACAGCGAGACATCAAAGAGAAATACCGGCCTTGCTGGCGAGAGGGGGGGGGGGGAGGAAGGTCGCCGAGTGAGACTCGCCATGCAGGGGTGAGAAAATATCGATCGTCCAACTAGTGGGACGCTACAATGATAGATAGATAGATAGATAGGTACTGTGAAACCTGCTTACGCTGGAATTCAAAAACCCAGTATTAATTGAGCATTTTGGGTCAAGAGCAGTTGGCTTAAAATCACCATTTTCTACCAGTTTCAATCTCTTAAGTAAAGAGAACCAACACTAGACGCCTTGTTAATTTTACTTCATCACCTCTCTTGATATACTGTCTTCATCAACCAAACTCCACTCGATTACTGGCCGATTACTGAAATACCTAACAAATTGAGCCCCTGGGCCTTTTGTTTTATAATGGGCCTGATCTTGCCGCCTCTGGCAGACAAAAAAATATTGAAGGTTTTGTTGTTGTTGTTGTTGACTTGTTTCTTGTTGACCTTATTACATAATTATTATCTCTATTATATAACGATGATTTATATTAGGTCTGTTAGGTATTTCTATAAATAATTGAATTTATTTAATATCTGTGACAACTTGGAACTCGGATGACATGGAAAATACAGAATTTACACCAGCTAATAACGAAAAGACTTAAATGGCTTGAGAACAGAGGACAACGCAGACTTCAGTATTTGAAAATTCGTCTTTCCTGGTGCGCTGGCAGCTACTAATATTTACATTATATATATACTGGAGCTAGAGTTACCAGAGGTTAAGTGCAGTCAATGAACTAGGTTGGTCGTGCCATTTATTTCATAATGTCTCTCCGGTCTTTGGTCTTTTTATTGACGGTTATTCCTGGCAGCACTTCATTTTAATGAAAATGGCGACAAGGAAACTATTGAAGACGACGATGGCCATCCAAAGACGATAATACTGTACCCAAAAAGCAAAAAAGGGCGATGCTGCTCAACGTTTTGTCAAACAAGAGAGCACTTAAGGTAAAAAAACATACACACCAAAAAAGAAGAGGTGATGCAAAAGAATGGCTTACTTTTAATCTTTCTTTATTGAAAGATTTCTTATTCGATGTCATAATTATCTTATGTAAAGAAGTCGTAGAGGTGTAAAGTAGAAACCCTACTGTGGTAATTTGAGATTCTTTAATAATCAAAGAGTGGGCATACTCTACATACACAAAACAGTTCAAATAAAATGGTCTTTCAATATAGCCTTAGACAGGTAGTCACTTGCACAATTGTTTGGGAAAGTTAGATTGGGGGTTGGAGTTAAGCACAGTCTATTGGTAGCCTGTTACCATTATGACCTATTTAACTAATGAAAATGAGGTTTTATCGTCGAATGCATATTAAAAAATCAGCCAAATCATCTTAAACTGATATTTGTATTTCAGGTGAATGATTTGTGGAAAGAGGTGGTCGAATATCGGCTGCGTTACCCCAGCTACGAAAGGGCAGTAATAGCACTTGACCAAAGGAAATTGCCACCAATCTCACCAGCACTTACTCACCAAAAGACACAGCCACCTTGCCCGCAAGGTAGAAAAGCAGATTTGGCCTGCAGCATAACATTTCTTCTACACACCACTCCAATTTCCTAAATTAATTAAAAGGAACATTTAAAACTCATACTGACACACGTAGGTACTATACATTTGTTGAGAGAGATAGAGAGGAGAGAGAGAGAGAGAGAGAGAGAGAGAGAGAGAGAGAGAGAGAGAGAGAGAGAGAGAGAGAAGGAGTATAGATTTGGGACGCCTTGGACTCACCCTTTAAAATTTTAAAAAATGCAACCTTTAAAAAAAAATATTACAAAATTCACCCTCTATTAATACACAAAAATAGAGAACCAGCAATGTCCCTTTTTAGACCACCTTTTAAAACACATAAGCTTTTTCAAAAAAATAAACTCCCCTAAAACTCCCGAGTTTGAGAGAGTTTGAGAATCCCTTCTACAGAAAACCTGCCGACAGGTTTTTCCATTTGTCGAAGCAGGAAGAAAATAATGAGGAAGATAAATGAAGACTAACTACAACCCTTTGTGTACCACGAGGTTTTTCCATTTTGTCGAAACAGGAAGAAAATAATGAGGAAGATAAATGAATACTAGTGTTTCCCCGGCCAAAGCTCATTTTCTCTTTGTGCTTCGTTGAGGAAAGACTTAACATTTTCAGCGTGTGAATAACTGTGTCAAGACAGTGTATCAACCGACGATTTAGATAGAGAAATAGAAGAAAATTTAATCGCACATAGAGAACTTTTGAAATATTCTACAGAAACAAATTCTTTAATTTTACCAGAAGAAATGACATCAACTTCTCAACATTTCGCACAAGCAGTGGATGTTCCTTTGCCACCTCCGACACCATCAGAACTTCAAACTTCTCAACCTTCATATCCGTGGAATCAAGAGGAATTAAATGTGCTAAAGGAGCATTTGGACTATCATCAAAGAATATGTCAACTTATTCAACAAGCGGAAACTACGGGACCGTTTCATCTACCAAAAAGACCAAAGAGGACATTAGATGATTTGTTTAGGAAAAAATCAGGAAAAAAACAGAAGACGCAATTGACACCACGAGGATTACATGAGTATTTTGTTTCCTATCTTCAAGACATGAAGCTAGAAATAAACAGAGATGCTTTTGTTGGTATTCAATTCTTATCTATTGAAGACGCTGTTTCTAAACTAAAGAGAGCCTACAGACATCTAAACCGACAGAATGCACAGAGCATGATGTTTAATATACATTTTGGTTGTCTGTTAAACATCCTCTTCAAATTTTACACAGAGCAGAAGATTGCAGGAAAAGTAACAAGTTCTTGGGACGCTTAGTTGACAACCACTATCAACATTTCTGCTTCTCATGCAAGAAAGGTCCGTCAACTTGGTGTTTTATTGGGTCCGTTTCAACAGTTTCGACGTCTTGGTCTTCCTTTCAACGATGTATACAACAAACGAAAGGAAATTGAGGAAATGTTGAAAATAGACGAGTTTCGTAATTTTTGGAGCCAGACATTTGAAATCACCCCTACACCTGATTTGCAGCAGTCAAAGGAAAATTAGGAAACACCAGCCCAGCAACGGGATTCTTCATGTAAACACCTTCCTCATCAGCCTAGCAACCGCGATCATGTATGATCACCGTATCCAAGATAAACACCTTCCTCATCAGCCTAGCAACCGCGATCATGTATGATCACCATATCCAAGATAAACATCTACGTCAGCAGCCTAGCAACCGCGATCATGTATGATCACCGTATCCAAGATAAACAATAACACCACGGCTTTAGCAACTGCAACTCAGTACCCGCTTCTCTTCCTCTGCTCGGTCAAACCCTCCATTAGAGGGTTATGACCCCCATTTAGACTTTGTTGGCATTCTGTTAATAGAAACGAATGTCACTTAGTGTTTTGGGGGGTCCCGAGCAAATCAACAAATGATGAATGGTTCCCCACTCTCTCACACAGTTCAAGTGCTTCTCACAGTTCAAGTGCTACCACTAGTAACACGACACAATCGATAAACACGGAGGTCACATTTCAAGTGCTACCACTTAGTAGCTCACAAATGAATGGTTCCCACACAACTCCCTTACACACACACTCCCCCTACACACATCCGTATTGTTGGCTAAACCCTGGCATAGGACATAACTAAGAAAATACAACACTATTTTTAAGACGACAACAGTTATTTCCTACTAGTTCTTCATTTTCTTTCCTTTTTAAAATGGACGTAACAAATCTCACTTGGAATGATAATTTAACAAATAGAAAAAATAATCCTTTGTTACCTAAGAGTATAAGAGGAATTATAGTAGGAAAGAGCGGATGTGGAAAAACTAATCTATTATTGAATCTACTTTTAAAAGACGGCTGCCTTGACTACAACCAGTTATTTGTTTTTGGAAAGAGTTTACTTCAACCTGAGTACAGGATTGTAAAAACAGGTTTTGAACAGAATCTACCTAAAGATGTTATATTTAAATTATTCAATAAAAAAGATTATTGTATAAAAAAAAATATTTCTCCTTATCAGTTTTTAGAAGAAATTGGAAAACAAAATACACATAATGTTTGTCAAAGACAACGCAAAGCTAACATAAAACCAATCAATAGCCAATTTTACAAAAATAGTGAGGATGTTCCAGATCCAAATGAGTTAAATTCAGAAAATAAGAATTTAATAATATTTGATTATATCTTATTGGAGAAACAAAACAAATGCGAAGACTATTATTGTAGAGGAAGGCATAACAATGTTGACTGTTTCTACCTAGCTCAAAATTATTTTAAATTACCGAGACAAACAATAAGAGAAAACGCAAATTTTCTCTGTTTATTTAAACAAGACTTGAAAAATCTTCAACATATTTATAATGACCATGTAAGTAATGATATGACATTAGAAGATTTTCAAAAACTCTGTAAAAAATGTTGGGAAAAACCTCACGGATTTCTGGTAATTGATAATTCTAGTGATATTGGTAAACATAGATATAAATTTGATACATTTTACATACCGTGATTTTTATTCTATTAAAATGGATCAGAGTTCTACCTTCGATATGTTAAGAGAAATTGCTAAAGACACAAGATCAAAATTTTAACAGCAAATTGTTGTTAGTAATAATAAAACCACTTTTACGACAGTATTTATGCCTCCTTTAGAATTAGACAGGGATAAACATTATGAAATCGCCTTAGTTAATTTAGAAACTTACTATTATTTCCCCAATGTCCACGAGGAAAACAATATGATAGAGTTTTATGATGGTTCAACTTGGCAAAAAGTGTATATAATAACAGGCGCTTATGAAATTAAAGCTTTAAACACTGCAATTCAAAACCTGATTGGTGATGCTATAAAAATCGAACCAAATAATCAAACTTTAAAATCTATTATAACAATCAAACAAGATTATAAAGTACGTTTTAAAGAAAACAATACCTTAGCTGATTTATTAGGATTTCATCATTGTCATGATCTCATTTTTGGGATCCAGTGAGTAGTGTTAGGGTGATCCGACCCTTAGAATAAAAAGGTGGGATTTTATAGGTTAGTGGACTCACGCCTTAAGGCGGTGGGTTGTGTAAGCAATGCACGGGGCACGTGAACCCGGCATGATTTCGGAAGGTGAGACAAGAAACTTTCACGGGGTTTGGCTGGAGGTATATAAGCTTAAGTCGCCATTGTTTAAGCAGAGAACGGCTGTGGAAATCATTCGATCCAGTGAGGTTCCTCTCTGCTCGAGCTCCAGGGCCTGACAATAGGAGTCGAGCACAGACAGAATAGATACAAGTGAAGTCGAAGTGGAGTGACCGTGTCGTCATCCAGAGAATTGATAAACGCCTCGTCTCACTAGGCCAAAAGTGCGAACCGTGTCCTTTGGATCTACGCTCGTACTTGGCTACGAGCGTATAATGGTAGGCAATCCATAAGTCCACACAATAGAGACAGGAATTACTAGATCAGCCCAGTGACGAAGCTGAGTAGTAGGAAAGCCACCTGGCAATCCTCACAATAGAGACAGGATTAATACAGTGTAGAATGATAGTGTGTGTGGAAAGAAAGAAGTATTGAAGTCATTCATAGAAAAATAATCTTTTGTAGACGTAGTACGTAGATATTGTATCTCATTTTATATTGAACGCCTTAGTTGTATCCCATGTGAGATTAGAACTTTTGAATTACAGTTAATAAGTTCAGCGACAAGCTGGAGTTCCCACAACGGGGCTTTGATGTAGCCACTAATTAAGACAGTCCTATATATTATATCTGCAATCCTATCTATTGTATCTGCAACCATATTTATTGTATTCTGCAATCCTATCTATTGTATCTGCAACCATATTTATTGTATCTGCAATCATACCTATTGTATCCGTAGTAATAAAGTAGTATGGCCCTTCAGGCCTGATATATATATTCGAGTGTGTTATTAATTATTATGATTGTGCCTGGACGAGTGTGAGTGGCCTTTCGATTAGTCGAATGCGCTATTATCCCCAAGACCTTACTCACCTCGAACGTTGACAATCATGAAATATATGAATCGGGAACTCATGAATCTGAAAACATTGTAAACATTCTTAGCGTTAATAGTATTCTAGTTCATTTGAATATCATAAACGGAAGTATAGTTAATGGTACACCCGTTCCGGTTATTTATTCTTTTTTCCCAAATATATCTCCGGGATATAAAATAGTTGAAAAACCTAAAAATCTGCCAATAGCTATGAAAACGATAAATAACTTAGAGATTAAAATTACAGATCAAAATGATAAACCTTTAAATTTAAGAGGAGAAACTGTCGTCATAAGATTTCATATTAGAGAAATTTGAAGAGCATTTCTTTAAAAGAAAACCATTTAAAATGGCACTATCCAATTTCGATATTTTAAAAGCTGTTAAGAAATTAAAAATTCCTAATTTTAGAAGTGTGTTTTTAAGAACTGAATTACCTGAAAAACTGAGAAGAAAAGAATGTGGAATACTGAACTTAGGTGATGGAACGAAAGGAGGAACTCATTGGGTCACTTGGTATCGCCTTGGCTTTGCTGGTGTAACCAAGGTCAAAGACCGTGACGAAGACATTAAAATTTATTTTGACAGTTATGGAATTCAACCTCCTTTAGAAATAATCAAATATCTTAGAGAGAAAAAAGGAGATATTCAATATTCTACTAATCAAGTACAAGATCCTAACACAGTAATTTGTGGGCATTTGTGTTTGTATGTTTTAAAAGAATTATCAGAAGGAAAAAGTTTTCAAGAAATTATTAATAGTTTGTATTAAGAAAGCCTATATAAATTTTTTTCTTGAAAAATGGTGGATAAGTTTGGCCTTATGCCCAGCGGAGACATTTCATCAACAACTCTTATTCCATTTCATAGGTATGCAGCCAATCTAGATGATTTAGAAAATGTAGAAGGTTTTAATGAAAATGGAAATAAAGATGCTATATATTGGTTCAAATTAAATGAAGAAGGTATATATGTTAGAAATGAAATTGTAGATTCCCCACCTCCTAAATTTATAAGTGAAGTAAAAGATAAACCTGTGAATCTTATAAATGTTGATGGAAAACTTAAAGTTATACCAGCCAAACATGAATCGGATGTTGATATTCAATTAAGAAGTGATAAAGTATCAACTAAAGGAAATAACAAAATGTTACTGAAAGTTTACAACTCTGGTCGAATTATAGGAAGTTTGGTTCCACTTCCTAGATATAGAGAGACAACAGTTTTAAAACGCTATGATGAGGAATATTATCTTTCAAACGGTAAGGACGAGCCACGCACCATTCTAACTTTTAATTGTGAATTTGAGAATGAAAAAAAGATTCTTGAAGAATTACCGATAGGTTCAACTGTAATTATTGAAGGTAAAATTTTAGAATCTTTTGATAACAAATTAGAAATTATGGATGGATTACAAATAAGTTATTCGGAAAATGATTCAAAAGATTTTCGAATAATTGTAAAAAAACAAAAAGATGATTACAAAATCCGAAATAATCTTAATGAACTGACAACCGAAAAAGGAGACGATGATGTTAGTTTTAAAAATATTCTCATTTACAAAGAGTTTATGATTCATCGTATAAGGTTTACACAATTACCAGTAACTTTAGATGAAATAAATTATTTGTAAAAAAATGGATGATCGACGAAGTCGCAGCTTTGCTGATGATATAGAAATTAACATTGATCAACTAGATCTTAGCTCGGATCAACTAGATCTCAGTTTTGCTGATGATCTCAGTTCTGATGATGAGCACAACTCTGATCGACGAATTCGCAGATCTGTTATTGAATCTATGAAAATTACTCCGTTTAATAGCCATGCAGCTAACTTAGAAGATTTTTAAAATGTTGAAGGTTTTTTATCTACAGGAGAAATAAATAGTTTATATTGTTTTCAATTAATGAATAATGGACTGTATAAAAGAGTTGAATTTCCTAAAAAAACTGAATGGGATATTGATATTAAACCAGTTTTGAATAGCAATAATTCATTATTTTATAAATCAAATAGTTTAATGGACGTAATGCCTAAGGTTGGAGATGTAGATTATGAAAGAATTAATGGAAAAGGTTATTTTGTTGTGAAAAAATCTGAAGAGAGAGGTTATATTCTTTTTAAGTTTTATAATCCTAAAGATCAAGATCTTTTATTAAGTAATATGGAAAGCATGGTTTTGATTTTCGATGTTTTTAATAAAGAAAAAAATGAAGAATATATAAAAGTTATAAAAAAAAAACCTTTGCTTAAAATTGAACCCAACACAAAATGGCCTTATTTAACTTTTCCTAAAAAACATGCAATTAGTAGAATACGATTTAGTGTTGCATCTGTTACAGATGCTCAAATTAGATACTATTAAAATGGAAGACACTTTGGAAATTAAAGAAGATTTTAAAGTAGATGAAAGTATTGAACAATATGAATACCATGAATACAATCCTATTACCGGTACAAATTTAAACAGCGGAGGAGAAGTTAGAATAAATATTGAATTGCAAGATATTTTTACTCATCCAAGTGAAAGCTATATAATAATTGAAGGTAGACTTACAAAAACAGATGGAACATTATATGCTGCTGATGATAAAATAACTTTATGTAATAATGGCATAATGTATTTGTTTAATTTTATAAAATATCAGTTATCAGGACAAGAAATTGAAAATTTAAACCATCCAGGACGAGGAACAACAATGTTAGGATTGCTCAAGTATTCTTCAAAATCAAATAGACTTAATTCATTGTGGATAAAAGATACTAACAACCAAATTAATAATAATGAAGGTTTTGATAAGAGACAAAAGATATTGCTAAAATATCCTGATCCTAAAGGAACATTTTCCTTTCTAATTCCTCTGAAACATATTTTCGGTTTCGCAGAGGATTATGATAAGATTCTTTATGGATTTACTCAACAACTTACTCTGTACAAAAGGCCAGATTCAAATATTGCAATTTATAAAGATGATAAAGCTGCCGAAGGAAAAGTTACTCTTGATAAAATCTCATGGTATGTTCCACATGTTTTACCAGCAGATCAACAAAAGTTTGAATTATATAAAATTATTGAATCAAAAGCAAAATAAAATGTTGGTTATAGAAGTAGACAATGTGATTCAATAACAGTTCCTATAGGAACCCAGTTTTCATGGAGGTTATCTGTAAAAGCTTCTCCCGAAAAACCTAGGTGGATCATAATAGCTTTTCAAACAAAAAGTAGATCTGATCAAAAAGAAAATGCAGCGATATTCAATAATCTGGATGTGAGAAATATTAATGTTCAGTTAAATTCTAGGCGTTATCCAGAATCTGATTATCAACTATCATTCCCTAAGTTTCAATTCTCTAGAGTATATAATGATGCTGCATCATTTAAATCAAAATTTTATGATATAGATGAATTAGTTAGCAATCCAACTATTGGACTTCCGGTGACGGCTTTGAAGTCAAAGCCGGCAGATACACTGGCTCTGCACATTTGGAAGTATATCTAGGTGCAGAGGGATTTTGTGTTATCGTTTCCATAGGAGGATTCCGGTAAGTGGATCTTAGTTATATGTGGAATTTTCTCTAAAGCGCTCGACTGCTCTTTTTGCCTATTCTGCGCTTCTGTTTGTCGTGCTCAGCTCACTTATCAAATTTTAGCTGTGCAAGATGGCGGATTCTAACACGGCGAGCGGGGCTAGTGCGGATATAACTGGGCGCGGGGTGTGCTTTATCTTGCACTCAACTATTGCCCCTCCAGATGGTAGTTTAATTAAGGGACTAGACTTGTGTAGAGCCTGTGAGGCTACGACAGGTCCTCAAGGTATTGAGGGAGCTCAGAAGATTGGGGGTTTATGGAGGATTTATGTAAAAGGGGCGGGGGCTAGACAAAAATTGCTTACTCAAGGGATTATCTTCATGGGCCAATCGGTGTCACTATTGGCAAGAAATCCCTTTGCTTTCTCGGATACAGGACGAAGCACTACGAAGATTATTATCGGAGGTATACCTCTGTCAGTAAGTAACGAGGAGATAGAGAAGGCGTTAACTGTCAAAGGGGTAGTGCTAAGGTCAGCAATAAAAGAGGAACACTATAGAGACGAGAACGGAGGGTGGACTGGGTATAAAACAGGCAGGCGCTTTATGTACACAGACATCCCTGCAATCAATTTAGAAGTTTCCATCCCTATAGGTATATGGAGAGGGACGGTTTATTACAGGGAACAGATCCGACCATTACGACACCCAAAGAACAGTGACACTAACAGGACACCAGTTGACGATGACAACGACAAAGGGGAAAACATATCAGTGACACACAATGACATTCCAAACACAGAGCACGACTCAGACAAGCACACAACAAACACAAGTATTCGCTCACCTACTTATGCAGATACAACTAGCCAGGGAACACACAACAGTAGACCAAAAACAAAAGACAGAACAGGTGAACGAGGAACAGGTAAACAAACAAACATAAAACAAATGATGTTAAACCGCTCACGGAGTATGTCGTGTCGAGGACAACAACGCTCACACAGCCTACAGAACAAAAGAGCCGGCGACACAATTGATTCACCAAATGAAAAAGTGAGGAGACAGGAGGAGGAGGAAACAGAAGGCTGCGAGCACAGCCAGCAGGGAAAGGAAACCTAATTTGAACCCCCGTCGTGTGTGACAACCGGGAAACGACAAGGACCGATAAAGGACTACGCTTTCAGAAAAACCCCCATGCTGGTATTGTCTCTGAACTGCAGAGGCTTAAATAAAAAAATTAAACGTGTATTTATTTTTAAAAAATGCAGAAAGTACGATATCGCATGTTTACAAGAAACGCATGTTACAGATGAACAGGGAGAAGAGTGGAAGAAAGAATGGGGAGGAGAGATGTTCTATTCCGCTGGTACAAACAGAAGTAAAGGCCAAATCATACTCGTCAATAAAAATTTTAGTTTCGAAGAAATCAGACTGGTGTATTCATCCGCGCGGGTTTTAGGTATCAATATTAAAATACGGGGATCAGAATTTTCCATCCTCAACATATACGGCCCAGTAATGAAAGCAGAAAAAGCATCGTTTATATCTCAGCTGACCCAAACACTGTCTTTATATAATAATAAGATAATATGTGGAGATTTTAATATCGTTCGGGATAATAACCTAGATATTGTAGCTGGAGAGCCACATGATCGAAAAGAAATTCTCGAGCTACAAAAAATGACTGACACGCTAGACTTGTTCGACGCGTGGCGTTGCTACCATGGGACCGAAAAGGATTACACTTGGGCCAGAAAAACACCTTTTATAGCTAGAAGGTTAGATTACATATTTTGTGATAACAACCTATTAGCCCACATCGAAAATGCTTATCATGAAATTGTTACACTCAGCGACCACAAAGGGGTCATAGCAAAAATATGTACTGCTTCATTTAAAAAAAGGACCATCAATCTGGAAATTCAACAACTCACTGCTGGAAGATGATAATTTCATTCTGGAAATGAATATGCTCATTGACGTTTTTATTCGGGACAACTTAGAGCTTGAGCCGACTATTAAATGGGAACTTTTAAAAACTGAAATGAAATCTCTCTGCATACAATATTCGAAAACAAAGACCCAGCTCAGGAAAAATAAAGAACGAGATTTAGAACTAGATATTGAAAGGGTAAATAAGCAGTTACTCGCAGAACCGAGTAATGAAAACCTACAAAAAGAAATGGCAATCTTAAAACAGAACTTAGAAGTATTTCTTTTATACAAAGCAAGGGGGGCTCAGATAAGATCGAGAGTTAAGTGGATAGAGGAGGGCGAAAAGAACACAAAATACTTCCTATCATTAGAAAAGAGAAAGGGGACTGCAAACACTATTTATGAACTAAGGGTGAATGATAACGCCTTCAAAAAGCCATTAGAAATATTGAATCAGATTCGACAGTTTTTTGAAAACTTGTATAAGAAAGAGAGTGCAGAAACCGATGTAAAGTCATTATTGAATAGCTATTTAGAAAATATCGAATACCCAGTATTAGATGAAAGCGAAAAAGAAATAATGGAAGATAAGATTACAGTAGAAGAACTTGGATACGCACTATCTAAACTTAATAATGAGTCAGCACCTGGGAGTGATGGACTGACGACTCCCTTTTATAAGTGTTTCTGGGGACGACTGAAAACATTGTTGTGGGAAAGTCTGTCCGACTCAGTGATAAAGGGAGAGCTTACAACAACGCAAAAAAGGGGCGTAATTACACTACTGCATAAGGGAAACAACTTAGAGAGAAATAATATAAATAATTGGAGACCAGTGAGCCTTACTAATACAGATTATAAAATTTTCTCTAAATGGTTAGCGCTGAAACTTCAAAGGGTTATGGAGAAACTTATACATAATAATCAGGTGGGTTTTATCAAAGGCAGATCGATCTCAAATTTGATTCGTACTATAGATGATTGTATGACCCTATTAAGGAAGGAGGAAGATGGGGCAGGTATCTTAGTCTCGCTAGATTTCCAAAAGGCGTTCGATAGTATTGATAAAAAAGCAATCATATATGCACTTGAAGCTTTCAATTTTGGCAATAACTTTATTCAATATATTAAAACATTGATACGAAATACTGAAAGCTGTGTAAAAAATGGAGGCTGGGTCTCAAACTGGTTTAAAACGGAACGCGGAGTGAGGCAAGGCTGTTGTGTCAGCCCTCTACTTTTTATTTTAGTGGCAGAAATTATGGCCATTAAGGTAAGATATAATTCGCATATAAAATGCATACAATTAAAAAATACCCTGGATAATAAATTATACCAATACGCAGATGATGTAACATTGATGTTAAACCACACTAATGATTTGAGAGAAGCTCTTAGAGACATCGAAACATTCGGGGAATTCTCAGGGTTGAAATTAAATAAAAACAAATGCAAGGGGATGGAAATAGGTGATAGGATTGTGGGAACCTGTGATGTGGGAATATCGTGGCTTAAGAAAGGAGATAATATGAAAATACTGGGCATTTATTTTAATGCTGATCAAGAAATATCATGCGTAGAAGAGAACTGGAATGAAAGGATAAGAAAAATTGAAGAAATCATTCAAAGATGGAAAAGACGCAATTTATCATGTTATGGTAAAATAACTGTGGTAAAGAGCCTTCTATTGTCACAGCTGAGCTACATAATACAGTCCCTGAGTTTACCGCAAAATATATTGCAAGAAATAGATACTAAGATATTTAAATTCATTTGGCAGAAAAAATATTCAAATAAGAAAGCATTTGAGAAGGTAAAAAGAACTGTAATTTGCAAAGAATTCTCTAAAGGAGGTTTAGGTATGATTAGTTTAAAGGATCAGCAGAAAGTGTTTCTAATGAAGTGGATGAAAGGGGTGACATCGAAAAGTAATAGAATGAATGAAGGACGTGTAAATACTTCTGAACACTTTTTCTCACAATTGGGAGGGAGCAAATACTTCGTAGAAGGTAATTTAAGCATCAAACATAAGGTAAAAATAAATAATATCAAATCTTTATTCTGGAGAACTGTAGCTAGTACCTGGATAGAGGCCAAGGATACAAAAGTAGTAGAATACGATATGGATAACCTCTCACAACAAGATTTATTAAATCAACCTTTATTTAATAATACATTGTTTCAATACAAAAGAAAACTCCTTTTTTTCCCAAAATGGATTGAAGCAAATATTAGATATGTATATGACATATGGAATGAGGAAGGGTTAATTAGAAAGGAGATAATACAGGAAAAGATAGGAAATTATCCAGGACTACTGTTTGAATATAATGCAATGGCAAATGCCTTTACGGAAAACCAGAGGAAATTATTAAACAGAGTCACAAAGGACATGATTAAGGAAGCAATAGTGAGATCCCGTAAGCTGCCTGAGCATGTAGAATCTTTCTTTGCCAAAACTAATAAGCAGATACGAAATTCGTTTTTAAACACGAGAGATGGCACTATTTGTGGAGTGAGCTTTTGGAAAAGAAAGATGGATATAGATATAACAAAATATTTTATGATAGCAAAGAATGCATCTCGTGAAAGTAGACTTAGGCTTCTTCACTTCAAATTAATACATAATATCTATCCCACCAACATACTACTTACACGAATCGGAATAAAATCATCGGAAAACTGTGCATATTGTAATGAAAGAGACTATATAGAACATTTCTTCTATCATTGTAAGAAAGTCAGAGAATTTTGGTATCATATTGGCCAGATCATCTTCATGAAAACAGGCTATAAATTAGACATGGACGAAGTGACAGCACTCTTTGGGATAGTTAAAGAAGACCATAACGAATGTACAAGTAAGAGGATAAATATTATAAATCACATTATACTAATAGCCAAATTATGTATAAGTAAGATGAAATATGGAACCATGAATAACGTTTTCCACATCTTCGAAATAGAATGGCAGAATAGGGAACATTTAATGGAATAGCTATTTTGTACAGACAAGTTGTTTTTGATTGTTGGTGTGCCATGAGAGGTTTTGATACCCATAACTCAACTTGGGTTTCATTAGACTGATGACATTTGATATGACCGCATAATTAGCCACCAGTATCGAGAAAGTGATCATCGTCTATGGCATATTAAAAAGTTGTGTCTTGCAGAGAGTTAATAGAGATAACGTAGATGGCGGATGAAAGTGAAATAAAAGCAAAAAAAAAAAGGGCAATGACGAAAGGTGAAAAATGCGAAACCAATTACATTCCAAAGTGCATGAAGTAAAGTTAGATTAAATACAGGTGTTCCTATTGTTATTATGATACTGATAGCTTAGACAATATTAAACACCTTTTTTTATGTCTCTGTGTCATTCATTGCATCTTTACCAGTAATTCATACACCTCAATTTTTCCCTCTTGACCAGTTTTTTAAAAGGACAGTTCTTATCGTTATTGTTTTTTTTTATTTTTTCATCATGTTCGATTTTGTTTGAACAGTTAATTTCTCTGAATGTTCAGAGCTAGAGTTTAGGATTTGCTGAGACTAGGACTATTTTCCCTTTCCCTGAATTACAAACTCGTCAGCTGGTAATGAAAAAACCTAAAGGGTTCGAGAACAGCCGACAACAAAGTATTCAGTACACTATTATTTATTATCTATACTTTCGGTATATCTTAACAGATCTTTTATTTAATCTATAATTCATTAATATTTTGTCTTATTCATTCAGTATTTTTAGTTGCTGGAAGCACATGTACATGAAAAACTGATTATATACCAGCGGATGTAACTGAATTACAAAACCGTCAGCTGATAATGAAAAAACCTAAAGGGTTCGAGAACAGCCGACAACAAAGTATTCAGTACACTATTATTTATTATCTATACTTTCGGTATATCTTAACAGATCTTTTATTTAATCTATAATTCATTAATATTTTGTCTTATTCATTCAGTATTTTTAGTTGCTGGAAGCACATGTACATGAAAAACTGATTATATACCAGCGGATGTAACTGAATTACAAAACCGTCAGCTGATAATGAAAAAACCTAAAGGGTTCGAGAACAGCCGACTACAAAGTATTCAGTACAGGACACTGCTAAAATACATGGCAGAAGCCCACTGGGTTTGATTTCTCTCTTACCTAGGAATATTCTTATTTCTATATTTTATTTAATCTTATCTACTTTTTCAATTGCTAGACTATTTAGTCTTATCTAATTTTTCAATTGCTAGACTTGCAAAAAAAAAACACTTTATAATAATCTGAGCAAACTTAATAGCAATATCTAATTTCTGAGTCATGCACTGAATGAATGCATTAAAATTCGCATTTCAATCTGAGCCAAAAAAAAAAAAAAAAAAGCAATCCAACTATTACCACTATTGATTATCAAACGCTTTATCCGTTATTTGTTTTCGATGTTTCACAACAAAGTGAAAGGTTAAAAATAGCATAACTGATATAATGGTTAAGACTACATTTAATAAAAATGTTCCTGCAGATACCACAGCTTATGCTTTAGTTATTTCTGATAAAATAATTTCATTTCAATCTGATGGAAGGAATATGGCAGTTATTCAAAGTTAACATTCTCTACCATTTCATATACAATATTAGTGAAATCGTCAACAGAGTTGCAGTTGTGCTGATCAGAATATGGAAGAGCCTTGATACCATCATCAAGTATATATCGTTTATCATCATAAGGACTTAGAGCTTTCTTATTTATTTCTTTTATGTACATTTCATGTTTATCAGAATTTAGCACATTCATCTTTTTATAATTAATTTCATTATTAAGTAAACAATTTTTGTAATCTTCAAATGTAACATCTTTTTTAATTGTTGTTTTTGAAATACCTTTTAATTTTTTACATGTCGATTCTTCAACAACTTTATATGTATACTAGCTGAGGTCCCCGGCCCTGCCCGGGATAAATCGGTTTGAATATTAGTTTCAGTTCTGGGTGGTTATTATGGACCTGCTTCATCTGGCCTGTTCCTATTTGTTTATTTTATTTTTGTTTGTTTGTTTTTAAATAAGTCTTACTGCTCTGCCTTTGTGAGTTGACACCATGCGCATCCCGTACAACAGCATGATTTGCGCACGGGTTAGTGGGTTTGATAGTGAACACATCGCAGGAAGTGATAACGAAACCTTAAAATGGCAAACCATGACTCGAAGTAGATCTAAAATTGGGGAAACAATAAATTTCCAATAAAAAAAACTACACCGATTTGATACTTGTATTAAAAACTGTGCACCCTTACATCCATTCTCATGCACCATATAAAATTTGAAGTCTGAGTGTTGAGTGGTTTAAACTAAACATTGCCTGATGCAGACCTAGATCTAGACTCTGTATTATTATGGTTCAGTTAAGGCTGGAACACACACACTCGTAATTTTTTCTTTCTTTGACTTCGTTCTTGTGTGAACACTCAAGGCCAAGGCTTGAACTCGAACTAATCACACTTTCTTACGGGTTGAGCCATCACTGATTACCTGTATTTGTATGCATAGATCTAGATATTAAAATTTGGTTGCACAACACATCATTAAAAAAAATTTAAACAACACTGCATTGCACGGCACATTTTAACATTGAACACGCGAGTGAAACAACAGCAACAACAAGTCAACGCTTGTACTTGTACTCGAACTAATCACACTTTCTTACGGTTTTAGCCATAACAGATTACCTGTATTTGTATGCCTAGATCTAGATATTAACATTTTGTTGCACAACATATCATTAAAATTTATAAACACTGCATTATTTTGGTGCAGGACACATTTCACTGAACACGTGAAAGCAAGACGAACAGAAAGTTGGAAAGTTGGAGTGTAGCTCGGTAATTGTGCTTTGAAATTACCGCGAAATATCGATACCTTTGGCAGTTTCCAGGCAAGATAGCCAGATAACGTTTAGGCGTGGCCAGATCGGTCAATTTAAGGAGCCAGTGGGATAGGTGTGGAAAAAACAAAAAAGACGTTCCCAGGAAATTTTAATATTTTAATAAAACAATGTCAACACAGGTCTAATTTATATGAAATTGCTGTACTGTATTTTGGCGCAAAGGAGATGTCAATATTTTGGTATTTAATTTGAGAAGCCAAACTTTTTTTTTTTAAACTGGCAAGTAACCTTCGTTAGTTGTTAAAAAATGTTAATGGCGTTCCCAAGTCTTAAAGAACGCGAAACAAAGAAAATAACGGAAAATCACAAATAGAATGCAAACAGTTTCGAACATCTGAATAGGCTAAGAACCTCCGATAAATCATAAACAGATTCCATGCCAAATTTGGCCCCAATCTGGTCAGTGGTTTTTGAGATAGGCGCACACAAAAATCCCAAGTCCACAAATATATATAGTATAGATGCTTTACTTCTAAGAAAAACTATTTCACTCATAACTTTATCATTTATTAATAACTTTTTTATTTTTAGTTGAATGAAGAAAATGATCTTTTGGATAATCACTTGTGTCTAAATCATCTATTATTTTTTTCATATCTTCATAAACATCTTCAGTTCTGATATTAAGAAAGTATGAATCGGTATCAAATCCAACAACTTCATTAGATTTCCACAATTCATTAACAACATTGTAATAAAATTGATACATAACCAGTTTGGAATAATCAAGAACACACATTCCTAAATAAATTGGTTTATTAAATTTTATTGATGTTATATTATTAGCAATACCGATTAGGTTTTTATTAAAAATAATTGATTCCTTAAAATTAGGTTTACTTATTAATTTTGTTACTTGTTCTTCATCTGATAATAGTTTTAACTCAATTCGATCTCTTATGTTTTCAAGAGTTTTTCCATAAAATGCATTATTCATTTGTCGCGATGTGGGTTAGATGGGGAGAATTCGACTGACACTCTTTCGAGGTCCGCTCCCACAATCGACGAACACACAAAAAAAAAATACTTGCACTCTAAAAACTAAATAAATCAATTGCTTTGATTTTTAGCAGAACTGTAGGGCAGTTTACTTACATGTAATTAATGTAACAAATATAAATATAAATATAAATATCAATTCAAAGGCAACTGAATCTAACTAATGAAACTACAGCTTTCTATAAAGACTAACTTATTCACTCTAACTACTTGCAGGTCATATGAGTTATATGCCAAATAGAATCCGCGCACGTGGCGACGGATATAACAGTTTAAATTCTATTAATTCAATGAGACATGTTATGATATGGACATTTCCTCTAGACACGCCATGGAGAATGCTTGTACAACCATGCGTTGTCTGGCGGTAGCTCTGAAACTGTCTTCAAAAGTAAGTAGAACGGTTCACTTTCATCATTACAAATTAGTATGGACTCTCACCATGCGGCCCTCACTGGGAGTGAGAGCGCTGGATGTAAACGCTGTGGGTTCATATCAAACCAAGTAGCTTAGGCTCTGGAGCTTTAAAACACCACGCTCCTCACAATATGGACTGCTCAACTGCGTCTCTATGTCTCTCATCTGGCTGAGGACTATCGCCGTCCACTTCGTAAATGGATTGTCTACGTGTGGCCACTATCTAAGCTCTGCACGGGTTTAAATACTAAAGCTATGTCTCGACCTTCCGTCCAGATTCATACATTTGATTGGTGCAGCCGCTGGAGCTCAGCCTGCAGTATTAATTTATGCTTGTCATGGCCTTGCGCCAAAATCAAGGTCAATTTTATCTAGACAAAATTTAAAATGCGAAACATTAACTACTAAAATCTTCAAACCCCGTGCTTTCTACTCTTAGGCACGAATTTCCGAACGCCAACTAAGCGTCTAAATAAACTACCTTTACTCGCCCCTTATCTATGTTAATCAAAATCACGGGGTCGAGAACTGCTCTGTCATTCCTAGCTATACATTTATTCTGTCTCGCCCCTCCTTCTCTCCATCTATCAGAAAAAAGGTGTTTCAAAACAAACTGTTCACGAGAACAGCTCAAGGACAAATTACGCTGGTTATAATCAGCAAGATCGTAAAAATTAACTCACTGACATCGTGACCTAGCACGGCATTTATGATCCTAATGTGATCATGACATCATTAATTTCCAGAGATTCTTTTCAAAGTCTGATTTTGACTTAGTTCTTTGATTGGTATTAAAATCGATGTAATCTTTTAACCAAGGTCTTTCTTAAAAGAAATGATTCTATGAACTTTAGAAATTTCTAATGCGAGGGATTTAAAACATTCTAATAATTTGTAATGTATAATATAATTCTTTTTATTTTTTAAATTTAGTATTAATTTTTCTACAGTTCCTACTTTTTTATTTTCTAATTGTAAATAGTATTTTTGCAAATCGCTTAAATTGTCTTCATTTATTTTTAGTTTCTCTGGAGCTAAAGGAAATCTTTTGGTGTTTACTTTTGCTTTAACTGTGTAATCAAGATCACATTCGATAATAAATATCCTCTTGCTTCAGGAACCTCCTTTAGGAATGATTCTTTTTCCCATTTAAAATCTCCAACTGGTAAAGGTTCTGACATTCCTCCACCATATAAATTATTTGCATCTAAATACAACAAGTAATTTGATCTCTTTTTAGGGTCATAATCTGGTAAATACTTATTGTTAGCTTTTACATATCGAGGTCCTAAAACTCCTGAATAACCACCTCTTATTCCCTTCTCAAACATTAGTAGCATATCTAAATCTGTTAATAATTCTAGTTTAATTCCTATATATTTTAATCCACATTGCCAAGTTAATCCAGGAGCTGAGAAACAATAACACGGATCAATTTCATGATTGGTTAGGAAAAATTCTCTAAACTTTTCAAATACATCGGCTAAAAGTAAAACATCTGTTTTTAGATACAAATCATGATAATCTTGTAAAGTTTTACATTCAAAAGTATTCCAAACATTTAGAGCGTGTTGGTATTCGTCTTCTGTAATTCCTTCTTTTCTTAAAGTTGAAAAGAAATTTTCAATTGGTGGTAATTGTTTTTCTTTTAATCGATTAATTGAATCAACATATTCATAAGGGTAAACACCTTTTCTTTTTAGCCAAGTGTAATTATCCGGGAAATGTTCTTTCAAGATCGGAAAATCATCCATTGATTTAACAACAGCTTCTAAAGAGTTTGATGAAAATCTGTAACTATCTAGGAATCTTAATTTTCTGTAATAATTTCCGTATTCAAATGAAATATATTCTTCAGATGTTTTAGCAAGCAATGAAAGTTTATTGTATTTATCTTCATATTTCATTATTTCTTCTATTATGAAATGAAAATCATAACCACTGCCATTGTGAAAAAATACTGGAATTACTTTAGATTGTTTTCCTTCTTTGGTATTACAAGATTGACAAGCAGCTCCTCGATACTTACCATTGTAATTATTGTGTTCTCTTACTTTTTCGTTAGAAAATTCAACATTACAAATATAACAGTTTGTTGCTTTATTAAATTCTTTTTCTTGAGCATAAGTTAATTTAGCTTTAGCTTTTTTATAGTAATTTAGTTTTTTACAGATTTCGTTATAATACATCATAATCATTTCGACAAACTTTTCTTTTGCATCTTCTCCGGTATAAGTATGATAAACGGAAGGACATAAATTATCATAATCGGATTGTATATTATACATTCCAAAACTAGTAGCTTCTTGTTTAAAAAGTTTATTTTCATAAGGTTCATTTGGATTTGGTTGTGTTGTAGATATTCTTCTATTACATGATTCAAAATCACAGTAGAAAACTATTGGTAATCTAGATTTGAAATGATGATTTGTAAATTGTAAAATATTATCACCTTCTTTTGGAAGGATTGTCTTACACATTTTGTGATTTAAGCATTTCTCTTTATGGTTATTTAATGTCTCTTCTCTTTTAAATATATTCATACAATTCCTGCAGATGAAAGCTTTGTTACGAGATTTATCTGCTAATAAACTTTCCAAGTCTTTTATAAGACAGTAATGATTATTTCCATCATCTTCTAAATATAGAAGGTCAACGAAGTCTAAGCTCTGCTTGTCGACGAAATTGCAGCTTTGCTGGCTAGTATAAATTGGATATATAGAATATTTGTCTTCTGGTTTTGCTAATGCAAAAACATTTACACACATATCATTTTGTTTTTCAAATTTAGGAATATCTTTAATTTTAACTGGATATTCAATTCCTTTCATATTGAACCAATCTTCATATTGTTTATATTTTGAAACTCTCTCTTTATTATCATTAGCAGGATACAATTTAGCTAATATAGACCAAAGAAAACATTTATTATCTTTTTTATTTTGAACGTTGATAATATTCTTACTTTTAAACGGAGTAGGAATATAAGAAGAACCTCTTAAAGTTTTAGTTTTATAAAGTTGTACTTTTGTTTTAATAATTTGATTAAAAACATATCCAGATCCTTTAGCCTGAAATCTATCCACCCAAGCATTAAATTTTTCATCAATGGAATTATAAAAAGTATTGAAATCATTAATGGAAATTATAATACCAAAATCTGAATGATAATGTGCTTCAATAATATCAAAAGCTAAAGGAGTATTAAATTCAGAAGTTATTATTAATTTAACTTTTACCGTTTTATTATCTTTAAAATCTTCAACAAGTTTTCTCACTCTTTCCTTAATTAATTTGAAATATCTAGAAGTATTCTTTTCTTTTACATCATCGATAATGGTTTCTTTGATGATATCTTTGAAGATTTTTTCGACCATTTTTTAAGAATCATTTTTAATAGACTTTCTTTTCATAAATTCTCGATATGCTTGTTTATATTTTTCCTTATTTCTTACATAATGCAAATGTTTTTGAAGTTTCATACATTCTTTACATTTTGCTTTATGACCATCTGAACTTTTTCTTTCCTTGTAAAATAAATCAAGAAGTTTTCGAATAAAACAAGTATTGCAATTTTTTTCCATTTCATATATATTAAAAATGGCTGAAGGTAAAACTCCGATGTTTTGTGTAAAATGTAAAAAGCAAACCGATACTATGGAAGGTATTGAATTAGTTAAAACAAAAAATAATAGAAATATGTTAAGAGGCAAATGTGTAATTTGTGGAAGTACTAAAACAAAATTTATACCTGGCATATCCCAAGGGCGATGCGTAGCCAACAAAATCATCAACAAAGTTCCTTTTGAAATGCATTTGCCGGGTCATAATTTTACAGGACCGGGAACCAATTTAAAAAAACGGTTGAATTCAGATCTCACACCAAAATCTTGGAGTAAACCAATTAATAGAGTTGATGAAGCCGCAATGCATCACGATATTTGTTATTTACAAAATCAAGGTACTAAATCCAGAAATGAAGTATGTGATAAAAAGATGATACATTCCATTTTAAAACCAACATTAAGAGAAAGAATAGATAGAAATATTGTTGAACCTATTATTAAAATGAAAAAAACTTTTGGAATGGGCGGAAAAAAAAAAGCTCCGACTTCGTCCGCTTTATGAGTGATTTAGCAGAAGAACTTCATAAACCGGTTATTAAAAAATTTAAGAAAAGAAGAGTGATAGTTAATGGAATTGATAAAATATTGCCTGCTGATTTAGTTGACATGTCTGCTTATTCTAAGCAAAACAAAGGATTTAAATATATTCTTGCTGTTATTGATGTTTTCTCAAAATATGGTTGGATGATTCCTTTAAAAAATAAAAGCGGAATAACAGTTGCTGAAGGATTTAAAAAGATATTAAGCAGAGCTTCGACTCCGTCAAAAAAAAAGACATCCGGAAAAATTATGGGTTGATAAAGGAAGTGAATTCTATAATAAACATGTTAAGAGTCTTTTCAAAGAAATCTATTCCACAGAGAATGAAGAGAAAAGTTCTGTAGTGGAAAGATGGAACCGAACAATGAAAGAAAAAATGTTTAAATATTTTACGGCGAATGGTGTTACGAAATATATAGATGTCTTAGATGATTTCGTAAATGATTATAGTAACACCTATCATTCATCAATAAAAATGACTCCTGTTGAAGGAAGTAAAAAAGAAAATGAAATAACCGTGTATAGAAATTTATATACAAAGAAACAATTATTGCCAAAGCCTAAATTTAAATTAGGTGATAGAGTTAGAATTACAAAGAAGAAAAAAATTTTGAGAAAGGTTACACACCAAAATGGACAAAAGAAATATTTACAATAGATAAAATTTTATATACATATCCAATTACTTACAAAATAAAAGATTTAGATGATGAAGAAATTATTGGTTCTTTTTATGAAAAGGAATTACAACGAACCAAGTTTTAACGTAACGCGAAGTTGACGTTAAAATTTATTTCTTAAAAATTGCATATGAAAAAGTTCAATTAAATATTTCTGATAATCAGAAAGAAAAAATTCAAAGAGCTATGAAAGAGAATCTTCCTGTTACTATTAGAATTACTGCAGAACCGGGAAATGATGTTTTAGCATTAACACAAAGACAAATAACTAAATTGAAAAAATCATTTAATCAAAATAAAGGAGCTGATATTACTCTAAGTTGAAAACAAATAAAATATAACATGAAAATTGAAGGAGGGTTTCTGGCTGCTCTTGCTAGAATGGCACTCCCATTGTTATCTAAAGTTGTTCCATCAGTAGCAAAAGCCATAGGAATAGGCGGGCTTACAGGTTTAGCAAGTAGTGGTGTTCAAAAATTATTAGGGGACGGATTGTATTTACAAAAAGGTGGATGTCTCTGTCAAATTGAAACTGATGGAAAAGGTTTATATTTAGGAACTGTAAAAGGATGCGGTAGTGAATTTCATGGGGATGGATTGTATTTAAAACGAGAAGGACAAGTTTATAATGGTGAAGGTTTTTTGAGCGATTTGGTTAAAAGTATTCCGTTTATAAATATGTTGGTGTAACCAAGAATTGTTTTGGTCAAAAAATTTATTATAAAAATGGAAGCTTCAGATTATAGAATGACAAAAATTCTTGATATTCAAAAGTCCTTTGAAGTAAATAACGAAAAAAATAATAAAACAGTTAAAAAATACTCAAAAGCTTTAAATATAATTGATGGAACTGATGTAACTTTAAAAACTGCAGCCATTGGAATGGGAACAACAGGAGTAATACTTTTATCTACGGTGGTTAACATTCCATTGGCTATTATTATAATAATAATAATAATGTATAGCATTTATATAGCGCATATCCATTTAAAATGCTCTATGCGCTTTACAGAAACAACATGTCAACCACAGAGCAGAATGGAGCTGCCAGCGAAGCGCTCAACACACTGCACTGCTTCTTTCTCTCTCCCTGTCTCGCTCACTCTCTCTCTCTCTATCTCAGAGCAAATTGTAACGCAGCCTGTTAGGCGCAGTTCACAACTCACAACAGTTCACAACTCACAGCAGTTCACAACTCACATCAGTTCACACAACACACAAATCAAATAATATTTGAATATTTATTAATAACAATATATATTTAATAATGAATAATAAATTCTGGCGGCGGGGGGGGGGGGGGTGATATGGATAACTTTTAATCTATTAATTTCAATTTTCAATTTTGCCCGGGCAGCGGCCTTTCGGCCGGCTCTTTACGATTTCCAACTGCCAAGGTATCTTTAACGTGGGCAACGTGCACACGGGCCCTCCGAATTTTTTTTGTCCTTATCCGAGAAGACTAGGTACTCGATCCTACCCCCCAATAGGACCAGGGACTTGAAAATATGAGAAAAATCCAATTTCCAACATGCCTGCACTGCACCTACCCGGAACCCTTGGCATGAGAGGCGAGCACCTTGCCTCTAGACCACCTTGTCCCTTTAGAAGGTCTTTCAATAAGTACAGGTTTATTAAGTATAGTTTTAAGATACATAAATAAAAAATTACAACATAAAGCTGATAAACATCAGAAAATCTTATTTTTATTGGAATCAAAACTTAATACAATTCAAACTTATATTTCTAATGCTCTTGAAGATGGAAAAATTTCAGATGAAGAATTCAAACTTATTTTAGATGAAGAAAAAAAATTTAGAGAAATGAAAAATGCAATAAAAAATAAAAAAAGTAAGTGATCCTGAATTAAATATAGATAATCCATTGAAAAAAATAAAAAAACTGGTTTGATTTTTATTCCATTAAAATGTCTTTTTTAAAAATTGAAGATCCTTCAAAACGTGAAGCTATTGTTAATGAATTTTTACAAACCAAGAGAAATATTCAATTAAGTAACTTAAGCAAAAGAGTAGGAGATATTGAAATGAAAAGAGAATTTTCCAAAGTATTTGCTCCTATCACAGAAAGTACACAAAAAGCAACAGAAGAAACTAAGAAAGAAATACAAAAAATTCCACTTGCTATAGAACAAGGTCAACAATTGAAAATGATTGAACCTTCATTACAAGCAATTGCCTCTTCTCCAATACAACAAATTGGTCCGACAGCAGCAACTTATTTAAAGAAATACTTAGGGACAACTAATGCGGATAAAATTTTTGGAATTTATTCTGTAGATGATAAATTTTATATTGGAAATAAAGAAATAAAAGTTGATGATGATGATATTATTATTGGAGAAGATAAATATGAAGGAACACCTGGTTTGTGGGAATTAATAACCAGTAGAGATCCTCAAAATTTTTTGGAGGAGGACAGAGTTAATTATACTACTACTATTTCCTGCTACGGTTAATTATGCACGTATTTTATTTTCTACTAATGCCATAAAACAAAATAATGATCCCAATAATCCAAGACCTAAATCTAGTGGAGGACAGAAATACATGAATATCGTAAAACCGATTTGGGAAAATAAACAATTTTATGATGATCAAAGAAGTTTAATTTATTCCGGAACAGGATTTCTTCCGTCAGATCCTGCTGCTTTAATACAGAGATTATCATTATTAATAGCTAGTAAAGAAGCAGGAAATACAGGTATTGTAAATGAAATTGTAAGTATTATAGATGAGTGTAACAGCTGAGGTTGTTCTAGCACGTTATAGTAGGGGGGAGTTAGTTGATCTAACTACAACCCTTTAGAAAACGAAACTATTACAGCTGTAAAATAAATAAACACGAGATCCGACGATAGATTAAATAATACTAAAGTTTAATAACTGTATAGTGAACAATAAATTACTAGCAAGACACCAGTGAAACTAAATATCTACGCCACACAAAAGGAAACTCACTTACTCACCCCACCAACCACTCACACAGGTCTATATATATAAACATTCCTACAGAAAGTTCCCGAAATAAACGTTACCTTTGCCCTCGCACAAACTAACCAATCACGTATCAATACGTCATCAGGTTACATCACCCAAGGCCAAATCTGGCGTAAACATTCGTATCCACAACGTTATCGAATATTCGGGAACATACTAATATTTACTGAACGAGCCAAAACACCTGACAACAAGCGAGCGAGGAAAAAAACTACTCACTAGAAAAGAGGGTCAGGTCACGGAGTACAGTACACTCTGGCGGTTGTCAACAATAAAATGAAAAAAGTAGTGGACACATGCTCAGCCACCAGCACAACAACAAAACCGAGGGAGGGCAAGGGGTAGCCCGCAGATGCTACACAACTCCCCAATTTAAGTTGAATATCTTTCAACTCCAAAAACATTATACAGCGTCTGCACTATCGTGAAATAATCTTATAGCACTCCCAATCTCACAAAGGTAGTTGCTAATTCTATTACAATTAATAACTATTTCAGTGTCTTCCCGAATGTCATCACAAATACAATACAATGCAGTGTACTTTGCATCACTAATACCATAACTAATACAATACCGTCATTGCTTCCCAATAGTAGACAGTAGGCCTACTAGTCAAAATAACACAACGCCACCACTGTGGTGAAACAATGGTCAATGATATTATTACAAATCATATAAGGTGAAACGATGGCCCATCGTTTACATAATGCTTCGTGCACGAATCATAGCATATAACTTGTTGTACATAACATGGTTATCTCCAAAATGTATAACTCATACGTACAATGGCAAAATACCAATACATACTGACCACTGATCAGGGTCTTTCTTCATCATATTAGGTCAAAACAAGTTACAACATTGCAATATAACACAAACACTGCTTGCTCGCAGTCCCCATTTGGGTTACATTTTCCAAAAATTACACCAAGTTCCATTGGTAACTAATATGACATAGCATAAAATCAAAATGTGACTAACACATCATGACTCTCTATCAGCCATCAATTCAATATTCAGTCACAGATGAACTATGTCCCCAATTACAGTACAATACTGCCGTCCTAGAAATTCATCTAGTAGGCAAAAGTATGGGTTACAATGCATTTCACTGATAGTGTACTACTTTAAAATACCCTGCTCAGGAAATCGGCACAGACATTTTCTCTGCCTTTTACGTAGTGAATCCTGAATCGATAAGACTGTAAAAATAAACTCCATCGTGATAACTTTGGACTGTCAAACTTGGCAGAGTTCAAAAACTCTAATGACCGATGGTCAGTTTGGAGCACAAACTCCTTTCCATACAAATACAAAGTAAACTTTTTTACAGCCCAAACAATAGCTAAACATTCGCGCTCTGAGACCGAATATTTTGTCTCACGAGGCAATAGCTTACGACTAGCATATGCCACAGGGTACAACTTTCCCTCGTGTTCCTGCATAAGACTAGCGCCTAATCCGCGATCTGATGCATCAGTTGCTAAGACAAACTCTTTGGAAAAATCTGGCAAACATAACACGGGTTTGGAGATAATGACATTCTTCAAAGAGGTGTACGCTTTCTCCTGCGTTTCATCCCACTGAACTATATTGGGCTGACCCTTTCTAAGTAAATCAGACAATGGTGATGCAATCGCTGAAAAGTTAGGAATAAATTCATGGTAATATCCCACTAATCCTAAGAATGCTTTCACTTCCTTCTTAGTGGTGGGTCTGGGTGCGTCTCGTACCTTACATACATTCTCTTCTAACAGGCCAATCATACCTTCTCCCACTAAGTGTCCAACAAAGTCTACTTCAGACGTTCCAATCAGACACTTCGATGGTCTTGCAGTTAATCCAGCTTGGTCCATCCTCTGCAGTAAGTCCTTGAGAGTCTTCACATGCTCGTCGAATGTCTCTGTATGCTTCAGCAGGTCGTCCACATATGCTGTCACATTGTTCATTCCACGGATCAATGGCTTTACGATCCTGTTCAGCGTGGCTCCTGAGTTCATCATCCCAAAAGGCATCCGAATGAATTCATAGTGTTCGCCCATGGTGACGAACGCCGTCTTGGGAATGTCTTGCTCTCGAACTTTCACTTGCCAGTATCCCTTGCTCAGGTCAACCCGAGAGAATAATTTTCCTCTCGAGAGACTCTGAAACACTTCTAATGGCGCTGCTGTCGGATGAGGGTCGAATACTGTGATCTTGTTTAACCTCCTGTAGTCGATGCAGACTCGGTTGGATCCGTCCTTCTTCTTGACCACAACAATAGGTGAAGCATAAGCTGATGAGCTCCTTCGAATGATGCCCAGCCGTTCCATGGTGCTAAGCTCCTCCTTCAATGAGTCGCGCATAGCGTAAGGCACCGGGTATGGTCGTTGACGAACTGGTACTTCTGTCGTCAGGTCGATGCGATGTTCACCCAACTGACAGCCTCCAGGGAGATTGGTGAAGACGTGCTGGTAATTCTTCACCACATCGCAGAGTTCTTGACGTTGTTCCGATGTCAGTTGCGTTCCATACTGGACATCTCTGTAGCCTTCATTCTGGTCCCAGCTTCCTAGGTCGGCAAGGTCCTCCGTCGTTCCACCGTTGTCGCCTTCCAGGTCGCAGTCCTCGATGATTGTCATGCCAGCTGACTCCACGGGTTGACTCTTGTCCATCATGTCGTCCTCTGCCAGTACAGTCTCAGCACTATCACCGCCGCCGTCCTTTATGGCGTTGACATGTCCAGGCGTGGTATCTCTCCTACTGTTGTCCATCCCACACATCTCGGTCACAATAGGTCTCGGTTCCATTGCCACTGCTGCTGCTTTTGACGTCCTTGGAATGTATCTCTTGAGGAGGTTGGCGTGCAAGGTCTTTTCTTTTGCACCCATCTTGACTCTATAGTCGTTAACACCGACAACTGAGACTACCTTATATGGTCCCTTCCATTGGACTAGGAGCTTGTTAGTGTTCGTCGGCAGTAGCACCAACACTTCATCTCCTGGGCTGAACTTCCTCTCTCGCGCCCTCCGGTCGTAGTAGGTCTTCTGTCTACCTTGAGCCTTGGAGAGTTCTTCCGTCGCTAACTTCCATGTGTCCTCCAGCCTCTCACGTAGTTCCATGACGTACTGGTAACTGGTCTTCGTTTCCGGCTCCTCTAGGTCCTTGGTCCATAGTTGTCGTAAGATGTGCATTGGTCCTCTCACAGTTCTCCCATACAGCAACTCGAATGGGGCAAACTTGGTCGACTCTTGGGGAACTTCCCGATATGCGAAGAGCAGCGGGTTGATGTATCTGTGCCACTGCTTGGGTTGCTCTGCGCACAGTCGCCTTAAGGTCTTCTTCAGTGTGCCGTTAAATCGCTCCACCAACCCGTTGCACATAGGGTGGTAGACTGTAGTGGTCGACTGTCGAATTCCCAGTAGTCTGTTCGTTTCCTTCATGACATCTGACATAAACTGGGTCCCTTGGTCTGACAAGATCTCTTCGGGCACACCCAAACGGCTGTAGATGTTCACTAAGGCTTCTGCTACCGTTTCTGCGTCGATCTTCTTCAAGGGTGTGGCTTCGGGGTAACGAGTAGCGTAGTCTATGTACACTAGGATATACCGATGTCCACCTTCACTTGGGGGATCGATAGGTCCTACTAAGTCCACGGCCACTCGCCTAAATGGTACGTCCACTACTGGCATACTCTGCAGGTGCACCTTTGGGGTCGCTCCTTTGTTCACCGTCCTCTGGCATATGTCGCATGAGCGGCAGTATCTCGCGACGTCACCTTCAATTCCAGGCCAATAAAAATTGCTCATAACTCTGTCTTTGGTTTTCTTCACGCCGAGGTGTCCTCCGACGATCGAGTCGTGGGCTACACTCAGTACATACTCTCTCAGTTTCTCGGGTAATACCACTTGCCTTATAACCGTCGCCTGTCTCAGGTCCTTGTAGATCCGGTACAGTACTCCTACATGTTTCTCAAAATGAACAGATTTATTGCCTCTATTAGTTGGGATCTTCTTCTGCTCTAACTTCCTAATGACTTCGTCTTCTTCTTGGAGTCGGATAAGTTCCTCTCTATCCACTCCCGCGTGCCGTTCTGCCCTCGGCACCTTCAGCGACGTAGACCGGTCCTTCCTCTTCTCCTGGGCCCTCGTGGTCACCGCTCCTACCATCACCTCAGTATCAGGGTCGTACGGATCCTTCGCTCCGTCCACGTTCCCGACTACTAGGTCGCAGATGGTCTCCGGGAGACACAGCGCCGTCACTTTGCCCGTCAGGTAAGGCGTCTTCACGTCGATAACGGCTTCCTCCGCCGCTAGCAAGGAGTTATCGATCCTCGCGATAAGTTTCTTCCCACCGGTGAGCTGTCCGTCGTCCACCAGTGCTCGCCGCACCACTACACCTTCACAGCCGGTATCTCTTAGGACATCTACCGCTCGATTTCCAATCAAGCCCTTCATCACTGGTAACTTCAGTTTCTCCACGGTCCTTCCGTCACTGCATCCTCCGCACGTAACAGGCACCGCCAACTGTAGCTTCCCGTCCTTCATTACCGCTTGAACGTTGATGCTGGTGTCAGCCGTCGTCACATCTTGTCTTGACGACTCGTCCGCCGCTATAACTACGGCCGCCGCCGCCTTGTTCGGCTTGCCTCGTCCCATTTCCTTCTGGGCTGGACACATCCTCCGAACGTGGCCTGGCTTTCCACAAAAGTAACATTTCAAATCACCTTTGTCGTTTAACTTTGCACGGCACTCCGTCGCCTTGTGTCCCGGCCTCTGGCACCTATGGCAGACCTGTGGGCTTCTGTCTCCGTTGGGCCTCTGTCGCACTGGCCGGCTCTGCAGTCTGGCGCTCCCGCTGAGTGTCCGGTTCCTCGCTACCAGGTACGCCTCCGCTGAATCTGCGATGTCCTGTAGCGTCTTTGGTTTCCTCTCCCTCACATGGGTTGCAGGGTCTGGTGGGCAGGCATCCATGAATTGCTCTCTGACGAACAGATCTCTCACTCCTTCGTAGGTCTCCTCCGTCTTCGACAGCTTTATCCACCTCTCTAGATAGGTCTTGATCCTGGTCAAAAACATTCCAACATCTTCTCCATCTTCAGGCTTACCTTGTCTGAACATGAGTCTGTATCCGTCCTCTGACAGGTTGTACCTCTTCTGCAACGCTTCCTTGACCTTGTCGTAGTCCTTGGCTTCGTCGATCGGTAGTCTGCAGAAGCACTCCAAAGCTCTCCCGGTCAGCAGGGCAGACAGTGATGTCGTCCAGGTGGATCTGGGCCATTCAGCTGTCTCGGCAAACCTCTCAAACCGCAGCAACCAGCTATCCAGATCGTCCTTCTTGTCCTGAAATGCAGGTAGCTTGGGTCTCTTGGAACTAGCGTGGTCGTCGGTCTTCTGCGCTGAGTCGTTGCCTCCACGTTGCTGGCGCATCCTCTCTATCTCCAACTCGTGGTTCATCTTTTCCCTTTCCAGCTGTCGTTCAGCCTCCTTCTCATGAGCCTGTCGTTCAGCCTCCTTCTCCTGTCGTTGAGTTATATAGACAAACAAGTATTAACACTAATGAGTTTAAAAAATTACAGTTAAAAATTGCTATATAAAATAGACAAGTCTAAGTTTCACGATGTTGATAATAAATAAAAACAACAAAAGAAAATATGTTTATGGAGGATATAGTAATAAATATTATGGATCAGGTTTTTTTCATTCGATAATTTCAGCTGTTACTAGCAAAGTTGCAAAAGAAGTTGTATCAAATGTTGCAAAGAAAACAGCAACTGACTTAGGACAAAAAGCTGTTAATAAATTTATAGTTGATAAAGTTTTTAAACCAAAAAAAGTAAATAGTTCAAATGTATCTTCGAACACGAACGGAGTTCTATCTCCGAACTCAAAACAAATATTAAATAATTTAATAGGAAGTGGAATTAAATACATTTAAAACTTTTCATGTCAATTAACAGAATTTTCTGAGATTCTCAGACTCGGGGGTTTATGGGAGAGTTCATTTTTTTGAAAAAGCTTATGTGTTTTAAAAGGTGGTCTAGAAAGGGACATTGCTGGTTCTCAAACTGTGGGATAGGGGGTGAATTTTTTAAAATTTTAAAAGGTGGGGGTGATTTTCTTTTAATTTTAAAGATGGCACAGCGAGGTCCATACATACACTCTGGGAAAATGTTTTTATTTTTTTGAAAAAGCTTGAATTTTTATGTATTAATAGAGGGTGAATTTTGTAATATTTTTTTGTAAAGGTTGAATTTTTTTAATTTTTAAAAGGTGAGTCCAAGGCGTCCCAAATCTATACTACTGAGAGAGAGAGACTGAGAGAGAGAGAGAGAGTTAGAGTTAGAATTCTGCTCTGATCCCGGGTTTTGAATCATACACCCTAGAGGCGCTTCCAAATTTAAATGTTCCAGACACCCTAGTAATTTCTCCAGAATTTCAACGAGGTCCTGGCAGCACACATTTTCAATTGGAGTTGGCATGGCTGTCCAAGTTTCACAAGTACACCTGAAGAAAAAAATATCGTATTGTTTTTTTTTTTCAATAAATCATACAACAACCAAGTAGTCAATGCTGTCTAATTCTTAAAGAATTTTAAATTCCACCTGTATTGCGTTCATACTATAAAATGGTTTACAAGTACCATTTAAAAAAATTATAAACATGACCTACAACTTTTTATAGATTTTTTTCTTAAAGTGAGTAGACTCAACACAATGAACTAGCTCTAGATTTAGGTAATTAAGAGAAATAGGAAACGGTAAAAATCCCTGCGACAGTTCAGTTGTATAATTTTTTTTTACCAGGGTAAGGACCCTTTCAAAGAACGGGTTGCAATATCGCATGCATAAAATGAACATCGAATATCTTGGACAATGGCGGTTTCGAGATATATGGCCGTTTAAAGGTTTTGAAAGCGCATAGCTCTGGCCGCCGATTGCATAACGGGCTCAGTGATGCATCAAAGGAAGCGCCGTCCATTCTTACAACTGATCTATGTTTTTCGTGGATCTCTTTGTTTTAGTTATTGAGAAAAATGTAAACGAAAATGGTATGTATCAGATACACGATCTTCACTTGAAATTATTTCCCCTATTCACAGTACCCTTGTAGTGTGAACATCGGGTAAGCCCAGATGTCCGATGTTCATTTGAAGTTATTTCCCCAGTCTTCACGGTGGCGGTAGTGTGAATTCCGTGTACACCGAGATGTTTGATGTTCATTTGAAAGATTTCCCATGTTACTGACGGCGATCGCCGTACGAAGATCATGCATTTTGAGATATTCGATGTTCATCTGAAAGGATTTCGCACTTTTTCATGGTCATTGGTGTTTAACATCCATGTAAATTGCGATAGCCGATGTTCATTTGAAATAATGTTCCCCTTTACAAACGGTAATTATGAAATGAATGTCGGGTGTGTGGAAATATTCATTTTCATTGTACATGATACAAAAAGAACACAGACAAATAAAAGGTAAATCGGTAATTTCTGTTACAACCCCCTCCCCCCCCCCCCCCCAACCACACCCCAGACTTTCCTCCCAGTGATACTGAAGCTTTAATTGCCACCTGCCTTCATCGTCGGGCCGATCTCTTAGTTGTTTAAATGGACAGGGGTGAGATGTCCGAAGAGACCATGCGCGGTGGGGGCGATTACGTCGTTTGATGTCGTTGGCGGCATTTTGGCCAGGCCCATGAACATTGATGAACACACTTACGTCGTTCATGGAGACTCGATGAGCGATGCTACGCCACAGCTCATTGCCTATTGGTTTAGCTGTCCTATTGGTTAGCTATGCCACTGTATGATTGACAGACGATAAAATGGTCCTTAATTGTGGGCGTGCGTTATCGGTCTTTCTCGCGCATACCAGTGCTATACGACAACAAAACGCCTCAATTGCACTTGCATATTAATTCGTTTCTTTGACTTTAAAACAATACCAAGCAATAACCCTACATACTGTAGATCTATGGGTATGGTCGTTAAGGCATAATTTTAAAAATAGCTGGGTCTATCGTAAGTTGTACAGCACTTTTTTTTTTTATTGTGATTTCAAATTCTCAGCAACCTGATTGAGTGTGCAATTTAGTCCAGACGCACATTTAAATCATTTATTACTATATCTCATGCTTGTTATTATTTTAATTTGCAGTGCATGGTGCATAAATTGGCATAGGTCTAGAATATCACCTTACATTCCATTTCCATAAAAAAAAAAAAAAACTGCACCTGGGGGGTGAATTTTACATAGGTGATATTCATTAGAAACATTTCATTTCTCAGTTTAAACTGCTGTTATAAAAAAACTGTCCCGAATTTGCCCGTTTCCCCCATTAAATTTACATTTATTTGTCTAGAAAGGTTTCAATGTCCAGACAAATATTAAAACATACGTTACATACTACAACAGTCCTCCCAGAACAAGAAAAAGAAGAAAGACTACCATAAGTGCCAAGTTCTCATAAAACACCACAAATCGCAGAAATCTCTCTCCCCCCCCCCCCCCTTTTTTTGTAAATGAGGCCAAATTAAGCTTCACGGAACAACAACAGGTATCCAAAGCTTATCAAAGTCAGCGAACGCAATTTATTCCCTGATTTTCATCCATTCATTGCTGAATTTTCTTATAACTGCCCCCTGGCATGCTCGAGTTGGTTCAGTTATGATGAATTTGATCCTGTAACCATTTTGGGACCTATCGGGAGATGAATCTAATATAATGGTGTAAGACGCCAGCTCGATACTGTGATACTTTTGTGCAGCATGTAACTGGCAGGATTAATTCTGCAATCATCTTGACTCTGAGACTGCATAATATTTCAATACACAAATTTTCGAGAAACCGAATCGTAAGTGTCAAAGGGAGAAAACACTACTTGATGGCGAAATTGAAGAAATAAGCTTACATGGATACGCTGTACGGTAGGCAGAATTTTGAGACATGCTCAATCTACCGTCGGATTAATAATACTATATTTATTGTATTACAGTGCCCAGTTCATAGTACCCTCTTGTATTGGAGTCTTAAATGCTACAGTGCGTTTTCTATTACTTATTAACACAATTAGTTTCACCAGAATGCACAAGGAAGAGCCCTTTTTTTGTGTCTATAGATACACTCTACTCGCCATAAGTGAAAGAAAATTGCTAGTTGCAGTCCGACTTGTTGCGAGACGACAATGGGGTAAAAAGAATAACGAATGTACCATCCTAGGTTGTTTGTTTCACTCCCCCCCCCCCCCCAAGCCGTTTATTTATTTACTTATTTATTTAACAAGTATTGAACCCGCGAAAAGTGTTGTGAGTAGGTCTGGGGGTGGCGGCAATGGAGGGAGCATTACTTGACCGTTGGCACAGCAAAGTGCAGCAAGAACCACGAATGTTATGGATGGACTCGGAAGCACGGTATCAAATTTGGGGAACCGGACGTTGAGATCGCACGGTGGACCGCAACTTCAGTGACGTCGTGCCACATAAAAACTCACGCCCGGATGGTATTTATTTGGAACAAATGCAAATTTGCGTAGTTCAAAAAAATACTTACGGAGAGTGTTCAGCAATGAGTGTAGCAAGGAATCAACTTCAGATCAAAAGAAATTTGTATGCAAAATTTGAGCTCGATTGGTGCACAGATAGCCGAGCTACGGCTTTTACAAAAAAAGCGAGTTTTTTTTTTATAATAGATTAATTTCACCGCAACTCAGAAAATTCTCATCCCGTCAAGGAAATCCTAATTATGCACCAAGGACTGGACGAAACGGTATGTTTTTTTTTTCTAGGTGGAAGCCAAGATCAAACGGATTGCTCATCGTTACCAGTTCCCTCCGATCGGCGCCTCGTATCGAAATGTGAAAACGTGACAAAGACATGTCGCCGATGAAGGTCAGGGCCTCGTCAGCCACTTCGCGAGTACTTATCATTGTAAACGCGCCCCACCAAATAATTGAAGACGAAAGTATGGAAAGCCAGTTGGGCATAGCAGAAAATTATGAAAATTTCATATTTTCAATAATGTTTTTGAAGGTGTTAGGACACTCTGATGAAGGGGGACTTTTAATATGTTATTCAGGAACATTTTCTGAACCCCACTGTGCTAAAAACAATTATGTTGCAATTATTTCTAGGTCAAATCGTATCTTACCTAGACTATATCGTTCCCTCGTAGATCCGCTGTTTACAGCATTGACCGACGTCTGTTTGATGTAGGGATCCCACCCCTACGGTAATCCTACCTACTCTACGGGGATATCCTACACAAATACGTCGGATTGGCGTTGGGGTTCTGGGTGGAAAATTCCCTGGAATGCTTGGCCTTACAAGTAAATTAAATGCCGGTGTATTCTTCGTGTAGGTGTGCTTTACTGTATGTTTTCCTAAGTAGGAAGGAAACAGCTAGTTCCCCTTGCTCCTCTCCCAATAGATCCACTCTGGACTTTTCATAGGTGCCATGCTCAATTACAATAATACATGTAATTACATTCTGCCCCCATGGTCTTAAAATTAAAGCCTATCAAATTCATTGTCCCCTCATACATGAACGTAAATTGAAGAAGCGTAAGAACAACAGAAAATCTATGGGGTCGCCTTTCTTCTTACAGCTTTTTCTTTTTGCCATAATTATTTTGACAGAGGTAGGTTAGGTTTGCTGTCGCCAATGGGTCGTAATGGGGATAGGCGCTGATTTGGCTTCTTACCGCCGGATGATGAGTGTGAAACATGATCATTACCTATAATTATAATGTTTCATAGCTATTGCAAACACAGCAGGCAAAGCACAGGTAGAGAGGACTATCTTCCCTGCCTAAGCAAAGTAGGCCTATTACACAAGAAATATCTTCACGACCTAAAAAATATGCAGAGACAAAAATATTTTCCTTGCCTAAGTTAAGTGGATAGTCAAGAAATAATTCTCTTCTCTGCATGCACTTTGCACACATAGGGATTGCATAGTCTGGGGATATCTTCCTTACCTATGCAAAGTGTATAGGTGGGGGATATCTTCCCTATCTATGCACTTCCATACATTATAGCCTTACAGATGAAAGCGTTGTAAACATTAACTTGTCCATACTGGGTGTCCTTTCATGCTGCTTTTCAGGCGAATTGTTCTCTTGCTGTAATAATACTCGGGGGTTTGGTTTAATGAAACTCAGCGGTTTGCTGTAATAATACTCAGGGGTTTGGTTTAATGAAACTCAGCGGTTTGCTGTAATACTACTCAGGGGTTTGGTTTAATGAAACTCAGCGGTTTTTAGAATCAATGTACAGTTCCGTCAGGTCGCTCAGCTCAAGAAGATCACTAATGAGTTCATCGTCGATATCGTTTTTGGTATTAGCAATAGGGCTGAAAGTTGAGATTATAAGGCTATGACATCTACTATGGTGCGGAAGCACTTTGCATTTCAGCAATACCATGATAATGAAGAAATTAATTATCCTGTGTTGTAAATGCTCGCCCCACCCCCTCTCTCTCTCTCTCTCTCGTTCTCTCTCTCTCTCTTTTATGTCAAAGGAATAGACATAGAAGCAAAAAGAACTATCTTTCGCATGTAATTTATTCAGGTCTGGGCTGTTTTTTTTTTATATATAGATGGACTGGCATCATCTAGATCTCCATCCATACTCTAGAGGAGAAGACTTCAGTTTTCACATTCCACCAAGAGAAATTACAGGGCACCGTTGTTGTATCTCATTATATAACAAAATATTCCAATGTCATGCAAAGAAGACCCCTCCCTCCCCCCACCCCCCCCCCCAAAAAATGCTCAATTCCGGTCTTCATGTGCCATAGCATTTGGCGGTGTCACGTTAAAGGGAAGCAATCAAGTTATAGAACATGTGAGTAAATAAGATGAATTTTGTTCCCTGTTTAATGAGATTTGTGTCTTTCACCATAATGTCCATCCACCTGTCCATTCATCTATCCGTCTTTGTAATGCCATTTGTTTTTCTTGATGTTGGCGGGGAGTACTTACATAACTATATTATGGGTATCGATTCCGATGCTTTGCGGTTGCTGGGGGAAAAAAATGAAAAAAGGAATTTGTCCACTGTTGTCATATTTTTTGGGTCCCTTATCAAAATGTTCATTTTTATTTTCTCTGTTTTGCGATGTGTATCCTTGACCTCCAATTTCCATTTGTCAAATATTCCGTTTCATTATTCTGTCCATCTGAGTCTTCCGTTTTCATTTCACGGAGTCTGTCTGTTTGTCTGTCTGACTGACAGTCTGTTTGACATTTGTTTGTATGTTTGTATGCATGCCTGTCATTCGGTCATTTCTGTCATTATTTTGGCCTTGACGGTGGGCTTAACGAAATTGTGAATTAGACCAAGAAATTTAATTCGTCCTTACAGCAACTGGTCCACGTTTCTTCCATCAACCTCCACGAGTCTTCCGTATTTTGCATTAAAATTTGTGAAAAACTCATTCTATGGAATTCCAATTACTCTTAACTTGTAGGGTCGCTCATTCAGGCTAAACTCCACAGGTAATATGAAACCAAACTCATCTAAGTCGTCAAAACAATGGAATAATAATAGAACACCAAGGTCTTTGGTGTCGAGTGAAACAAATAGGCACAATGAAAGCACAAAATAACCACTGTTGTAAGCTTAAGGCTTATGGTTGCTACCTTGTGACAGAAGTAGTGATGGCAAAATAAAATGCTACTGATTAAGAGTCAACCTTCTTACTAGTGTTAGCAATGGGCCCACGCAATAGATCTATCTGTCTATCTATCTGTCTGTCTGTCTTTCTGTCTGCTTGTCTTTGTCTGTCTGTCTGTCTGTCAGTCTGTCTGTCTGTCTGTCTGTCAGTCTGTCTGTCTGTCTGTCTGTCTGTCTGTCTGTCTATCTATCTATCTATCTATCTATCTATCTATGTCTGTCAGCACTGCTATCAGTGTTAGCAGTGGGCCCGGGGGTCTAAAGTTTGATCTTTGGCAAGGGGAAACAAAATGAATCAAATTGACACCACTGATTTTTCGCTTCTTCTGTTACTTTCATCACAATGTCTTTCTGATTGTTGGTGTTGATGTCTTGCAAATCTCCATTTTTAACTTCCAGATTTCATTCATAAGTAAAATAATATAATATAAGACCATAAGGAAAATTTGATTTTTGTGGATTATAATTTGAGGCAAGTGTGGAACAATAACTGAATGCAAAACATCCACACAACCTTTACATCGACAAATAAAAAACAAGTGGAAGATAACGTGGGCAAGGTTGAGGCAAACATTACTTTCCTATCATACCATTAACCATCCATGCATACTTCTGAATTACTTATACTGGAGAGCAGAAAGTTAACTAATAGCAACGAATGCTCAATTAAAAGATTGGTAAGACAGAAAAAGAGGCAAAACAAAAACAAAAAAACCTTGCAGATCAAATTATTGGAAACAATGAGTTCTTTCATTCAGTCCTCAGAGATGACTGCTCTGACTCAGAATCACCCTGGTCAGCAGCTTGAACGGTACGGGGGTGAGCAGTGAAAAACTGCAGAGCCTCCACAGAACATATTATGTCCGTTAAAACCTGAAGGTCTGCAAACTTGTCTTCACTGATGGGCAGCTTTCAGCGTACAGAGGGCCAAGGGGCTCCTGCCTTACAGAGCTCCTTTTCCCTACAGGCTTTGACACAACAGCTGTCTGAAAAGTTCCATTTCAATGTTATCTCTTTTGGAGAAGTTGAGGATGCACTTGGGAAAACAAGATTTCACGGAGGGGACGAGTGGGCATAGGGCAGAAGGCCTGTAGTGCTGCTTTATGTGCTCTGCCATATTCAAAAACATCTCCGGCTTCATCTTCACAACGATGAAGGGTGAAGGAAATGTGCGATGGGTCCTGAACTCCTGTAGCCAGCACTCTGGAAGTTCAATCCTATTGACATTGCAGTTTTTTACCATTGTGTGCCATATCTACTTATTAACAGGGAGCATGACTACACTGGGTTTTGCATGATTCACCACTATAAGAAGAAGCGGAACGATTCATACCTTAGGCTAGGCTAATAACCCGGATTATTCTTTGAAATGACATCGCTGGTTTTTCCCTGGCACCTTTCGGTTGGAAATCGAGAAGCGGAGGCCTCACGAGGCTGCTGCCAGGGCAAAATTACTAATGAGAAACAACAACAACTAATCCCTACCACTCCCTCCAAAAAAAACAATAACAACCTGAAAAAAACAACAACAAAAAATGCCGACCGGCGCTGCACAGTGGCTAGGGCGCATCTGTTCCAGTTGAACTGAGCTGCAATGACACTTAGCTAAATTTCCCAAATGGGCAGCGACATGGTCGTCAAACTGCGATATATTTCATCCGATGCTACTATCGGATATCCTCCGAAAAACATTCTCATGACGTATATTTGTCAAAACATTGTTTACAACGTAATGCATAGTTGTCAACATTGGGCTCGGTGACATATTTATCCCATGAAAGATACATGCGTATTTGTACTCAAGGACTTAAAATGTATTCATATCTCGTAATCTCTTTCCAGCAAGATAGGTCGCAGCGACGTGGTCGTCAAACCGAGACATATTTCATCTCATGCATAATCGGACAGTATAATTGTCCTCCGAAAGACATCCTCGTGACATATTTGCATAGAAATAGGAAAACGTAGAAGAGTAAAGCTAGAGAGTATCTCTGATAACGTTAAGCTCTTCAGCAGAAAAAAAGTTCAATACTCAAGAGTTCGCCGTCATTTTCTGTCGATTTAGGGGATAACGGGAAACGCCGAGTACGCTCGTTGAGTCGGTGCTGATTTTTTTTTTCTTCAAGGCTGCATCTTTGCCGGCGTTAGAATTATTTCTTCAGTTTCAAAGACCACTTGAAAGATATGTTTACAATCTTTAGTGACAGTTCTAAGTTTGATTTTGCGTTCTGGAAGTGGTCCTTTAGCGTTCTTTACCTGGCAGAAGTCACTGCCAAGTCGTTTGTTTCTGACGTAATCTTAGGCCCTATATTAATTATTATTGTACAAGCTTAAAACCCGCGCCCACTCGGACCCCTCCCACACCCCCCTCCCCCTAATCACTGCCCCGCACGTCACTTCCCACCCTCTGGACATGGTGTTCCCCGAGACCCACCCCACCCCCACCCCAGGCCCCGTGTTCTCATTTTAGCTGCGAGCACCTCAACTAGTTTAAATCAGCCTACAACAGTGACCTACATAATTACAGGAAGTATTCATACCACAGGTCATGTGCTCGTGGAAAAAAGGGATCGGTGGGGAATGGTCAGCTGCACAATGCAAACTCAAAACATTTCAAAAACGAAAGTAATAAAAAAAAAAATAATTAAAATTCGGTGCACCCTCCACGGTATTTGAAACCTACATGCAAAAGTTAGTTACTGTAGGTGGCCATTTAAAAAAGAATTTTGCATTCAAACGTCGAGAATTTGCAAGAACTTCAGTTGCAGTGTCGGAAACAGTGATGCATCCTTTGAAATGAAAACTGGCGTGTGGCAAGGATGTGTGATGTCAAAAATTTTGTTTAACCTCGTAATTGACTGGATTATGCGGAAAACTATCGTGGATGCACCAAGAGGCGTCAGATGGACACTCTTAGACAACCTAGAGGATTTGGACTTTGCACACGACCTTGCGCTGTTGTCACACAGTCACCAACACATGCAAGATAAGACGCAGAGACTACATAATTTTGGATGCAAGGTAGGCCTTCGGATTAGCCAAAAGAAGACAGAGATTATGACCCTTAATGTAGACACTCCTGCACCAGTGGAAGTAGGTGACATGAACCTCACCATGACGGACAAATTTAAATACCTTGATAGCATTATCAGACCAGAGGATGGCACAAAGGAGGACATCCAAAGTAGGCTGGGAAATGCAAGGGCTGTCTTTCAAAGTATAAGTAACATCTGGAAATCGACACAATAAGGCATTAACACCAAGACCAGACTGTACCAAAGCTGTGTCCTATCCACACTCCTGTATGGATCAGTGTCTTGACGAATGACAGAAGGTGACCTCGCCAAATTGCCTTCCTTCTACACCACATGTCTTCGTAGGATTCTCTGCATCTTTTGGGCAAACAAAATTTCTAATCAGGAATTACTAACGCAATGCAAGTAAGAAGAAAGAGCCAACAACATCACGAAGACACGATGGACATGGCTTGGACTCCTGCTGCGAAAGGAAACAAATTCTATCACCAAAACGGCACTTCTGTGGACACCGGATGGTCGGCGCAAGAGAGGCAGACCCAAGGCAACCTGGCGGAGAACGATCGAGGCAGAAATGAAATTCTCCAATCACTCATGGGGAACTTTCGCAAAGATCGCCCAATACAGACAGGGCTGGAGATCCTTTGTTGCTGCCCTAAGCACCAGAGGGTGCAACAGGAAATAGTAGTAGTTGTAAATGTACACTCAGTGTCATTTAGTAGTTGGATGTCTCTTTTCATTACTCTCATCAGTGCAGAAAGTTAAGAGTTTGATTTTAAGATCTTGGAAGAAGGCCATACAAGTTACATGATAAGGGTATTACAAGGTCGCGACTTTAAGAGCGGCCGTGAGGGGGAGGGGCTTCGCAGGAGGGGCAGCGCCCCCCCCCCCCACACCTCCATCTTGTTCATGCATCATTTATCATTGTTACTTGTTTGCTATAAAAAAAAGATTTAAAAATCTTTGTATCCAGTCCCACTGAATAGTTTTATGCTTCCTTTCATCACTTACATCAATGTAGTTTGGTTTTAATAGTTAGATAGAAATCAGATGATGTAGCTCCGGAAATGGTGGCATTCTTCTTTACCCTAGCAAACCACTTATCAGGTCACACCTCCATCTTGCTATGGATGCTTCATTTAACATTGTTACTTGTTCACTGTAATAATACTACATCTATCCAGTTTCACTGAATAGTTTCATGCTTTCTTTCATCACTTGCATTATTACATTTTTTTTCTGTAAGTTTGATTGTAAGAACTTGATCTAGAAGAGGCATGTCTCGCATTCTTAACCCTAGCAGACCACTTGTCAGGTCAACCCCCATGTTGCTCATGCATCATTGGTCATTGTTTCTTGTTAGCTGTAATTAGATGTATCCAGTCCTATTAGATACTTTATGCCTTCTTTCATCCCTTGCATCATTTTAGTTTTAAGTTCGATGTTAAGAGCTAGATGTAGATCAGATGATATAGCTCCATAAGTGGTAGGATTCTTTACCCTAGCAGACCACTTGTCAGGTCACACGCCCATCTAGCTCATGCACCATTGATCATTGTCGCTTGTTACTATAGTTAGATCTATCCAGCTTCACTGAATAGTTTCATGCTTCGTTTCATCGCTTTGCATGATTGAAGAGTAAAGGAAAGTCAGAGCTAAGAGTTACTTAGACATGCACATGAATATGAATTTTCTATCTCAGTCTACTGAATGGAAGTGGAAACAGGACAATAAATAATCTACCAATAAAGCTCATGGTGTAGTTCTCTATATCAGGTTTAGTCCTCTTATTCATAGTATCATACTTTAGGAGCCTTTTACTTTCTTTTTTTTTTTTAAACAAGAGCAAGTGTCATTCCCACCCCCCCCCCCCCCACCCCACCCCTTCCATTTTTTTGGGACACCTGTTTATTAGAAACACTTACTGGATTAAAGAGCATGGCATATGAAATTAGACTATATCATGTGTGTTATATACTGTGATCTCCAAACTAAAGTGGCCGAGATGAATAATGAGGAGAAAATTACATGAGATCCAGAACTTAATCACCAGCTTGAGGATTTGAATCAAATGACTTTTCGACCATTGGGTGGGAAAATGAAAGGGAAAATGAAAGATAGGAAAGGGTTAAGCATGTCCCAACCATCGTGAACTCTTCCAGTTCTATACAAACTTAATGTTTGTTTTGTGAAAGGAAAAGGGGTAGGCTTATGAATAAATTTGGACTTAGGATAGTCTTGACGGGGTGGCCAAGATGCACAGAACTCTATGGGAAAGATGTAATACTCAACATATTAACACAATGAACCTAAGCTTTTATGAACATTGGTACCCTGGATAAAAGAGTGGTCTAACTCCATCATTGTTGAAAGCTGAACTGTTATGAATTGTACAACAACATTTATTGGAAAAAAGGTCAAACTTCCTCAGGATGAAATGAAGAAATTATTTCAGGCACCAAAAGTGGTTTTTTAAGCTGTATTTCAGGCGATTAGTTGTTTACAGACAATCAACTTCTCCTCACATTCAAATAGCCTATAACCAAGAGATCAAACCTCTTGCATTCAAATAGCCTATGATTAACATAGTAAGGGCTGTTGGACAGGGGAAAAGTTGATGCAATCTTTTAAGCTGTTATTTACCATAAGCCACTCTGTCACAAATCCCAGACTGGGAGATGTAATAAGTTATGACAGGACAACAATCACGAACAAACAAGTTAACACTTAACAGAACAACCCATCAGACTCACACATTTATTAAACATAATTATACATATAATAGCGCAATTACATACATTATATTATTGAAATGCACTGCCGTACAACGGCCTTATTCTCACACACACTCTCCCTCGGATCCACAATCCGGTAGTTACTCCTAAAGGCACTTCGGCCTCAGCCTCTCCCTCAGGGTCTTAATAGCACATTAATAATTTACTGGCACCGCAGTCTCTCAATATCACCTTCCTATTGTCATACACCTTAGCACTCCCCTAGCACCTCAGCAGGGCAATAACACATTATTATTTCCATAGCCATCAACATGGCAACAACATAATATCAGTTCACTAGCCTATCAACATGGCAACAATATAGTATCTCATTCACTCTCATATCTACGTCCCTGTCCGTGGCCTGACTGCCACGACTTTATGTGCCTCTACTGTCCTGCACTGACAGCCTCACTTCTGGCCTATGTGTGGCCTCCGGCCCTATGCTGGCCTATCCCCTGTGCTCATCGAGGTGGCTCTGCGGCCCGTCCCCGACACCTACAAGAATAACATTACATTGGTATAATACCCTACCATTTCTATTCACTCCACCTCTCCTTACAACCCATGAAGCGTACACACACTAGTTCACCTTTCACTCACCACACATCTTACGGTAACACACCTCCATCGGAGTACACACTACTCACTCGCGCTACAAATCCATGAACTCACTTTCATCTATCGCTCGTGGCGCACATTGCTATATCCAATATCACGGACTTCCAAATTCCTCACATATACTTATTCACATCATGGTAATAGACGAATATAATATAATACATCAATCATAATAATCAATCAACGTTCTACATACCAGTCATAACTGGAAAGACTCTCACTAGTCTTCTCGACTGCTTCCCTTATGTCCGCCCGATGGGCTCTTATTCACAGGTCCGATCCGTAGGACCTTCTAACTTGCAGTGATAGTAATCCAGCGCTTTCGCCTCATTCAAACTTCCACACCACTCATACACGCACGCTTTTCCCACTTGTCTGCATGAGTTATTTTTACTCTTCCCCTTTCACGTCTTTTCCTATCCGTCTGTCGTGAGCTCTTCTTATTCTACACCCGCTCTGTAGCAATCCCCTTAATTGCACTCACTCCACTCGTGACATCATCCCCCACCCCAAAAAAATTAATGCAATTAATTTCAAATCGCATCAAGATGACTGTCAACGAGTGAGCGTGAGCAATACCTACACTAGAAAAATGACCTAGCAGTTCCCCTAGTATATAGAATACCGAAATCAGGGGAAAATATGGGGATCAATATGGTCTGAAATATGCATATATGTGTCACATCATGAATAGCTAACTGACCACCATACTTAATACAGAATCAAAAATCATTCAACCTGTCAACCATTCTTCATATCATATTTATAATGTCAATATTTTAAAGTCGACTTATTCACACAGATCCTGTCAATGTTCCTGTCCTCCGATGTATAAGCTCCCGAAATCTTCCCCTAGGCTCGACTAAGGTAGTCGGCGATATGATTGCTGGTTCCTGGAATTGGTTGAATAACGAAGGTATACGGCTGCAAAGCCAATGCCCATCTAGACAAGCGTGGGCTGGACGAACGATTCTTCGACAAAAATGTCAGCGGCTTGTGGTCTGTCTGGATACAAAATTCTCGTCCCATGAGATAACGTCCTAGTTTCTGGACGGACCAGACAATGGCAAGACACTCACGCTCTATCACAGAATACTTTCTTTCTCTCTGCAATAACTTCCTACTGACATAACATACAGGATGGAGACATTCGTTCTTCTCCTGTAGAAGACAAGCGCCGACACCAGAGTCCGACGCATCCGTTCTGAGGATAAAATTAGATCGAAAATCGGGTAATATCAAAATGGGTGACGATGATAATGCTGTCACCAAATTATCAAATGATGTCTGACATTCAGACGTCCACTGGACCTTATCGGGTTGTCCCTTCTTAGTAAGGTCAGTAAGAGAAGATGACAAGGAGGAAAAATTTGGAATGAACTTTCTGTAATAATTTAAAATTCCCACTAAGCTTCTGACTTGTTTCTTTGTTTTAGGGATTTGCAACCCTACTAACTTGTCAATTTTTGTTTCTTCAGGTCTCTGAACACCTCTACCCACAATATGTCCTAAGAATACTATCTCTGGACATGCCAAATCCATCTTTGCGGGTTTAGCAGTTAACCCAAAATGACGTAATCGTTGAAAAATTACTGTTAGTGTCTGAATATGATCAGACCATGTCGACGTATGGCATGCTATATCATCAAAGAATGACACGACATTAGGTATGTCCTTCAACACCAATCTCATTAATCGTGCAAACGTCGCTGGTGCGTTTACCAACCCAAATGGCATGACCTTAAATTGGAATAATCCAATGGGCGTTTGGAACGCCGTGTATTGTTTAGACTCCTCAGTAAGCGGGATTTCCCAATACCCTTTCGTCAAATCTATCTTGGAAAACCACGTGGACCCGGCCAATGAAGCTATTAATTCCTCCTGAAACGGAATAGGCTCCCTATCGCCTACCGTAATAGTGTTCAATCTTCGAAAATCAATACAGAACCGCACCGATCCATCAAGTTTTTTCACGAGGACGATGGGTGATGAATACGGCGATGTTGATGGTTCTATCACATCTAACTTCAACATTGACTCAACTTCCTTTATGACCCTATCCCTCGACGAAAAAGGCAACGGATACGGTCTAAGAAATACTGGCTTATCCGAAGTCAACTTTATTTGGTGCTGGATCACCGTAGTGCGACCCGGCAAATCCGTAACAACATCCGGAAATGACGCTAACAGGGTCTCAAGTTCCCTACTCCTTGAACTCGTAAGGTCAGGGTTAATTTTTACGTCCCTGTAACCTTGTGTCGCAGTTAACTCCGGCAATTGAATTTGTAACTCTTCCTGCGCCTCGGTGTCGCTTACGTCACAGTCCAACTGGTCTACGACCCCCGTACAAGCGGTAGAGAAGACAGTCTCCTCTGGTCTTGTCTGTGCACACAGATACTGTGGTCTCTCATAAAATCTCTGTAGCATATTAACATGGAAAACCTTACTCGTTCCATCAATGTGGATAGCGTAATCTACCTTTGAAACAACTCGCTCAATAACATAAGGGCCTTTCCATGTCATCAATAACTTATTATGGTCCGTAGGTAACAACAACAGAACCTTGTCTCCTGGCTTAAAAATTCTCAGTTTGGAACCTCTATCTTTATAGTCTTTTGCTCTTTTCGAAGCGATACCAGACGCTTCTTCCGCTATAGTGCGCGCTGAAGATAGTCTTTCTCTTAAATCAACAAGGTACTGAAACACCGAAATCTGCTCATCGTCTCCCGATGATGGTGACGTCATCATGTCCCGAAGAACATCAGTTGGGCCCCTAGGACTACGACCGTACATCATTTCGAACGGCGAGAATCCCGTTGACTCCTGCCGTACCTCTCTGTACGCGAATAACACTGCAGGGATATATCTATCCCAATCTTTAGGGCGATCAGCAGCTACCTTACGCAGCATCGACTTTAACGTCGAGTTCAATCTCTCGCACATGCCATTAGCCTGCGGATGATAAGGGGTGGTAGTGATGGGTTGTATACTGAATAAGCGGAACAATTCCTTCATCATCTGCGACGTAAATTGCGCGCCCCTATCAGACAGAATTTGCTCTGGTATTCCTACCCTAGCGAAAATTGCAAACAACGCTTCCGCGACTGCCTCAGACGTTATGGTCCGCAGAGGAACCGCCTCTGGCCATCTCGTAGCATTACATATGACCGTTAAGAAAAATCGATTCCCCCTATCGGTCGCTGGGTGAATGGGGCCAACAAGGTCTACCGAGACCTTTTTAAACGGTTCCGAGACCGTGGGGATCTTCTGAAGAGGGGCCTGGGGTGTACGACCCTTATGCGTCGTCTTTTGGCACGCACTGCACGTCTTACAATAGACCTGCACATCTCTGTGGATCGATGGCCAGTAAAAATTTTTTTAGAACCCTTTCTTTGGTTCTAGCTATCCCCATATGACCCGCTAACGGGACATCATGTGCCAAATGCAATACTGTTGCGATCAGCAACGCTGGCACAACGACCTGCTTTAAAATGGAGGACACCGTTACATACTTACGGAACAGAATGCCCGCCTGAACAATAAAGGAGGACGACCCGTTCTTATATCTCCTCGTTTTCCCGGTTCGCGCTTCCCCAAAACATGGGTTTAATGATGGGTCCTCCCTTTGTAATCTCGCCAAGCGCTCTGGCGTGATATCTAGGTTGACCGCTGGCGTCGCCAAAGGTCTAATCTTATCTTTATCCGCTACCCGTCGACGTGTTTCGACCGCGGCGCAAAAGTCAATACCTTTTGATTGCGACCATGCTTGCACGTTCTCATCGGAAGGGGAAACTACCCGTGATACATTCCCAATGATGAGCTGGGCGCCTGGAAAACAACCAACGACTGCTTCGACTTCCCCGCTAAGGAAAGGTGTATCTATCATTATTCTTGCCATGGGTAATTTCTCAATGGCCCCCGAAAATTGGATGCACGGGACAGTCTCACCTGTAAGCTGTGAATCCCGAATGCAGTCTCTATGCACTCCCACAACGGTAGATCCCGTATCTCGTAAAACCGAGACCGGTTCGTCCCCAACAAACCCCGGATAAACCCTAAGACCACCTCCTGTATGACATGAATTTATAACGGGGATCTTTCTCCCACAAGGTAAAACACCGGAAGATAATAACTTCTCACAACTGGGACACTTAGAATACTGTCCGCCTCCGTTGTCCGATGTAACACACGCAGCCGCATGATGAAATTTATTTGGGGAACATGGACTGGAGCTACTGTCCACGTTCGCCGCTATCCTACCTGCAGGGCAGTTCACGCTGATGTGATCTGCTCTTCCGCAGTTCCAACACTTCGCGGCCCTACACTCGCGCGAAAAGTGACCCACGCGTCCGCAAGTCCAACACTCCGCTCCCTGTGCTGCTCTAGGCCTGGGTCCCCGTGACCCCTCGCGACCGGAACTAGAGTCCCTATGCCGTCGGTCCTCGGCAAAGGTCACAACTCGCCCCCGGCCATTACCGCGACCTAGCCCTCCTGCTCGGTCAAACTTACCGGATCCATATGCCGGTGATTGGTGATAGCCCCTATGCTGCCCCTGGGCTTGCCCGCTATAGGCACCACGCTGACGCGACCTGTCCCTAAGTCCTGCCGGCGACCCCTCGACAACGGCGACGTACCCAGCATCTTGGACGTACGCCCTGGCGACTGGTTTGGACGGATGCGCCGTACGGTATGCCTCCGCCAACTTAGACGCCTCCTGCACCGTCGCGGGTTCGTTCTCTTTCAGGAAAGCCACCAGATCTTTGTGGCACGACGCGTACAGCTGGTCACGGATCATTAGGTCTTTCAGTTTAGCGAAATCCGTGCCCACATGCGCCAAGTCTACCCAGTTCGCGAAATACTCCGTTAGTCTCGCGACGAAGGCAGCAAATTCCTCCCTGGTATCTGCACGTGCTCGCCTAAACTGCTCCCGGAAATATTCCTCGGTACGCGCAAATCGGCGAAGCAGCAAAGCCTTCAGCTTATCGTAATCTTGCACGTCTTCGCGCTGTAGCTCTTTAAAGTATGTTAACGCTCGCCCCTGCAATAGCGATGCCAGGTACGTGGCCCATAATTCCTTATTTTCCCCCCATTGCAATTGTGCGTTCAGTTCGAACCTGTAAAGGAAGGCGTCTATGTCGTCCTTCCGGTCGTCGAACGTAGGGAGCTTAATCCTAACGCCACCTTTATTGTGTACCTGCCGCTCAACCGTTTCCGTTGGCGTATTCCTCTTGAGTTCTAACTCCGCAATCTTTACTTGCGCCTCTATCTCCTTTAACTTTAACTCCCTCTCCTGAGCCTGTTTCTCCTGTTGCTGATGCAACTCCTTTAACTTAAACTCCCTTTCCTGTTGCTGAGCCTCTAACTCCTTCAACTTAAACTCTCTTTCCTCTTCCTTATCCTTAGCCTCTCTTTCCTGTTGCTTAACCTTAGCCTCTCTTTCCTGTTGCTTAACCTTAGCCTCTCTTTCCTCCTCCTGAGCCTTAGCCTCTTTTTCTCGCTCTCTATCCTTAGCACGCTCATCGCGCAAATCCGCCTGCTGTTCTTTAATCCAGCCGCGTAGCTCCTCTCCCTCCAGGCCAAGTTCCTTACCCAACTTCATTAGTTGTTGGAGTTCCGCCATTTCACAGATTTATGGTTATGGTATCTCTTATTAAGACGACCAACCTGTCGGTATGATCACTAACGATACGACCAGAGACCTGAGATCACACCAGATATAACAATACCCAGTTGTCTAAAATACAATTCAGAAATTTACCTTTACAGCACAACTAATTCTATATCTATAAAATGTATAGCACTATTAATAATAAAAAAGAGTAGAAAAGACAAGAATAAGGAAATTCAGCAGAAGGACCACAAGTACGTCAAGGACAACGAACCAGACTAGGACAAAGACCTAAAAAAGAAAATATAATGGAAAAAAAAATGCAACCTACTACGCCGATTACACAACACGGTACGAACAAGAACAGAGTCTGAAAAAAAAGAACGTATCTACAGAAAGGTAGGAGAGGGACAAGAGAAACGTCTTCCTAAAACAACGAGGAAGATAGAACGCTACAATCTAAACAAAAATACAGGTCCCTACAGAACTGGTCACTGTGATGAACGAAGTTCCAAAGTTTACCACACCTTTTTAAAAGGATAAACTAAGTTCAACACAGCAAACCCGCGCCACCGCCCGTATAATCAATTACAACGAAAACAGAAAAACAACGGAAAAAGACAGAGGAAAAGACAGCCCTCAATCCAGGGTACAAAATTTTCACTTAACTTTCACCCTTGATTTCAATTTCTCCCCTTCCTCGGAGTTCTGGCCGCTTGACTCCTCAGGCTGGCACACACACTCTGCAGAAATTTAAGTACACATTAATACATATTCATCAAAATACATAAATCATATCATCATGAAATTTCCATTCATTCAACGAACAAAGACAGCACAAATTCCTACCACAAGATAAGTACTACGTGGACAAAGACTAAAGTAACAAATGCCCACTAACTACTAACTAAATATTACGAAATTGGACGAGCCCCCAGTGTCACAAATCCCAGACTGGGAGATGTAATAAGTTATGACAGGACAACAATCACGAACAAACAAGTTAACACTTAACAGAACAACCCATCAGACTCACACATTTATTAAACATAATTATACATATAATAGCGCAATTACATACATTATATTATTGAAATGCACTGCCGTACAACGGCCTTATTCTCACACACACTCTCCCTCGGATCCACAATCCGGTAGTTACTCCTAAAGGCACTTCGGCCTCAGCCTCTCCCTCAGGGTCTTAATAGCACATTAATAATTTACTGGCACCGCAGTCTCTCAATATCACCTTCCTATTGTCATACACCTTAGCACTCCCCTAGCACCTCAGCAGGGCAATAACACATTATTATTTCCATAGCCATCAACATGGCAACAACATAATATCAGTTCACTAGCCTATCAACATGGCAACAATATAGTATCTCATTCACTCTCATATCTACGTCCCTGTCCGTGGCCTGACTGCCACGACTTTATGTGCCTCTACTGTCCTGCACTGACAGCCTCACTTCTGGCCTATGTGTGGCCTCCGGCCCTATGCTGGCCTATCCCCTGTGCTCATCGAGGTGGCTCTGCGGCCCGTCCCCGACACCTACAAGAATAACATTACATTGGTATAATACCCTACCATTTCTATTCACTCCACCTCTCCTTACAACCCATGAAGCGTACACACACTAGTTCACCTTTCACTCACCACACATCTTACGGTAACACACCTCCATCGGAGTACACACTACTCACTCGCGCTACAAATCCATGAACTCACTTTCATCTATCGCTCGTGGCGCACATTGCTATATCCAATATCACGGACTTCCAAATTCCTCACATATACTTATTCACATCATGGTAATAGACGAATATAATATAATACATCAATCATAATAATCAATCAACGTTCTACATACCAGTCATAACTGGAAAGACTCTCACTAGTCTTCTCGACTGCTTCCCTTATGTCCGCCCGATGGGCTCTTATTCACAGGTCCGATCCGTAGGACCTTCTAACTTGCAGTGATAGTAATCCAGCGCTTTCGCCTCATTCAAACTTCCACACCACTCATACACGCACGCTTTTCCCACTTGTCTGCATGAGTTATTTTTACTCTTCCCCTTTCACGTCTTTTCCTATCCGTCTGTCGTGAGCTCTTCTTATTCTACACCCGCTCTGTAGCAATCCCCTTAATTGCACTCACTCCACTCGTGACATCATCCCCCACCCCAAAAAAATTAATGCAATTAATTTCAAATCGCATCAAGATGACTGTCAACGAGTGAGCGTGAGCAATACCTACACTAGAAAAATGACCTAGCAGTTCCCCTAGTATATAGAATACCGAAATCAGGGGAAAATATGGGGATCAATATGGTCTGAAATATGCATATATGTGTCACATCATGAATAGCTAACTGACCACCATACTTAATACAGAATCAAAAATCATTCAACCTGTCAACCATTCTTCATATCATATTTATAATGTCAATATTTTAAAGTCGACTTATTCACACAGATCCTGTCAATGTTCCTGTCCTCCGATGTATAAGCTCCCGAAATCTTCCCCTAGGCTCGACTAAGGTAGTCGGCGATATGATTGCTGGTTCCTGGAATTGGTTGAATAACGAAGGTATACGGCTGCAAAGCCAATGCCCATCTAGACAAGCGTGGGCTGGACGAACGATTCTTCGACAAAAATGTCAGCGGCTTGTGGTCTGTCTGGATACAAAATTCTCGTCCCATGAGATAACGTCCTAGTTTCTGGACGGACCAGACAATGGCAAGACACTCACGCTCTATCACAGAATACTTTCTTTCTCTCTGCAATAACTTCCTACTGACATAACATACAGGATGGAGACATTCGTTCTTCTCCTGTAGAAGACAAGCGCCGACACCAGAGTCCGACGCATCCGTTCTGAGGATAAAATTAGATCGAAAATCGGGTAATATCAAAATGGGTGACGATGATAATGCTGTCACCAAATTATCAAATGATGTCTGACATTCAGACGTCCACTGGACCTTATCGGGTTGTCCCTTCTTAGTAAGGTCAGTAAGAGAAGATGACAAGGAGGAAAAATTTGGAATGAACTTTCTGTAATAATTTAAAATTCCCACTAAGCTTCTGACTTGTTTCTTTGTTTTAGGGATTTGCAACCCTACTAACTTGTCAATTTTTGTTTCTTCAGGTCTCTGAACACCTCTACCCACAATATGTCCTAAGAATACTATCTCTGGACATGCCAAATCCATCTTTGCGGGTTTAGCAGTTAACCCAAAATGACGTAATCGTTGAAAAATTACTGTTAGTGTCTGAATATGATCAGACCATGTCGACGTATGGCATGCTATATCATCAAAGAATGACACGACATTAGGTATGTCCTTCAACACCAATCTCATTAATCGTGCAAACGTCGCTGGTGCGTTTACCAACCCAAATGGCATGACCTTAAATTGGAATAATCCAATGGGCGTTTGGAACGCCGTGTATTGTTTAGACTCCTCAGTAAGCGGGATTTCCCAATACCCTTTCGTCAAATCTATCTTGGAAAACCACGTGGACCCGGCCAATGAAGCTATTAATTCCTCCTGAAACGGAATAGGCTCCCTATCGCCTACCGTAATAGTGTTCAATCTTCGAAAATCAATACAGAACCGCACCGATCCATCAAGTTTTTTCACGAGGACGATGGGTGATGAATACGGCGATGTTGATGGTTCTATCACATCTAACTTCAACATTGACTCAACTTCCTTTATGACCCTATCCCTCGACGAAAAAGGCAACGGATACGGTCTAAGAAATACTGGCTTATCCGAAGTCAACTTTATTTGGTGCTGGATCACCGTAGTGCGACCCGGCAAATCCGTAACAACATCCGGAAATGACGCTAACAGGGTCTCAAGTTCCCTACTCCTTGAACTCGTAAGGTCAGGGTTAATTTTTACGTCCCTGTAACCTTGTGTCGCAGTTAACTCCGGCAATTGAATTTGTAACTCTTCCTGCGCCTCGGTGTCGCTTACGTCACAGTCCAACTGGTCTACGACCCCCGTACAAGCGGTAGAGAAGACAGTCTCCTCTGGTCTTGTCTGTGCACACAGATACTGTGGTCTCTCATAAAATCTCTGTAGCATATTAACATGGAAAACCTTACTCGTTCCATCAATGTGGATAGCGTAATCTACCTTTGAAACAACTCGCTCAATAACATAAGGGCCTTTCCATGTCATCAATAACTTATTATGGTCCGTAGGTAACAACAACAGAACCTTGTCTCCTGGCTTAAAAATTCTCAGTTTGGAACCTCTATCTTTATAGTCTTTTGCTCTTTTCGAAGCGATACCAGACGCTTCTTCCGCTATAGTGCGCGCTGAAGATAGTCTTTCTCTTAAATCAACAAGGTACTGAAACACCGAAATCTGCTCATCGTCTCCCGATGATGGTGACGTCATCATGTCCCGAAGAACATCAGTTGGGCCCCTAGGACTACGACCGTACATCATTTCGAACGGCGAGAATCCCGTTGACTCCTGCCGTACCTCTCTGTACGCGAATAACACTGCAGGGATATATCTATCCCAATCTTTAGGGCGATCAGCAGCTACCTTACGCAGCATCGACTTTAACGTCGAGTTCAATCTCTCGCACATGCCATTAGCCTGCGGATGATAAGGGGTGGTAGTGATGGGTTGTATACTGAATAAGCGGAACAATTCCTTCATCATCTGCGACGTAAATTGCGCGCCCCTATCAGACAGAATTTGCTCTGGTATTCCTACCCTAGCGAAAATTGCAAACAACGCTTCCGCGACTGCCTCAGACGTTATGGTCCGCAGAGGAACCGCCTCTGGCCATCTCGTAGCATTACATATGACCGTTAAGAAAAATCGATTCCCCCTATCGGTCGCTGGGTGAATGGGGCCAACAAGGTCTACCGAGACCTTTTTAAACGGTTCCGAGACCGTGGGGATCTTCTGAAGAGGGGCCTGGGGTGTACGACCCTTATGCGTCGTCTTTTGGCACGCACTGCACGTCTTACAATAGACCTGCACATCTCTGTGGATCGATGGCCAGTAAAAATTTTTTTAGAACCCTTTCTTTGGTTCTAGCTATCCCCATATGACCCGCTAACGGGACATCATGTGCCAAATGCAATACTGTTGCGATCAGCAACGCTGGCACAACGACCTGCTTTAAAATGGAGGACACCGTTACATACTTACGGAACAGAATGCCCGCCTGAACAATAAAGGAGGACGACCCGTTCTTATATCTCCTCGTTTTCCCGGTTCGCGCTTCCCCAAAACATGGGTTTAATGATGGGTCCTCCCTTTGTAATCTCGCCAAGCGCTCTGGCGTGATATCTAGGTTGACCGCTGGCGTCGCCAAAGGTCTAATCTTATCTTTATCCGCTACCCGTCGACGTGTTTCGACCGCGGCGCAAAAGTCAATACCTTTTGATTGCGACCATGCTTGCACGTTCTCATCGGAAGGGGAAACTACCCGTGATACATTCCCAATGATGAGCTGGGCGCCTGGAAAACAACCAACGACTGCTTCGACTTCCCCGCTAAGGAAAGGTGTATCTATCATTATTCTTGCCATGGGTAATTTCTCAATGGCCCCCGAAAATTGGATGCACGGGACAGTCTCACCTGTAAGCTGTGAATCCCGAATGCAGTCTCTATGCACTCCCACAACGGTAGATCCCGTATCTCGTAAAACCGAGACCGGTTCGTCCCCAACAAACCCCGGATAAACCCTAAGACCACCTCCTGTATGACATGAATTTATAACGGGGATCTTTCTCCCACAAGGTAAAACACCGGAAGATAATAACTTCTCACAACTGGGACACTTAGAATACTGTCCGCCTCCGTTGTCCGATGTAACACACGCAGCCGCATGATGAAATTTATTTGGGGAACATGGACTGGAGCTACTGTCCACGTTCGCCGCTATCCTACCTGCAGGGCAGTTCACGCTGATGTGATCTGCTCTTCCGCAGTTCCAACACTTCGCGGCCCTACACTCGCGCGAAAAGTGACCCACGCGTCCGCAAGTCCAACACTCCGCTCCCTGTGCTGCTCTAGGCCTGGGTCCCCGTGACCCCTCGCGACCGGAACTAGAGTCCCTATGCCGTCGGTCCTCGGCAAAGGTCACAACTCGCCCCCGGCCATTACCGCGACCTAGCCCTCCTGCTCGGTCAAACTTACCGGATCCATATGCCGGTGATTGGTGATAGCCCCTATGCTGCCCCTGGGCTTGCCCGCTATAGGCACCACGCTGACGCGACCTGTCCCTAAGTCCTGCCGGCGACCCCTCGACAACGGCGACGTACCCAGCATCTTGGACGTACGCCCTGGCGACTGGTTTGGACGGATGCGCCGTACGGTATGCCTCCGCCAACTTAGACGCCTCCTGCACCGTCGCGGGTTCGTTCTCTTTCAGGAAAGCCACCAGATCTTTGTGGCACGACGCGTACAGCTGGTCACGGATCATTAGGTCTTTCAGTTTAGCGAAATCCGTGCCCACATGCGCCAAGTCTACCCAGTTCGCGAAATACTCCGTTAGTCTCGCGACGAAGGCAGCAAATTCCTCCCTGGTATCTGCACGTGCTCGCCTAAACTGCTCCCGGAAATATTCCTCGGTACGCGCAAATCGGCGAAGCAGCAAAGCCTTCAGCTTATCGTAATCTTGCACGTCTTCGCGCTGTAGCTCTTTAAAGTATGTTAACGCTCGCCCCTGCAATAGCGATGCCAGGTACGTGGCCCATAATTCCTTATTTTCCCCCCATTGCAATTGTGCGTTCAGTTCGAACCTGTAAAGGAAGGCGTCTATGTCGTCCTTCCGGTCGTCGAACGTAGGGAGCTTAATCCTAACGCCACCTTTATTGTGTACCTGCCGCTCAACCGTTTCCGTTGGCGTATTCCTCTTGAGTTCTAACTCCGCAATCTTTACTTGCGCCTCTATCTCCTTTAACTTTAACTCCCTCTCCTGAGCCTGTTTCTCCTGTTGCTGATGCAACTCCTTTAACTTAAACTCCCTTTCCTGTTGCTGAGCCTCTAACTCCTTCAACTTAAACTCTCTTTCCTCTTCCTTATCCTTAGCCTCTCTTTCCTGTTGCTTAACCTTAGCCTCTCTTTCCTGTTGCTTAACCTTAGCCTCTCTTTCCTCCTCCTGAGCCTTAGCCTCTTTTTCTCGCTCTCTATCCTTAGCACGCTCATCGCGCAAATCCGCCTGCTGTTCTTTAATCCAGCCGCGTAGCTCCTCTCCCTCCAGGCCAAGTTCCTTACCCAACTTCATTAGTTGTTGGAGTTCCGCCATTTCACAGATTTATGGTTATGGTATCTCTTATTAAGACGACCAACCTGTCGGTATGATCACTAACGATACGACCAGAGACCTGAGATCACACCAGATATAACAATACCCAGTTGTCTAAAATACAATTCAGAAATTTACCTTTACAGCACAACTAATTCTATATCTATAAAATGTATAGCACTATTAATAATAAAAAAGAGTAGAAAAGACAAGAATAAGGAAATTCAGCAGAAGGACCACAAGTACGTCAAGGACAACGAACCAGACTAGGACAAAGACCTAAAAAAGAAAATATAATGGAAAAAAAAATGCAACCTACTACGCCGATTACACAACACGGTACGAACAAGAACAGAGTCTGAAAAAAAAGAACGTATCTACAGAAAGGTAGGAGAGGGACAAGAGAAACGTCTTCCTAAAACAACGAGGAAGATAGAACGCTACAATCTAAACAAAAATACAGGTCCCTACAGAACTGGTCACTGTGATGAACGAAGTTCCAAAGTTTACCACACCTTTTTAAAAGGATAAACTAAGTTCAACACAGCAAACCCGCGCCACCGCCCGTATAATCAATTACAACGAAAACAGAAAAACAACGGAAAAAGACAGAGGAAAAGACAGCCCTCAATCCAGGGTACAAAATTTTCACTTAACTTTCACCCTTGATTTCAATTTCTCCCCTTCCTCGGAGTTCTGGCCGCTTGACTCCTCAGGCTGGCACACACACTCTGCAGAAATTTAAGTACACATTAATACATATTCATCAAAATACATAAATCATATCATCATGAAATTTCCATTCATTCAACGAACAAAGACAGCACAAATTCCTACCACAAGATAAGTACTACGTGGACAAAGACTAAAGTAACAAATGCCCACTAACTACTAACTAAATATTACGAAATTGGACGAGCCCCCAGTGTCACAAATCCCAGACTGGGAGATGTAATAAGTTATGACAGGACAACAATCACGAACAAACAAGTTAACACTTAACAGAACAACCCATCAGACTCACACATTTATTAAACATAATTATACATATAATAGCGCAATTACATACATTATATTATTGAAATGCACTGCCGTACAACGGCCTTATTCTCACACACACTCTCCCTCGGATCCACAATCCGGTAGTTACTCCTAAAGGCACTTCGGCCTCAGCCTCTCCCTCAGGGTCTTAATAGCACATTAATAATTTACTGGCACCGCAGTCTCTCAATATCACCTTCCTATTGTCATACACCTTAGCACTCCCCTAGCACCTCAGCAGGGCAATAACACATTATTATTTCCATAGCCATCAACATGGCAACAACATAATATCAGTTCACTAGCCTATCAACATGGCAACAATATAGTATCTCATTCACTCTCATATCTACGTCCCTGTCCGTGGCCTGACTGCCACGACTTTATGTGCCTCTACTGTCCTGCACTGACAGCCTCACTTCTGGCCTATGTGTGGCCTCCGGCCCTATGCTGGCCTATCCCCTGTGCTCATCGAGGTGGCTCTGCGGCCCGTCCCCGACACCTACAAGAATAACATTACATTGGTATAATACCCTACCATTTCTATTCACTCCACCTCTCCTTACAACCCATGAAGCGTACACACACTAGTTCACCTTTCACTCACCACACATCTTACGGTAACACACCTCCATCGGAGTACACACTACTCACTCGCGCTACAAATCCATGAACTCACTTTCATCTATCGCTCGTGGCGCACATTGCTATATCCAATATCACGGACTTCCAAATTCCTCACATATACTTATTCACATCATGGTAATAGACGAATATAATATAATACATCAATCATAATAATCAATCAACGTTCTACATACCAGTCATAACTGGAAAGACTCTCACTAGTCTTCTCGACTGCTTCCCTTATGTCCGCCCGATGGGCTCTTATTCACAGGTCCGATCCGTAGGACCTTCTAACTTGCAGTGATAGTAATCCAGCGCTTTCGCCTCATTCAAACTTCCACACCACTCATACACGCACGCTTTTCCCACTTGTCTGCATGAGTTATTTTTACTCTTCCCCTTTCACGTCTTTTCCTATCCGTCTGTCGTGAGCTCTTCTTATTCTACACCCGCTCTGTAGCAATCCCCTTAATTGCACTCACTCCACTCGTGACATCATCCCCCACCCCAAAAAAATTAATGCAATTAATTTCAAATCGCATCAAGATGACTGTCAACGAGTGAGCGTGAGCAATACCTACACTAGAAAAATGACCTAGCAGTTCCCCTAGTATATAGAATACCGAAATCAGGGGAAAATATGGGGATCAATATGGTCTGAAATATGCATATATGTGTCACATCATGAATAGCTAACTGACCACCATACTTAATACAGAATCAAAAATCATTCAACCTGTCAACCATTCTTCATATCATATTTATAATGTCAATATTTTAAAGTCGACTTATTCACACAGATCCTGTCAATGTTCCTGTCCTCCGATGTATAAGCTCCCGAAATCTTCCCCTAGGCTCGACTAAGGTAGTCGGCGATATGATTGCTGGTTCCTGGAATTGGTTGAATAACGAAGGTATACGGCTGCAAAGCCAATGCCCATCTAGACAAGCGTGGGCTGGACGAACGATTCTTCGACAAAAATGTCAGCGGCTTGTGGTCTGTCTGGATACAAAATTCTCGTCCCATGAGATAACGTCCTAGTTTCTGGACGGACCAGACAATGGCAAGACACTCACGCTCTATCACAGAATACTTTCTTTCTCTCTGCAATAACTTCCTACTGACATAACATACAGGATGGAGACATTCGTTCTTCTCCTGTAGAAGACAAGCGCCGACACCAGGGTCCGACGCATCCGTTCTGAGGATAAAATTAGATCGAAAATCGGGTAATATCAAAATGGGTGACGATGATAATGCTGTCACCAAATTATCAAATGATGTCTGACATTCAGACGTCCACTGGACCTTATCGGGTTGTCCCTTCTTAGTAAGGTCAGTAAGAGAAGATGACAAGGAGGAAAAATTTGGAATGAACTTTCTGTAATAATTTAAAATTCCCACTAAGCTTCTGACTTGTTTCTTTGTTTTAGGGATTTGCAACCCTACTAACTTGTCAATTTTTGTTTCTTCAGGTCTCTGAACACCTCTACCCACAATATGTCCTAAGAATACTATCTCTGGACATGCCAAATCCATCTTTGCGGGTTTAGCAGTTAACCCAAAATGACGTAATCGTTGAAAAATTACTGTTAGTGTCTGAATATGATCAGACCATGTCGACGTATGGCATGCTATATCATCAAAGAATGACACGACATTAGGTATGTCCTTCAACACCAATCTCATTAATCGTGCAAACGTCGCTGGTGCGTTTACCAACCCAAATGGCATGACCTTAAATTGGAATAATCCAATGGGCGTTTGGAACGCCGTGTATTGTTTAGACTCCTCAGTAAGCGGGATTTCCCAATACCCTTTCGTCAAATCTATCTTGGAAAACCACGTGGACCCGGCCAATGAAGCTATTAATTCCTCCTGAAACGGAATAGGCTCCCTATCGCCTACCGTAATAGTGTTCAATCTTCGAAAATCAATACAGAACCGCACCGATCCATCAAGTTTTTTCACGAGGACGATGGGTGATGAATACGGCGATGTTGATGGTTCTATCACATCTAACTTCAACATTGACTCAACTTCCTTTATGACCCTATCCCTCGACGAAAAAGGCAACGGATACGGTCTAAGAAATACTGGCTTATCCGAAGTCAACTTTATTTGGTGCTGGATCACCGTAGTGCGACCCGGCAAATCCGTAACAACATCCGGAAATGACGCTAACAGGGTCTCAAGTTCCCTACTCCTTGAACTCGTAAGGTCAGGGTTAATTTTTACGTCCCTGTAACCTTGTGTCGCAGTTAACTCCGGCAATTGAATTTGTAACTCTTCCTGCGCCTCGGTGTCGCTTACGTCACAGTCCAACTGGTCTACGACCCCCGTACAAGCGGTAGAGAAGACAGTCTCCTCTGGTCTTGTCTGTGCACACAGATACTGTGGTCTCTCATAAAATCTCTGTAGCATATTAACATGGAAAACCTTACTCGTTCCATCAATGTGGATAGCGTAATCTACCTTTGAAACAACTCGCTCAATAACATAAGGGCCTTTCCATGTCATCAATAACTTATTATGGTCCGTAGGTAACAACAACAGAACCTTGTCTCCTGGCTTAAAAATTCTCAGTTTGGAACCTCTATCTTTATAGTCTTTTGCTCTTTTCGAAGCGATACCAGACGCTTCTTCCGCTATAGTGCGCGCTGAAGATAGTCTTTCTCTTAAATCAACAAGGTACTGAAACACCGAAATCTGCTCATCGTCTCCCGATGATGGTGACGTCATCATGTCCCGAAGAACATCAGTTGGGCCCCTAGGACTACGACCGTACATCATTTCGAACGGCGAGAATCCCGTTGACTCCTGCCGTACCTCTCTGTACGCGAATAACACTGCAGGGATATATCTATCCCAATCTTTAGGGCGATCAGCAGCTACCTTACGCAGCATCGACTTTAACGTCGAGTTCAATCTCTCGCACATGCCATTAGCCTGCGGATGATAAGGGGTGGTAGTGATGGGTTGTATACTGAATAAGCGGAACAATTCCTTCATCATCTGCGACGTAAATTGCGCGCCCCTATCAGACAGAATTTGCTCTGGTATTCCTACCCTAGCGAAAATTGCAAACAACGCTTCCGCGACTGCCTCAGACGTTATGGTCCGCAGAGGAACCGCCTCTGGCCATCTCGTAGCATTACATATGACCGTTAAGAAAAATCGATTCCCCCTATCGGTCGCTGGGTGAATGGGGCCAACAAGGTCTACCGAGACCTTTTTAAACGGTTCCGAGACCGTGGGGATCTTCTGAAGAGGGGCCTGGGGTGTACGACCCTTATGCGTCGTCTTTTGGCACGCACTGCACGTCTTACAATAGACCTGCACATCTCTGTGGATCGATGGCCAGTAAAAATTTTTTTAGAACCCTTTCTTTGGTTCTAGCTATCCCCATATGACCCGCTAACGGGACATCATGTGCCAAATGCAATACTGTTGCGATCAGCAACGCTGGCACAACGACCTGCTTTAAAATGGAGGACACCGTTACATACTTACGGAACAGAATGCCCGCCTGAACAATAAAGGAGGACGACCCGTTCTTATATCTCCTCGTTTTCCCGGTTCGCGCTTCCCCAAAACATGGGTTTAATGATGGGTCCTCCCTTTGTAATCTCGCCAAGCGCTCTGGCGTGATATCTAGGTTGACCGCTGGCGTCGCCAAAGGTCTAATCTTATCTTTATCCGCTACCCGTCGACGTGTTTCGACCGCGGCGCAAAAGTCAATACCTTTTGATTGCGACCATGCTTGCACGTTCTCATCGGAAGGGGAAACTACCCGTGATACATTCCCAATGATGAGCTGGGCGCCTGGAAAACAACCAACGACTGCTTCGACTTCCCCGCTAAGGAAAGGTGTATCTATCATTATTCTTGCCATGGGTAATTTCTCAATGGCCCCCGAAAATTGGATGCACGGGACAGTCTCACCTGTAAGCTGTGAATCCCGAATGCAGTCTCTATGCACTCCCACAACGGTAGATCCCGTATCTCGTAAAACCGAGACCGGTTCGTCCCCAACAAACCCCGGATAAACCCTAAGACCACCTCCTGTATGACATGAATTTATAACGGGGATCTTTCTCCCACAAGGTAAAACACCGGAAGATAATAACTTCTCACAACTGGGACACTTAGAATACTGTCCGCCTCCGTTGTCCGATGTAACACACGCAGCCGCATGATGAAATTTATTTGGGGAACATGGACTGGAGCTACTGTCCACGTTCGCCGCTATCCTACCTGCAGGGCAGTTCACGCTGATGTGATCTGCTCTTCCGCAGTTCCAACACTTCGCGGCCCTACACTCGCGCGAAAAGTGACCCACGCGTCCGCAAGTCCAACACTCCGCTCCCTGTGCTGCTCTAGGCCTGGGTCCCCGTGACCCCTCGCGACCGGAACTAGAGTCCCTATGCCGTCGGTCCTCGGCAAAGGTCACAACTCGCCCCCGGCCATTACCGCGACCTAGCCCTCCTGCTCGGTCAAACTTACCGGATCCATATGCCGGTGATTGGTGATAGCCCCTATGCTGCCCCTGGGCTTGCCCGCTATAGGCACCACGCTGACGCGACCTGTCCCTAAGTCCTGCCGGCGACCCCTCGACAACGGCGACGTACCCAGCATCTTGGACGTACGCCCTGGCGACTGGTTTGGACGGATGCGCCGTACGGTATGCCTCCGCCAACTTAGACGCCTCCTGCACCGTCGCGGGTTCGTTCTCTTTCAGGAAAGCCACCAGATCTTTGTGGCACGACGCGTACAGCTGGTCACGGATCATTAGGTCTTTCAGTTTAGCGAAATCCGTGCCCACATGCGCCAAGTCTACCCAGTTCGCGAAATACTCCGTTAGTCTCGCGACGAAGGCAGCAAATTCCTCCCTGGTATCTGCACGTGCTCGCCTAAACTGCTCCCGGAAATATTCCTCGGTACGCGCAAATCGGCGAAGCAGCAAAGCCTTCAGCTTATCGTAATCTTGCACGTCTTCGCGCTGTAGCTCTTTAAAGTATGTTAACGCTCGCCCCTGCAATAGCGATGCCAGGTACGTGGCCCATAATTCCTTATTTTCCCCCCATTGCAATTGTGCGTTCAGTTCGAACCTGTAAAGGAAGGCGTCTATGTCGTCCTTCCGGTCGTCGAACGTAGGGAGCTTAATCCTAACGCCACCTTTATTGTGTACCTGCCGCTCAACCGTTTCCGTTGGCGTATTCCTCTTGAGTTCTAACTCCGCAATCTTTACTTGCGCCTCTATCTCCTTTAACTTTAACTCCCTCTCCTGAGCCTGTTTCTCCTGTTGCTGATGCAACTCCTTTAACTTAAACTCCCTTTCCTGTTGCTGAGCCTCTAACTCCTTCAACTTAAACTCTCTTTCCTCTTCCTTATCCTTAGCCTCTCTTTCCTGTTGCTTAACCTTAGCCTCTCTTTCCTGTTGCTTAACCTTAGCCTCTCTTTCCTCCTCCTGAGCCTTAGCCTCTTTTTCTCGCTCTCTATCCTTAGCACGCTCATCGCGCAAATCCGCCTGCTGTTCTTTAATCCAGCCGCGTAGCTCCTCTCCCTCCAGGCCAAGTTCCTTACCCAACTTCATTAGTTGTTGGAGTTCCGCCATTTCACAGATTTATGGTTATGGTATCTCTTATTAAGACGACCAACCTGTCGGTATGATCACTAACGATACGACCAGAGACCTGAGATCACACCAGATATAACAATACCCAGTTGTCTAAAATACAATTCAGAAATTTACCTTTACAGCACAACTAATTCTATATCTATAAAATGTATAGCACTATTAATAATAAAAAAGAGTAGAAAAGACAAGAATAAGGAAATTCAGCAGAAGGACCACAAGTACGTCAAGGACAACGAACCAGACTAGGACAAAGACCTAAAAAAGAAAATATAATGGAAAAAAAAATGCAACCTACTACGCCGATTACACAACACGGTACGAACAAGAACAGAGTCTGAAAAAAAAGAACGTATCTACAGAAAGGTAGGAGAGGGACAAGAGAAACGTCTTCCTAAAACAACGAGGAAGATAGAACGCTACAATCTAAACAAAAATACAGGTCCCTACAGAACTGGTCACTGTGATGAACGAAGTTCCAAAGTTTACCACACCTTTTTAAAAGGATAAACTAAGTTCAACACAGCAAACCCGCGCCACCGCCCGTATAATCAATTACAACGAAAACAGAAAAACAACGGAAAAAGACAGAGGAAAAGACAGCCCTCAATCCAGGGTACAAAATTTTCACTTAACTTTCACCCTTGATTTCAATTTCTCCCCTTCCTCGGAGTTCTGGCCGCTTGACTCCTCAGGCTGGCACACACACTCTGCAGAAATTTAAGTACACATTAATACATATTCATCAAAATACATAAATCATATCATCATGAAATTTCCATTCATTCAACGAACAAAGACAGCACAAATTCCTACCACAAGATAAGTACTACGTGGACAAAGACTAAAGTAACAAATGCCCACTAACTACTAACTAAATATTACGAAATTGGACGAGCCCCCAGTGTCACAAATCCCAGACTGGGAGATGTAATAAGTTATGACAGGACAACAATCACGAACAAACAAGTTAACACTTAACAGAACAACCCATCAGACTCACACATTTATTAAACATAATTATACATATAATAGCGCAATTACATACATTATATTATTGAAATGCACTGCCGTACAACGGCCTTATTCTCACACACACTCTCCCTCGGATCCACAATCCGGTAGTTACTCCTAAAGGCACTTCGGCCTCAGCCTCTCCCTCAGGGTCTTAATAGCACATTAATAATTTACTGGCACCGCAGTCTCTCAATATCACCTTCCTATTGTCATACACCTTAGCACTCCCCTAGCACCTCAGCAGGGCAATAACACATTATTATTTCCATAGCCATCAACATGGCAACAACATAATATCAGTTCACTAGCCTATCAACATGGCAACAATATAGTATCTCATTCACTCTCATATCTACGTCCCTGTCCGTGGCCTGACTGCCACGACTTTATGTGCCTCTACTGTCCTGCACTGACAGCCTCACTTCTGGCCTATGTGTGGCCTCCGGCCCTATGCTGGCCTATCCCCTGTGCTCATCGAGGTGGCTCTGCGGCCCGTCCCCGACACCTACAAGAATAACATTACATTGGTATAATACCCTACCATTTCTATTCACTCCACCTCTCCTTACAACCCATGAAGCGTACACACACTAGTTCACCTTTCACTCACCACACATCTTACGGTAACACACCTCCATCGGAGTACACACTACTCACTCGCGCTACAAATCCATGAACTCACTTTCATCTATCGCTCGTGGCGCACATTGCTATATCCAATATCACGGACTTCCACATTCCTCACATATACTTATTCACATCATGGTAATAGACGAATATAATATAATACATCAATCATAATAATCAATCAACGTTCTACATACCAGTCATAACTGGAAAGACTCTCACTAGTCTTCTCGACTGCTTCCCTTATGTCCGCCCGATGGGCTCTTATTCACAGGTCCGATCCGTAGGACCTTCTAACTTGCAGTGATAGTAATCCAGCGCTTTCGCCTCATTCAAACTTCCACACCACTCATACACGCACGCTTTTCCCACTTGTCTGCATGAGTTATTTTTACTCTTCCCCTTTCACGTCTTTTCCTATCCGTCTGTCGTGAGCTCTTCTTATTCTACACCCGCTCTGTAGCAATCCCCTTAATTGCACTCACTCCACTCGTGACACACTCACTGTTTCAATCGAAGAGAACATATTTTTGAACAGGATTTGTTTTACAACTTTTAGTATTTTACTTTTTTTTTTTTCATGGGCACTTTTAATCTGGTTCAACAGTTTTTAACAGCTTTCTTTTACTTTCCTCCATCTCTAAAATAAAATGTATTGACCTCGTGCGCAGACTGAGGCTGCACTATCGGACACAAGCATGCATCATCTGGGGGAGGGGGGACAAAACAAATTTTCATCGTTTTCCACTCTCAAACACCACACGATCAAAGGCATGGACTGCTGCACTGCGTAGAGAGGATTTCAAACCCACTGCCCAAAGCCGCATCTGCGGCCAGCACCTCCAACCAGCAGATTATGCCTCTGGGACAAATACAAAAAGATAAAGGCAGATGCAGTACCGTCAGTTTTTGATTTTCCGGAACGCTTGAAGCAGACACTTGCAGCACCACGTCGAGCACTAAACATACAACCACTCCAACCCATCACACAAGCATCGTGTCCACAAAAGCTGTTAAAAACTGTTGAACCAGATTAAAAGTGCCCATGAAAAAAAAAAAAGTAAAATACTAAAAGTTGTAAAACAAATCCTGTTCAAAAATATGTTCTCTTCGATTGAAACAGTGAGTGGCCTATGGTAAATAACAGCTTAAAAGATTGCATCAACTTTTCCCCTGTCCAACAGCCCTTACTATGTTAATCATAGGCTATTAGAATGCAAGAGGTTTGATCTCTTGGTTATAGGCTATTTGAATGTGAGGAGAAGTTGATTGTCTGTAAACAACTAATCGCCTGAAATACAGCTTAAAAAACCACTTTTGGTGCCTGAAATAATTTCTTCATTTCATCCTGAGGAAGTTTGACCTTTTTTCCACTAAATGTTGTTGTACAATTCATAACAGTTCAGCTTTCAACAATGATGGAGTTAGTTTGCAGCTAGAGAGTCAGTTCAAGAATCACTAGGATTTAGTCCTTTTGGGTTAGTGTTTGGACATAATGTTCGTGGGCCGTTGGCTCTGTTAAAAGAAAAATGGATCGGTGATGATCCTCAAATGAATGTATTAGATTATGTGCAGAAGTTTAGAGATAGGCTGCATAAGGCTTGTGAATTAGCAAAAGAGAATTTGGGATGTGCCCAAGAGAAAATGAAATTTTGGTATGACAGGAAGGCCAGGACAAGAAGTTTTAAACCTGGAGATAAGGTCCTTGTTTTATTTCCCCTGGAGTCAAATCCTCTCCAGGCTAGATTTTATGGACCCTGTGAAATTGAGACAAAAATTAATTATCTCAATTATATTATAAAAACTCCAGATAGGAGAAAGAGTACACAGTTGTGTCATATTAATATGTTGAAAATGTATCATGAAAAGCCAGTTGAGATTGTTGCTGTAGTGAATGAAGTAGATAATGATATGGAGTCACAAGAAGAGACTCAAGATGTACATCTCAGACGTGATGTGATATCCCCTAAGTTGTCAAATTCTGAGATTTTACAGAATATTGATGGTAAATTAAATCATTTGAAAGCATGTAAAAGCTCATTTGGCAAATTCAAGGCTTTGTTGTGTCAGTCTCCCATCCTGAAATCCCCTGATTTTAGTCAGCCGTTTGCATTAGCAGTAGATGCTAGTGATGAAGCCATTGGAGCGTTTCTATTACAGAGGGATGATGATAATGTAGAGCATCCTGTTGCGTATTTCTCAAAAAAATTAAATAGACACCAAGTGTCTTATTAAATGATAGAAAAGGAAGCCTTGGCCTTAATTTTGGCCGTGCAACATTTCGATGTGTACACGTGTACAGCTGTAGACCATGTAAATGTCTATACTGATCATAACCCATTGGTGTTTTTGCATAGGATGAAAGGTCGAAATCGACGCTTGTTAAATTGGAGTCTAATGTTGCAGGAATATGATTTACATATTATACATGTGAAAGGGAGAGAGAATGTAATTGCTGATTGCCTTTCCAATTGTCATTGATGATATGTATGTGGATTAAGTTTACCCTTCTTATTTGAATGAAATTTTGTTGAAATGAATTTCTTGTAAAAATTTTGCTCTAGGGATCAAAATTTTGTTTTGTGGGAAGGAGGTGTCACGATTAAGGTTGATGACCTTGTACGCCACGAGTATTGAGGGGGTAAACTTGGTAAGGGAGAAGGGGAGTTTTTGAGTTGTTGACTAGCATGAAAGATTACTATCACGAGGAAGGTCGGTGGCCTTGTGCGCCACGAGTCTAGGGGGGTGAGCTTAGCAGGGGAAAACACGGTTTTTAACATTGTTGACGAGCGTGAATAGATACACACGACTCGCTTTAAACTAGTCGCGTGTGCAAAGGCCTCGGTAGTATAAGTAGAGGAGAAGCTCGACACACGTGGTTCCCAAGTTATTCATTCCTAAAGGAAGACGCAGAATTTATCGGTCCGGGCGACAAGTGGAAGGTCGTGCCAGTGGGGACCAGAAGTGTTAGGTGTGTGAGGGATCCATGATGTTCACATTTATTTCCCAATAAGAAGAATTTATCGGTCCGGGCGACAAGTGGAAGGTCGTGCCATGGGGACCAGAAGTTGAGAAGTCCTGATGATAGGATGGGAACCCTTCAGGAGCTCGTGATTTACGATGGCGGGTGTGAACCGTCGGTGTGCTGTGTGTTTGCAGAAGTTGAAGAGTCCTGAGGACGGGATGATGAGAACCCCTCAAGGAGCTAGTAATCTACGATGGCGGGTGTGAACTGTGTGTTCTTATTTGTGAGAAGCCATGGGCGTCTGTTTCCCCTTTTATCGTCGAAGTTAGAGATCTAGAAAGGATCGTGTGAACTCTGGAGACGTGAAACTGCATCAACGAGGAGGGCAGCTGTTGACAGAGACTATTAAGTATATGTAATTAAGTTTATGGACAGAGGGGTTAGATCTAGATGTGAAACGGGGAATAGAGAATAGCCATGATCCCCAAGAGTAAATTTGAAATATCTCTGTTTTTGTGATTATGTATGTGATTATCATGAGTTGAATGTTTTGACATAAGTTTTGTCATGCATTTATAATTAAATATCGTTTAATTTAAATTTCACTCCATGTGTCCGTTGATCGCTGGTCTGCTTGCTTGGCTTGTTAGCTGGGTTTGAAAGGTAAATAATTTAGGTACTCATCACACACGTGGTCGTGACCATCTTCACGCACGTGATCGTGACAATGGGTGAGATAATAATTCTCACATTCCCTTTTTTTAATGCATTAATGGCACCCTGTTTGGTGGGCTGATTAGAATGACACCAAGTGCCCACGTGCTTACAGCTTAGCCACAGCAGGCTAACTTATTGTTTTTATAATAATTAAAAATATCAGCTTTTGTGGTGATTACTTGTAATTGTTTGTTTTTTTAATGGCTTGATCTTAAATATAACCTACCACCAAAGACAGAGGGGTTAGGGCGGGGGTAGCTTTCCAATCTATCTAGATCTCGATCTAGAAGAATGAGGTTATAATTGTTATAAATGATATCATTTGGAGAGTAAGAACTAAGATCCCTATGAATTTTATTGTTCAGTCGGTTTCAATGCCTCCGCGGCTTGTGCCAGTGCAGGAATTGGAAGGATCGCTCGCTTGGTTCATGTCGACGTCGGCTCACCCGCTTGCCCTCATATCGCCGACTCTCATTGGTCGGAGGAAAGGAAAGCAGATCCGGCCGCCATTATTTAATCCCGATAAACAGCAAACGGGGTGCTCTTCCTGTGCAGTTTCACCTTCGTTGAGTTTTTTTTTTTCCTTTGACATCGTTGTGTTTCAAGGTGGACAGCAAACTTCAGCTGACAATTTGAAAGGTAAGGAGTCACAAGATATTTATTTGATTGGTTTTATTATGTTGTTTGTCAAGAGTTTTAGTCTGTTTGTTGCAAAGTTAGTGAGGAACAGGCGCTCGTGATGCTCGCAGTAGCAGAGCATCACTGACCGCTATGATCTAGATCTAGATCTACAGTAGTGTGAATGTAGTTCATCCAATGATAATTATACTGCAGAGCCACACCCCTACAATCAGTTGTAGTACAACTGCACACGCAACAAAATCCGAGCTAAATAGATACTTGCGCGGCCACTGGTCATAAGCGCGACCACTACACCAAAACATGATTACATTGATGTTTTTCAGTCTGGTTTGTATTTATAATATTTATACTCATGGTGTCCCTTACTCTTTCTTGAACAAACGAGCACCCTTTTCAATACATGACAACAGGCAGAATAGGCAGTTTAGTAGGGGGATAAGGAGAGGGTGAGAAACGTAAAAAAAAGACAAAAGGAACCACCAATATAAAACTCAGTTTTAGGTGTGCGTGGTTGTAACTCATCCTTACCGAACGACAGTATAGACCAGGGCTCACCAAACTTTTTTCACAGGGGGCCGGATAACTGACAGACTTACAAGCGCGGGCCTAAGGCCTGGCTTCCCTCACTTGTATTGAGGAATCTTGGTTTGGGGAAGCTTGTCCATCCCGTAGCTCTGGATATCCCTGGTTTTATCAAACAAAATCAAGTACCATGGCGGGCCGGATGAGTTGACGTCGCGGGCCGTAGTTTGATGACCCCTGCTGTAGACCACCAACATTAAGACGATCTTTATTTTTTATTTTTTCGATGTTTACCTCTACGGCTGTTGACCCCCTGAGCACCAACGCGCTGGCTTTTCTGATTCAAATACAACAACCGGATATTTTTTCTCCCATTTAAAAAAAAAATCAAAACCAGTCCACCTTTCCAATCCAAGATTGTTCCAAATGATGATTGTGACATCAAAGGAAGACAAAACAATCTTTTTAAGTTGAAATGCCACTGGATTTCATATTAGTTGGAATACACTCGACTTGGAAGTAATCAATGTATCACAATAGGAAGCAAAAGGCTTGGTTGAGTGTCGTCTGCTGAACTTAGATCTACAAAATAAGGTTGGATTGGAAAGGTGGACTGGATTTGATAAAATAAATTGGAGAAAAAATACTCAACTGTTGTGTGCTGGATAGCTGAATTTGCGTTCAAATCTTCATTGTTCTTGATCAACAGGCTTGTTTTATTAATTTTTGGGTAGCCACACAAGTGCAATTCTTCTCACCTAAAGCGCCTAGTAGTTCGGTGACCGAATTCGGTGGCCTTTGTGTGGTTACCCTAAGGCTGTTTTTTTCGGTTTAAAAAAAAATTGAGATGTCAGCGGGGTTTTTGACAAGCCTAAAATATGGGGTGACAATACCCGGCATTACACCAAAGCAACAATTTCCGTTGGAATGTATCATACAGGTTTTCATTGTTTGTTCCTAATGCTCGGCTTTGCGACGAACGCGTTTTTCTCTTTGGCCCTGCCTCAGTTCTTTGATTTATTGTTCTGAAGCATTCAAGTCTGGATCTGTACTATGTGTATTTAAACAAGGACCTTGCAAAAAGGCAAGATCACATATTAAGCAATGCATTGTTTAAGTTTCTTTACATGTATTAAAACACCATCGTCATTCATTTAAAGCGCATAGAGTGACACAGCCCGAAGCTCGTGTTTCCAGTCTGGTTAATTTATTAGTCTGTGATTCCCATCAACCAATCAATCAATCACACGGGATATTATATATTTGACGAGCCTTCAACAAGTACCTGCTGCCCCGGCGCCCCCAACGAGATGTGAAACAAGGCTGAGGATTAGATTATATGGCCAGGAAATTTTGTAGAGAAGAAAGGGAGGGGGAGGGAGAAGTGAATTCATGGATTTATCCTTGTTCTCCAGTGTGTATTTTACATACAACAACTATTTATTTCTCTTTTTCTTTTTCAGCCACGTCAGTGGAAGTAATGAATCCATAACAAGGATTATCCCCCTAACCATGTTTTGCAAGAGAAATATGAAGCGGTCAGTCCTTGAACTGATGGTCACCGTCATGCTGGTTGTCTCCCTTGTGACGAGTCTGAGAGCCATATTCAGAGTAACCTCGAGTGAACAGAATATGTCGGCTCCAGAGGATGAAGTCACTGGCAGTATGATAGTGAGAGAGATAATAAATAAGTCAAATGAAGAAGAAAGGCAAGCCATCAGAACTGTTGCTAAAAGGTTTTTGTCGCATTCCATTTTGCCTTACGTGCAAGAACATCAGGAGAAGAGCAACAGCCCTCTCTCCCTCAAGGCAAGTAACACTTCAAAAAAGGATAACTCCTCCCAGATTTCAACACTAGATCCAGGTATCTTGCTGAAACAGAATCAGGAAATCCGGTCTGTTGTAGAACGGCAAACGTCTGTGATTTCCTCCCTATCAGAACCGGTGATCAACAATCATGACTTCAAATATATTCATAATAGAATACAGTAAACTAAGACACACAAAAGAAGCAGTTTAAGTTAACTAAGCCCCAATTTCGAACGATCATTGATCATTTTTGAAATAAAAAAACAGTTTAAGTTAACTAAGCCCCAATTTCGAACGATCATTGATCATTTTTGAAATAAAAAAACAGTTTAAGTTAACTAAGCCCCAATTTCGAACGATCATTGATCATTTTTGAAATAAAAAAACAGTTTAAGTTAACTAAGCCCTTGATCATTTTTGAAATAAAAAAACAGTTTAAGTTAACTTAGTGCAATTTCGAACGATCAGTGATCATTTTTTAAATAAAAAAAAAAAAAGAAATATGGATCACTTTTAAATTTGGTTAAAAAGCTAAACGTTATCATTAGAAATACAATATAAAGTGGCCGTGACATAAAAGTTTAAACATTTAAGAAATAAATCGTATTTTTTGTTTTGTTTTGTTTGATTTTGTTCTGTTTTTATTTACTGCAGTTAACTAGGATTAACCCTGTGCTCTCACTATTCACTCTCTCTCTCTGTGTTGCTCTCTCTCTCCCCCTCTATGTTTCTCTCTCCCCCTCTATGTTTCTCTCACTGTGTCTGTCTCTCTCTCTCTCTCTGTCTGTATCTTTCACGTTATCTCTCTCGCGCGCTCTCGAATAATGTACAGTCTTGCCATAGATTTCATTTGCCTCAAGATCCTGCTCACTCGTTTCTAGGCAGGGAAGCTGCACCAAAGTTAATGCGTGCCAAATACAGCCTCCAATGCATTAGATTTATCAAACGGAGTACTAAAAGAGATCTTTGGGTTTTATTGTCTTAACAGCTTGTTTAAGAGATTGCCTGAAACTTGATTTGTTTAAGAGATTGCCCGAAACTTGATTTGTTGACACTAAGGAACATTAATTTTGAGATGTTTAAAACTGTCGCGTTGAGGAAAGAAAGGGCCAACATTCACACCACCATTCTTTTCTTTTTTGTAAGTAGATGGTGTACCCAATATTACCCGAGGGTGATCCCACCCTTTTCTCTCTCTCTGATGTAGGTAATTTGCCATAATAATCTACAGACTTGCTTAAGAATTCATGCCCGCGAGGGAGCTAAACACCAGCTGAACGCCTGTCAAGATACAATTTCCAAGTATTGTGAGCTTATCAAAATGAGCACAAAAGGATAAAAAATAATGTCATTGTTTGTTGTTTTTACAACTTTAGGATCATTGTCTGAAACTTGAATAAACACAATAGGTCGATACAAAGAGCGATTAAGTTAGATTAGTTGTCACTTAGGAAAATTAGTTTTATAATTTTTAGAACTGTCATTTAGGCCGTACCGTTCAGCAAAGGACAGCTCAAAATTGCACCACAATAAATCACTCCCACCATTACTTTTTGGTTATAACTTGTAGAGAACCTGCAGATTTCACAGGCCAAGCCCAGAAAAGTTCATTATATTTTACCACTATATTTCAGTTGTGAAGTCTCATTCCCAGTCGATTTATTTTCTCAGTTCACTTTATTTTTGCTGTTCTATTCTTTAATTTCTGCCTTGTAGTATGTTATGTGTGTGCATGTCTGACATACGAGTGTATGTAATAGATTGTGTTTGAGAAAGAGAGAGAGAGAGAGAGAGAGAGAGAGAGAGAGAGAGAGAGAGAGAGAGAGAGAGAGAGAGTTGCAGATGGAGAGAACAAGGCTTTCAGTAAAGCGCTAAGACCATATTGTTTGAATTGGTGGGCGCTATATAAATGATCTACATTATTGTTATTATTATTATAACAATATTTATAAAAGAAACTTCAATGAACACAACAGCTCAATACAAAAGCAAATTCGGTTAGACTAGTTGGCCCTTGCGAAAATTAATATGATAGTTATTACGTTCTGGAAACTGTTATTCATGCTGCAGTGTTGAGCAAGACAAGTAGCCAGGTCGCACAACAATGAAATACTGCCACCACTGATTTTTTATTTTTTTAAAAATTAATAAGATAAGATAATAAGAAGATTAGGATACAGGTGCAGGAAAATAACATACGGAGAGTGAAAATAACCAAATCACAGGATGAAACTTACATGTACGTTATTGTCAAAAACAATCTTTTTCTCTCACACCTTCATTTTCTATCACACAAAAATACAAGAAAATCCCTTTGTTACCGATCGGCTGGAAAATTACTGAATGGATCTTTCTGAAATTTGGCAAGAACTAGTGAATTGTGGCTGGGGACCAAATATTTATGCCATGTAAAATGCCACCTACATTTAGGTATGACAGAGGAATAATCTACTAAGTGGACAAAAAATTGAACTCCTAGCTCTTCAGAGTGTCTACATCAAGGGTGGCGAAACCGCTGCTCGCGAGCCACATGTGGCTCTTTCACCTTCAATATCTGGCTCATGGACATTATGTTCCTCCATGTTTTTAACCAGGTATTTACTAAAACATTTAAATATCATTCAAAAAATCTCTGATTTACACTTTGAGTTTTATTTCTTGGGAGTCTATTTTCTTAACTGAAATGTAAATTGACAGGTTTTTCTTACATGTTCCTGTAGTTCATTGCCGTATTTAATCTAGTCAGTATAGTAAAAACAATCATCAGCCAAGATTTTGAAAACATTTGGTATTTCATATGAATACTTTGTGATTACTGAAACTAATACAAATGAACAGTTCCTACATGAGTAGATATTATTGTTGCATACACATATTTCTTCATATTTATAATAAATTTAATGTCTGACACTAAATATTTATGTAACAAAAAAAAATACGATTTATTTCTTAAATGTTTAAACTTTTATGTCACGGCCACTATATATTGTATTTCTAATGATAACGTTTAGCTTTTTAACCAAATTTAAAAGTGATCCATATTTCTTTTTTTTTTTTTTAATTTCAAAAATGATCAATGATCGTTCGGAATTGGGGCTTAGTTAACTTAAACTGTTTTTTTATTTAAAAAATGATCAATGATCGTTCGAAATTAGGGCTTAGTTAACGTAAACTGCTTCTTTTGTGCGTCTTAATTTACTGTATTCTATTATAAAAATTGTTATAGTGTCACTGTAACCCTCGTTTAAAATCCTGATCAAGAACTTGAATAAACAAGTGACAGATTTTTACAAAAAATATTTATTTATTTATTTACTTATTTATTTTTCAGCATGTGAGATTATTTTGCAAATGAGGTTCCCGATAATGATGTGCGCTATATTTTATTGAGGTTCCCTGCCATGTTATTTCATGTAATAAGATTGTTATTGAGTTATGGTATGTTTACGTAATCACACGTTGGGTGTGTGTACCAAGTAATGAAGTATGTGCTCTCAAACGCCCTGCGGAAATGAATTTCCCTCATGGGAAAACAAAGTGATTCTTATCTTATCTCATCTGATCTTATCTTATCTTGTATTAGATCGGTCTACTTTAAAGATGACTAAATGTTCCACTCTAACACATTTCACGAGACGTGAACACGAGAAGCGGCAGACATGTGCAGGGGGTCATTCCAATAGTTAGATTGCAGAGAGATGCCGATAGCTTTAGGTCAGCTTTACAAGTCTGAAGTCTTAAAGAAAATTTGTGACACTGGCAGATATTCAATGTGTTCGTGTGTGAACTGCATCTGTTCTTCTGAATTGCATACATTGGGTCGGCGTGACCATCTTCATCAGATGTTTCATTCTTAACAAGAAACAGGCAAAACTATTTTGTTTGGAAGAAAATTTCTGAATTTATTTCAATTCAAAAGCAAAAAAACAGTAAACTTGATAACTGCCAAATACAAAAGAAGAAAATAAACTATATCAGCTTAACATAGCATTAAATCTCAGTATGATACATTGGTGCAAAAAAGAAAAAAAAAAACGCAAAACAAATAAAAACAAAAACAGAACGAAAAATCAAAAAAAGGAGAAAAAAAAATAATGTTCAGTACCAAATGATGAATCTTTACTAAAAAATTAGCATTCGATCATTCATTCAGCACAATAACTAGATCAAATAAAAAAAAAAAAAGAAATTAAAAAAAAAAATATATCGTTCAGTTCCTATTGTGGCCGACAAGGTAAATACTTAACGGATTGAATTTCTTACAGTTCAAACTGCCGTTATCATCTCGTTGCAAGTATAGTGAATATGTCCACATTATCGTTGTGCTTAATTAAAGATAGGATAAGGCATGAGTTAATTTCGCGACTACGCCATGGGGAGTTTCCTTATCGTCAGTTGTAGAGGATAAGCGCCTAAGTCATATAGTTTGGAATTATAACTGCATTATTATGTCACGTTTCTGGAACACATTCTGTGTCCTTAATAGATAATGTAATTAAGATGTATCCATCATAATCTGCAAACAGAATTGCTTGGCACGTGAGTTAAAAGTGTATTTTCTCATGCTCTCAAAACCCTCAAAACTCTTAATTTTGAGTTAGGCATCTATCTTGAAACAATTGACGTTATGTTCACAAACTTCAATAAAATTTCACCTGTCAATTTCGGAATTTTTTTTTTTCTTTTTGCGAAATGAAATAAGTACTTAATTTAATTTATGCAGTTGTCTGAAAAGACGGACAAATGAGAAGAATTGGCAGATTACGGCAAGAAACAATGGAAGGAAGACGAAAATTCACCATAAAAAATACGAAAACAAAAACATCTTAAGTGATATAAAATATATCACTTTGTTTGTGAAGAATTTGAACCATTCTAAATTCTATGCTTAAAATAGTAGTATCAGGGACAGTTGGGAATATAGCTAAACGTCTATTTGGGCGTTCAGAAGCATAGCACTATTAGCAGTGAGTGAATTTTAGTGAAATAACAAAAAGCGGCCCATGTTTTCTCTTAAGGAATTATGTAAATTATTATTCTTGCTATTTTGTTGTTGGTGCCGTAGTGTTGCTATTCTTATTACGTTGTTGTTGTTTTTGTTGTTTGTGATACTTTTATAGTTCAATTGACAACCGTTTTAACGCACTGGATTTTTTTTTGTTGTGGCTTCTTCCTTTATCTTTGTATTGATACTGCTGCTATTGTAGATGCTGTTATCATTGATGGTATTGCCACTGTAGTTTCTGGTATTGCCGTAGCTGCTATTGACTTCAGTAAGCAATCTGTAGTTGGCGTGGGTGGGTGGAATTGTCCGCAAACTCCCACATCTGAAACCCCTCAATTCTTTCAATGGTGATGTTGACGCTGCTTATTTCGTATATGGAGCGTTTGCCCACGTAACCTCTGTGGAGTAGAACATTCCAGAGAAATGAACACAAGGTAATGTAAGACGATTACTAGGACTTGGCTTACTGACTAATTTAACGGCATAGAACAGTGTTGTCCCTTTGCAAACTACGAAATCGGCGATTCTATGCAGCTCGGCCCTGAGCAAGGTGTTCGGCTGTCAGGATGGGAAGGTCAGTGTTCTCCGAACATTATGAAACCACCCCTCCCGGGGCCTGCCTCTCTTCCTTGCTCCTTGGAAGTCCACTTTGTTTCTTTTCGATAACAATATTACTTTACCTCTAAGAGTTTAAACACATGATGATTGTGAACATCCGAGTAAGAATACTACTGATAGCCGGAACAAAGCATAATTCTATTTTATTATTGCAAACCTTACAATCCCTAGCTTATGGGAACGTCAGTACAAGAATCAGGGCCAGATTACGATTTCGTAGACCTCTGGGCTACAGATACTGTAAAGCTCCCAGTAATAAAGAAAGCGCGAATTTCATATTCGTAAAATCAATTTATTCAATTTTTACAACGTACTGTCATATTATTTATTAAATATTAAATAATGGCTCAAAAATGTTCACAAAAATTATACTATTATAATATTAATTTTAAGGAGAATAATTTACAATAAAAATTAAAATGCGGTTTTGATGTTTATAATTTTTCTTAAACTTTGGAGGTCCTCAGCTAGGGGGTGTCTACAGACTGCAGTCCATAAAGCCCGTGCCTTATCCCCGCAATGGTGATATTGGTTGAAATATGAATTAGTAAGATCTACAAAAGTACGAAATGGTTAAAGATGTGATCATGTAATCACTAATCTTTAATTATGTACATGTGACGTATAAAGAGGGACTCAGGAGGCTTTCTCATTGAACTCCTTTACTATCGTTGGTCGCTGGGAAACCAAAATTTCAGAATTGATAGAGTTTATCCCAAGACAGAGTTTGGTAAAGAAAAAAAATTAAAATAATAAAATGCTTGCTTTGATCGTTTTTGTATTTCAGTTATTTAGATAAATGAATAGTTGCTGTTAGCTTTTTATGCCGTTAGAATTAGTTCAGAATGGAAGGCCACCAAGTCATGTGACCTACTGCTGTTCACTACTAGAAAGCCACTGAACCATGTGACGTATTTTCACTTCAAGGGGGCCACTGAGCCATGTGACATATTACAGTTCACTACAAGAAGGTCACCAAGTCATGTGGCGTATTACAGCTCACTACAAAAAGGCCACCAAGCCTAGTGACGTATAACAGTTCACTACAAAAAGGCCACCAAGCCTAGTGACGTATAACAGTTCACTACAAAAAGGCCACCAAGCCTAGTGACGTATAACAGTTCACTACAAAAAGGCCACCAAGCCTAGTGACGTATAACAGTTCACTACAAAAAGGTCACCAAGCCTAGTGACGTATAACAGTTCACTACAAAAAGGTCACCAAGCCTCGTGACGTATAACAGCTCACTACAAGAAGGCCACCAAGCCATGTGACCATAGTGCCGTTCACTAGTCCCCCCACACCATGCTCACCATAGGATATTAAAGTGATGCGAGATCATGGAGTTCAAATTAAATAAACAAGAAAGTGTTCTAAATATGGAAGTGTTCGGTACAGAAGGCAGTGACTACGTTTACGGCAGATTACGCGCATACTCCAATAGAAAAAAACAAAGAAAGGAAGCGCTGCTGTATGAACGGGAGTAATGCCGTACAAAGAAAAATGGTGAGTTGTGTTCACCGGCTGCCGTAACCGTAGCAACTGCCGGTACGGAAAGTTGGCCTGATAGGTTTTCATGTTAATGTTTAATAGGGGAAATAGGAGAAAATATTAAACTGCAACTGTGAATGAATTACAACTTATTTTCTTTGCGAATATCTACATTAATGTGAAGTGGCCAATTACTTTGTACTACTAAAAGTGGCAACGTTTCTGTCCGTGGCTGATGTTCATGGAAAGTGCAAGTACTGGCAGTAGTGTCATACTGTCATAAATATATAATAACGGATAAGGTAGTGACATTTTTATAGAGAAATATTTCTGGCAGTAACCACAGCATATCTCATCGCCGTATGCAGGACACACTTGGCTTCTGGTGTAGGTAACGCACTGGCTGGATCTATCCCCACATTCACAACCTGGGGATCGAATCAATCAAGCAATCATTGAATCAACGCATCAATCAATGAATAAATCAAACAATCCATCATTGAATAAAGAATCAATCAATGAATGAATCAAACAATCAAGTTTTCCATCCATTCATTCATCTATCCATCCATCCACCCTTCCTTCCCTACCCCCATCTATCTATCTATCTATCTATCTATCTATCTATCTATCTGTCTATCTATCTGTCTGTCTGTCTGTCTGTCTGTCTGTCTGTCTGTCTGTCTGTCTATATATCTGTCTGTCTGTCTGTCTATCTATCAATCTATCTAAGCCTTTACCTGGTGGTCCTGTACACCTTTTGCAGGTCTGACAACAGAGCTGGCTGACGACAGGAGTGTAACATTCATCAAGGCCATACTGAGCAATAAACTGTCCACAGGTGCCGGAGAATGGAACAAGGGGAAAATCTAGCTGTTCTTGATCTCCCCAGAGACAGTTCGCTGTTGATGGAAAGGTACTGTTTAATGGGAATTTGAATGCCACTGACAGGCAAATGTAACACACAGATAATATAATAATGTAAAGTTAAAACTGACGGAAAGAAGGAAAAATTCATTCTTTGCTCTGGGTAATTTCGCACCCCTCCCCCCTTTCCCCCAACAGAAAAATAATAAAGAACAAAACCAAGAAAAAGTCTTCAGGCCAAAAGTTCTGGCCAGCACTATATGGTTATGACCGTGACTGCTTGTCTTAATTATTGAAATACGAGTATATCTATTCTATATTTCAGTAACTTGCAACCTTTGGCATGACTAACTGACCAAACTATACACTCTTCAGGCCTTAAATTTGGCAGGAAGGTGGCAATTGAGATAAGGAAGATGATGGCTATAATGAAAAGTTGTTTACTTCAAGCATGTATTTTTTAAAAAAATAACAATGTTCATTGCTATGTAACATCTGTATTTTTGCATGTTTGTTTCGTAATATATAGTACCGTGCATGTCATAAAAAGTAACCGTATCAAGCATTCAGTTTGGTGCGTAATGTTGTGGTGCGTATGAGTTCTGAAGCAAGACTGTAGTTTATTGCTTTTATTATAGTAGAGAGAGAGAGAGAGCGGGGGGGGGGGGGGGCACATGATTGTTTATTCTGGGCAATGTCCGGTAGGTCATCTAGCATACATATAATTATATCAAATGTTAGCGTGTAGATTTATCGAGTATCCTAAAACGAATTTATAACCTACACATGATAATCGTTATTGATACTGGATTTAAAAAAATGAAGCAAAGAAAATCTCTAGGAACCATTCGACGCCCATCTCATCTACTGGCTTATTAGTCTTGGTGGGTTTGAGTTTTGAAAACCGTATCACTTGTTGTGGTGAGATATAGTCTCTGAAATTGGCAACTCGATAACTTTAATAGCTTTGAAGCAATGAGCAGAAACATGTTTGCCTTATTCAAAAAGTACATGAATGCCCAAAGTTTTATAAGCCAATGCGTGAATGGACGATGAACTGTTGATTTTAATCGGCCGTCTAGTTGGATAAGTGACGTCATGACACTGAGTTTCAATGAAATCCAACTACAGTCTAGTCGGCTGATGCACGAAGTCTCACTGAAACTCAATGCGGGCCGTCACCATCCAACTAGCGCCTAGGCTTATGATGACTTACAATCAACGTTGGACGGGGCGCTGAGGTCTCTTCGGCACTGACCGTCATCACATCTCTGTGGAAAAAAACAACAACAACAATATCAATATCACAGTATTATCTTCTTCATGTACGTGCGAACTCATTTCAATTGGAACTGTTGACTTTTTAGGTAAACCAGTTGGTCCTCTGACTCGCGGAATACACAGGTGTGATTTTTAAAGTTGAGTTTCGATCACCAGTGTGTAAATTAGACGCAGAAAGAATTTTTGTTGTTGTTTAATTTGGCTCCGATTGTCGGAACACTGTCGTTATTCTGTGGTCAACTCAACTGTGGCTCAAAATCAAAGGGAGTATTGGAAATATAGCGAACTTCAAGAGCTTTCAAAGTATGCCCATGTACACCTTTACGTCTTTCCTATGTATAAAATGATATTGATGGCTTTACTTCCTTTACAGTTATTACGATTTACCTTCCCCTGGGTAATGGAAAAATGAACAGACTCATATACAAAGGAGATCTGAGACAAATTGTAGGATTTGACCCTATGAATGGTATCTATCTTTTATCCACTTTTTTCAGCTCCACAACTTCGATCAATATGAATATGTTGTAATGAATTCACACCTCTGTTTGTTTTTCACCAAGAACAGCCCTGTCCCTTTTTCAACAATTATAGGTTGAAATTTTCAGAGAGACAAATAAAAACTGTTAACAACAAATCCCGGAAAACCCTAGCGTACTAAGCCCGCCCAGAGACACTCAGCCTCGGCCAGAATTTCTTGGGTGTGCATTTTGCTGGCAGCAACTGAGCTTAGAATAATATAATAAGTCTATGAAGCAAAGCAACATGGTCAGCATCACAATTTTGGTTGAGTTGTGAGTGTTTTGACTAGATAGCCAAAGTCCAAATAACCTCTGCAAAATGTTAATATAGAGACCTTCACTGAAACATAACTTTGGCCACGGTTATAACATGGCAATTCTCCCTTGCCCCTCGCCCTTTCAGACACAAAAAGGAGATGACCCTATGGCTTAAGTGTCTGTCATACAATGACTCACCTGCCTGGATCCGCAGACAGAGCGGTCCGTGGAAAAGGTCGGTCTACACAGGCTAGTGCCTGGGATATGACAGTAGATTTGTCGGCAGATATCATCACCACTAGGTGGCGCATCATCGTACAGGTTATTGCTCTGTAATTAAAAAAAAATAGTTCTCATGACTTTCAAAATTTTATCTATCTATCTATCTATCTATCTATCTATCTATCTATCTATCTATCTATCTATCTATCTATCTATCTATCTATCTATCTATCTATATATTATCTATCTATCTATATATTATCTACCTATCTATCTATCTGTCTATCTATCTATCTATCTATCTATCTATCTATCTATCTATCTATCTATCTATCTATCTATCTATCTATCTGTCTATCTGTCTATCTGTCTATCTATCTATCTATCTATCTATTTGTCTATCTATATATCTGTCTATCTGTCTATATGTCTATCTGTCTATCTGTCTATCTATCTATCTATCTATCTATCTATCTATCTATCTATCTATCTATCTATTTACCTTTATATCTAATCTATCTATCTATCTATCTATCTATCTTTCTATCTATCTATCTATCTATCTATATCTATCTATCTATCTATCTATTTACCTTTATATCTATCTATCTATCTATCTATCTATCTATCTATCTATCTATCTATCTATCTATCTATCTATCTATCTATCTATCTATCTATTTACCTTTATATCTAATCTATCTATCTATCTATCTATCTATCTATCTATCTATCTATCTATCTATCTATCTATCTATCTATCTATCTATCTATCTATCTATCTATCTATCTATCTATCTATCTATTTACCTTTATATCTATCTATCTATATATCTATCTATTTACCTTTATATTTAATCTATCTATCTATCTATCTATATATCTATCTATCTATCTATATATCTATCTATCTATCTATCTATCTATTTACCTTTATATCTAATCTATCTATCTATCTATCTATCTATCTATTTATCTATATATCTGTCTATCTATTTACCTTTATATTTAATCTATCTATCTGTCTGTCTGTCTATCTATCTATCTATCTATCTATCTATCTATCTATCTATCTGTCTGTCTGTCTGTCTGTCTGTCTGTCTGTCTGTCTGTCTGTCTGTCTGTCTGTCTGTCTGTCTGTCTGTCTGTCTGTCTGTCTGTCTGTCTGTCTATCTATCTATCTATCTATCTATCTATCTATCTATCTATCTATCTGTCTATCTATCTATCTATCTATCTATCTATCTATCTTTTTTCTGTATGTGTATGTCCGTCCATCTGTCGGCCATTCTTTCGGTCAGTATGTCTGCTTTTTATTTGTTGTTGGTTTTGTCATTTTTGCTATTCTGTTTGTCCACTTAGTACCCTTGTGCTCCCCATGCATTTATGTATGTCTACTCACCAGACAAACATAACTTCTTGTGTCATTCAACGTCCTTTCACAGATTGTATCTGGATCTAACAAACGCATGCAATTTGATAATGACGTGGATGGGGCAGAAGAGCCACTGCTAGTCCGAGTAAGACAGTTGTTGCTGTAGGGAAAGATAGAAAAACTGTGAGTGTTATTACCATTAAGCTGGGTTTACATGTGTACGGAAATGGCAACGAAAATGCCAAAAATCCTTCAATTGGTGAAATAGAAAGAATTTTTTCATGGGTAGGGAAAAACAGTTTCTGTGCACATGGAAATACCCATTCTTTTTAGTACTTGATGGATTGTTTACGTTTCCGTTGCCGTCTCCGCTTCCGTACACATAGAAACACGGCTTTAGAATTTAGTATTGCTTTACAGCTGCTGTCTTTCCACAAGGAAAACTCAAATTAATTGATTCTACACAGGGTTTAGTACGTCCTCTCATGTCACCAGCTTGTCAAACGTGTGGAATTGCCACTAGTTACTGTAAAAATGATGGGCCAGTTCTGATTTGCGTGTGTTTTGATTCAGCGGGCGAGGTATCCCTTTGCCGTTAGCTGATTCATGACAGTTGTGGTGTGTCTGAACTAGTGAGAGAAGAGTTGTTTCATACCCCCCCCCCCTCCCCTTTGCGAGAGATCCCCGTTACCTTCATTAGTCCAAATTTCATACTAAAATCGCGTTGAAACACAGTAATTGCCGTAGTGCGTCACCAGCCTAACTGTTTGGTCATGGAAAATTACAGTGACGAAAAATACAATCATGTATTAACTTTGCAAAGCCTGTCGGGAGTTGGCAAGTGCTGGATGTTAAAAAAAATCTATGGCAAATTTAGAAAGTTTTGTTCTTTTTTGTTGTTGTTTCTGCTGCTGCTGTTGTTGTTGTCTACCAGAGGGTTTAAGGGACACAAATGTGTCTCAGAAGGCACTGATTAAAATATTTGGCCAATGGCTATTTTTCTCTTTTTACTGATTTTATCTGATTTTATTTTCGATGAAATGAATGTCAGACCACTAGCATTGGGAGTCCCCCCACCCCACCCAGACCCCTCCCCCCACCCCACCCCACCCCCCCACCCCCCCCCCCCCACTGAACCTTCATGTCTTCCACGACCATGTGTATGTTTCTTTTACCTTGGGAGGGAGCGAATTTGATTTCTGATCCAGGTGCCGGAGGTAGATGAAAAAGACCAGCGATATCTATCAGTCGGTGTTGTCAACGGAGCTTCCAAATACTCTGAAGTCGGACCGTCGTTGGGGGCACCCAGTCTGTACAGAGGAGGAACACGTTTGCAGGTTATGTCATTATCAAAATCTCCAAGAAGCAACAACAACAACGACAATGAAGAGCCACATAATGATAATGAAAAAAATGGTTTCATGAAAAAGGTCATACATTCTTGTTTTATTTTCATAATAGTACAAAGTGATAGAAAGAAAAATGTCTTTTGCATTTTCAAGATAGAATCACCGCTCTTGGAGTTATGAATTGTTCATCTTTTTTATCCCTTTTGTTTTCTTTGTAGTCATAATTTTTCCTTCATAAATATCACCCATTCTCTCTCTCTCTCTCTCTCTCTCTCTCTCTCTCTCTCTCTCTCTCTCTCTCTTTGTCTGTGTGTGTGTGTGTGTATATATATGTGTGTGTTTGTCTCTCTCTCTCATATGTTTCAAATCACTACTCATACTGTGCAAAATAAACAAGGCTTAACGAATCCTTTATTAGTCGATCAGTAGATAATTATTTCCGAACAGAACTGATTTTTGTTAGCCCCCATTTGGATTTCTCGAAATAATAATCACATCAACCATCGAGAAAATTAAAAACAACAGCAGAAACCGCGTAAAAAACAAAAACAAGAACAACAAAATCAACCGTACTTACACGTGAGCTAGTTGTATGGCGGTGTCGATGGCCTGCACAAAGGTCCACTTCGCCTCGACTACCCCGACTGATGTGGAATCGTCACAGACATCGCCAATATATGCACTGCCTGTAGCAGATCATTACAAAGGCAACTTAGTTAAAGGAAAAGAGCTTCTTATATCAAAGAAACACATGAATGAATAACCAGAATGGTCTCAGCCAAGAATACCGACAATAATTTAATTACAGATTAAAATGTTAATTCAAAGGTTCGATATTATCTCACCTCAAACTGCGAGGAAAGTGAGCTATCATTATTATTTGCAGGAGGTGTACCATACGAGTTACAGAACTTTCGTCCGAGATATAATTATTTCATATTCTGAGTGTTAATCGCCGAGTCCCGCATCTAGTATAATAAAAAAAAACTCGAGCCAGCCTATACAAACTTTAGTCAAGCCTGCAGACTTTATTTGGCAACGTATGTTGCTGAAATTTTGCACAAAAATTCTAAATAATTTGGACTAATCGCTTTTGCCGTTCTTTTTTTTTCAGATTTAGAGACTTGAAATAGTGGGGAAGTATTTTTTTGAGTTTGTATTGGGTCGCTAATTTTTCCCGCAATCCATTCTTTTCCATGAACATGACATTATCAGTTCCTGCGATGTCTTCACTATCAAACACACTGACCCGTGAGCAAATTATTTCATTTCATGCCTCGGGGAAAAACACACAAAGAGAGTGCAGAATGACATTTCTAAAACAAATAACAACAATAACAACAGTAATAAATCTAAAGGAACAGGCAAGGTGAAGCAGATCCGTGATAACCACCCAAAACTGAAACTAATAAAATTCTCCCGGGCAGGGCCGGGTAACACAGCTGGTTTACTATAGGTAGAATGCGCATATCCGCCATCTTGGCTGTGTGGACCCACGCTTCACCATGGCAATGGTGGCATTGGTTTTGATTCGTTAGCTGATTTGCACTGTGAGCACTTAAGGCGTCGCGAACCAATCGGAGACGAGCTGAAAATATCTGGCTGCAGTAAACAATGGCACGTGTGTTCATGCACATGGGAGACGTTCGGTCAATTCTTTCACTTCCTTTCCCTTGTTTACACGGATGGTAGGGAATCTGACCAGCTTGGATCCATCCTTTCCATCCCAGTCATAACAATCAGCTACAATGCGACCAGCAGTCATTTTAACCGCTTAGACACATATCGAAATTACACTCATCAGCTGATCCACCCGCCATCTTGTTTGGCGGAAGAACAAAACCCAAAAACTCTGTGATGTCATGCTCATTCTACCTATAAAAACATCCATCTAGAGGACTATATTGCCGGGGGGGGGGGCAGCTATGACTCCCCGCTCACGACGCTCCTAAAGTCCCGTCCTTGTAATTTATCTCTAGCATGTGACTCATATGGAACTCTTACCTTAGTTTCTATTTATTTTTCTTTGTTGAAAGAGAGAAACCAAAATCGACAAAATAAAATGAAGAGAATGGGGAAGGGGGGGGGGGGCGGGAGTACTTACCGGTCGCTTCATGCATCTGGTAGCTGTTGACAGAGAAAAACCCATTTTCAAATCTGTCATGCTATTTCCTGTTTAATCATTAATTCTATTTCTGTTATCCTCACTTCGGCTGTCGTTACTTGTAGGTACGCGCGCACAAGCGTTTTGCCCAAGGGGCGCATACGTGTATGTACCAATCTCTAACGTTGTCCTTATCATCAACCCCAAATCTTATCAAATCCCTAACCCTGACCGCTACCATTTCAACCAAAAACAGCGGGAAAACAAACAGAAATAATAATTAACTAAAGCTGTTGTGAGGAGTACTTCGGGAGACACTCTCTAGCACTGAAATCACAAAAAGGCTTTAAAATCGTCCCGTCAGCACAAAAAAAAAAAAAAACCAACTTGGGGATTTACGTACTTGTAACAAAACTTAACATTCTACCATTTATTAGCCATAGTTAGCAAAATCTAGATAGGAAAGCCAATTCAAGAACAAAGATTACATTCACAGAATGTGTAAAATTAAATAACAAATGTCACACAAGTTGTAAATTAAGTAGTAACAAAGGTCATAGAATTTGTATCATAAAGTAATAACAAAGGTCACAAAATTAGTAATATAAAGTAATAACAAAGGTCACAGAATTAGTAATATAAAGTAATAACAAAGGTCACAGAATGTGTAACATAAAGTAATAACAAAGGTCACAGAATGTGTAACATAAAGTAATAACAAAGGTCACAGAATTAGTAATATAAAGTAATAACAAAGGTCACAGAATGTGTAACATAAAGTAATAACAAAGGTCACAGAATGTGTAACATAAAGTAATAACAAAGGTCACAGAATGTGTAACATAAAGTAATAACAACGGTCACAGAATGTGTAATATAAAGTAATAACAAAGGTCACAGAATGTGTAATATAAAGTAATAACAAAGGTCACAGAATTAGTAACATAAAGTAATAACAAAGGTCACAGAATTAGTAAAAAAAAAAGTAAAACTAAAGGTCACAGAATTTGCAAATTAAAGTAATACCAAAGGTCACAGGGTTGGAAAATAAAATAATAACAAACGACATAGAATTTGTAAAAAAAAATGTAATAGATTGGTATATCTAGGAAAACTACAAGCAGTACAAGGAAGATTGCTGTAACAACTCTTATTTCTACGGGATTAGTGTCAAACAGTTCCATAAAGCACGAGACTGTGACATGTGAAGTATGACAAAGTAAATTTCTTAATTTCAACTAATCAAAACCTAACCATTAAATATGAAAGACAGAACGTAAACTTTACTATCTCGTCATCATCCCACTTTGACGGAGCTACGAGCTGAACATGAAGGTGCTTAAAAATGTGTGACTTCGGAACCAAAATTTATAAAATTTTGTCCTTTGATGATAAATTACATCTACACATTCATTTTGAACAAATTCACTATTCCATACTACTCATTTATTTTTTTTTAAGAGCTGCAAGGAAAGTGACGCATTTTGGCCGAGCAGAGTAGGAAAATATGATAGTAAATTTCATTCTTCTCATCCCCTTGTTGTTTGCCTCTTTTGACATAATGCCAGTCGAAAATCATCTGCTCCCTCAGGGGGCAACTATATATAATAGTAAAAACTCAGTAAATGTTCAATAATTTCCGTAGACTTTCGATAGAGGTATATAAAGTGTGACTGTAACTTTGAGCTTCTGGAAAGTACTTGAATATAAAATTAAATAATTTAGTGACCAATGGAGAAATCGAATAAAAAAACTAAGAGATTTGACAGAATAATAGTTACCCAGTGTAAAAGATGGTAAAATCACAGCAGGTCTGGGCGTTATTGGACCTCCAGGTGGCAATACGTTTGACGGCAGAGGTCGGGTCGAGCAGATTGCTCCTAGGCTCAAAATCGCTATTTGGGAAAATGTCCGTGTTCTGAGAAAAGAAAAAAGGGGGGGGGCGGGGGGGGGGGGCGGAGGAGAAAACATTTTCAGGCTTATCGTGTATCTGTCCTGACTCACATCCAGTGGTGCAGACGGGCGCCTGGAGTTGCCTGGCACACACACTGTTCGCATATAACACTGTGCCCGCCAGTCAAATGCAAGGCCTGCGCAACTGAACGTTGAAAGGTTTGGAGAATGAAAGAAAACCAAAAGCAAGAAAAAAAAAAGAGTTTTTGTATCTCATTCGTGACCTGAGATTGAGTGACATGGTTCTATTTACTCTTAAAATACATATAGTTTGGCACCTTGTTCTTCTCAGGTTATACATTGCCCATCGCGGTCATTGCCCAACTATTAAATTTTTGTTACAAATTATTTAAAAAGACTTGTTTGTATTACACATGCACATAGAATGTCAAGTTTAAATTAGTGTTGGGTCGAATAGCAAATTTTGTTATTCAGACGAATATCGAATATTCGTCAATAACCATTCGAATATTTGACACTGTTTGGAATCCCTGATATTCAGCATGGGTCATTATTCAAATATTCGAACAACTGTGTCAAAAAAGCCAGTAGTACCTATAATTTATATATCATATCATTGTCTTCCGATTCTTCGAATTTTGGCCAGTTTCTGGAAACGACACAGAGGGCTTAAGATTAGTTTAAGATAAACTACAACCCACATTCCCAGAACTTGCTCCCGGCACACAAGCTGTAGAACTTAAGAGAAATTGTATTGTAAAACACAGAATGTTCCATAGCAATGGATTGCCACAGTTCTAGAGCAGTTTTCGGGGATGGGGCAAAATGGAAAACGTCAAGGAGATAAGAAAACTGAATTTGGACCTAACCTGAGCTCCAGATTCTGTTAAAACAGTCTGGACCTAACCTGAGCTCCAAGTCCGTTTTCTTATTCCCTTAACGTTTTTTTAAAATTTGCCTCATTTGTTACAATTATTAAATTCAATTATTAAAGTTTCACTATGGGCGCAAAAATGTTCGCGTAAAATTTAATAAAATCATTCTAGCCGGCGGCCCTAAAGTCAGCATCATTTTCTTCTCCTGAAGATTTTAGTGGTGGATAGATTAAACAATATACGGGAAGAAATTCAACTCACCAAGACACGGACATCGCAGATTTTGAGCTGAATGTCCACGAAAGGCCTCAGCGTGCTCAGCATTTCATTGACCTGGAGGATGTAGAGAATTATAGTCAGAGATAACATTGGCAACCCTAACGTCAACAACGACAATAGTGACATCAGCAAAGACAATAGTAACAACAATAAGGACAGTAGTAATATAAAAAAAAAATGGCAATCGTAACAGAAAAAACGACAATAGTAACATCAAAAACGACAATTGTAACAACAATAATATAAAAAAAAACATACATTTTGAAATGTACTAAAAATTGTTTTCTCCTCAGAGGAGGTTAAGCCCATAAGTCGGTCAAAATCCATATGAAGCATTAGCACAGTTTTGTGATTTTCAGAGACTCCCCAAGAACCAAAGATCTCAAAACAAGCGCTCTCGGAGAAGGAGAAAAGCGTAATATTTTGCCAACATCCATACCTCGTTGAGCATGCATTTAAGGTCACTTCTAAGCCGGTTCACTGCTACGGTTCTGGAGCTAGGCATCAGGTTCATGTAGCTGGGGATAGAACGTTGAGGCACAATATACCTTCAGTAGCGGAACACAAAATAGCAAGCCAGGAAAGTGGATTTTTTTTGACTGAGTGGCCATTTCTAATGGTACAGGTTTACCCTTGCTGGTACCAGAACCAGAGGCCGAGAGAACTCCTTTCTATTGAAGTAAATCAGCATGAGAAATCTTTTCCTTGTTGCCCTATCCCAAATCTGGACATCTCTAAGCTTAGGCTAGCACTAGCCGATTTGACCCTCCGATTAGTTGGATGGCGACGTCACGACATTAATGTTCGGTGAGGTGCAACTAGTCTTCTGATGCGAAAGGTCTCATTGAAATTGCAACCCACTGATGTTGCGTCCACTCTACTTGGGGACCGAGGAAATAAAGTGCGTAGGCTCGAATGTGGCCATTTTGACTCCCCACCCTCTTCCCAAACTCCATGAAAGCGTGTCATACATCGAGCAATATCCATTGCAGGCGAAAAAGATGTCAATTTTTTGTTCTGGTTCCATCCTCAGATTTAGTCCAAAAACTTACTTGGTCACGGCTTCATCGTCCACCACGAAGCAGCCCTCAGCTGTATATCGCTGAGCTAGAGAAAGACAAAGAAAAACGTCAGCAAAAAAGATTGGCACGGAAGAAAAATGTAACCCCAACTGTTTCTAGCCATTGTCCCATGCGTAGTGTAGTATTTGTATAGGTGAATTGAAAATGAGTTGAAGAATGATTGTAAAGTGCTTAGAATTTGCATTTGAAGCGAAGAAGCCTATGTAAACAATACGTGTTATTTATGTCATTACTACCGGTAAAGATGCATCAATTCTTTCGAAGAGAGAAATATTACCATCATCTGTTGTTTAAACTAGTTGGCCGGCCGACCTGGGGGAATAAACAGTTGTGATTTTTAGAGTTGAGTTTCGATCACAAATATGTAAAGACATATTTTAATGATTATACATCACATTCGATTAAGGGTCTAAGAGAGTAAAAGAAGGAAAGAGGAGAAAGAGTGAAGGAGATATGATAAGGTGTGGAGATGGAGTGAGAGAGAAGAAAATAGAGACAGCTACAGACAGAAACCATCTTACCAAATGAAACTGGGGCGGCTGCCAGAAAAAAGGTCAACAAAAGAAAAAGTTTCATCTTGAGAATTTTTTCTGTCTCCGAACCTGAAACAGAGAGAACAAACGCCTTGCAAAAATGTTTCTATCTTCGGTGCTAAACTTTACAGTGTCGAACAACTTATCTGAAAGTTGGATAATAATATAACTGTTAATGCAATCTGAAATCGAAAGTTCATATGAAGGCAAAACATGTTGTTCCGGAGTTTGGAGTTACATCTCATTGTAGATAAGCATGAAGAATGTCGACGAGACATGCAAAAAAGCGAATGATTAATATGATGATCATGGCGATGATCACTGTCTACTTACTTGCTGCTATGGCTCCCAACACAATAAGATCTAGACTTCGTGATCTTACTCACCTCTCTGGATCTCTGCACAAGCGTTCAAGATTGTTCCTCACAGTTGCACTGGCGTATCTCGGGAGGTCACGTAGATCGTCACTTTACTGTAGAACTTTGGGTATGTCGGTGAAGGCTCTGCAATTGTGAGAAAAAGTCCAGTATTTATATCAATCTGAAGATTGGGTGACCATGAGATTTTTAAACATTAAATATTGAAATACTGCCAAGATTTGCAAAACATGTTTTTCTCATATTTTCTGGCACATTTTGTTTTTCTTGTATTTGGATTACCAGCCCATAAAAACCAGGAAGTTTCAGAAATCTGCCAACTATTCATAAATATTTTTAAACTTAAGGTCTAGGCGGTACGGAAAGGTCTTGCGAATTTTCTGTATTTTGAAACTCTTCGTGGACCACAGTTACTACCCTTTTCTCCCCTTCCCCCTTTCTCCCCTTACTCAGGGCCGTCTTAACATGATTATGGGCCCCCCAACAAAGCAATAGGCTGCTCCCTCCTTCTCAACTTTGCATGCATGGGGCCCCCTAAACCTTTGGGGCCCCTGGCAACTGCCCAGGGTGCCCATGCATTAGAATGGCTCTGCTTTTAGTAGTAACGCGAGAGTCATGAAGAGATAGGGAGGGGAGGGAGGATGTCTTTCAATAAATGAAGGAAATCCACAATGGAGAAGGATGGGTGACGGTCTCTAGTTGAAAAAGTAAGAATAAGAATAATAATAAAAAAGAATAAACTATGGACGATGCCTTGGTACTTGGGTCACTGCTGTGGTTAACTCTTTTTTTGCCAGCCGGAAATTACTGTAACTCCCAACGGCCTCGTGATTTATAAATCTGGTATTTGGAGTTTACATGGCGGACTGGGCGGATGAGATCAGCGTGGGATCCAACGGCCCAGCAGGCCTGGTCTGCACGGCTTTGTGAAAAGCTTATAGCATGGCAAGGCCCAATGGAAGTCATGGCCAGTCACTGCACTCAAAGAGGCCTCCAATAATGACGATTCATTGTACCATTGGAACCCGATCTCTGAGACCGAGATAGTAGGACTGCTCCTGTACCACTGGAAAACTCCCTCGCACAGGTTTCTGTGCAGCCTGACCCCCCCCCCCCATCCTTTTTCCACCCATAGATAGCTCCACATTCACGTCTTTCTGGAACAACCCCCACCCTCCCTAGGAGAGACGTCCAACCATTTCGTCACCGTTTCCTAAAATTGTAGTAACTCAAAGATCCGAAAAATAGTTGTTCATATATATTCAACTGCATTCAAGGCCCCATCGAATGATCTTGGTTATAGACTCCTAAGCCAAAATATACCCCAATAGCAAATTTTCAAAAATGCACCCAAATAAGACCAGTTGTGCTAAAAAAATTTTTTTCCTGAAAAGTAGTCAAAACCGATGGCTGCAGTTTTAGGGAATGGTGACGATTTGGAGTCTGAATTCAAGACCCCAACAAAGTAAACATTTCAGGAAAGCAGATTTTCTTGGCTGTGGCAGCAAAGCACAGCAAAATCAGCAGATTTAAACCGCCATAGGGTTAATTAATATCACATACCCTTCACAATGTCCTTGATCAGAGAATGGAGTCTTGTCCACGTGGTTTTAGTACCTCGGCCCAAATACATTTTTATCCTGTGATGTTTGAATTATGGGATGTGGTAGAGTGCGTGTACCTAATCAAGAGCCGGAAAAACGCACCCGTTACTCTCTTTTGCTCATTCTTGTATTTGCTGAGATTTGAAAATGTGAACTTGATATCTCCCGCAAAGGGCCATCCAAAAAGTATATACACTCGATTTTGGCTGGTGTTACGTCCTTCTTCCCTTGTCCTGTGTACGCTTTTCAAAAGCTTGGCCTGGGCCCTCCCCGTCCACGTTCGAGGGTACGGCCACTGAACTGGTGAATCCAGGGCCGGAAAAAGGGCACTGGGCACTCCCCCCCCCCGGGCACCCCCCCCCCCCGCCCCCCCCCCCAAAAATAATATCGAGTTTAACTTTTTAAATTGTCCACTCAATGAAGGTTATCTATGGAAACTATAGAGCTCATGGCATCCTTGCTAATTCTTTGTAGTTTGTCTGACCTAAAAATCAACTTGGCTGTATTTACATGTATACATATAATTTACTTCGGATATTTAACTCACGGCCTTCTTATACATCTATAGCTAGTCAGTTCTAATTGCATACAATACATGGTCTTGGATGTGTTAATTTGCCGTAAATTTCTGTTCAGGGAGGGGGGGGGGGAGCCAACAGAACCTGAAGTGTATCCTGGGCATAACAAGGTCTAAATTCTGGTGAATTGAGGTGAATGAAAACAGTAAGGCTTTTAAGTTTTGAAAGTTTAGGTGGCATTTTCCATAGGGTATTTTTGACTGTTTCGCGATTTTTAGATGAGCCAATACCTTACTTTGCTGAAAAAAAATTGAACTTTTAAAGTATTTGAAAAGCGTTCTTGTGCTCTTTGATCAGCGATACCCTCCATATACTTTTCGTAATTCGAGAAGAACTCGTCCCAGCGCCTCCCCCCCCCCCTCCCCCCCCCCCCCCTCCGAAAGTACGTACTTTATGACGGCCTACTAGTTCTCACTATCTCGTAAAACTTGGAACGACCGGATGATTTAGGAACAAAGTATGCCTCCACTTGTCTTAGTAGGGGCCATGCGGCAAAGGTCAGGTGACGGTTATTTCAAACTGCTTTAAGAGCCATCCATACAGTGCGGAGTTTCATTCTTGCAATTTTCACCAACCCACCAGCCCATGTACGCCTTCCATACTCTTGGCCTCCACTCCCAGCCCTTGTACGAGCGTACCGCCAAGAGAATGGCAATTAATGTCCATGAAAATGGCCGCGATGCTCCAAGATTTTCAATGGCGCCATGCGTGGTTTTTTGACTGTTTCATAAGAAATGTGATTTTTAATTAATCTAACAGCTAAATTAGCTATATAACAAAAGGAAATAAAAACAAACGTTTTACATGTAATTCATTGTTGTATGTTTCAGTGTGTTCCCCAGGACGCCGGTCCCCTAGTGTACACTTTCCGTACACTGCCCGGGGGCATTTCTTCCTCCAGCCTACATACTTTATGGGTGACCACTTTCTTGTATTTCGCGAGCCTTATTATTTTTTTTTCAAACATGCCCTGGCGTTGTTTTTTGTTGTTTTTTTTTCTAAATATATTTGCTCAGAAACTAAGAAGTCGGCCATTTGCATCAACACATTTGGGAAAAGGGGCCGAAGGACAAACGAGCACAAAGGACGCCATTTATCTAAACAAACCACAAGGTCATACCATGTCAGACCATGTCAGTTTTGAAACACACGCGCACCACATTTTTTTTTTTTTCCTTGGTTTTTTTTTATTCTTTTGGAAATACGCCTCGCAGTTTACCTGGCAAACATAAAACGCACATTTTTATTGAGAGATCGTATCAAAGTGTCATGTAAAGAAACGCTGACGTAAATTTCGAGTGCCCTGAGCCAGCGTCCATGGGATGTTTTTGACTTGATTCAGAATGACGTCCGGGTTCTGGGAAAAACAAAATTGAAGACGTTTTAAGGAAACTGTTTAAATACACGAAATGTCCCTCCATATTTGCTTTATTCGACATCTTTGACGCCTACCACCAGCAGTGGATCTGCACGATCAGCAACAGAAAGCAAACAGATAAAGAATAGAAAGCGAACTTGAGAGTCAAAAATCTTCGGTGCGAAAGGAAAAAACACTATAATTATATGCAAACATCCGCGTGCATGTTTTTGTTTTTTTTTCGCCACGAATGCCGTTCATTTCAAGGTTAACTTTTTCTTTATAGTTGTTATATGTTCGCATATCTGGGTTAAACTGAATTAAAGTCCGGGTATAAAAGTTAAAAAAAAAAAAAAAAACTTATTGGAATGCCTGTACGATTATGCTGATTTTCCGTATTTGGAGAGTAGTGACACCCGGGTCCATCAAGTTTAATTTCTGTGTATGCTCATACTCGCTGTTTACAATGGGGTGACATAGCTTGTTGCTAATGTGGCAGCAGCAAGCGTTTGGTGGTTTGTTAATTAAGTTAAAACCTTCATTTGCAGTAAATGTAGTTACGAAAAGATTGCCGGAAAAGTTCTTATGTTTCTCTGGGGTCTCCGCCGATGGCTGTGGGACACTTGTTCTTGATTCTTGTTCTATCCCAGATATCAAACTTAAAGAAAGTTATAGCTACCGTTCATGTGTATATTCCAGGTGTTTTGTTTTGATTTTTTTTTTTTTCAAGATTTTCTAAAATCAATTTTCAGTTTTCCAGGTTATAAAAGATTACAAAACGCCACCACAATGCCAAAGTGAAAAGATAAACTCCTACATGTGATTATCTGATACTACCCCGCCTCAGTACGGCCGTCTGAGATTGGTTTTCTTCGTTTGTTATTGCCTGGGAGCATTTCTTTGATTTTTGTTCACATGTTTTTGGATGAAGCTTTTGTTCTTGGCCTTCTTTTCAAGGGTTCTCAGGAATGATGGACTGTTTTCAAAATTGTTCAAGGTTTTCAAGCTCCACTATGAACTCTGTCAATGGGACATTTTGTAGTCAGCAATGTGTGAGCTCCTATTAATGAACGAAGAAAACGAAGAATGACTTCAGCCACCGAAAAACATTACTTGATAGTCTGAATTGGAATAGAAGGGAACAAATATGACAGTGTAAATTTCAAGTGAATCAAAATTATATAATGCACCTTTCCAGCACTTGATACACTCCCAGTCATTTGATCTTATCAGTTTTCAAAGTTTAGAGTATAATAATCTTCAAAAAGTGTAGGGAAACTAAGACTTTACATCAGTTCCGGCTTTCATTGTCCCTCCATATAATTCTAATTGCCGCCTTGAAGCCATGCCTCATCCCTGTAGGCCCCTGATATCTCCAGTGATACACAAAAATTTATCACTCGGCTGAAGTACCTATAAGAACTAAAGACAAGACAATTTTTTTTAGTCATTTCTAGAATGTACATTAAATCAACCACATGATCACGACACTCCCTTAATTATGGCCCCAAGAACGAATTTTTACAAAGTCAGGATTGTCCCACAAGCAGAACTGTTTTTGGGAAAGTGCAATGGTTAGGGCTAGAGTAATGGTTTACACTGTGTTTGGCTAGCAGGTCACCGTAAGCTTTTCGTTGGCGAAATGACTCGGGTAATGTTTGGGAGCAACCAAGAACGTGAGCCAGGCCTACAATTTTAAGAGGACTTACTTTGGTAAAGAACATTGATCTTGAAAGGAGACGTAAGTGTGACCCTCTGGCACACAGCATTACCATTCTAAAGGAGGGTCATATTAGATTAATCAGAAATACATAGTTATTTAAGTATTTCATAGGAGATTCATAATGGATTAAAACAGAAACAATTTAAATGCTTAACTATTTTAAAGGAGATTCATTTTGGATTACAGCAGGAATAATTAATTATTGAGCTATTCTAAAGGAGATTCTTAACATATTTAAACAGAAATACTTAAGAATGTGACTATTTTAAAGGAGATTCATAATAGATTATAACAGAAACACTTAATTATTTAACTATTCAAAGGCGATTCATAATTTATTAATAGATTAAATCAGAAAAAAACTCGGTTTGAAATGCGGCCTGCATTTGCAATCTGGCTGGGACCACTACCGGCCCTACACGGGCCTGTTTGAAGGAAGTAAATCTTTTGTCTACGTGGTCAAAAGAGACCCCAGTTTTGTTGTTGTTGTTTTTAAGTTTGTGAGAGGTTTTGGAGGGCGTAGTTTGGAGTATTGAAAGACGTCATTGATGCCACCAACCAGGTGTGTCAATATTAAAAATCATCTGGTGAAAGAATTACAGGCACATTTCACGTATTCAGAGCACTGACGAGGCTATTCTGCCCCGTTCAAGTTGTGGACATTTCTAAAAAAGCCAACAGACATGGAGAAAAGACAAGCATAGAAATTGTTGGAAATTAGCATTTTAGTTGCCCGGTAGAATTAGCTCCTTCAGATCTGGCCAAATTGCCACCTTTAACCCTTTTCAGCGCTCCAAGTATTTGTATACCTCTTTGATCCCATTTGGGAAATTTGCCCTAGTGTCATTGCGACCCAATTACAACTGGAATAGACACGTCTCCAGAGTGCAGCGCAAGTCGCCCTTTTGGAAAGGGGGGGGGGGTGTTAGAGGTTAGTTTTTCTTTAATTTTACCCGGGCAGCCGGCATTGTAGGGCCGGCACTTTTCGTCTTCCAATTGCCAGGGTATCTTTAAAGTGCGCAACGTGCACACAGGCCATCCGAGTTTTACGTCCTTATCCGAGAAGACTGGGTGCTCGATCCTATCTACCATAGAAACACGAACAGGAAAATATGAGAAAAATCCCAAAATTTCAACATACCTGCACCGACCGCGTCAGCTTCAGCATGAGAGGCGAACACCTTGCCTCTAGACCAATTTACCCAATCGCATTTTTGTCCGGAAAAAAATAACAACGACAAAAAACAACAAAAAACAGCACTTTGTGGATGGTTGCAGTAATTTACATGTGAAACGAAGAAAACTAAAATGGTATGGCCACATTACAAGATCGTGTGGCCTATCCAAGACCATTCTTCAGGGAACTGTGCAGGGGAGGAGAAAAAGAGGAAGGCAAAGGAAGAGGATGACCGACAGCATTGGGGAGTGGACCGGGAAATCCTTCGCCCAAACTCAGGCGCTCGCAAACAACCGCGAAAAGTGGAGGCACCTGACGAGGCTCTCTGTCATGCAACGCCCCTACGATCCTGGTGGATTATGGGATCAGTAGTAGTAAGAGTAGCAGTAATTTATCAACAACTGGGAGTGTTGCCATAAATCTTCAAATACAAACTCGTCACATATTGTTCCAGTTTTGTCAGCAATGTCGCTCAACATATAGATTCACAAAGAATTGCCTTTTCGAAGGCCTCCAGATTTTCAGTGCTGCGGGTGTCCGGCCCTACAAATCATCCCCTTAGATTAGAATGACAAGCTTCTTACTGTCTTCCTTAAACTCTTTGAGAAATACATGATTGAAGTTTCAATCTTTTGCATATGGCTTTCAGAAATACGACCTTTTATCAATTTAGTAATATTTACAAATTGCGCCCAATCCGTTTGATAGTTTGACACAGAATCGAGAAGACCAGTAAAAGAAGAGTGTAACTCAGTTCAGCCAAAAAGTGGAGACAAAACCTTGCCATTCTAAGGGGCCGAAATCTGGCCCGGAAATATTGTGAATTTGGGGCAGTGAAAGAGGTAAAATATTTTTGTGAAGAGATTTAGAGTCAAGGATGAGATGTCTTGAGTAGACAAGGCAAAAACTGCAGATTAAAAAGAATTAAATCTACTTTCTTAGAGTGTGACTGACATCTGGAACTTCAGAACAAAGACATTGATGTCGAGACACTTTGGGTCATCCACATAAAATCGGCGATCAGTTTGTGCTGATTCCTTTCGGTCTGGAGTGGTGAGCTTTGTTTTTTACCATTCGAAGAATGGGCCAGTTACTAGTACACATAATGAAAAAAGTTCAACTTTACAAGTTGGAGAGAAAACTGAGATAAACGTGATCTGAGATAGATATTGAGATAGGTATTGGATTGGAATCCCCAGGGCAAGAGATCAAGAGGAAGGCCGCGCGGAACGTGGAGAAGAGCCAGAGAAAATGACGTGCAACGAAGCGGAAAGACTTGGAATAATGTAAAGAGGCTGGCCCATGATAGAGAGAGATGGAAAGTGTTTGTTAGTGGCCTATACCCTGATCCAGGGTGAGATAGGCAATGATGATGATGATGATGATGAGATAAATAAGTTGATTGATCACATTTGAAGGACCCAGGTGAAAAACGAACGAGAACAATTATTTTATTTAAAGTTTTGAGAAAACTACAATTTTTCTCACCTGCTGCTTCCTTAATTTTGAACATTTTGATTTTGATTTGAAATAAGCATGACTGAGCTTAAATGATATGACTTAGTTTCACCTGAGCCTTTCATTTTCTTTTTGGGGATGGGGGTGGGAGGCATTCCATTCTAGTATATATTTTCATGCAATCATGATTTAGAATGCGGTCTTCTGTTTCAATATTTGTAGATGTACACAATATATAACCTGCAAAATATATTAGAGTGTGGGGGGGGGGGGGGGACTATCCACACTTTTTAGTGCGCCTGGTCAGTACTTTTAATTAATGTGGCTGGGTATCCCATGCCACATTACTGATACCTTTTTGAAAACAAAATTTTTGATATACCTTTCCTTTTACACTTTGTTTCTTGGTCTTGTCTTCACTCTGATCGTATGTGATATTCTTTTCTTTTACTGTATGAAATGCCGACTTCTCTTTTTTTTTTGCACTGCATGAAATACAAACTTACTTCCTCTTACCTTATGTAATATCAACTTAATATCATTTTTTTTTTATATGAACTGAATTCACTACTTGAAGGAGTCAGGGGCAAAGTTAATACGGTTAGATTTCTTTCTCAATGCATTCACATTCTTGTTTTCCTCCTCTTTTTCTCCACCTCTGTTCTGTCTGTTCTTCCTACACGTCCTTGGCCCTCAATAAGCCAGAGAATGAATGCCTGATCTCGATATCGTTTTCGTGGACTTATGTTTTCCCTTACGCTGTCTCAGTATGGTCAACCGAGTATATAATCCTAGCATGCCAAGGTAACATCACAGGGCCACGATATTGTAGCACGACAGGGCAAAAATCTTAGAAGCGAGATCATACCACAGGGCTAAATTATCTTACGCCGTTGGTGACTGAGTAAGCGTACTTCATGGCGCACAGTGGAGAGAAGTTAATGTAATAAAGCTTTCACGTGTTTGAAATATATTTAACCTTAATTATCATCCGAACCAAAATGTGAATGAAATAAGATTATTATAGACCCTTTATCAGTGTGGTCCACTTGCTTTGGTAAAACAAGATAGGGTGCCTGGTGTTACCCTGGATGAACTTGCTTCCGCCTGTCTCTCTCTCGCCCTATCATCTCACAAAACCAGAAATAACGACTTTTATTATAACATTGGATTACTTTTAATTTCAAATTTTGTCCCTGCTCTCCCTCTTTTGTCATCCCGTTAGTCAAAAGGGTTCTTGCAACTCTCTGACAATGTTTTTCCATGGCCTTTCTGGAGCTCAATTGGTAAGACCAAGGTCTGCTGAAGTAGAAAGTAGAAGGAAATAGAAGAAAATTCATTTATTTTTCAATTTTTGTCAATAGTTTTTTTTTTTTTTTTACTTTTTAACAGTTTATTTTCATCCCCAGGAAAATTCCATTGCTATTCCAGGGCAAATCTACATTTTCCAAGGCTTTTCTAGAATTTTTTCTCAATTCTTCAAATTCCAGGGCTTTTCCAAGGGTCTGTGGAATTCCATGTCTGTGCAAGATCAATGTGTCCTTGTTCACCTCTGTCCATACATAAAATGTGCAGTATCTTATATTTTGATAATGTATCTCTTCTCTGTGTCACGGTTCACTGAATTTTACTTAAGAGTGACTCATTGCACTGTGCCTGGCCAAATTGGGTTTTGTTTGCACGCTGCAAACTCCAGGGGTTTCTAGGGCTTTTCCAGAGCTATTGCAGGGCAAACCCACTATTTCCACAGGGCTTTTTCTCAAAGTTTTAAATTCCAGGGCTGCAAATTGTACACATAATGTAAAAAGTTCAACTTTACAGGGTGGGGGCAAGAAAACTGAAGTAAAAGTGATCTGAGATAGATAAGTTTGCACACCAGGTGAAGAACCAACTACATCAATTATTTTATTTAAAGTTTTGAGAAACCCACATTATTTTTGGTACCTGCTGCTCCTTAAGCCCTTCTGCTTGTATTAATTTTTGATTATTAGCAAACTTTCTTTGTCTTTTACTGAACATATTTTGTAATGATGACGATAATTATCCTTTTGAACATTTTTATTTTTATCTGAGATAAGCATGACTGAGCTTAAATATGAATTACTTTCACCTGAGCCCTTCATTTTCTGTTGTTTTTTTTGGGGGGGGGGGGGGCGGAGGCTGGCATTCCATTCTAGTATATCATGATGTAGAATGGGGTCTTATATTTCAGTATTTGTAGATGTACACATATAACCTGCAAAATATCGGGGTTGGGCGGTTTGTGGAGACCATCCATACTTTATAGCGCACCTGGTGAGAATTTTTAATTCATGTGGCTGGATATCCCATGCCACGTTTCTGTTACCTTTTTAAATGCATAATTATTGATAATTATACATTTACCTTTCCTTTTAGACTTTGTTTCTTGCTCTTGTCTTCACTCTGATCGTATGTGATATTCTTTTCTCTTAGTGTATGAAATATCGACTTCTCTTTTCTTACACTGTATGTAATACAAACTTTCTTCCTCTTACCTTATGTAATATCAACTTAATATCATTTCTTTTGATATGAACTGAATTCACTACTTGAAGCAGTCAGAGGCAAAGTTAATACGGTTCGACTACTTTCTCAGTGCATTCACATTCTTGTTTTCCTCCTCTTTCTCTCCACCTCTGTTCTGTCTGTTCTTCCTACCCGTCCTTGTCCCTCAATAAGCCAGAGAATGAATGCCTAATCTCGATGTCGTTTTCCTGGACTTAATGTGCTTTCCCTTACCCTGTCTCAGTGTGGTCAAGCGGGGCCACGATATATGTAGCACGTCTGGGTCGCACGACAGGGCCAAAATCTTAGCAGCGAGATCACAACACAAGGCCAAATTTTAGCCATACGCCGCTGGTGATTGATGAGCTTACTTCATGCCCCGAAGTGGAGAGAACTTAACGTAATAAAGCTTTCACAATAATGTTTGAATATTTTAAAATATGAATAAAATTAGACAATTGACCCTTATCAGTGTGGTCCACTTGCTTTGGTAAAACAAGATAGGGTGCCTGGTGTTGCACTGAATGAACTTGCTTCCGCCTTTCTCTTTCTCGTTCTATCATCTCAGAAAACCAGATAAGGACTTTTATTATAACATTGGATTATTTCTAATTTCAAATTTTATCCCTGTTCTACCTCTCTTATCCTCTCGTTAGTCAACGGGGTTCTTGCAACTCTCTGACAATGTTTTTCCATGGCCTTTCTGGAGCTCAATTGGTAAGACCAGGGTCTGCTTAAGTAGAAGGAAGTAAAAGAAAATTCATTTATTTTTCAATTTTTGTTAATAGTTTTTGTTTTTGTTTTACTTTTTAACAGTTTATTTTCATCCCCAGGAAAATTCCATTGCTATTCCAGGGCAAATCTACATTTTCCAGGGCTTTCCTAGAATTTTTTCTCAATTCTTCAAATTCCCGGGCTTTTCCAAGGGTCTGTGGAATTCCATGTCTGTGCAAGATCAATGTGTCCTTGTTCACCTCCGTCCATCAATAAAATATGTAGTATCTTATATTTTGATAATGTATCTCTTCTCTGTGTCACGGTTCACTGAATTTTACTTAAGAGTGACTCATTGCACTGTGCCTGGCCAAATTGGGTTTTGTTTGCACGCTGCATAAGTGCTCAAGTGAAAAACCAGCTAAACCAAATTCAAGCTCAGTCATTTGGAATGGAAATAAATCTGTCCAAAATGATAATTATTAGAATGTTGTCAGGGGTGTGTGGTCGAATTACAAAGCTAAATAGAGCCAATACTGAGTTGTATTCACCAATGGCTTATAACATAAAATACCACATCATGTTCGTTAAAAAGCTTGTTCAGAAACAGACAAAGAAATCCTGCAAATAATCTATCAGAAGGAACTGAGAAAGCAGCAAGGGAGGAAAAAAAAAATGGCTGACCTTATATAGGCTACATATAGCCTTAATAATCAAACTATCTAAGGTCACTCAATAGAGTGTTTCTTGGGGCTACATGTAACCTTCGTAACCAAACCCCACCCCCGAAACATTATTTGGGCTACTCGTTTCTCGCTACCGTAATATTGATCATGTAGACCCAATAAACACTCCCCCCAAAAATTGGTGCGGTTTTCTCAAAATTTTATAAACATGACTTAAGTGGTTTTTCACTGGGTTTTTGGGGTTGGTTGGTGATATGGCCACAACAAATTTCTCTGAAATTGACGTGCAGTTGGCAAACATAATCCTGTTATGAGTATTTTGACTATAATGCCCAAAGAGGCCCTAGTATTACCGACAATAATATCATCGGTGTAATTCTCTAACTGTCTAACTTCACTTATTTTGTAAAGCACTTGGACGGTTAGAGAATTACACCGACAATATGCGGTTCTTTTTATTTTCATGTTAGTCTTTCCTTAATGGCTGGTGAAAAAAAAATCTTTAAATGGGAAAATATACCACTTGGCATAGATTTTAATGCGTGTTATGGCTCACTCTAGAATTCTGTCTCAGTTCTCAAACATAGCTCTTTACTGAAAGGTTGGCACAACCCTGCCCTACCATAATAATTTTGTGTAAAACAGGACAACAGGCGTTAATGCAACTAAATACATTTAACAAGTTATACTGGTCGCAACACTAACAAACACAGCTAGTTCCCACAGAGAGCCCACATGAATGTAACAAAATACAGAACGCCTAGATCTATTAGTTACATCCATTATAGAACAATTTATTGTGTCCACTGTACAATGCAATGGAATGTAACAATGGTGAATGTACACATCATAGATAACTGAGACCATTAGTAATTGTTTCACTCACTCCGGTAGTAAAAACACAGAGTAATCTCCCCTGAACTACTACATACTGACCTCCCTTGATTATTATACTGTATCAAAAATACACATCATAAAGTTCAAAGACCACAAGTCTAAACAACACCATTAAGAAAAGTCTGCTGTGTATTTAAAAGATTAAAACCAATCCACCATATCAAATTCAATTTCTATAGCCAAACAGTTTATCAAATGACATTTCATAATCTCATTTATTGTACCTGCTTGCATGTTAGTGTTGAAACTGATGCCTGTCAAAAAATTGTAAGCTCTCAATCAACAGATGATATTTCACTATTTTTACTGCGTTTGTTTCCCTCTCAAATTTCAATCCTATAACTGCACTAAATAATAAATAGTGAATCTGAGTCTCATTCATTGTGGTTAATAAATAACCATTCAAATGTATTTCTATGGTTATCGCATGCAAAAAATTCATTAAATTTTATGTTTTGTCAGTGCTGAAAACAATCACATTGTAGATATAACAATAATTATTATTACTGCAGTACTAAAAATTATCCTTAAAACTGTAGCCACCATAGCTCTGTTATTATGTTAAATGAAAACAGATATCAGGAAAGCAAAACCACAGTTGTCAATTAGGCCCTTGAGGAAGTGTAAGATGTACAGTGAAAAAGAAAGATGGGTCTCAAATTTTCATTTTTCGGACCTGACTTTTCTTTTTCATGCTAATGTTTTCGTGTGTTAATGTGATAGGGATTGTTTTTTGTTTTTTTTAAATTTTGCCTAGGCAGTGGTCTTTTTCAGCCTGCTCTTCTCGACTTCCAACAGCCAATGTATCTTTAATGTGGACAACATGCGCACGTGCCCTCTGAGTTTTTCCTCCTTCCGAGAAGACTAGGTGCTTAATCCTACCTACCATAGGATCAGGGACAGGAATTTTCCCCAAAAATCCAACATGCCTGCACCGATCGGGAATTGAACCCCGTACTTTTGGTACAAGCAGCGAGCACTTTGCCTCTGGTTCACTGTGTCCCCTGTGCAAGAAGGCTAGGGGTTGAGGTCAGTTTTTACAATGTAATAATGGGTTTTGCTTCTCTAATATGGCTTGAAGAAAATCAGGGGAGATTACACTGATAACCATCAAGGGAAGGAAACAACATAAATTTTGGTATATTGCATGTTAATAGTGTCCACAGATTTCCCACTTACATTATTTGACTCTTCTGCCCTTGTGGGCATTAACCTCATCTGCAGGAGATAGTGGATTTGTTTTAGGGATAGGAATACGGATAGGCATGGAGATGGGAAGACATCAATGGTGGATGGATGGACAGATAATGACATATTTGTCTGTACACATTGCATGATCAATATTGCAGTTTACAAGATAAATAAAATCTCTCCCTCTAATGAAATACAAACATGCAGAGAGAGAAATACATACCACACCAGCATAAGCAACCAAACATACTCCAGTGCACACACACACACACACACAGATACTCAAACACACTAAGGCACAGGTAAAAATTTATAGAACAACAGAGTGAAAAAAACTGATGGACTGACCAGTCAACTTTGACCCAATATGTAACTATGCAGAGTTAAATGTTTAACAAAAACCTTGGAAAGTGTTAATTATACTGTTATAGTAATATTGTACAGTATCAAAGATCCAAGAATTCTGAGCACAAGACTCACGAATGTCGAGGATTCAAAAATTCTAAGTACATTGTTTTGTGTTCCACATATTAATACAAAAGTTTGACTCCCAAAAACTCAAAAAGGAACATTTTTAAAACACAGCAAAATTAATGTTTTCTGAACTGTTAAAATCTCTCATCTTGTTTCCATTTAACAAACTTTAAATATTTCACAGTACAGCCTACAAATGGCTTGATGATGGTAGGCAAACTGAACAAATAAAACTTCATAGTTATTTTTCAAGCTTTCACTAGCTTATAAGATTACTACTTTTTCTTACTTCCATATCTCATATAGTTATTTCTCAAGCTTTCACTCGCTTAAAAGATGACTACTTTTTCTTATTTCGACATCTAATGTAACCAACTACTGCATCCATATGTTTATCATAAGACCATAAATAGTAGTGTGGAAATTTCATTAGCAGAGTTAACATTTAATGGATGTCCTACCTCAGTAATGACTCATAGAGCTCAACTGAACTAATCAAAGTCAATGTGGCTGATCTAGCATTACCCTGCGATGGGAAGTACTGGCAGAAACATTTCCTGAACTTTTGGCATAATGTATCACAGCCAATAGCACTGCCATCCAAAGGAAACAATGACGTAACTAACTACATGGTCTTTTTCTACTGTATTGTCTCTGATTATGAACAGTCACTTATGGGGTTTGCCACACTAGAAACTGCTATTTCGGTAGCAGTTTATCTACCTGCATTTGACATAAAATAATTATGTGTAAGACAGGTTCATCGAAACAAAAAAGTGGAAAAAGGCTGTGCTGTCAGTTATATCATTTTCACACATACACAGGCCCACACAGCATGTATTGGACAATCAATCACAAAATAGCCTATATTCTGCGTGTGTTGTGAAGTAGTGTTCGGGAAACTTTCCCTCATATTTTACTTTTTGCTGATGCCAAATTTCTACCTCAGTAACAACAAAACAAAAAAAATACAAAAATTGAAAACAAATCCCATCCCTGACTATCAAATGTAAAAATGTGAATTTTCATAGTCTTAGATGGTAGTATTAGTTCAGTCTAGTTTCCATGGATCCACATTCTGTGTCCTGTTGTCCCAAGTCATCATTATGGCCAATACCTGTATACTAAGTCGCATGAGTCTCGCAACACACTTTAAATGGCTGTAACTTTTTTAATGAATCAGTTAATTCACAAATTCAAGAATATGAAATAAACAAACTTTTTCCCATGAAATAAAAATCTTTCTTTTTTCTAATGACTTTATGTCCTGTCTTGCATAACCAAACAACAAGATTCAGAACCGCAGTGTATTAGAGGAGGTTTTAGCTTATCGAATCAAGTGTTTTGGCCTTTTCTGTCTTGCTTGAAATGCTCATTTAGATCTAGTTCATTCATGAGACTAATAAAACTTGTATTAAAGATGACAAGACATTTTATTTCATTGAATTATCTCCAGCGTTTCAAATATTTGAGCTGTTTAAAAGTTTGTTGCAAGACTTATGCGCCTTAGTATTTTTCTGGAAACTTCTAGCTTTCTCCCTCCTCCACCATTTCTGGAAACTCCTCGTCATCTACAAGGTCACCCTCCACCATTTTTCGTTCCCAGAATGCCGCACGAGCAGATATGCAACCACTTTTTATACGTGGCCCGCCTTTCTTGGCACTGTCTGTGTCGTTATCTTCCATGGCCCGTCGCACAATCAGTTTCCGTGGCTTTGCAGTTGGGGGGTTGGTTGGGCCTGATGGAGTGTGTGGTTTTCTTGCTGAGGTTGGTGCAACTCCTGATGCTGCTGGTACTGACAATGATGGTGATGGCTGTGATGGTGTTATATCTGCTTCTTGCTGCCCTGGAGGAGCTGGCGCTCTGCTTATTTTGGCTGATGATTTAAGTTGTTGTAGTTGTTGCTGCTGTTGTTGTTGTTGTGGATGATGTCGCTGCAAGTACTCAGGGTCAGTTTCTGGATAGATCAAAACTGGATCTTTATCTGGGTCAAGCTGACGATAACTTCCTGTGGAAACGGGCTGGGAATGTGTTGCTGATATTGCTCTCAAGGTCACTTTGGATGATGATGATGATGATGACGGCAATGATGAAGATGATGATGGATTACTAAGTAGAAGAGAGGTGGATGATGCCTGTGGTGATGATCCTGGGACTTCCAGAAAATTGCTGGATGATGAAAGCTGGTTTTGATTGGTAGATTTCAGTTTCTCAAGCTGTTCCTTGCGCACATTCCTGGCAGTGATGCTGTGAATCTGCAAATACAGAGGTGACAAGGGCATTACACATCAGATTCCAATACGACACTTCCTCATGAAGCAGATGGTCCAAGTCTTAAAAGCCATGTACAACACTTTCTGTCAAGCATCAGAAAACAAATGAAAAACAAGAAAAAAACAACAACACAACACTTGGATGCATATTTTTAAAAAAACAACAAAAGGGGGGGGGGGGGGGGGGAATCGTGTACATTCAGTAGAATTATTGTCAAGTCTTAAACTGTTAGCTAGAAATTACCTTGTGATTTCTGCCAGTTTCTATTTTGTTTGATAAAAGTGAGAAAGAAACTGTTTATTATCCCAGTTTCGTCAGTGAGTTTAACATAAATAATATGCTATAATGATTTAACTGAACATCCAAAAGACACATCTTTTAAAAGAGAAGAATGAAAAAGCAAAAAAAAAGGTAAACACTGGAAATGTATAAACAAATAAAACAATAAATTTAACCAAAAAAAAAAAAAGGAAACAAAAAGTTGTCAGCTTGGAGGAAGAGTGCTGTGTTACTGGGAAACTGAAAAAACGAACTGTGACTTAACCCTTGCAGGAAAAAATATCACTTATCTTTTTTTTTTTTTAAATAAATCAAATAGTTCCCTCCATATCACAATCTAACAGTTTGCTTCATGACAAAACAAGCCTTTTTTTTTAAAATTTTGATCTTCCTTAAGACATAATCTATTTAGTTCCTTCATGTTGTAAGCTATCATATCAAGCTATTTGCTTTATGATTGTCATAAAATGACAGTGACATTTACGTCAAACTAGACTGCGTTATCTGCAGACTGATCATTTTCACAAAGAGATATAAGAAGATCCAAAAGAATATAATATAAAATCACAATGAACTACAAAGAAAATCAGAACTGATTAAAACCAAATAACTTTATATAAATTTATATGAGCAGAGAAACCTGCAGGCCTTATTAAGTTCCAAACAAGATAAATTTAAGTTCATCCATTATAAACTGTATTATTGATCTATGCCTTGGGTGCTGCAACACGGTTATACCGAATGGGTGCCAGGGTGGTGGGGGACAAAACTGATATAGATGGATAAGGAGCTGTTCTAGTTCAAGTGCGTAATGTAGCTGATATCGCATAGCTCAGGGAGGTAAATTGGTCATGGAAAACGATAAGAAAAATGTAAGGACATGATTTTCATCACTAGATAATACAGAGAAAATGTACATTCCATGTTGTATTATTATTATTTTCATTACTGTTATCGTCATATCATTATTATTAATGTTATAGAGATTGTTATTGTAATCATTATTATTATTAACCCTAACCCTGTCCATTCGCATTATACAGCCAAAACAGACACTTCCAAGCAAAGAACTCAAAAGTCATTACTGAGATATTAGAAAATTAAAAAAAAATTTGAAAGAAACGGATATAAAGAGACAGAACTAAACTAAACAAACCAAGTTATTTTCAAAAAATAACATTTTCTTACAAAAAACAACCAAAAAAGGTATTTTAAAAAATGATACTGGCAATTAAAGTTACAAAAGTTAACAGTGAGAGACACACAAGTGAGTGCAAACATGTAGCATGCCGTGCCTGTAGCATTCAGCAGTGTGCCAGCTCTCCAGTGCATCAGTCATTCCTGTGTGAACATTTGCAGAAGTTGAGAGACATACACGTGTATTACATGTGACAGGGTCACAGAGCATGCTCAGAGTAACTAACGTTGGAACAACGTACAGTAAGAGGCCATCCTAAAAGTACGTGCGCTCGACTCGGGAGAATTTTGATCCCCCCCCCCCTCCCTCCTCCTTTTGTATGCATTCCATATGCTTGGCTTAATCCCTTCCCCATCCCGTGTCGTCAATGTTAAATGTCCATGACACGGCTTTGAAATTCTGAAAGTTTAAAATGGCATTTTGCATAGACTATTTGACTGTTTCATTCGAAACATACCCGAACTTAAAATCCTACGATTTGTTTTTGTGCAAAAAAAAAGATATATATATATATATATATTATATAAAGCAAATTAAACTTTTTTCATTCGTGGCCAAAAATGAAAAAAGTACCTACGTTTGGCAACCCCCCCTCCCTCCCGGTCTGTACCCTTTTCATATGCTGGGGCCATCCCCCAACCCCGCGCCAAGCGCATCTACTTTATGGATCGCCCCTGATATGACATGCAATATCAGACAGCAGGGAACAGGATAATTCCTCCGTCAAAACGAAACGGATGTGGAGCTAATTTCATACAAGATGACAGCAAGACAAGAAACACAACAACAGCGGAAAAACAACTAACTGTATCTGCAGAATCCTCCTGGAGTAGACAAGTATGAGAAAACTGAAGATATAGTTATTAAAGGAAGACTCTGACACGTTTTCTTGCTCTACTGTGTCTAAAAATAAACCATTCCATGACCGTCACCGCCCAAAATAAAAATAAAAACCAAAAAAAAAAAAATTAAAGAAAAAAATAATAATTTAAAAAAAGGTGAAAACCGAATAAAAAAAAAATTCTCAAATCAAATCCAGCAGCCCTTTTTGACCAGTTTACTGTGTCTTGAAAATAAATGTTCCTCGATAAATAAAGATCTTCAACAGATACAGTCTGACAGACATAAAATGTATTACACAAAACAAATGTGTACGAAACGTTGGCTGGTGTAAAATATATTATCATGCTAAACCTGGCATGTTATACATAGCACACTAAGAACTATCTGTCATACAAAATGTAAATGGTTAGTGAGCATTACAGGAGTATAGGCATTATTAGCTGTAAACACACCATGTTATATACTACATATTATGTACTCACATCCTCATGCTTCATAACCTGAAACCAGTAGAATAATATATAGTCCAGCACACCGGGTGAATGCAAGCCAAATAAGGGGGAGGGGGGTGTATATACTGTTAAATACTGTAAAACTACGGGTAGGGGTATAAGGGATTTGGAGAAAGGATGGTAACCACTGTCAAGAATAGATTTAATTCATAAATGTTTCCACTGACTAAATTTTTGTGAGAGAGCAGTGAGTAATTTTTACAAACGTAACTATTGTGCGAGCCAGCATAACTTGGTCTCGTAAACAATTTGTTTTGAACAGTTTTTTTTATAATAGATAGACAGAAGGTGTGGGGAAGGATAGACGGACAGCGTAGGTGTGCATGACTGAGCACTTGTTATATCTCGTGTTTTGAACTAGGTTTAGTAGAGAGGGAAGGGGTGAGTAGGAATTAAATGTTGTTGAGACGTCGGTTGACGTACAGAAAATCGGTGATCCAGAGTAAAAGCTCGGGGTTTTGAACATGTTAAGAATTTATTACTATAAAATTACATTTTATTGTCTTGAGTGATGCGACCTTTGATGTCGACCCAAGGTCGTTGCGTAGGGCTGTTACTTAAAATAACTCGGTTCGGCAGCTGAGCTAGAGGTGGTTGCACCAATCAAATGTATGAATCTGGACGGAAGGTCGAGACATAGCTTTAGTATTTAAACCCGTGCAGAGCTTAGATAGATGCCACATGTAGACAATCCATTTACGAGGTGGACGGCGAGCTCTCAGCCAGATGAGAAGTCATAGAGACGCAGTGATTGAGCTGATATGTACAGTGATGGAGCATTGTCAGAAATCTACGCTCCTGAGCCCAAGCCTACTTGTTTGAGCATTAAACCCACAGCGCTAATATCAACAGCCCTCACATTGTGAGGGCCGAATGGTGAGCTAAAGATTTTAATTCCATGCTGAATTTACAGCCACCTACACATGTAGACTGTTGTCCAGTACTGCCAGACCACATGCATTTCCCGCGACCACGTGTGAACTACACCAGAGCGCGCCTGGCAGAGACGCTATATAAATATGTTTTAGTATGAAGAGAGATAGAACTTTAAACCTTACAGGATCCGTCGCCCTCGGGCGCGGATTCTTTTGAATGTAAATTTATTGTGACTTAGATAACTTCATATTACATTGCCTTAAGTACTTCATAGTTGCTCCTCAGCTTAGCTGAGCATTTTCAGTTGCTATTGTATTCGTTATCTATTGTATATTTTATCTTTGAATTTGTTAGATATATAAACTTTACAGTCTGTTACTCAAATTGATTTATTTAGTTTTTAGAGTGAAAGTTGTTTAATTGTTGTTTTTTTTTGTGCTCGTGTGATTGGGAAGCGGACCTCTCGATCTATATTCCCCAAAATCCCGATCCGCGACAACCACTGTGTATGTGTTTCGGGAGCTGAGAAGAATTAATATGAGAGAGAGAGAGAGAGAGAGAGAGAGAGAGAGAGAGAGAGAGAGAGAGAGAGAGAGAGAGAGAGAGAGAGAGAGAGAGAGAGAGAGAGAGAGAGAGAGAGAGACGTTGGAGAGAGAGAGCTAGAGAGAGACAGAGACAGACAGAAAGCCAGAGAGAGACAGAGACAGAGAGGTGGATGTGTGCGTGCGTCCGCGCTTGCGCATAGTTATCACAGGTTGGGTGAGCTAACAGGTCCGGATGTGGGGATATCACACGAGGTTCGACTCACCCACATACCCAGCCTGAGCACTGAATGCACCTAAAGCTAATGCTTGAATGATTAACGCTGAGAATGCAAGTAGGAAAAAGCTAAGTTCACAAAGTCCGATTAAAACCACCACAACGGGATATAATCTATGTAATTATTTTTTTCATGTCATCAGAACCAACGTCGGTGTAAAGTCTACTCGATTGATTTATCTATTACTGTACAAAAACATATGCATAAACGGGCTGAAAGCTCTTTGTAAAACGGCCGTGCATGCCGCTATAATGGCAACACCGGCATGAGCCATAAACTGAACTTTTGTATAAAATGTACATGATCAGCTTTCCTCCGAGGGGGAAGCGAACTGCTTTGTTTCCAAGGACTTCCAACACAATGCAAGACGTGCACGTTTTCAGTAAATTTTCAACATTTCTAATCAAAAATGTTTCTCAGTACAACAATGTTGTCGCAACGAATGGACTGTCTACTTCGATATGGACTGTCTACTTCGATATGGACTGTCTACTTCGATTTGGACGTCAAACGAGAGCGACACTGCACTGACATACTTATTAAATTCTCTTAACTTTACAGACCATTGTGTCATATCGAATATGTTTACACGATGATTGAATTCTATATCGATTTGTTGACAAGACTTCGTTTGGCATAATCAACTATCAAAGACTCTCTCAGACCTTCAGATATCTAAACAATTCTATTCTTCAAATATAAGAACAGTAGAAAAAAGGTAATGACATGGAAAATTCATATTATAATACACAGCTGCTCATTTTTTGTATATTATCTTCCACGCGACACAAGACATTTCACTTTAGTAAATGCCCATTTCAGAATAAATGTCCATTTCAGAACGGGGTCTAATCGTATCTTTTCAAGGCCAGTAATCACTGCAATTTATAAATATGTCTATGACCACATCGTTTCTCTAAGAATGGATTCTTTGTCTCTAGAAATGTGCATCGTCATTCAGCCTTTAGCAGCTCACCATCTGGCGTGGTCCGGAATCACAAGGGGGCTGAATATGGTGATAACACAACGAATCGTACATACAATGATGTTTTGCAATATGATGAATATTACAGAAAATCTTGAATGTATTTAAGAGTGGTGAATGTGTAAGTCCCATTATAATGGTCCACAATGTGATAATTTGGCCTGGAAACAAAAACAAAAATAAAACTGACATAAAAAACAACAACAACATCACAAAACAATACATGCAACGCAATGGTGCCGTGCCCTTAAACATTCACAACTAAATTCAACCACCTTCACCAAAGAAGTCGGACTGCCATCAAGCAAATTTCACATTCTGCCTTCCCATTTTATACAAGCATAGCCCACGGGAACAGCATTAACAATAGAGTCGTTTTCCTCAGAGCCAAATTAAAAAACAATAATAATAATAAGTGCAACGCTGTGATATATTTCAAACATCCACAACTAAATTCAAGCACCTTCACCAAACCTGGGTACTAAGCCAAACCCTCATTCTCAGGGCCTATCCAAGGCAAAGAGCGCCTATGGCAAGCAATGAAATCCGCCCCCCCCCCCCCTCCCTATCCTGATACATCGCGACCTTCCTTCTTGTTTCTTCTGTCTGAATTTTTCTTTAAAAATGTGCGTACAAGAAGTATAACAATTGCACACTTTGACACATTTCGCAGTTCCGATTTAGTCTATCTTCTTTCGATGTTCCTTATGCCGCAAACGTTTAAAGTCACATTTTTCAGTTATGTAAACACTAAAAGGTGACGTTCGAACACACGAGAACCAAGACCGCCCTATGACATCCATCTTCTAGATAACTTCACCAGGACATCAGCTCAAAAATAGAAGTCGAGCTCTTTAACCTCATAAGAAACAAACTACAGTACTAGATACCTAAATGAAAATGACAACTTCACTATAATAAATCTGAAGAAAAATATTTTTCCACTATCCAAGAATGGCCCGCCTGTTTTTAAGAAAAGTCGCGATCGCGCTGAGGGCTCGTGCCATGCTTGCCATGCCTTGGGTACGCCACTGCTTATTCTGCCCGCTGATTTTATACAAACATGGCCCATGGGGAAACAGAATCATTCTTCATATGTAGTGGCGGACCTCCATTGCTGGGACCCTGAGGCTTGAACTGTTATGGGGTCCATTCGCAGGCAACAACAATAGGGCAACATCCAACAAGGTCCAAAGGGTCTTGCTGTCCTTGCAAGGATCTCAAGGCTTAAATGGCGGAAAAACGGGGAGGTGGGGGTGGAGTCCTTGAATGAAAATGGGCCGTACTCATGGAAAAAAGTTTCTCCGGAGCCCCTCCGGGATTTGGGGCCCTAAAGCTTTAAGCTTCAGTACTTTTATGGTAGATCCGCCACTGATAGTATGATCAATGTGCTTATCCCGTGGCTGCTAAACATGCACAACAGAAATGTGTCAACTCTTACCCGTTTAAAACTGCCGTCACCTAGATCCTCATCCTGCGAGTTAGAGAACAGAGCTTTCAGTCTGTTGACAGATGGTAACTCTATAGAACCGTCAGTGTTAAATTCCGTTCTGCTCTCCGGCACTTCGTCTTCCCGCGTCTGTCCGACCATGTGTACAGGGGGCGGTTTCTCTCGCTTGGTGTGGACGTAAACACCGGAGTCGATGGACTGGCGTGGGGAGGATGCCTGGCTGGAGTTGTCCCCCTTGGAGGAACGCAGTGAAGAGGAAGGGCTGAGATCTGTCACAGTGATGTCTATACCGCTGGTCTGTGGGAACATAAATTACCAAAGTTACTGAATTGTGTTTCATTTATTAAGTTGGGTTTTCATGTGAACGGATAACGGAAACAGAAACGTCAAAAACCCTTCAAGTAATGAGACAGAAAGAGGGTTTCCGCACAAATGGAAACACAGCTTAAGTATGACATGGTGACACTGCCAACAAAACAACAAGTTTACCGTCTTCACACAAGGAACACTGAAGCGGTCACATAGCAATGGTAAACAATGTAAAAATTGAATGTATAGTGGTCAATGTGTGGGTGGAACATCTATTGTGTGTGTTGTAACAATGGACAATGTAATGGTCAAACATCTAGAGTGGCCTCAACTGTGGACATTGCAACTGGCATCTAAGCATCCTGTAAAAATCAGCGACGAATGAATGACAAATGTAAAAATCACCTACGATCCTATACAAATTAACAGTCTCACACATAATTAGAGTGAACAATAATTATAACAGTCATCTGCGTATCCTGCAAAACGTGGCAATGAGTGAACAATGTACCAGTCACTTGCGTATCGTATCGTGTACAAGGTCGCAGTCTCACATACACTTAGAGTTAAACAATTTAGCAATACCGCATTATGTTGCAGACCATGTAACGGACAATGGAACAGATATACATCTATAATGGACCGTCCCATGGTCAATACGCCTTGTACCAGGAACAAAATGTTGAGACAAGATCAAAACTCTGTTCTCTGAAATATTCTAATCTAATGTAACTGGCATCGGGACATCGGGCACTTGTTAGCCCTCAAGCTGCCAGGAAGGCAACTCTGTGTCTTGTCAAATACTTCCAGGTAACATTTGATTGTCTTCATAAATTTGATATTTTGAGCCTTGCATTGCCTCGGAAACATAATATTAAGTAAACAACATTTTTCTGGAACGCCGACGTAAAACAAGCCGGTCTAATAAACTAAGTATTGTATCTATCGGACTGAACATATAGCACGGTTCATACAAAGTCTTGTAAACCAATTTTAAGGACTTTTTAAGGACTTCCTAAGGACTCAGAGTAAACAAATTAAGGACCTGTGTGCCCGTGACCAAGAAATATTACAACTATACAAGTGGTGTGCAGCACTCATTGAAACTGGATGTTTCTGTATCCAGAGTTCAAACACAGTAAATTCACTCTGAAAAGTTCAGTTATTTCAAAGTACCAATTATCCCATGTGCAATTGGAAGATTTGAACCTCAAATGTTTCAACTGAGACACAAATTTTAAGGATTTTTTAAGGACTTTGGCAACATTTTCAGAATTTAAGGACTTTTTGAGTACTTATTTTCTCTTTTATGAAAATTAAGGACTTTAAGGACTTTTAAGGACCTGTGTGAACCCTGATATAGACATGCCTCGAAATATTCTTGGTAAAAATATGGACAGAGAGACAGACAGACAGACGAGCAGACAGAAGCTACTTACGCGCTCATCGGTTTTATCTGCACTATTCTGTTTGTTGACAATTTCAGCACTGGGGGAAAATGGATCTAAAGTCACCGACCATTTCTTCTTCTCTGTATTACTTGGAACCTCAAAATCACGGGAATATTGTCCCCTGAGAGCAGCGGCTGGTTGTGGCAGGATCCCAGATGTGGTGGTGTCCGCCCCTGATCCTTGAGGAGTGCCTGCGGGAGATGAGCTTCCAGTACCATTGCTAAGTTGTGAGACATTGTCCACACTGTTTTTGCCAGGCTGTGAGACAATTCGCTGAGCCTGACCGTTGAGATTTCGGTTTGCGCCGTGACCTGGTTTGGCCACATCAGACCCAGATCTTCCTCTGGGACCAGAATTTAAATTTTTCTTTTCAGCCTGTGGCTGTTTTTTGCTGGAGACAGCAAACTCAAATGTGGATTTAACTGGCGTTGATTTGCTGATTTCCAAGTCAGGCAAGGGGAAATCATCCAAAGTATCTGGTAGAATTAACTCCTCTACTTTATTGTCGTTATTATCAGTGTTTCCAGCATCATTTGTGGCGTGTGTGGTATCTGGGAGGATCTCAGTGGTTTGTCTCTGGCGATCTGAATGTGTGTGAGATGACTGCTCACTCTGGATGATTTCATCTGCTGTTTTCAGTATATCCAGAGTACCCGGTGAGAGCAGCCTCATGCCATCGGTGCTGTCCTCCTGTGAAGACAGGAAGGAAATTATGATAAATATAAAACCTTACAGTATAAATCAGGTTGCATTGTTTAGCGTACCAGTATTCACAAGGAATCAGCATGGACAATCCAATTTATAAACATATCAGCGAGAGGTAATACTATCTACTGCTTTAACCGTCAGATCACTCCATCTTTCTATGAGCTACCAAAATTACAGTGCACCGACTGAGAGCACCTGTCTCAAACAACACACATTTCAATGTTTTAAACTAAACCATAAACATTGTTAATACGCAAAAAAAAAAAAAAAAGACAATATTTATCTACACTTTGGGAAGGCACTCACTTAGTAACCATAATAATATTAAATGAACCAAGATAATTGAAATTCATCCGGGTATATTACTCTGCTTAATTCAAATTTTACTTTTCTTGAAATTTTGAGCCTCCGGCTTCTCATAGTCAATCGCCAAAATACCTCTTCAAAGCTGATTAATGAACAATATTATATACAGATTTCTAAAAAAAAAAACAACAAAAAAAAAGATTGCAACTCATGTTTGAGATATTCCCCCCTTAAAATCAATCTGTAATGCAGTTCATATCTCTTGATCAGTTTTCGTTCATTTTAAAGTAAGAAACAGCTGGATTAATTTTTTTTTATTTTAATGTTGATCTAGAAACAACATAAAAACACAACAGACACAAAATATTAGTAGTGCATATTTTAAATCGATGGATGCAGCAGGGTGCACAACATCCAAATTGTATTTAAACTCACTCAAATAATATTAGTTGGGACAGTTGTGTTATCACATCAAACGAATTAGGGAAACTTTGAAATTTTAGATTCAGATCTACCATCCAGTTTTGTAATCAATCAACTAAACAAACATTTGGCCATTCAACAAATCACCAAGCATTTTTACGTAAGTGCCAAGGAACGATAAACTAACATAGAAAAAAACAAGCTGTTGTATACCAGGGTGCGCAGACATGCAGGTTCAGATTATTATTATTATTTTGTTAATCGACATGATATTCTCTTATAATTCACTGTCTTCGTGCTCACATTTCTATTATTCTTTCTTTTGCTCTCAGCAGTTCAGTTGTTGTTTTTTTTCAGAAAGCATTCACAAACTGCCCAACACTATCACTGCCGTAAACATTCACTCACTGAGCATCTCTCTCTCTCTCTCTCTCTCTCTCTCTCTCTCTCTCTCTCTCTCTGCCTAATACTAGCACTGCCGTAAATGTTCACTCACTGAGCATCTCTCTCTCTCTCTCTCTTTCTCATCACCATCATCATTTCCAAAGTACTGAGATCGTGAAGTAAAGAGATGGGTCGCATCTACCCCTAATAAGATAAGGTAGCTAGTTTGATTGTTAAGTAGTAGGTTCAAATACTTTGCAAGATACTCTTGAGGGTGTTAGCTAGTTGGAAGAATAAAACCAAACATACATACAAAAATATCACATCATATTAATCTCCTCAGATCACATTAGATCTGCCTTTGCTTTGTAACAAGAAAGATTGCTGACACCCAAAAATCGATACATTTCCTTGTTCTTCATGGCAAAATCAATATCCAGCTTTGTGTTTCACACATTCTTAAGTGCAAAAAGTCTAGACATCGTATATCAAATTCAGACCGATTCATGTAAGGGGCCACGGGGACACTTTGTTGCGACAGAAAAATTAGCCGTTGGACCAGGTCACGGCTGATTACATCCGTGCATGTCCAGGGTTTAACCCCGATAATGGCAACTACAAAGAGCCCCAAAGGACAGCCCTCTATGTTCTGACACAGATTGCCTTGTCTCAATGCACTGAAATACGACTGATTTAAAAAGTCAAATAGATAATTATCTGTACTCGGGGAATACACAGATGTGATTCTTAAAGTTGAGTTTCGGTCACCAGTATGTCAATTCTGCTCGGTGAAAATGCATTTCTTTTTCTCTGACTCTTAATGCCAGAGCACGTTCCTTTGCTCGATCCAGTTGTGGCTGAAAATCAACCAAAGTATTTTTTTAAAAAGCGAACTTCAAGACTTTTCAAAATATGCCCATGTACCAATTTACGTCTTTCTATGCATTGCATGATATTTTGTAGAATTTAAGACTCATCGGTTAAAAAGCCTTTCATAATTACATTGGAGTCCTTACTTCCTTTATAATACACGAAGCTAAATTAAAACGTATTCCAAAGCTAGAACGCTAGACACCAGGTGACACATTTCAAATGCAGAAGTTTGCACGTTAGTTGGTTGATGGATTTCCTTATCGTGTGGGTTGGTTTTGCATTGCCACGGGATATTAATACACCATATGAAATTCTTGCATGACATTACAAATCTGGGGAGAGAGATGACTAGGACAGAGGAATGTGGTGATCAGCTACAATTAACAGATACAGTCACTGATCAAATGACATGCAAGACAGTGCCGAGTGCAGAATTTAGTACAAACTACAATCAATTTCAAGGGCCGTATAGTATTGAGTACATTTTGAGTACAGACGCATGCTACATGGCCGGCTACATTGTGCGTGAACACGTCTTTCGTCGATTCCCCAGAAAGTGCTAACTGGTTGGTGACATTCTGTATAGTAGTAGTGAATCATTATCATTAAAGTTTAAGTTCAGGACAATGTGCTATGTGTTTGAACTGTCTGATCATCCCGCTACATAAACAGACATGCTGCCATATGAAACAGTTGTACCCATATACTCCAAACTACATCGACAGCAAAATACATTCCATGCAAAATATCACAAGGAGGTCATAGACATGCACAAAGCGCTACTTGACGGACATCCAACATTTGGAAACTGTTCAGTTACAGCTGCAAACAATAACATCAACAACAACGACAACAACAGCAAACAACGACAACATTTTTCGTACATTAGCGTCGCACTCAATGCACTTGTCTTTGAGTGCAAGTGCATTAAATACGAATGCTTAATTACATAAAGTTAGCACTCACTGCGACTGTTTGTGTATACAAACAGATGTAGCATTGATTCAACTGTTTATGTACATACATGTAGCACTAAATGCGACTGTTTGTGTCCACATAAGCAGCACTATGTGCGACTGTTTGTGTTCACAAATGTCGCGCTAAATGCGACTGTATGTGTATGCAAGTTGCACATCGTGAGGCAAACCGTATGCGCAACTGTAGAACGGAATACAACAGCCATGTAAACAAAATCATGAATCATTTGACATGTGACTTGGGCACAAAATAAAATGCTACATCTTCTGTACACAAATGACATACTGCTGGCCAGAGTCTGTGTGCACAGGTATAGCACTGCCGATCTTAAAACATTTGAGTATGAGAGGCAAGGAGTTTTTACTGGGGCGAGGAAAAAGTGGGTAGGGTTGGTTGTACATAAAGAAATGGGATACTAATGAAGGAATTTACAGGCAAGGGGTTAGCAAATGCTGCAGGCAAGGTACTACCATAGCCGTTGAAGCCAGCGTCACAACACAGCAAAGCAACAGTCAGCGTTGGTCCAGTGCTAATACAGAGACTTATTCCTTGCATTCAGCTATTACTGCTTTGTAACTATTATTGATTTGTTCCTAGAATTCCACGGTACCAAAGTTGAAATGAGTATTCGACAACTTATCTTGGGTCTACTGTCTTCAGTTCCATAGAGGGCTACAAATTAATGTGCACTTGTGCATTTGCAAACCTCACCATAAGATGTAATGTTCGTATTGTGTGCCTCCATATTTACATGTATTTACAAACCTCGCCAAGATATGATAAATAAATATGATACTGTTTGTATTTTGTGCAGAAAGAGAGCTTCTTCACCCACCACACGGCAAATATTTAACACCAACTAGAGTCAGCAAGTCAGAGATCCAGCCATACGTAGGTCAGTGCGCAGTGCAAAAGGCGTTAGAATCGTTAAAGCCAAACATTTTTAGTGGACGTGGACGTCATCGTGCAGAGGGAATGCTAGTGTCTACCTACCACACCGGTCAACCTGCCCACACCGGCCACACCCGCACCGTGATCAGCATTCAGGTCAGCCCACAGATCGCGACTGTTGCCCGCCCAGTCCCTGCCCAGAGTGGCCAGGGACGGGAGACAGATCTCTATGGACGCCAGCCGCTCCTCCACCGCCTCCAACGTGCAGGTGATCGCGCAAAGCTGTTAGTGGTCACGTGGCAAGCAGGGAAGGGGAGGTCACAAAACACGTGATCAACAAAACAAACCCAAAAACAGAATGGATGGCTGTTGTCGGGGACCGGAGTCGAATTTAAAATGAAAAAAAAAAGCGAACAGAGAAAATCGTCAGGAATTTGCCATTTTTGTTTCATGTTCATTTTTGCCTTTTCGGGAAAATGAGGATTGGGGTTTGGTCGTAAAAACGGCCAAAACGGATAAAACATTGCGTCACAAAAGTTTCTGATCGATAGGAATGACACCTATGTCATAGTGAAATTAGGAGTGAGAGAACCACTTTCATGGTAAAAACCTCGAAATCGGCAAAAACATCGCATACAACAATATGGCAAATACCCCTCGAAATACTGAGTTGTGTTTCACTGTTCAGTTAGTTTACCCTGTAATATACTGCGGTCCCCATATAACAGGCAAACAAAAAAGCCAAACAAAAGGCCTAAGCTACTCAACAGCAAAATAAAAAAGTTGAAGCAACCAAAGCTTTCCATACACCTGGCACAAATTACCGGATAAAAACTGAAAATGAATTTCAATAAATGAATAAATAACCACCCCAGACAAAAATTAATACAGGTGGAGAAGAAGAGTGAAATTAAGCGATTCGTGGATCAAGATATGACTTCACAGAATGACTGACATCGAAAGCAAATAGTCCATGCCCAGAACATTAGTATTCGACTTTCTGAAACTGACTAAAATAAATTAAACCCTTTCTTGTTTAACCCTCTGGTGCCCAGTTTTTCCAAAGCTGAAACGCCTCATTTTAGCCCTGTTTACTGTCTCTGGAACGTTTCTTAATTTATCAATTAAATAAATGATTTTCCTTGGTAAATATTTATATTCCTGAACCCATTTGAACATTCCAAATTAGTTTTTCAAGATTCAGAATTGTTTTGCTGGCTAAGCGAATATATGTCTGGGCATTTCAGAGTTAAAACTTTGTCTGGAATATCTTAAAATGAACTTGAGTCTAATGTTAAAGCGTTGGCGAGCTTTGGGTTTTGAGACAAGATCTAATTTGCAGAGCTCGGAAAATGAAATCTGAATATAAGAATGTGTCAAAACTGACCTAATTAGGCTAAAATATGATGTATATGAGGAGGTAACTTGCAAAACCTGCTAAAAATCACATTTAAAAAAAAATGAGTTGCAGTCCTTAACTTCAAATCAGCCGTGAAACGCGTCTACGGCTAAAACATTATGGCAATCAGAACGTGCAGAGTCAATGTGTTTTTCATTCAAACTGTAAGTACCCTCTCAGATTCAGTATTATGCTGTATCAAAAGTAGCGCGTTTTCTCAAATAAATCAATATAAAGTCACTTAGCAGGTATTGCAAGTTACCTCCTCATATATATAATTAAAAGACATTAAAGTTCCAAGTTTAGTAATCCTGTTGATTTTAACCAAGTTTTATCTTTCGTTGTTCCTTAGCTATTTATGTCCGATTCATATTTGACTTAATTCAACTTGATAGGTCCGGCTGTTTACCAAAATGCCGAAACAAGTCAATATTTAAAAAAAAGAAAAGAGAAACTAACTTTCCAAGCACTATTAATTTGTGCTGAGTGACCAATAAAAATATTTAAGAAAAAATTCAGGTGCACCAGTGAATCCAATAAAATAAATATGCTTGTGTAAACCAGTGCACTGGGCAGTACTGGTGAATGTGGATTATGATTGTCAGAAAGTTTACAGTGCCTGTTGTCTTTCAATAATCCATAACTTTATGACGAAATATTTCTTTTATTATTTTTCAGTTTTGGTTGTTGTTGTTGTTGTTTTGCGACAGGCGAATTGTTTACGTTTCTCACAGTAATAAGTATGAGATGCCCGAATGTCTAAGATTTGTTTGGGTGTCTTAAAGCATTAATTTGATAGTTGGCCTCAGTTTGGACGAAGTTTGCTTAAGCGTTCCGCTGGGTTTCTGAAAATGCATAGCTGTCTACTGAAGAGAAGAGAACGCATAAGGAAACGTGTAAACATTGTAAGAATCTGTCTAAAGGATAGACTAAATAGCAAAGATTGAGGCTACCTAGCTACAGAGTAGAATCAGTGTCTAGCTAGACAGCAGAATCAGTGTATACGTAGGAGAATTCTGACTGCAAGCTGAGGTCTTGGAAGCCTGGAGACTGACTTTCAGTGTTCTGCATGTGGCACGTGAGCACACACACGTATACACAGATAACAAGCAGGACTATAGTATGCACATTAACATCAGTAATTAACAGGTTCTTTGGACCCACAAAAACAGTTTTCTGCAAATGACATTCACTGCTGAGAGACACAAACACGCCATACAAAAACAGCCCTTAAAACAAAGGCGCAATACGTAAACAGCAACGTCAAATAAAGTAGAAAATAATAATGATTCCTAATGTTGCATAATAAATCTTAGGTGATCTACCAATAATCAAATGAAGTGTGTAGGCCACAGGATTGTCTTATTGAATTAACCTGAGCAAAATATGGTAGACCGTCAGTGACGAGAAATTCAAACCCATCATCTCTATCTCTTTTTACCGATGTCAGTGACGAGAAATTCAAACCCATCATCTCTATTTCTTTTTACCGGTGTCAGTGACAAGAAATTCAAACCCATCATCTCTATCTCTTTTTACCGATGTCAGTGACGAGAAATTCAAACCCATCATCTCTATTTCTTTTTACCGATGTCAGTGACGAGAAATTCAAACCCATCATCTCTATCTCTTTTTACCGATGTCAGTGACGAGAAATTCAAACCCATCATCTCTATCTCTTTTTACCGGTGTCAGTGACGAGAAATTCAAACCCATCATCTCTATCTCTTTTTACGAATAGAAGATCCCGTCTGATGAAGAGAGACAATGTTACATCCCCCCTTTAAAACGAAACAACTAGCAATTTGTGACCCCTCACCTATTGGCATATAGATGATTAAGGTGGTTTTAATCTCTGACTACCTTATTGGTGCTCTGAGATCTATATTCTCACAAATTGACAAACTGATCTCTCAGTAGTTTTGTTGTTATATGCAGGAACGTTTTTGTCACATCCGAAAAGAACAAAAGTGGCCAAGACCTTGAAACACTCTCCTACATTATGAGAAAACTGTTCTTATGCCAATGCCTGAGGTGGTCGACGAGCTGTTTTCACTTTAAGCATGTTTAGTTTTCCAATCACAAATCTGAATAGAAGGTTTGCTTTAGTACGTCAATAATTCACGTCATTTCTTTCGGCAAACTTTGTCAGAGACCATCTGGTCTTAATTTGGGGAAACATTTCATATTAAATCCTCATCGGATGTGTCCGCCAAAGTCCAAGATACCAAAACGTTCAAGGAATATCAAAGAATCTAACTGATCTAGGGAGAAAAGGGGAATTTTATTTCAGGGGACAAAACAAGGTGCACAGGATAAGAAGATGCACATCTGTGATCAAATGATGCACGTGCCAGCCACAAACTTATTATACACAAGATAACACTGGGGTAAACGTGGTTGGTGGTGGGGGGTGCATGTATGTTGTGAGTAGGTGAGGCTGTGTGTGCCAGCATAGGGATGCAACAGGATGAACACAAATAGTGAGACTGCTTTCAAAGCCCCAGCTGTTAAGGGTGCTCATCACAGCCTACATTCAACCCTTGCAAGTTTCTTCCAATAAAGGCTATTAGCTTAATTATGTAGAAAAATCGGTTATTTCTGGCTTATTGTGACTTTAGCTACAAAACTAGGTTTTTTTTATACTTTATTATGTTTCTTGATATTTCCCAGACACCCCAGAGGATGAACCAACCCCCCCCTCCCCCTCCAAAAGGAGGGGGAGGAGGAGGGAATACTAAAATTCAAATACATGAACAGAAGTTCCAGCCAGAAATCCTAGATCAATCTGATGTCTGCTTGACCTCACAGTTGCTCACAGAAATGACACCATTTCTACGTAGAATCGGTGGTCAGGATATTATGCCACCATCGACTTGATGTAGGAAATCCACCCAAATGTCAAACCTATACAAATCTGTATTGGATTGATGTTGGGCTGCTGGCTGGGAAATACAGCCTGGACATAAAACTAAAATCTCTATTCTATTTCAATCTGACCTAAATTGTCTGGAAAGATCCATGTAGTGGAAGATCAATACTTACTTTTCCTGCATCTTTTTCCATTTTGTGGGCTTCATCTTCCACACGTTTCTGGGTCAATGTCATTTTCCTATCCAGATGATTAATGTGTAGTTGGTCCTCTCGCTGTCCCATGGCAGCTCTAGTGGAGGGTGTTGTTGAGGATGATGTTGGAGAAGTCAGCAGAGAGGGCATGGATGACAATGCTGAACCTGCTGCAGTGATAAGCTGACGATGTGATACTGGGCGATCTGAATCTGAATCTGAGGCTGTTGTCGTGGAGGCAATTCTCTGTCTTCTGACGGGTGCTTCTGTTGTCAGGAGAAATATAATACAAACACTGCTGATGATAGTCAATTTGAGTTTGAGTTTAACGGCGTGTCAGCACGATAACCACCACCTTATAGTGGTTTCGTAGTTTTTTCATTATCTCACTTCAGGCTAGCTTTCAGCTCTCAGATGCCAATAAGTAAGATGCTGATGATAATTAAAGTGAATTCTGCGCAAATGTTGATGGGCATCAGGGTGACATTAATGCAATTTAAGATTAGTTTCAGACTGAATTGAGCAGAAATACAAACAGTCTTAGAACTTAAAGGAATGCTTTTCAGTCTCAGTGAGTACTGAATAACTAATTGGCTGAAGACCAGAACTGAATCTGTCCAATAATGGCACATGGAGAAAATCAGCAAATCCTGGCCCATTAATAAGTCTTTACTTATAGACTAAACACATCTGGAATTAGGTTATATGACACAATACAGCATATATATTTAGAGACACTATGGAAAACCCTTGAAAAACCAAATTTGGCTACGATGGGAAAATCGGCCAAAATGGACATAACTGCAGTCAGTTCTAGTTCTCAGCTGACAAAGTATGAGAGAAATGAAGGACATAAAAATACGCCTGCTGACTGACAAATTCTATGTAGTCTAAGGGATTGCTGATGAACACTAATGAGGATGGGACTATCATATAAGCAAAGACGTGGAAAATAGTTAGGCTGTGACAACCAATGCTAAATAAAAACCTCACTGCCGATATAACTGTAAAACAGGGGAAGAATTTGATCCATCATGCAGACTTTTCCACTACAAAAGACAAGGCACTGTGATGACTCACCTGACTGAGGCTCCACTATCACCTGGGCTGACATCTTCATCTCTCCGACAACGTTGCGAGCTGACACTGTGTACTCTGCATCATCATTCATGCTGGCAGAGTCTATGGTCAGGATGTAGTCACGATTACCAAATTTTTCTGCCGATAAAATTATGATCCAAAACATTAGGAGAGGCCTTGAGGTTTTGCCACTCATTTGGTTACACAAACACTAACAGTCTGATTCACAATAACATGAGTATTTCCTAAAAAATTGATTCTTAAAAGAAATTTACGACACAATATCAAATTAAAAATCAAAGTAAAAAATGTTGATTCCTATAAAAAAAAATCCACATGAAACAATATCAAATTCAAAATCAAACCTAAACTCAAACTGTGACATCAGGGTTTCAAATCGAAATAATTGTCTTTTTTCTTTTTAAAAGAATATATTGGTCAACAAATGTAAAAGCAAATTCCACCCATTCTACTTGGAAAAGATGAAAAATCTGGAGCATTCCCAATATCTACTGATGGAATACAAACTTAAATTTCTTTTTGTCTGGACTATACATTCTGACTATGTAGAACTTGACAAGTACCAATGAGAGATTACACATTGACATCTAAAAAGGTCACTGATGGCTTGTTGTGTTCAGTAGACCGACGTTACCTATTCTGCAAGATCTAGAGGGTTTCAGCAATTGCCCGTCTTTGTACCAACTGATCCTAGGCTGGGGGTAACCTTTAACCTTTACCCTCAGCTTGACACTCTGACCCTCTGTGATCTCAACATCCTTCAACCCCTTGAGGAACTCTGGTTTCTTCAACTCTTGTTTGCTGTCTGTGGACAAAATCAAACACTGCCAGTTAGACTGTGAAAGCAGAAATAAGCTGGGCCATCCATGCAAATCAGGGATGAAACCAGCCCATGCAATTTTATTATTTTTTTTTTAACCCCTTCAATCCCTATCGCCGTACATCCCAGAAGTAAACAACTTATTGTGCTGGGCTGTACAATGTATGTCTCGGAAGAAACCGAAACCCCCATTCCCATACACCTATGGGACGTATGCTGTACGGCCTTTCTTTCAACAGTTATAACTCTTCTGTTTACAAAGTTTATGAGTTCTGGCTACAAAAATTAGCGAAACCCCTCAGTAGCAAAAGGGTTAATCTCCTTTCATTTCTTTCTTTCATCAAACATGATATAGTTTTATAGGATTCAGCGGCAAAAGAAGTGATTTTTCAGAGGCCTGCATATTTTTACAAATTTTGCTCACAAGGGTTTTCAACCACCCTGAAATATGAACAGATATTGGTTTATTTTTCTCCTAAGATTTATAAAGCACTTAATAATTACCTAGACATAAAAAGATGTATATTTTATTCAAAGAAATGAAAGAAGATTAAAGAAAATCACAACTGCAAAGAAACCAAATTAAAAGAAAAACTGGTTTACTTGATTAAACAAACAAAAGTACAATGAATGGATGCTCCAAAGCAGCCTGATCAAAAACTCTATGCATTGCATGGCCCTTACAAGCAGTGAAGAAAAAATGCAGCTGTAAAGAGTGTCTGATGAATGTTTTAGCAGTAAATGAGAAAGAAACCGATGGAGTGGAATGACTGAGGACTGACTGTTCCAATTAGCAACATCTACTTCATGAATCTCACCTTTGACAGTGACCACCAAGTACTGAATAGCTTTGCCACTCTCACTCAGTGCAATACACATGTACTGGCCACCCATCTTCTTGCTGACATTGTACAAAGTGATGCTATATTTATCTCCACTGCTAGAGATTTCCATATCTTCAGAATCTTCCAGTTCCTCCATCTCTTCTCCCTCTCGGTACCAGAACACATCTGTGAATTACCAAAATTAAACAGTGAATATAAGATCTAGATCTACCTGGTCCAAATAAAAATCACTGTGTCATGAGGTACTCTTGGCAAAAAGAAAAAAGAAAAAGTTGTATGTAGCAAAGCCTTGGTAAGAAATAATAAAGAAACAATAAAATAAATAGCAAAGGAAAAGGGAAGACAAAACAAGCTTTCAGTCAACTGATCTTTTTGAGGAGAAAAACGTAACAGGGTGAAGAATTGAAGCAATAAAACAACTGAACAACTGAAAGAATTTGTAGAATGTTAAATACTATTTAAGTGTGGGTATTGGTTTAACATTCTACAACACAAAATGGAAAAATCTCACAGAAAGAGAGGTGCATTTTATCCTGTAGGCAGTCAAACCTGCGTCTTCTATACTTCTTGTATTAAAACAGGCCGGACTTCCCAGTGTTCAGACTAAAGGGAAATCAGCAAGTGAGGGTCAGGTCATTCATGAGTTATTTCCCTTAACCCACTGACTAAAGTATGAACGGCGAGACATCTGAAGTTTATTCTTTTAGATTTTCTTATTATCACCAACAAGACAAAGACAAGAACAAAAATGAATAAACAAAGATGTTGACTTACCCATAGGTGGAGTCCCTGCCACTCTGCAGGAAAATTTGACTGGCTCTCCTTCTTGTATTGTCACACTTTCTGGTGGTGACAAGAACTTGGGATCGTCATTGTCTGCCGGCACTAGATCAGTCAACAGTTTGATCTCCTGTTTACTGGGCTCAACAAGTGGGCCTGCAATATCTAGCTCTGGGTCCAGTAAATCATCGTAATCTGTGCAAAAGACAGAGCATAGACAAGTTAAAAATTTTGTAGGTTACCATTGTAAAATCCCACTCTTGTCTAACACAATCTGTCCGTCCAGCCAAATTTATGGTCACTTGCACAAACCACAGAACTCGGAAATTTGCTGGATTTGTTTTTTCTTTTATTTCCAGAAAATAACCTTCTTGTACAACATGTGGAAATTAAAATTACATGCATAGTAAAAAAAGCATATCCAGCCAGCAACCTTGCCGACATCCAAACCACAGGATTGAGGTCAAATTTGCTCACGGTAATGACATCATTTGAACGTAGATCCGCTGGTTGCGACATCATGCCGATGTAGGTTTGATGTAAGGAATCTGCCTTTACAGTAAGCCTATCGACCCTGCAGAAATCCACATCGGACTGACCTAGAGATGCTGACTGGGTATCTATCTGGCATCATAATGTGGAATAAAATTAAACAAATTCTCTCTCTCTCTGTCTCTCTCCCAGTTTGCACTTTTGCTGGGCAAAAAAAGCAAAAATATGTCAGTAAAATGGAAAAAAAAGACAAGAAAAAAAGAACAATTAGACAATTTGACCAGTCAGACTCATTTTCTATATGTTTGAATGAAGTAAATCCTGTCCCAGTCTGTAACCTCTCTTCAACCTGACATGTAGAATTTCTGGCTTGGCCTCAACTTTGCTCAAATGGATGTCTCATTCCTGTATAAATCCAGTGGTGAGGACACTGTGCCACCACTGGTCTGCTGTAGGAAACCTGTCCCTACAATAAGCCTACCAATCCTATGGGAATCCTACAGAAATCCACGTCAGATGAACACAAGGATGCTGTCTAGAGGGCTTGTTTCTGCTACACTAAAATCCCATCACCAATGGCAAAACTGATCTCATCATTAGTTTGATCTCTTGTAAAACTGGGGGGTAGTATCGAGTACCTAGTCTTCTCGGATAAGGACGAAAAAATTCGGATAGCCCGTGTGCACGTTAAAGACACCTTGGCAGTTGGAAATCATAAAGAGCAGTCCGAACAGGCCGCTGCCCGGGCAAAAATTGAAATTAATAGATTAAAATTTATCCATATGATCTCCTCACCAGCAACAACAAAATTTATTATTCATTATTAAATATATGTTATTATTAATAAATATTCAAATATTATTTGTATTGTGAGTTGTGAACTGTTGTGAGTTGTATACTGCGCCTAACAGGCTGCGTCACAATTTGCTCTGAGATAGAGAGAGAGAGTGAGCGAGACAGGGAGAGAGAAAGAAGCAGTGTAGTGTGTTGAGCGCTTCGCCGGCACTCCATTCTGCTCTGTGGTTGACAGGTTTCGTCTGTAAAGCGCATAGAGCATTTTAAAAATGGATATGCGCTATATAAAATAATAATAATAATAATAATAATAAATAGAATGGCAAAATCTTACCTAATGCATTATTGTTGTAGGAAGACAAAGGTCTCCTATGGCCTGATCTACTGTCATAATCAGCATCATCACTGTAATGACCAGAGCTCCCCCTATGTGACTTGTGGTGATGTCGCTTGGTTATTCTGGCCAGTTCCCTTGATGTGTTTGCGTAGAATGTGTTCTCATCATCATCTGAACCATCCAAATCTGAACCACTCAGAAGGTCATGGTCAGTGAAATCACTCAACTGATCCACATCTCTGTTGGAATTTTAAAGAACAAATTTACGTCAAAAATTTGATCAAGTGTGCAAGTTTTTAATGACTCACACAATTAAAACATCTCCATGACTGAACAATGAAGGCTTTGGGATGCAGATAACTTTATAGTCTGAGAAGTAGAAAAGAAACACTGCATATATCACTCTATGTCTCAAATGCATTTCAAGTGTCATTTCAATGCCATGCCATTTCATTAAACTCCTGTATCCAGGCAGACTATTGAGCCAACACAGGCAAATAAATTACGCGGCTTTGTAACAAAATTTTGTTCGTTAAAAAGTCATCTTTCTGTTCATGTGTTTGGTATGGTTTTATGTCATCTCTGCCCAAATGGAAGGAATTACTCAAGAAGTCAACAAAACTACTTCTTTTCCACTGATTGACACCACCGTTCCCTAACACATTGAATGATCTTGGTTATAGATTCCTAAGCCGAAAATAGGCGCATAGCAAACTTTCAAAAATTCACGGTAACTGGACCATTTGTGCTAAAAATCGTTTCTCCTGAAAAGTAACCAAAAAACTGATCACTACCATTTTTGGGAATGGTGACATCTTAATGAGCGTAACTTGTCTCAACCAATGAGCATTTTAGAAATACAATTATACAGATTTCAGAACTAAACTAACACACTCCCCCTCCCCCAAAACTGTTTGATAGCTGGGCTGAGCACGGCATAAATAATACATGACAAAATAAATAAATTACTACTAATATCTGAAGTTTCTTACCTGTTGCCAATTCTAGGCATGTGATCATCCTCTGGTCGAGGTACCATCATGTAGAGTGGACCATCAGTATCCACGGTCATTCTTTTCTTGCCCATATTCTCGTAAGGTGACACACCTTTGCCCTGGACAAACAACATGCAATGTTAGTATAGTATTTACAGTACTGAGAGGTCATGTATGGCTCCAGGTCAAACACTGAATACAAATCCTAGCATCAAAAGGACACAAAAAGACTGTAACACACAGAAATTTACTTGTCTCCATGCAGAAAATGGGTAATGCCGTCTATACTACATAATAATATACTCAACAGTAACCAAATTAACAGTGGTGAAAAAGCAGCACTAAAACAAACAAAAAAATTACACTAGTACAACCAAGACACTCTACCTTATTTTGCTTCTTACATTTGGGAGAGTCAATGTTAACAGAAACACGGCAATTACATAACAACTTTGACTATTTACTGCTTCTTCCTACACATGGCAATAAAATCAACAGCCCTGCAACACTACCATCACTTGAAATAACAATTGTGTAGCAATCAGGACAATTCACTTCATGTCTCCATGTAAGTGGATTGTGAAAGACTGGCATGGCCAGGAACGTATGCTCAAATGTAGAACAGGAGACAGAAACTGAACAGGGACAGTATCATGAGGTGCAGATATCATAGGTGTGGTTATGCAGCTGCTGACAAAATAATGTTTATAATCCCTTCCACACAAAACTGTTTCATAATAAATTATGGCAATTTATTATCAGAAATATCTGGCTACTTAAAGCAGACAAATCACCAGTAATGGTAGGATAAAGAAGAGAGATATTAGACAGAATGAGATGAAACCAATGCATGTGAAAATAAACATTTTTGCAGAGTTACTTTTGTAATTATAATGTAATTATAATACCCGATTATGTAATCCATGAATATAAAATTGTCTGTGTTTACGCCTCTCTATATTTCTGTTTATTCCTCTGTCTGCTTGTCTTATCTATCAGTTTACCTATCTGGGTTTTTTTTATTGAAATATCCATCAAAGTAGCTACTACCGATCAGTGCTGTGTGTTTTAGTGTGTGTGTATGTAAATCCATCTTCACAGCCATGGCATGACAGACAACAAATCTGCACACAACAGACCAATTGAAACATTTACATGCACATAAAGTGTAATACAGGGTCACCCCACAATAATGCGGTCACTCACCCTGAAGATCCAGTTGGACTTCCATCTCCCCTTACTGTCCTCCTCCTGTTCCAACTCCTCCTCAGTCTCCTCAGGAATGATGGCCAAATTCATGGACAACAGGTCTGGGTCAATCTCACCTGTCCCAAATTCTATGTTGTCAAACTGAGAAAAATCTGGCAAGGTTGGCCCAGAATTGTGCACAATGTCAAACACATTATACCGTGAATGAAAATCCTGTTGTCTTTCATCACGATCAACTGTGGTTTTGGAAACAGTTTCTTCTCGAACCTCACACAAATTGGAGTCATCAAAAGCTTTGGCTTCGACTTTTGGCCGAACACCTGACTGTGTCTTTTTGACAAATGCTTTAAGTTCTTCAAAGTCTTTCACAATATCTATAGTCTCTTCATGAGAACTCTCATGTTGACTGTCGTCATCAAGTACACCATTACTATCTAATATTCCATTCACTGAGTCTGACACTTCACCAACTTTATTGACTTTGCCAAGGTTCCCGTTCGCATTCTTCAGATCATTATCTTCATTGTCCCTGTCTTCATTCAGAGCAGGAATTAAATCTGACCCAGACTGGAAGAATTCTGAGTTACTCAACTGGCTCCGATTGCTACGAGGTGCATGTCCAGCTTTGTACTGACCACCAGCTACATTGGTGATATCTCCGTCCACGACATCCACCTGTCTTCTGTGTCTAGTCTCGTCTTGCGTCCAGCTGTCTTTGTATGGAATGAGAGTTACATCAGACTGAGTTTCTGTACCCTGATCTTTCAAGCTGCTTCTCTTGTGGCTGTTTGAGTTCAGGGAATCACTGACTTCTTTACGATGGTTTTCCAAAAGCTGAGATAAAAAAACAAACAAATTCCATGAGACAACTGACCACTGGCTTCACTAGCAGTGAAAAACAAAATCATTGTCGGGGATCTAAAGACTGACATAAACAGGGATGAAGATTCGCATTTGATATTTAGCCTTACCCCATTACATGACACCACTATGAAAAAATCTTGTAGTTAATATATCATGATAGGAGCTTTGCTGCACCAACACAACCCTCCATCCATCTGCTTGACCTGAAGGCAACCGACACGCCCCCAAAACTGACAAAAACAGATGCTGACCATTCTAACCACAAATGGCACAAACTAAATACCACAGCTTTGACTTTTAGGAATACATAATATAGTTTTTTTTAAACAAAACCACAGAACAAATGTTGCTGCTCTTAACTTAAACAGGAGTAACAGGTCTAGGAACAGCGTCCCAGTGGTTTCTAACACCTTCTCAAAAATCCAGTTAAGAATCCTTCCACCTTCTGCTCCCCCTAATCTGCTACTGACAAAGTATTGCACATAATTTTCATAATCAAGGGGATATCATCCTGCCCCACTTCATTAACACACCTGAGCAAGAGTTATCTCACCTTAGTGACCACAGCCTGAGCTAGGAGATCTTCAAACAAATTCTGGTCTGGTGATGAATCTTCAGACAGAGAGGACAGGTCAGAAAATGCCTCGTCTGAAGTCTGTGGACAATAGACAGACATGTGAATTAAAATCTGAGTCCACAGACACAAATAATCAAACTGCATTTGACATGTTTTAAATATAGGCAAGACTAGAAGCTTGGAGGAGACAGAGCACTAAAACAAATAATTGGAGAAAAGGTGAAGCATTTAAAAGTGTAGTCTATCTAGAGCTCAGAAAAGACATAGCACTTCCAAACGCCTCACCGTTCCTCTGATTAATTACACATGGAAGAAAATGTGACCTGCAAACAGGAGAAATCATAAGGGTACAAAGGTAAGTGGGGACACAGAATTAAGGATTCAGTCTTTGTTGACTGAGAGCCCTCAGTACTCTCATCCTCTCCAAACCCCAACCACCACCCCCTCATACATAAACACATCACTTACCAGATCTAACGTTTCTCCAATCAGATCTTCAATGAATTTGGACACGTCTTGTTTGACCTTTGGTCCTGAATTCTCTGTCCCATCAGTTGGGCCAAAACCTGGGATGAGAAAACATAAACCTAAGAATACGAATGGTACAAGCAACAAGCATTAACTGAAATACTGTATGTCAAAATTTTTGCACCCACCCAGAGTAACAAAACTCAAATCTTAACTATATATCTTCTTTTCCGACATTCACAAAAATTTCAATATATTTTAAAACCAAATGCATTTTTTCTGCAGATGAAATGCGTACTTTTCAGATTTATTTGTATTCAAAAGCCATGTCTTCCTTGATGGTGTCTAAGAATGTTATGTCTTAGCCCTTCGAAAACTTCAGTCAACATAATATTACAAACCTTTACATTATTAAAGCTGCTAGCCTCAAAAATAGTCGGCACAGTGTGATTTGTTATGACACTGCGCGCATCACTGCCCAGCTTTGAGATTTTCTTTCGTGTTTTAGGCCGCCATTCACTACATTATAATGATATACTGGTTAGCTATTGTTGACAAGGCACAGCACAGTGAGTTCATTATGCACTATAGAAATAGCCGGGCCCTTCCCACGCTTAAGCTGGTTCCGCCGACAGAGCTAGCCTGGTGTTGCTGGCTTCTCATGTTTCATTTCTGGAAGTTGCTACCACCGAAAACTTCATTAACAGGTCGACAATCCAAATCCAAATACCTTCCTGTTAGTAACATGTCCCCTACACCCTCTCGTGAGCTAAGAGTTCGATTGTTTGCGCATTTTGCGGTTCATTCCTCGGTCTCCACAAATGGTATGCTAAGCTAATACTCTATTAATTTGGTCCGCAACCGTATGCATATGTTCAGGCCAAATTTCAGAAAATTTCAATTCAACGGTTTTTGAGTCTAATGGTTAAGTAAGGCGTTTTCTTGTATCTTCATATAATAGAAAATAATATGGTGTTATGTATTATTATACCTCATGGCCAATGTGACTTTGTTACTATCATTATTGTTAATGACAGCATCTTTATGACTTTTTTGTTTACTTCTTTAACTATCACACATTCCAACACAGGCAATGTATGCCGAAAACCCATTCTGCATCAGCTAAAAGTAATGTACACGTGATCAAATTCATCAGTGTGTAATGTGATCTATAATGTGTTACAATATACAATGACTGTGTTGCTTGTCACAGTTCAGTATTAACACGAGATCGTGGAACCGCTGTGCTCTTATGCAGATTAACAAAATTGCACCTGCTAACATGACCTGGACCAGTTTAATCCTTGAGACTGACGTGCAATAAATATCAGATAAGTAATATTGTGTAAAACTGTGGGTTAGACCGTGAAGTTAGACTTGGACCGACAAGATTATCTGTTGCCATTTTTTGGTCCCCAGATATTCATCATGTTCTCAAGTTTCTGCATGCTCGTACTGAGTCATGGTTATTAGGGGGAGATATTTGATTTATCATGTTCTCAAGTTTCTGCATGCTCGTACTGAGTCATGGTTATTAGGGGGAGATATTTGATTTATCATGTTCTCAAGTTTCTGCATGCTCGTACTGAGTCATGGTTATTAGGGGGAGATATTTGATTTATCATGTTCTCAAGTTTCTGCATGCTCGTACTGAGTCATGGTTATTAGGGGGAGATATTTGATTTATCATGTTCTCAAGTTTCTGCATGCTCGTACTGAGTATGGTTATTAGGGGGAGATATCTGATTTATCATGTTCTCAAGTTTCTGCATGCTCGTACTGAGTCATGGTTATTAGGGGGAGATATTTGATTTATTTTGAACTATCTAATATTTGAAATTCCTATACTTTTTAAAGTTGTAAAGTTATTCCGTACCCAATTTTTTACTCCATCGAAACCAATGTTTTACAATTATTTTCACCAACAAAAAAAAAAACAAAAACAAAACGACAACAACTTATTTTCATTGCCTGGTTTACTTGTTATTATGTTTCCTAGTTTGTTTTTGTTTGTGTTGTTGTTGTAGGTTAATTTTGTTTCTTTTAATACAGACATGATCGTATTATCAAAATAGCTCATTGTTCAATGTTACTAAACAAGCCGTCAAGTTGGACTTTCCATGCTTTGACCACTGACACAGATAGAACTACGTACATACACGACACGTACACGAAAACAGAGATTTGTGATAACTTACTTTCGTATGCAAGTTGCAACCGTTGAGTAAAGCCTTTCAGAAGATCTTTGACCTTTCCTCTGAAGGTGAGCATCACCTCACCATCTGTAAAAACAGTAATGTACACAGATTTTTGGTAAAACGGATATGCATCTCGCGAGACTACTGGCCGGCACCTACATGCAAAAATGTATGCAGTATTGGCAGAAAATCACGTTTTTTTGTTTACCTAATGAGAGCCATTGAGGAAAAATCTTAGTATTACTTCAAGTACAGCCTATGTGTCTTAGAAAGAAGTATGCTCGAGTTTGTGTGCTGTCACAATGCAATATTACACATTTTTAAACTGTTTTTCTGTTTTATTGAAAGGGCCAGTTCTATGCCATACTTGAGTCCAGGAGGACTCAATAAACAAACGGTATAGTTGTACAGATGAAAGTGATGAAAGTGATCACTTTCATCTGGCCTGCCTTAGAAAGATCCTAAGGATCAAATGGCAGGATAAAATTCCAGACATTGAGGTCCTCAATCGTGCCAAGGAATTGAGCATCTTCTGCCACCTGAAAAAAATTCAGCTACGTTGGGCAGGACATGTTGTCAGAATGCCCGACTCCAGACTCCCTAAGCAAATCTTCTTCTCTGAGCTCTCCAATGGAACGAGGAATGTTGGGGCCCCAAAGAGACGTTACAAAGACACTCTCAAGCAATCACTGAAGGCCTTTGCCATTGATGTGAGTGAGTGGGAAAAGCTCTCGCTTGATCGTGCAAATTGGAGGGCGGCCCTTACCAGAGGCAGCAAAGCATGGGAAGCTGACAGAGTCCAGCAGGCTATCAAAAAAAGAGAACGGCGCAAGAAAAGGCCCAGTGGTACTGAACCAACGGAGCACTCTTGTCATTTGTGCGGAAGGGTCTGCAGGGCAAAAATAGGACTTATCAGTCACATGAGAAGCCATAAGTCATGAAAGAACAGTCTTTCCATTCTGTCCTCTGTGTCCTTTAGTTCTCTTTATTGTCCATGTGTTGAAATTCTCAACAATTTCTGTTCTTTATTCCTCTGGTGTTGTTAAGGTCATCATCATACCTGATGGACGAACTATTTATTATTATTATAGTTGTACATAAACGTCAGTGAGCAGGCTGCCTTCTAGGCAAAGCCGAGACATTACCCTGAGACTGTAATTATAAGAGTGAGTAGCAACCTTGAAAGAGCTAATGTCTTTACAGTTAAGTGAGAAATGGTTTCAAATGCAGAATCCTCACGTCCTGGTCTTCTTCTTCTTCTTCTTCTTCTTCTGCCATCTTCGTGTCACTCATTACTATATCAGGAGGCCAGTGGCCTGTATATGCCGAGAGTCCTGGTGATTGGTTCCAGACACGGAACACGGTGCACTGGAGGACTATTTCTGTCAATGCACGCTTTGTATTTTGCATTATCATTATTACGCGTCTCCATGTTAAAGCCCATATCACTGCATGCTCCATATTAATGAATACACAATGTCCTAAGACAACACGCGACGTTCATTCTTTTTTGTTACAACTCGACTTTTTGCATAACTGATAAATCTGAGGTTTAAACGTCTGCGTCTTCAGTATAACCATAAGGAGTTGGAACTGTGAAACAGCTTGATAAATGGCACAAGGCATTTGAAACAAGTGTCAAAGTGGGCATTTACTATAACTTTTCTGCATACTACAAGATCTCCAGTTTTTTTGGGTTCTTTTCAGAAAATGGAGATGAAACCAACAAAAACTAAGGTAGCGAACCAGCATGAACTTACATGAAGGGGAGGCAAAGCTTGTGGTGAGTCCATTGGGATTTTTCTCCTCTATCGCTACATGAAGCTCTCCAAGCAACTGATCAAACTTCACTTTGAACTTAAACTCCTCGGCTCTCTTAGCTCCATCAAACGCCTCCTTGTATAAACCTGCAATACAAACGATAACCAAGTGAGTGTTTGGGCACGGAATTTGGAATGTGGACAGTTTTGATCCCGCAGGTAGCATCAGTCATCAGCTCTTTGCCAACCGCCATGTCGATACCGGAGCTCCTTTCGAGATTTGTTAAGGATCAAGGTCAAAGTTTAGCCGGTTTAAGTAAAGGGTAAGGGGGGGGGGGGTATCACACTGAGCCCGGTCAGATGCTGCCAGATAAGAAATGCACACCATCATCCCCTGTAATTCCTTACTAAATCCGGGAAGACTCTATCATACTAAGCCCGGTCAGTCACAGTCAGCTTCTGCCACTATTTCCTTGGTGTACATTTTGCTGGCAGCATCTGACTGTGTCTGACCGGGTGTAATAATATGATACCTCCCTCACACAACATCGGAAACTTCCATAACATCGTCACTGCCCCACGATAACAGCATATGTCAGACTAATGCTAAAAGGCAGCTGGCGGTTCATTGCATTCCTGAGCATGAGGGCTATCAGACAATAGAAAAGGAAAGGCGCCAAAAGGAAAATGTAATAATCCAATAGAATCATCATGGCACAAGTAACCAAATAACAGGAAAAGAAACAGTTTTCACTTAAAATCTCAAACGAGCCGAAAATGGCTTATGTTAATGCCTTTAACGTAAAGTGGTGACGATAATCTATGCTAATTATTGTTGATATCAAAAGCAAAATGCCAGACTCTAATTCGTTACATGGCCAAAACACCTCTTCATGATTAGAATGATTAGAATATCCACTTCTGGAAACAAACAAGCGAATCACAACAAACAATGCTTTATTTGTTGCTCTTATCTGCACTTTGTCCTAGTTTTGAGACTTTCTCTTAATACGGTTTTCTATAGCGAAATGTGCTACGTCTCTACATATCAAAATACTGTATCAAACACCTATACTTTTCCACATACTACACTTCCAGACACATTACATTCTTCATAGACAATGCACCAGACATTTCACTCCCCCCTCTCCCCCTTTCCTCTTTCCCCCTCTCAGACACAGATATACTCTCACTCCCTCTCTCTATCTCTCTCACCCACTCACTCACACTCTTTTTCAATCATGCTCTGTCTGTCTATCTGTCTCTCTCTCTCTCTCTCTCTCTCTCTCTCTCTCTCTCTCTCTCTCTTTCTCTCTCTCTCTCGTCTCTCTCATTTCTTTTATTCTTGCCTGATTTACTATTGTACTAAACTCCCACTTTTTTTTTCTTTTTTTTGTAAGTAGTTTAGAAATACACTGTTGGCGCAAACGTGATCTTAGCATGCAGACAGATAAATCTTAATGTAATTTCCAAATGCAATGGCCATGATTCCATCTAGGAACTAAAAATTACAGTAGGTGCCCACACATAGTCAGCCAAACCTGGACCTCTCAGAGAATTTAACCCCTTCACCTCAATTAGGAATGAATACAATAACGCCGATGTCCATCTCATTAATTTTTTTTTTCTACCTCATTCCAGATCCAGATGATAAACGGGCCAACGTGTGCGGGTCTCTGTATTCCCGTAAAGCACGTGATCAAAATCTCTACACACGCCAGGCAAGGATGGTCACGAAACATTCAGATGACGTCACTTTGTACATCTGCCGACCATCAGACATTTAAGCAATGTAATGCCTTGTAGATCACTATAATTCATTCATATGGTGTTGTCGATTATTAGATATCCAGATGATGTCACTGAGTCCTCTTATAGACCATCAGACATTGAGCTGATGTAAAGTCTTATATATCGTTATATATTCAGATGGTGTTATGTCTTATCGACTGTTTGATAGTCAAATGATGTGACTGGGTCCTCTTGTCGAGCATCAGATATTGAGCTGATGTAATGTCTCGTAGATCATCACAATACATTCAGATGGTGTTATTGGTGCCTTGTTATTAGTCATTCAAATAATGCCACTGATTTTTTTTTTGCCGAGCATCAGACATTCAGCAGATATAAAGCCGTGTACAGCATTATACTTTCCGATGGTGTGTCCTCCTATTAACCGTTTAAAAAATCCACAAAATGGTTATTTCTCCGTAAGTCAAGCGCTATAATCAATCACCATACACAAGAGACAAGTCCACCAAAAGCAATGAAGGTGCAGTTCGATTATTCACCGACACCTTGGGCTAAAATCCGGATCCTCGTGATATCTTTTCGACAGTTTTGCCCCACACAAGGAACGCTGGTATTTCTAACTTGCAGACTCTGAATAAAGATTTTCTACTTTTTTTCTGGCGTCTTGCCCCCAATCACAAGTCAGACAATGAGTTAAACTTCACTGTATGTGACGTCAAACAGCCATTTGACTGTCAACGACAATTACATCCAACACCCAGATGACCATCCCAGACAATTACGTCATGCTGGGAGCTGACCGCCCCTCACTGCTACGCCTTTTCATAACGTCTCCAAGCAGCTCTTTGCCGCTGGCCTTTAAGATGTATCCAAGTGTAAACGATGTCAGGTCTTCACCTGGTCTAAACTTGTGTCTATGTATAGGTTTGCCAGACTGCACCAAAGACTGAGGATGTCGAAAAAGCGGCATTCAAATGAAAAGGTACTATCTCCACTTTTTGGCTGATCTGAGTTACACACCACTTCTACAGGTCTTCTAATTCTCCATTGTGTCAAAGTATCGAGCAGATTCCTTGTGTAATTTGGAAATACTACTAAAAGAAAAACAAGTCGTATCATCAAAAGCTATGAGCACATGAAACCTCAATCATCATTTTCTCCAAAGTTGATGGATGGGAGTTACAACCTTGTCATTCTATGGGACGATAATTATAACTATCCTCCTTTTGCAACAGTTCAGCAGCAAATTGTTAAGTTCCCTCACATATACATCAGTCTCGATCACGTGCTAACAATAACTCACACACCTGGCACTATCTATGTGACAAAGGTAAACTGAGACATGTAAAATAGTACCGGTCCCTTGCATATAGGTCAACTGCCTGTCAGTAAACCACCTGCTCTTTAACAACACGAGCGCAACATGTCAAGTCTCATTTCCAGTGGCCATAGAGAATTCAATGCGACTGACACAGGTGTTGGTTCAATTTCGCTTTCCTTATCACGCGAAAGACCGAATTGGCATAAAAAAAACACGCGCCACACTGTTGTAATAATGATGATCAAAGAAATGTGTACATCCCTCTGGTCACAACATCAGCTACATTTCCCCTGACGTAGTTTTAGACACTAGTTTTGAACACACAACACGACACAAGAGTCGAGGGCAAACTGGTTGAGGCAACAAATATAACCAGGTTAACGAGTGATTTCAAAGGTTTGGGCCACACATTACAACTTCACCGATGATTGTGTTGTCTTGCACGCGAAGCCCTCGGCTTGATGGGCCTCTAAAGCTAACACTGAAGTCGCCCTTGTTCACATACACACACATAGCATGGGAGAAGGGGCGAGGGTGGAAAGGATACAAAACAGGGGGAGGGAGGGGGAGAGAATGGAAATAGTAAATTAATTAATGGTGCGCGTGTTGTGTGCACGCGTGCGTATTCATTTTTACTTTTTTTCCCAAGGGGGGGGGGGGGAGGGGGTGTCAAAGAGGGAAAAGATAGAGTATTTGGAAGGGAGTGAAAGAGGGGGGAAGTGGAGTTTGGGGAAGGTGGAGGTTCAGCTGAGAAAGGACAAGGCAAGAAGATTAACTGAACAGGTGGAGCGAGCACAAAGAGCTTAACAAAACGTACGTACACAATCATATCCCATACAATCATTACTGACAATCAGTAATCAGACACAGTATTAAAAACATGACGGTACTTACAACAACACACTTACAATCCACAGTCATACAGTCTAACCTAACGTACAGTCTAACCTAACGTACAGTCTAAACTAACATACAGTCTAACCTAACGTACAGTCTAACCTAACATACAGTCTAACCTAACGTACAGTCTAACCTAACGTACAGTCTAAACTAACATACAGACTAACCTAACGTACAGTCTAACCTAACATACAGTCTAACCTAAACAGCAACCGCACGGCAATCCGAGGCGTAGGACTGAGGTCAAGTTTACTCACAGGAATGATGTCGTTCCTACGTAGATCCACTCCTTGCGATATCTTCCCCCCCCCCCGCCCCCCCCCCCCCCGGTTACATGTAGGGAATTCGCCCCTGTGTTAATTCTATCAACAGTATGGAAATCCCATACAAATCTACGTCGGGCGGGCGTGCGGATGATGACAGGGAGGGTAGGCGGGGTAGCAACTGATTTTGATCGGTCCCCAGGTTACATTGTGACGTCATGAAAATTAGTTTCAATAAGACCTCGCGCACCAGCCAACTGGTTGCATCTCACTCAAACTCAATATCATGACGTCATCATCAAACTACTCGGCCATGCGCACCTACGCTCACGCCCACGTACGCATGAAGTCACACATCTGGAGTCACTGGTAGTTGCAACAAGTCACTGAGAAAACATAACCATGCAACACGCACGATGTGCAAAGTGGTCTCTCACGCAGTGTTTCAATATTGAATGTTTAACAATACAAAACGTTGAGAGTGAGACCTGAGTGGGAATCACAGGTTTTGCTTGCCACTACTGCCCCTCTCATAGTGCTATATGGTGATTGGTTAGCACATATTCCCGGCTATTGATTCTATTGCGTGAGAAATGTGGAAGCGTGAGATGACGTTGAATGTTATGGTATTCATCAACCGGCGTAGGTTACAGTCAATGATAGACTTAGAATTCGATAGATAGATAGATAGATAGATAGATAGATAGATAGATAGATAGATAGAGATAGATAGAGGGGCGCACGGATGGACAGACAGACGGACAGACAGACAGACAGATAGATAGATAGACAGATAGATAGATAGATAGATAGATAGATAGATAGATAGATAGATAGATAGATAGATAGATAGATAGATAGATAGATAGATAGAGTCAGATGTAAATAAAAACCAGGAGAGGTGAGAGAAGGCTATGGACTGGTGTTGGAAGTGATTAGGTCAAGAGGTCAACAGGTCAGTCCGGGACGACCAGGGATAGGCGATGTCACAATGTCAACATACAGTGGGCGCTCGTCCACCAGCCTTTAACCATTTGGACGATCACACCGGTACTGCCCCTCTATGGACAAAGACCGCAAACACCCAAAAACAAAACTTTATAGACCAGGGACCGACAGTGTCACTATGTCAACAGATAAAATTGTGTAAGATTGTGCTCGTCCACCAGCCTTTAATCATTAGGGGATGATCACACCGGTACGGTACTGCCGCCATATGGAAAAAGACCGCAAACGCCAAAGAAAAGAGTTTACAGGAGACACTAGAAAACGTTTCCGTGTTTTGCCTCATTTTATTCTTTGTTCAATTTACATCCATTTTTTTTTTTCTTTTTGTGATGACCAACAGAAACCATCAGACACAGTCAAACAAAAAGTGCACACCGTAACTTCCTACATTTTCTTCTTAAATCTGGGAAGACTCTAGCTTATTATGCCCGGTCAGACGCAGTCGGCCTCTGCCATTATTTCTTTGGTGTACATTTAGCTGGCGACATCTGACGGTTTCTGGCCTGGCTTAGCATGATACCGCCTTTCGTCGGTGAAATGGATAACCCAGACAGAAAGATAGAGCATAATTATTTCATTCCATGAAAGAGTGTTTAAAAAGTGAATTTGGCCTAAATTGGGACATACGGTCTTTTTCAGTACCCAGGCAGATGCAGGCTGTGTGTTCTCTCCTGTCCCATGCAGTGCTGTCACTCACTAAGGGGTGAAACAGACCAAGGCTGGCGTAGGCCCAGACCGGTGGCTCGCCGCCCATAAATGTTGCTTCACACTAGGATTATAGACTCTGTCCGCTGCATCCCGCGAGATCGCGGTGTGGGCAGTGTCTGTTGTGTTAGTGTGAAGCAAAATTCATGGGCGGCGGGCCACTGGTCTGGCACCTCACCTACAACAGCCGTGGTCTGTGCCATTCCTAATATCTTCCAGCATCTTCTATGTTACCGCACAGAAAGTGTGTTATTCCTTAAACGGGGCAGTTTGATAATGCCCATATCGTGTGCTGTCTGTAGTCTAGGCTGTAGGCTTCGAAGCGTGTTCTATACCCTACAGTGAGGGTCAAACCTGAGACACGGGATATCGAGACGGACCAATTTATCATTTTCCGTCCGCCGGCTTGTGCGCGTACCACCCATGTCAACACGCAACAATTGGCACCAGACCCCCTTCATAACTGAACGAAAAAGACTAGTACCACAGAGCTCTGTGAATAGTACTCACCGTGTTTATACGCGCACAAGCTGTGGACATACAGTGAAAGAAGGAATGCTCCGTCTCGATATTCTGTGTCTCGGATCAAACTATTAAGATGGGCAATTTCAATGTCTGTGTGTTACAGCAGAAATATTGCCCCTGTAATTATTTAATCATTTCATGATATTTTTTTTTTTTTTAAATGAACAGCTTGTTAACATGATCTTGCTCTTCAAACGAAAGTTATGCATGGATTTAGTTTACACGGCTCTCCAATAGAAGGTACCATACAAACTGGGTTCATGGGCAGGGCAGAAACATAAACAGGTAACATAAAGTGATGACGTAAACAGGGATGATTTTTTGCACACATAAAAAAAACAAAACATGAAAAATGAACGTCATCGTGTTTGCACCAAAACAAATTTTTTTTTTTTAAACAGTTTTAAAACTTTCTGCAACTGATAATGGAAAAAAAAAAACAGGAAAAATCGGGACTGACGGAAAAACCGGACTTTTGGCATCCCTGCGTAAAGAGGAGAAGGTTTACTGGACTGTATCTACGCTGTGGTCACACCCAAATGAAACTGTGAGTGGATGATTATGCACACAGAGAGAGTGGGGGTGGGGGTGGGGGGCTGTGCCTTGGTTTCCTCGTTCACAAGGCGACAAAGAAACGGAAGCCGAGAAGAACACTGAGATTTCAAGAACCAAAACAACAACAAGAAAATACAACAATATTTCCCTTTATAACTCCTTTCACGCCCACCGCTAGTCCAACTCATCTTCACACACTCTTCCTCAACCCCCTCCCCCCCCCCCCACCCCCCCCCCATTTTAGCTCTTGCTTTACTACCTCTTTGCCTCGGTCAGAGTATCAAAAACATTTTTTTTTCCTCATTTTTTTTTCTTTTTTTAACTGTGCGCTTTCCATATTCTTTGTTTTTTTGTTGCTTTCTTTTCCCCTTTTTGTATGTGCCTGATGAAGGTCCCAGGGACCGAAAGCTTGCGTGTTTCAATGTAACTATCCAACCGTTCATACTTCCCCAACGTTACCGCTTGCGGCCAGCAATTCGCTATGCTGGACTTCGTTTGGTAAATTTTGTTTACATTCATGTTTTGTTCGTAACGTCTCCCTTGTCAGTTTGTCCATACCCGTAGGGCTCTGCAAATACAACGTTTGTTGTTTTTTTTTGCCTACTTTCCTCTTACTCCTTGCCCTACTGCGACTCCACGCCTGTCGATTTCCACTTAACGTTATAAGAAAATACGGGGTGCAAATGCCCAAAGCTGGGATCCTCCCAAAACAAAGACCTCAACACAGACAGACCCTAGAGGAGATCTTTCTGTTGGGTCGAGCTATAGAAACCACTATGCCCAGTAGTGACCCCTACATCGTCACCCTAGCAGTGAATTAATGAACGCTGGCCCTCACACTACTATGAACCACTACAAAGAATTTTCAAACAGGAGAGATGAGCTGTGGCTATTACTGCCCTCTGGTCAAGCGTGAAAGCTCTATGTCCTGGCTTAGAGGACCGTGAAATCTGCCGCGTCCACGGGGTTATGGCCATCGTTTCGTACCTTGGGTAATCTCCTTTGCTGTGGTCAGAGCACTAAAGGTGCGCGTTCAGCAGTGGGGACTTCGCTCAGGACAGAATAGATGAGAGAATATCATTGTCTGTACCGACAAAAAAATACCCACAATATTACTAAAATGGACATACACCTAGCTATGCCTTAGGGAAAGCCTCCTTCCCCACCCATCTATTCGTCCATCTACCTATGCGTCCTTCCGTCCATCCATCCATCCAATCTTCCATACAACTGTCTATGTCTCTCTCTCTCTCTCTCTCTCTCACACACACACACACACACACAATAGGCACACCAAAAAACACACGTAAACAACATACACATACTTACAAGCTCAAAAAGCAAAATTGAAAACACCCCCAAACACCAAGTCCTTCATGTTTTTCATAAACATGTCTGTGTTGCTTTGTTTTTAAATTTTGTTCCTTTTTCTATTCATTAAATCCCTTATTCCCTTACATAACTAATTACCTACTCACTCAGCCCTATAATCGTGTTTACTTTTTCATTCCTTCACTCAGCCTTCTGGTCTTATCGCCCATGCATACACCGATAGGTTCTTTCATTCATTCATTCATTCATTCAGCTATCCATCTAGCCATCCATTCACACTTGCACCTCTTCACCTATTCATGCAACTAACCGTTTAATCATTCATTCATGTACTCAGCCACCTTTCTATTTACTCACCCTTACATCCATTTATTCACCCATTCACTTACTACCTATTGTGACACATTCTTCTCTGTGTCCATGAGTTCATTCACTCTTTCACCTATCCCTAGTTAAACAATCCCCGTGCAAATCTTCCTAAACTAAGGCTAGGTGAGCATTAATGACTTGCTGTCGTAACGCAGTCGTGCCTTAGTTTCATGTTCCCGTTGACTCCCTGATGGACAAATTTATGTCTCGCATGTGTGTTTATCTCCATCCACTCGCTTCGATTTCAAAAAATGACACGCGGCTCCGGCGCGACAACTCAACATGACAGAATCACATGTGGACGCTCAGACTTAAGACAATCAACAAACCAATAGCTCAATCACTGCATCACCGGAATGGTGGAGTCGACAAAGAATAGAAACGCTGAGATGGCGAACAGTCAGAGAATGGGGGAAGATTATATACAGATAAAGAGGGTGGGTTTTCTTAAAACAAAGGATGCTGAGAGAAAAGGGGCTTACATCGGGGGAGATGGGGGCGAAAAGAACGACAGAGAACAGAACTGCGACTGAGTCTGAGTTTGGAGAGAGAGCACACTGACATAGTAACGGTAATTTTGTGCTAGAAAGAAGTGTGACAGACAGAGGTTAACAAAATGTTAAGACCAAAGGTGGCCCTACGTTACCAGAGAAGCGTCCGCCAGCCGACCACCGCACAGAGAACAGAAATAATGAAGAAAAGCAGCGGCGGACCTACATTTCTGGGATCCTGAAGCTTGAACTGACGTGGGGCCCTTTCGCAACCAGCGAACAATATGGCAACATCCAAAATTCAATCATTAAAAAAGTTTCTTCCACACCCCTCAGATAAGGACCCCTGAAGCCCAAGCTTCAATGGTTTCATAGCAGATCCGCCGCTGAAGAAAACAAAGCGAGAAAAAAAAAAAACAACCTGGAGAAGGCACAGGCGAGTGATGGACAGGGTAAAGTGAGAGAGAAGACACACAAGGCTTTAGCTGAAAGACACTTTGTGCAGCGCTTTACAGGGCTGCCAGTCCAAACATCCGTGGATCTCAAGCGCTTGGACATTGCCAAACTGACAACACACCGGGATTTCATTGGAGTTTGGCTACGGTTTTCATTACAGGCTTATATTCCTAGCAACCTTTTCTCTCCTCCGCATCTTTCTCTCTATCTTACACCTCCTCTTTAACTCTTCTCTCTTTCTTCCGCCCTCTCTCTCTCCCTCTCCTCCATCTCACTCTCATCTTTACCTCTTCTATCTCTTCCCCTCTTTCTCTTTTCCTCCATCCCCTTTCCTATCTTCCCTCCTCCCTCTTTCTCCACCCCCCTCTCTCTGACTCTTGGGGACGGGGGGAGGGGGGGGCACACAGCAGGATGCACAAACATCACAACTGTACTAGACTCGTCTCAGACTCTGGCTTTAACCCCCACCCCTCCCCCCCTGAAGCGGCTTGCCCCCACTCCCGTCAGACAGTGTATCACCCCCACCCCCCCCCCTCACCCCCCCGGCAAAACAACCCATCCATCCATTCATCCATCCATCCATCCATCTTACCTTGAGTATCTCTATCCCGCCTTCTCCTACTCCTTAGAACATCAGTATCCTGTGATCTAGGCCTGGCTCCTCCGTGACCCACTGAGGAAGGGGGAGGTTTCAGCACCCGTGAGTCTGAAGTCTCTGTGAACGCCTCAGTCGAGTTGTGGCTTGTGGTTTGCGTAGAGACCGGGTGTGGGGTGTGGGTGCTGCTATCCTGTGTGGTTTGTGTGGACGTTTGTGTGGAGATGTGATCAGATGTCTGTGTGGCTACTGGCGTCAGAGAACGCTGATGACCCTGGTGGTTTTGATAGGCAGGGCCCAAACTCTCCAAGGAGGTGGCCCGTGATACTGGCTTGCTGTGGACGGGGGTCCGCGGTGACACTGGTGGCAACTCTGGGAAACACAATAGACATATGATTATAAAATGTGTCCAGTATGTAAAAGTCACTAAACTACCACTCGCAACATTGCAAAAAGTACAGACTGAAATCATAATGTTGTAATATAACAAAAACAGAAACCCTGAAAGAAACAATCATATGGCTGTCTTCAGCATTTTCCGTAAAGAGAAGTACTATTAAAACTTGGTAGAGCGGAAATACAGGAGATCTCCAGATACAGAACCTTGTCAAACGAGCGTTTTCGCCACAGGTTTCTCGGGATTATCACGGCTCCTGACTCTGAACCTCTAGTGTCTTTGGGTGATCACTGTATTCGAACGTCTGTCACCCATCTCCATATTTGCCACATTTCGTTCCGATACACACGCCTTAAACTTGATCATTTACGGCAACGATAAACCTCATGGGTGTGACACACTGTGTCATTTCCATCATTCTGAGTTAGACCAATCACATGCTGACTACGATTGAGGAAAGATTGAAGGCGAGCTCTAGGCCCATAGCGGATGTTGCAGACTATGGGGATAAACGGGCCTTCGCGCACTCATCAGTGGCAGCCCTACATCAATGGGAAACTCACGAAATATCATAAGAACCACAGAAAAACTGTGGGGTCGCAGCAGGGCTAGAAGCAAAGTCAAAATTGGGCAAAAAGAAAAGGTTGTATGTTGCAAAACCCCGCGTGAGAAATAAAACCCAAACCAATACAAAGCAAACTAAAGAGAGAAGCTTGAACTGTTATGGCGGCTAGTCGATTCAATGGAAGCCCAAAAATGAGCCAAAGCAGACGCACAACATTGGCTCTGTGTGCTGCTAGCCTAACCAAAGAAGCACCACAAGGTAATTCACACATTAATGAAGATTATTGGCCTGGCCGAAGTACAAAATGACAATCGCCTGCTGGAAGAACTAGGATGTCGTCAGCAAGTGACAAACTAGAGAGTCTGGACGGGTGAAGACACCCACCCAGTGTGCGTGTGTATGGGAAAGGGTGTACACGGTAATGTGTCAAAGTTAATTATTTATGTTGCCAATCCATGTATACATCGTATAGGCTGCAGCTTTGACTCTTTTCAAATCTATACAAAAAGATTTTTGGGAATTTTACCGGTGTAATAAATTTTTTAACGAAACTGTTTATTTTCACTCGCCAAATTTAAACTGATGAAGTTTTGAATACCAAACATGAACACAGTACACAGACAGACCGTGGTAGGCACAAAGTGGCCGTTGTCGTCCCCGAATCACCATAAAAGTCAAACTCAAAGGGTGTGTGTGTGTATGAATGTGTGTGTGGGGGAGGGGGTCGTGTGTGTGTGTGTGTGGGGGGGGGGTATTATGCCTTGTCTGGCTAGACAGAAATTGGATCACCACGCACCTACCATGTACAACCAATATCGCAGTGACAACATGTCCCGTTATATATCACTTTGTGGACTAAGGCCAAAACCCCGATAACACCTGGGGGCCAGGACTGATTTATGACTGTATGTGATCCAATCTAGTACAGCCCGCTGTTGATATCATATCTATGTAATTTATTGCCCAATATGGCCTATAATTTTTATCTGCGTGTGTGTCTGCCATCTGCTTGATGACTCAACAGCTGGTTTGATAAACTGAAATCTATCTGTCATGATACCATCAGATCTGCTATAATTCGCAGGTGCTACCATGAAACGGCACAAGTGCAAAAGAGCGAGTTTTACCGATGGGAAACGGAAGAAAACGAAAAGCTCTTTCACAAGTAATGTATTCCTTTGCTTGAATCCATTTTCAGTTATGTAGTTTGACAATAACATTTGAAATGTTGTAACTCTTTTTTAATCAATAGAATAAAAATGATAAACCTTCTTTAAGGAGTCCAAAGGAAATTTGGCAAATTACAGTTTATCATCTGCAGTTGTGCGAACGTACTTACGCGGTTTCATCATAGGGCCAGTGATATCTGACAATCGACTCAACAATGGCTTGATAAGAAATATTACTTTCATCTCGGCACATTGAAGACAAGGCAAACATTTTCAGTAACAGAATCTCAACAATACGTATTATTATTATTATCATTACTTTTATTATTATTATTATTATTATTATTTGTGTTGTTTTAAAATCGCCAAGTTAATTGGAGTGAGCTGGGGTAGGGTGGGGCTGTAACGAGACAGGACAGCTTGAGGTAGGCTGATGGACCAGTTGACTTGGTTCAAAGACTGCAAGTACATTGTTTTGAGATATTAATTAGTATAATACTAACAAACAGCTGAGTTTAACACAAATCAATCAGCGCTTGACTGTGTGTGTTGTCACTGGTACAGCCAGTGTTAAGAGGCCTCTATCTCGTCAAGTATTTAAAGTAGGAAACCGCATTCATCTTTCAACATGTATGACGAACTAAATAAATATTCAATTTTTTGTGCAGTGGAACGACAGGCCGCCGATATCTCACTTTAGCCCAGCACACAGTAGGCTTGAAAGTTACAAAAGATTTTTCCGATAAAATACCTCTCTTGAACCCTCTACATTAGCGTATCCAAGAGTGCTCGAGATGAATCGCTGACGTCTTTAGTATACTTATGTATTTTAAAAATGTAGCTTACAAAAAGCACTGAAGGTCTGTGGTCTATAGCAATACTCTAGAGTTTTATGATGGTCAATCTGACATAAGAAATAATGATTTTGGTCGTTTATAGCTCTCTTTCCACACATTTAGACACATGGTTTGCATATTTCTTTAGTCAAAAATAACTAGATGACGTGCGGGGCGTTGCCCGGAATAAACCTGTGCTCAGTGTGTGTGTGTGTGTGTCTGTCTGTTACTCTATCTATACATCCATCCATCCATCCATCCATCCATCCATCCATCCATCCATCCATCCATCCATCCATCCATCCATCCATCCATCCATCCATCCATCCATCCATCCATCTATCTATCTATCTATCTATCTATCTATCTATCTATCTATCTATCCATCTATCTATCTCTAATACTCTACAGTCCTGCTTTAGATCTCATGCACGCCAGGACACTACGCACCCAACTGAACGTTTGATATGGTTACTTTTTACGACATGTACGACAATGTAAGAGAATGGCCCCATGACGGAGAATGAAAATTAGAACTGTTGACAGCACAATGAAATAACACATTTTCTATAAATTCAAAACCAAAACACATAAAAGAATCCAAACTTCGGTGCATCTTCCATGGTATTTGAAACCTACACACAAAATTTGGTCACTGTAGGTGGTCTAATATAAAAAGACTTTTTCGTTCAAAGGTGAAGCATTTTGTGAATTACATACAGAGATAATGGGGTATAGGCCTATTTATAGGGCGTTTGTCTCCACAAAGCGCTTCACAATGTAGTATATTAAACATAATAGTAAGGACTCTCTCTCTCTCTCTCTCTCTCTCTCTCTCTCTCTCTCTCTCTCTCTCTCTCTCTATCTCTCTCTTGTATGCAGACCTACTTGTCACATACAAATCACGGAGCTCCCAGCACAGAGAACGCCCCATATTAATACATTGCCGTCGACAAAGTGAATACCGACTGAAAGCCTTTAAACATTTAATGTAACTCTTGACTGAGGACCATAAAAACTTCACAAACATGTTCTCTCACTCTCCCTCTCTCCGCTTGACAGGAAAATACAGCTCAATGGTTGCCAGGGAATATAATAGACGGCACAGTCTCTCTGCAGCGAGATTTTGGAATTTTGTGCACGTTGACATTCTGTACAGTATTCGTGCCATGCTGAAGGCGTTGTGATGGACGGGAGGACGAAAAATGGATGGATGAAATGATTCATGGATGGTTGGATGGATGGATGGTTGAATGGATGATTTGATGGACAGACAGATGGACGGGTGGATGGATTGAAGCTGGATGGATGGATGGATGGGTGGATGGATGGTTGGATGGATGGTTGGATGGATGGATGGATGGTTGGATGGATGGTTGGATGGATGGGTGGATGGATGGTTGGATGGATGGATGGATGGGTGGATGGATGGTTGGATGGATGGATGGATGGTTGGATGGATGGATGGATGGATGAATGGATGGATGAATGGATGATTTGATGGACAGACAGATGGACGGGTGGATGGATTGAAGCTGGATGGATGGATGGATGGGTGGATGGATGGTTGGATGGATGGTTGGATGGATGGATGGATGATTGGATGGATGGTTGGATGGATGGATGGATGGATGGTTGGATGGATGGATGGATGAATGGATGATTTGATGGACAGACAGATGGACGGGTGGATGGATTGAAGCTGGATGGATGGATGGATGGGTGGATGGACGGACGAATGGATGGATGGATAGTACTTTTTAGTAGTCACTGATTTGGTGACAAAACAGTGCGAAAGTGACTGATCTAGAAATCAACATTCACAAACATGAACAATTCTATAGCACTGGACAGCGCTGGATATGACATTCAATTTCTTCACCCATAGTATCTCGTTAGCAAAACCGGATATCACAATTGTGGCAGTCCCCATCACCACCAGTAACGGAGTCAATATTCCACAGAATAACAACCCCCCCCCCCCCAAATCAATCTCACACAACTAAGCTCTTGATTGCCGCAGCCGTCATCTCTCTCCCACCCCACCCCCAACACCCCCCCCTCCCCTCGCCCTCGCAAAAAAGGATTAAACAACAGAAAAGGGCCCTGGTACATTTTTTCAGAAAAAAATTTGTACGTACGGGAAGTGAGCAGAGAAGGAGATGGCGTGGAAAGGGAACCAAGGCTTCTCACCACCTTGCCTCCGCCTATGTCAGAAGTTTCGGTGATTTTACTAAACATAAGAAGTGTCTATGAGCTTTCCCAAGACTGACGTCTTTACGACCTATTCCTTTTATCATCATGATGCACTATTTAACCAACAGGTGAGAAGAGCCCTCCGTTCTCTTAATTTGAATTGCCACACCTATTTCCTCAAACAAACACAGCTGATGCCCCGATGAACTCTTGACAGTGTATGTGTTCTAGCAAATCGCGGCCTTAGTTCGTGTTTGCTCTATCTCCATTTTCTGGCAAACTGGCGATCATTGAGTATGTACAACAAGTAGAGCTAATGCATATTATGACACTTGTTTAAAATGCGACGCGGTATTAATCAAGTTGTTTAACTGTTCTGATTTATGCTAGCTGGTTATCAAAATGGTTGTTATTAAGGGACAGTAGACAACATAGTACTAAATCTGTAAACGTTCAACGTAAAATTCCTCAGTTGTGCAAAAAGTGGAGTTGGAACAACTAAGTACTAAGGTCAGTAAATACTGACGGAGGTCACCGTAGAATCAGTATAAAAACATCCGTAACATTTAACAGCCATCATTCACAAGAACATTTTTACGGTGTTTGAACCAACTAAATCGGTCAAGCTGCCAACCTCATCCGATTCCCTATACCAATTACCCCTACACTACCTCATCCCTAATACTTCAGCAAAATTAAACAGAGGGGGGGGGGAGAGGGAGAGAGCGAGAGAGAGTGGGAGAGAGAGAAAGAAAGAGAGAAATGTGTGTTAATGGTGTGTACATAAAACAAGCCATGATTACACATGACTGATTAAGGTCTAAAAATGATAGAGAAAAAACAATCTCTAACATATCCACGTTGAATCAGCAGTCAATCAACGCAGCTATGGCAAACATGTTCACAGAATGAAGACGAGGGCAAGTTGAAGTACAGTCAAACACAGCCAAAAAAATTTACGCCTACATTTATTTTCATTCCAAATACCAAAACGCGATATAAACAGCACGTCCATTAAGAACCAAAATAGTTATAGCTATCTGAGTTAAATTCCACGACAGATTTTCAAAGCCAAATCTTCTCTTCATCTTTTCTCACCCAACAGAACTTTCAACTAATCAGAGAAAAGACTGGAGACCTGGGCAGAACATCAAACAACAAGCAAATCGGAAGATTTTAACCTCTAGTGCCCGGGAGTAGAAGAGTAGTACAATGTACATTATTTTTTGTAATACGTCTGAAATGCATTTTACTCGTAACTGCAGCTTCAACGTCGTGTCAATCCTTCGAATTCATACACTATCCATACAAAATACACAGTTATATAAGCCTGTGGTCCTGCGAGGTCTCTTTGTGAACAAGTCATATTTCTATGCCTGAAAACTCTAATTTATGGCACTTTGGGCTCTGGGAGATTAATCAGAAAGCTAAATTTAAAAATAAAAACAACCGATGTCAGGTTTGAGAAAAGAAAAGCAACAAAACGTCAGATAACGCTTTGGCAATGTCTTCCGCCCATCTTAAATTTAAAACAGCTATTTTTAACAGCAGAGTCTAAGAATATCCTCGCATGGCCGCAGGGGGAAATGATAGTGGATAATGTCAACAGGAGGTCGTCCAGTGCTCTGTTTGTTTTGTACCCGCGCTTTTCAGTCAGTTTTTCCCTTTCTCGCTCATTTTTTCCTGATTTCATTTCGTCGGGTATTTTTCCGAATTATTGTATGCGCATGTTTTGTCTTTTCCAGATAATGAGGATCGAAATTTTTAAAAATTGTGTAAAATCAGAGGACAACATTTCGTCACGAACACATACCTCGAAAATTTTTCAACTCATTGGAATGACATTTAGACACAATGAAATTAGGTGTGAGAGAACCATTTTCATGACAAAACCTCAAAACTCGCAAGTTGTCACATACAACAATATGGCAAATACCGTACGATATTTTGCATGAAACCGGAAATTCAATGACAATTGGAAAATCCCCACCCCCTGCTGAAATGTGTGACTTTAATTTCTAATCAGTACGTCTGATGTTTTATTTAGATCTATCAGTCATTTAAAAAAAAAAAAAAATTATCTGAAAACTTGGAGCTTTTCAAACGCAATAAGGAAGGAGAACTTGGCTTTCATGCTGGTTATCTTGAATCTGCTTTAAAATTCCATTCCAAGTACACAAAATGCTCAATGTCTAGGGAAAGAGTTCTGTTCGTCCCGACTACCCAGCCGGTATACCCCAAAGCTAGTTCTAACCCTATCCTTATCCGTACCCCAAAGCATACGACTTCGGTTTCCAAAGGCGAGGGGTAGATGGGATTAGGGATACGATTAGTTTAGGGTTAAGGTGTAAGGATGGGGTTAGGGATAGGTTTAGGGTATTCTGAATGAGTGGTAGGGGCATACGAAAGTCTTTCCCTTTACCCATGGAGACACTTTTTGAAACTTCTTGACGACTCGAAAAGCTGCGTACATGTAGATTGACCAATACGAGAAACATATTGGCCCAAACCCACAGATCTGAATGTCAAACTCTATGATGCTCTGCCAGAACTGCAGAACACCGTAGATCTTCTTAAAAGAACAAATTAATCTGCAGATTTAGATTGGTGAGCGAAAGAGAGAGAGAGAGAGAGTTTGACCAATGCCCGAGATAAACATTTACATGTACATGAATACTGCTGGATCAAATTCCAATGAGGAGTAGATCACATGGAATGGAGAAGAGAAGTCTGGGGATTTCTCCCCCTCCCCCACCCCTGATGTTCGTCTGTGTTACTTTTTCAGTAGGCTACTACGAAATTCAACTCAGCCTCTCACAGGAAACGCCCCTGGCCACGAGAGAAAACACAAAAATGAGTGAGGTAGCCTGAATAATTTAGTGTGTCCGTGATTGCCTGTGTCTGGGCCCAGACTCTCTCCTCTCCTCCTACGGTGACAACACAACTCCGCTCTCTCACACACACACACACACACACGCACACACACACACACACACGCGCGCACACACACACACACACACACACACACACACACACACCTATACACCTACACACATAGCCGGATTAAGACTTTTAGAGGTCCGGAGCACGTAGAAGATTTTAGTGCCTTCGGAATACAAAACATATGCCTAAACAAAAATAAAACACATTTTCTTTTTTTTAATGAAACGAAACTTACAGTAAATTTTGTATACTTCCACATTATTTTATTGGAAACGTTTCCTCCTAATTTTTTTTTTCTTTTTTAATTGCAAAGTCTTTGATCAGATCCTTTTTGTAGACCTTGGTTCAGCTGCACCAGTTTGCACCATCATGTCCATGGCAAATTAGGCAAAGAAAAAATGTCTGTGGTGCTCCCATTCCTTTAACACCCAAAGCGCGTGCTTACTTTGCTTAATGGTTAATCCAGCCCTGCCTACGTAATAGTCTAATCAACACATTCACCGAGCAACGGTACGAGGGTGACACACGACACAAGAATTCCACACAAAGGACTATCATGTCACGGAAAACTGACACACATTCTGCTGAGGATGATGTCAGCTTGACTGCCCTAAAGCAGCTATAAAACAGGTAAATACAAAGATGGCAAACAGGTAAAGGGAAAAACCCCTGATCCTCACAAACCCTGAGCTTAACCCGGCGATTAACCATACAACAGCCAACATAATATTAAGAATTACACAACATTGATTCAAAACTTTAAAAAAAAAAGTTTCATCAATTTTTCATTAATATCAAAAAAAGTTTGAACGCGAACAACAACAAAACAAAAAACAAAAACCCCAAACTGCTGCCTTTTTTTTCCTTTTGTTGTTGATGTATTGGCATCTCCGACAGTGATGACCGTTTGTTCCATCCTATCTGACCTCATCTGTGTTAAGTTATTTCACTCAATGCAGCCTATGAAGGACATAAATTTGGGCATCCACTGCTTCCTATGTGACCGTCAGTAAGGCACAGTCTGCACATTCTCTTACTAAAAAATGAAGTTCTGTCTTTTAACCTCGCAGAAAGTAGTCCCAGCAGGGGAGAACTCGGTTGATAGTTCCCCGGAAATTGAAAGATGTTAAATTTAAAAATCTGGTCTACTTCACCCGGCCTGGAATGTGAAATTATTCCAAATATTAAGTAAACATACAGTGATATCGGCCCCCTGTTTGCACTTCCTGCCCACATTACCAAAAAATCGATGTATGTCATGTCACAAATCGTGTGTGTCATCAAGACAAGGTAGAGTGAGATCTACGGACATGGTGTTTCGTGATGACACTTTCCGTCTGTATTGATGATGATGAAAGTATGGCAAGCCGCGACACAGGTGACAACTTTCTTACCTGGTCAACGTTGGCGTTTTCACCTGTACGTATACCTAAGCTTCACCCTCCCAGCAGCCCTGTCACGATACAGACTTCCATCAACCTGTGTTCTGTTCCGGCTGACACTCGTGCCCAGTCAAACCACTCGTCAGTAAGATGTCCGGACACACACGCAGTCGCACACACTAGACACACTGACGAGAGTCTAAACGACGCCTCCGCTAACAACAGGAATTCATCAAGCAGCACGATTCGCTTCACCAACTCTCAGTACACAGTGGTGGTTGCAATCTCGGCTCGAATGCCGTACACCAGACTTAGATCAAACCAGCCACGAGAACTTGGATCAGATTATCAAACTCTAACCGAATGGAAGACCCCGGGGTCACTGCGATCCAATATAGTCATATTATCAGAGAGGTCCTTGGTCATAACACAAGCTCTACACGGCAATCCAGCTTCACAACTGTTCACATCGGTCTGCACCTAACACCCGTCGATCCACCCACGAAAATCTGTCTGCCCTATATCGTTCAGCTGTATCACCAGTGAGACACACTACAGACATTAATTTATCACTGGGCTGCAAGTTCCCACAAGAACTCTGCGCGAGAAAAGTAAGTTATTTTTAGTGTTTTCTACAAAATACACAATAAATCAACTAAATGATCATGAACAACCCCTAAATTATGCCCTTATGAACAAAAAATTCCCACGAAATCAGAATTCGCCCACAGGCAGAAAATGGGGGCGTGGCCTAGCACACTTTCACTTTTCCGATCCAATTGTTGAGCCCTCAGGCCGAACAGTGACATACAAAAACTATTAACATACTGCGTATTTATTTTTTAGGGGTATCTGTGGAAAGAGGGTAGGAGGTAAAAAAAAACATCGTTTTGGTTAGAATCCTTATTCCTTTACTCTTGGTGTTATCCACAGACTAATAAATTATTCTATTAGTCTGTGGTGTTATCCAGGCAAAGAGTTTCCCCAAGATAGACCGTTTGAGTCATAGAGTGTGTGACGTGAGCATTTTTAGTACATGTACAATCGTAATCCACAGTCATAATAAATTGAGTGATACCTCTAGACCCCCCGCTGGATAAGAGGACCAGACCTTTTTGTATGCAGAAAAGGTATAACAAATGCGTTGTGACAGTTATCAAGCTGTTTCACAGTTCCATTTATTCTAACTCTTTATCATAATAACTAAAAACACAAACGTTTACCGACAAATTTCTCAGTTGTGTAAAAATTGGAATTGGAACAAACCAACTAAGGTCACGACAGACAACATGAACAGAAACAGTCGCGACGCTCGGCGACATCAGGCAGAGAAAAAAAGCGACGACAACGCGGGATAACTCAGTAAAATCAAGCCCTCCAAGAATGACAGGGTTATTTAACTTTGGTCGTCCACCCGCCTACGAGGTGACTCATCCAAATGGTCTTTCCGTCTAACCGATTTATCATCGTTCAACCGCCCACAACCATCAGGTTATCCTTCCATCCATTCATTAATTCACCGCTGAAATCATCCATCTATACATCTATCCATCGGTCGTTCTGTCCATCCGTCCATCTCTCCTTTCGCCACTCCGTCTATCTATCTATCTGTCTGTCTGTCTATCTATCTATCTCCAGTAAACTGTGATGTTCAATGGTCGAGCTAATGCCCGCAGATCAGACGCATTTACACGACGAATATCTCATTCCACTTCTTACAGTTAGTAGGAGACCAATGCAGTGACCCCCCCCCCCAACCCCCGACCAGATGAACGCCTTTCCAAGCCTCTTCTATTTGGAGCTTAGCGGTAACACTCAATGAAATCTTACAACTCATTTTGTTGAAAGAAAAAAAAAAAAGAATTAAAAGAAAATAAATAAATTAAAATCTTTTATCACTATAATTGCAAAGCGCGTGTATGGCACCCACCTCACTATTCATACATGGAAAGGGAGGGGGGGGGGGGGGGTTGTCGGCCACCGTCTACACGCCAGATAAATTTGCCGAAGGCCTACTATGGAACATTCTTCACGAAACATTTTGTAACTTTTGTCCGTCTGTCATCTTGCTGTATTCTAGTCCATCCCCCAAGGCCTCTCTCTCTCTCTCTCTCTATCTGTCTCTCTCTCTCTCTCTCTCTCTCTCTATCTGTCTCTCTCTCTCTCTCTATCTGTCTCTCTCTCTCTCTCTCTCTATCTGTCTCTCACCCTCACCTCTCTCTAACCCCTCTCTCTCCCCCTTTTCCGTCTCTTTTCTCTTTCTGTATTGTCTTTCTCTCTCTCTCTCTCTCTCCCTCTGCCGAAGATCTTGTTTGTTTTTTTTATGGGAGAAGAAGGGCGTGGAGAGATCACCGGTCTGGGTAATTTCACCTACGTATCCAGCCCCACTACCACCCATCGCATTCATATTAATCTCAATCTCCAACATAACCCAATAGGTTTCGATACTGGTCAAGAAATGCAGGAATCCGTGACCGAAGGATTACAGTGCCAGGCGCAATGGATTTACGCCATAGGTGGTCAACTATCGTAACGGAAAGGCTTACAGTAAAAAAGATAATAGGGAGCCCCCCCCCCCCCCCGTGTCCACTGTTTTATTACGGTGATCTATCCATTTTCTTCACAGACCCACATTTCCAGCCCTCATTAATGCCTTCAGTCTGCCTTAACCCCTGTGCATTTATGTTCCTGTAAAACACCACAGGTGTTTTCAGTGTAGATTTATTCTTTGTTTTGGCGTTTGTCCTTCAAATATCGCTGGCCCTGCTGACATCCTTACTGCTTAAATCAGTATTATAATGGTCCGTAGACTGTAGCAAACCTGCCGTGATAATGCTAGTTCTCAGCCCAAACAAAGTAACTTTGGGGGATACAGACATCGACGGCAGTTTCATAAACCCTTTGTTTTCTAAGACTGCACAGCTGCATAGCCGTGAGTGAATAGTATATTTTTTTGTTGAATTATTTTGGTCTTTATGGTAAGACCAACAACACCTATAATATACGCATAGCCTATTCATAACACAGGCAGCAACGGTTATTTTCATTAGAAAGGGTGATTTGATGGCAAGACTTAACTCTTTCAGGATGTCAGTGTTAGGGGCTTTGGTCAAATCTGCACGTAATTAATTTTTTCCCACTTTGGGAGAAAACATGGGTCAGAAAAACGCTTACAGAAAAAAAAGTATTGATAATAAAATAAAATGTTATTCATCAAATAAAAGAGAACTGAATGTAGTATACAATATAAATCGGGGATACGTCCAAATGCGTTTTTCACTGGCACCGATAAATTGGGGATACCTCCCAAAAGAGTTAAATGTCCCCCTAGTAATCAAAGGATTAACCACAATGCCAAGTTACAATCCGAATCGCCAAAGTTACGCTGGGTGGAAAAATGTCTGTTACATAAGTAGGGTTTTTACTGTGAAAGATTTCGGACAGAAAGACACGTTTTCAGTGTGTTCTACCTCAAACATTGGAAAATGTATCCTCTCTTTACTATGCACAGTTAAACATCATTTTGTGGCTTCCAATGACGACCTTTTTGTGCATAATAGTAGGAGGGCAGCATGTCAGCCTTCTCTAGCCCTTGCCCCTATGACAGGAATGTAAGTAATGTTTGCCTTCCTTAGATAGCCCAGGATTAAGATAAAGGGCCCTCTACAGGCTACCCCTTATGGGTCCACTTTCACCTGGCCTATTCTTTTCCTGAAATGTTTCGTTCATTTGTCTTGTGGGCGTGACAACATACCTGGCCTTGAAGGCATGAGGTGGGTGGCAAAGGTGGTTTGGGGGGAAGAGGGGACACGTAGGTGGTGTAAGGGAGAGAATGATGTCACCAACAAGGCCCGAATTGGGTCGTAACAACATTGTGGCCAATAATAAACACATTTCAGCGCCTCGACCCCTTTTCCTTATGGCCAATAACAAATTTTCATCAAAACAGTGGCCTGATTGTCCCGTGTGTGTAAGCTCTATATCATAATTATTATAAAGGGAGTAAGGTCTCCATTGTAATTTTTAAAGTCTTTTTAACTGCTGAGCCGTAAATTCTACAAAATATCATGTTTTACGCGTAGAAAGACGTAAAGGTGTACATGGGCATAGTAAATAAAAGGTCTTGAAGTTCGATATACTTTTAATACTCTCGTTGATTTTGAGCCAAAACTGAATAGAACAGATTGAAGAAAGTGTTATCCGACATTAATGCGTCGAAATTAAAAAAGATGTGTTCTTTTCGGGCAGAATTTAAAAGTATAACAGGAAATTTCGTTCTGCGCCAGAATTTACCTGTTGGTGATCGAAACTCAACTTTAAAATCACATCTTTGTATTCCCCCGAGTCTCCGGCCAACTACATGTAGTTATAACAATATGCCATATTATGTTGGCAAGCAAAACGATGTCTGTCTTCATGCGCCCCACTGTTCACTAATGTAATTTCTTCGGATTTGCGGTCCTCGCTACATTGAATCAATCTTGTACATAAAAAGAAACAAAAAGGCACTTGATAATTCGTGATGTCAATGGTCCCGTCCTATCAAATTAATATCGGCAATTACCGATAAATGCAGTGTCTTGTTGAGGATAATAAATAATATATATCAGCCTGGTTATGTCTGCTCTCGGATAATCTCGCGGGTGTGGCGGCACGCAGCAGCTGTGTACAGACTTGCCCGTGATTTGATATATATGTCGTGCCTAGATCCTGAAAATGCCTAAGTTCTTGAATTAGGCAGTCTTATGCCTAATTCGTGAAATAGGCAACAGCTGTGCCTAACTTGTGAAATCAATGTTAAATTTTGCCTAGATTGTGAAATTTCATGTTTTAGGCTGCCTAAGTCATGAAATTAGGCAAATTTTCATTTTAGGCACGACTACTCAACAATTTAGGCAATAATGTCTTCAGAGTAGGCAAAATCCTTGCCTAATGTGTCAAATCAATTTCCAGGTTGTGCTTTTAAAGTGCAGTGTACAAAAGAATGTGAACATTTGAAATGTTTTTTTTTTATTTATTTCAAATGATCGAGTCTGCATTAGACCCGTAGGGTTGAAGGACAAATTTCACATAATTTCAAAGCAAAAAAAAAACACGTATCATCAACCACAACTTTAGAATACTCCAAACGAGAGGCACGAGTATTCAATATATCATCAAACAAAACGTTTGAATTCCAAACGTCAATATAAAGTCACAGAACAAGAAACAAAAGGCCAATGTAACGCTTCAAATAAGGGAAATCCACTCGATTTTCTTATCTTACTTGCTCTTGTTCTTACAAGATGAATTGTTTGGGTGGTGTAACAGGGTGATAGATTGGCAAGGTATAACTAGTAGTTATAATAATATTGTGCCTATAACTAGCGTGGGAAGATAGTTAACGGCGGGGAGACAGAGTCATTGTAGGCCAGAGGGGGAAAGTATGGGATGCAACTGAAGTGCTTTGACACCCAAAAAGGGTAGTGTTTACTTGACCGCCGTACTTGTCGATCAGATCACCTGGGAATTGCTTGGGGGGTAGAGCTGTTTCAATAGTATTTGACGTGGAGCCGACGGGGGTGGCTATTAGGATAACTAATGCACACTCGGTGGGCGTCTTGGGACGCTACCTGACTGGGTATAAATCCCCGAACGCTCCTTCTAACTTCAGACCGCTGAGAGCACTCACCAGCTTCGTGCCGAAGAGGAGACCACAACTGCAACTGTAACTTTGTACTAGTCTTGTGAGTGGGGAAGGTCAGGGAACCCGCAAACATCCTTTGTCAGAGCGTGGTATCTTTGGTATCTTGTCGGCCTTTGGGCTGTTGCTGAGTGGTAAGTTAATTGTACGATGTATGTGTATTTTACTTAATGTTCATGATTGTAGAACCTAAATCTAGTGGGTTTACTTTGGTATAACTACTGCCTCTGAGAGAGTCACGGAAACGCCGTTATATATATGTTACGAAACCTTATAGGATGGGGTCCGTTAGAGAGAGCGTTATTCTTCGTGGGGAACGTGTAAATATCATTAAACTGTATTGATCGTTTATTCTATTGCCTATATGGGAGCCTATGGAGTATGGGAGCTGCAGCCTGACTTATAACAGTGTCAGCGGTTAAAAGTGTTAATGATGAATATCCGTCATGGAGTAAGTATGGAAGTCATGCCTTCCAGCAGTAGATTAGGACTTTGCGATTGTTTTTCTACAGAGGAGGAAGAACAACACCTTCTTGGCTTCTCAACTTCTTGTACTTTGATTAACGACATCGTGGCTTCTTGGCTTCCCGACCTATTGGTACCTGCCGATACCTGTTGATCTAACTGCGCAGTCAAGCCAGGGTAGAGAGGAAGAACCAGTGCCCAGATAGCGCCATACACCCCAAAAGGAGAGGTTTCCTTATGCTGAATGTTCCCATGTGTTTTATAAAATGTGCTAGAGATTGAATATTACGAAGCCATTTAATTAGCATGTACTGATTTGCATCAACTTCATTCCATCGAAATTCACATGAAATTGTATGAGCTATGTTCCTATTATTATTGAATGAATTAATAATTATTGTATATATGTAAGCAATACAGATATCGTTTGTTATAACTTATAGAAGAGAGATAGTCGATTATTTAGTGTGTTTGTGCCGTGCCCATCACGGCTGGTGTCAGAAGAAAGTTAGTGAGAGAAAGTGGAAACATCACAGGTGGCACTGACTATGGCAGTAGTTCTTTGCTTTCTTGCACTTGCATCTGGCTGTATCGCACTTCCCATTGCAAGAACATTTTTTGAATCCTTGTCCTCCATGTCTTGAGTGAAGCTGAGCAATGGTTCTCATTGGTAGGGCAGTGTCCTTCACCTGGTCAGCAGTGACAATTTGGAAATCGGCCTCAATAATTTGATTGCGAGAAAACATAGTGTTTATGATGCCATGCTTGGTGCCAACTTGGTACAGGTCGTTGTGAACCTTCAGGACCACCCCAGGCACGTTTCTGCAATCAAGGCGCCCACGATCAAACTCACTGACTGGAACCAGCACGCAGTCGTCTTGCATAAGTGGAACAAGCTTGTCTCTTGTTGTTCGCAGCATTTCAGCACGGCTTTTTTTCTTGTCCTTCACGTGCATCTTGTCTGCACTGCGTTAAGATGCTTGCATGGTCTTCAAAAGCTGTACTTGAAGTGGTGGCCCCTCCAACTGCACCCACCACCTCTGCATCAGTTTCAGTTGAATTTTGTAGACCGAGTTCTAGAGTTGTACTTGAAGTGGCAGCCTCTCCACTTTCAGAGAGACCATCGTTGCCATCAGCAGGTTCGACTCTTGTGGCTTCTTCAGGCGCTGCTTTATCACTTTCATCCACAGCTACCTCAGGCTCAACGCACTGCCCACCTGCAACTTGCATTCTGGACAGAACTTCCAAAAGGTCCTCTTCTTTTTCTAGCATTGCGATGACATCCTTTGGCAGGCACGTTCGTTCAAGCCCAGACGTTTTCTTCCGGCCACAGAAAACTTCCAGTGGTGTTCTATTGTTCAGGTTGCGATGAGGGGATGAGTTTTTTTTGCAGCTGGACGAATCTTAGCCCCTCAGCCCACTGAGTTGTGTCGTTGTCGATGGTCCAGGCTGTCAGCATCTGTTTGACATCAGCGTTGGACCGCTCAACAGATCCCTGACTCTGAGGGTGACGAGGGGATCCGTGCACGATGGTGAGTCCGGGCCATATCTCGATCATTTCTTTGATCACGTGAGCAGTGAATTCCCTTCCGTTGTCACTTTGTAGCACAGTCGGTGGCGTAATCATGCAAAAAATGTCAATTAAGTTGTAGGCGGTTTCTGCAGCCGTCTTCGTTGTCATTGGACGAAGAAAAAGGAACTTCGAGAAATGATCTTGATAATTAAGGATGTATTTGAATCCTCTATCAGGCGCAGACTCCATCACGATCAAGTCGACCTGACCTCGCTCTAAGATTTTTTTGGTTTGCAGTGGTCGGACAACTAGTCCCTTATTGGGCTTAGTTTTCTTTTTCTGGCAAGTTGTGCAGTTGGAGACAAACGCTGCTATCATCTTCTGTGTCACATTGTCCTACTTGTCAGCAATGAAGAACCTCATCTTCTTCTCGCCTCCATTTTCAAGATGCTCCTCAAAACGAAGACGAAATTGTAACTTTTCAGTTTCCATGGCTGGATTTGGCTAACACTGACAAGTCAGGTGCTGATGTGTAGTATTGACTGAGGAAGTGTTCACTCTCTATTTTTGGACATCACGCAATGTAGTGAGACACGCGCACGCAGGCGGATGATTTGACACATTAGGCAAGGATTTTGCCTACTCTGAAGACATTATTGCCTAAATTGTTGAGTAGTCGTGCCTAAAATGAAAATTTGCCTAATTTCATGACTTAGGCAGCCTAAAACATGAAATTTCACAATCTAGGCAAAATTTAACATTGATTTCACAAGTTAGGCACAGCTGTTGCCTATTTCACGAATTAGGCATAAGACTGCCTAATTCAAGAACTTAGGCATTTTCAGGATCTAGGCACGACATATACATAAGATTATCGCACAGCGTATCAATTACCGGTAAATGAAAGGGGTTTCTGATGAGAACTTTCTCCATCCGTGTGTTTTTTATTTATTCATTTACGTTTTTAAAATATTGGTGAAATTTAATGGAAAATAATTACCGTTAACCCTGCTGACCAAGGGCAGCTTGAAATATGATTTTTAGCAAGGTGATTATTTGTAAGTTGCTGACGTGGGCGGAAAGCTGATTCTTCGGGTTTTGGCATTTTGAAATAACACTTACATCACGGCGGAACAAATCTTCGTCTTCTTCTCTGACAGTGGCAAAAATACAAGGGGTTGAATTAACCCCTTAAACATTCTACATGGTGGCGTAAACTTAGAAGGAAGGACGTGCCTTAAATGTGCCGTTTCCGAACAAGGTTTGCTTCGTTTGAAAAACTGCCAAAATTACTACTGAAAGGCATCATTCCAAATATAATTTTATTTTCCTCCACATCATTCTGCAAAACCGTGACAGGAGCAAAATGGGCGTTATGTAATGTAACGTAATGCAACAATTACAATTTCAAATCTGAAAGAAAACAAAACAAGTATGTGCTCTAAGGCGCTGAACTAAAATTAGAAACAGGATTAACATTAGATCAGTTCATCATACTCCTCCTCACACATGAACAAGACTTAGCCTACTCTGACACAAAATGGAACATCATTCAGTTTCAAAGAAAATAGTCCTAAACAATTCATTTATTGTGCCCAGCCGTCGTTAAACTCAAACTCAAGCATTTCAATGTTGGGGAGAGAAATTTTGTTTCGGTGGTGTTGTAAGTTTTTAACTTCCTTAGCTGGATAATCCGCGATTGGATAGTACAGCATAATGAACTCAGAAACATACACACAAAGGGTATTTTAACCATTAACACGGAACTTTCACAACAGCAAATAAATCTACTTACAAAATATTGACAAACTGTAGAAAATTCCCTCACTCACTGCAGAGTCCTTAAACCGTGAAGTATTCAGTGCTGAGTAAACACTGCTCGCTGCTGAGCCTTGGCTGTTTTATTCGCTCAAGAGAATGGTTTCATGGACGCTGGAATTATATAACATAACTAACCATAACTGTAGCGGTGCGCAGTTCCACTTTATTAGAAGACTAAAATCTTGTCGTCTTGAACACTGAAACATTTTATCCGATGAAAAATTCTGATTCAGAGATTATTGCAGGTTGGAAGAAAAAAAATAGCTGAAGGAAGATTTCATTAATTAAATGGAACAAGTTCAGAACAACCAAAGAGGTGAGGAAACTATCTGGCCAAACATCAGCCTCAAAGATTATAAAAAGAAGATGATGTACCTATGTAGGATACGTGGGGACAAGGTGGTCTAGAGGCAAGGTGCTCGCCTCTCATGCCAAGGGTCCCGGGTTCTAAACCCGGGCAGTGCAGGCATGTTGGAAAGTGGATTTTTCTCATATTTTCAAGTCCCTGGTCCTATTGGGGGGTAGGATCGAGTAGTTCTTGGAAATTGGATTTTTCTCATATTTTTAAGTCCCTGGTCCTATTGGGGGGTAGGATCGAGTACCTAGTCTTCTCGGATAAGGACGAAAAAATTCGGAGGGCCCGTGTGCACGTTGCGCACGTTAAAGATACCTTGGCAGTTGGAAATCGTAGAGATCAGGCCGAAAGGCCGCTGCCCGGGCAAAATTGAAATTAATAGATTAAAATTTATCCATATCATCTCCCCCCCCCCCCCCCCCCCCGCCAGAACAAGAAATAATAAAACAAGTAAAGTGAGGTGTAAATGCCAAGGGCAGCGAACCTCCTAAAAATAAAGACCTCAAATATGTAGGATACGTATGCAGACGTGAAGACAACAGGATAAGGAAGCAGGCACTCACATGGGAAGTCACTGGCTAAGGGAAATGGGCCGACCGAAAGAAACTTTGAAACGAACGTTATTGAGAGAGGCAAGATCTTCTGGTCTGGAATCCATGGAAATGGGGGAATAAGGCCGGCTTTGTGCACAGTCGTGACATAATAAGTAGACGTGTTCATTGTTGGCAGTAGAGACCTTAGGTGAGAAATGATCCAGATTGCAAGCCTATTGATTGCTTACACATTCTTTGACCCAGAATTTAGCTTGTCGCTTTGTACGTTAGATCGATCGATAGATAGATAGATAGATAGATGGATAGCTAGAGAGAGAGACAGACAGATAGATAGATAGATAGATAGATAGATAGATAGATAGATAGATAGATAGATAGATAGATAGATAGATAGATAGATAGATAGATAGATAGATAATATATAGATAATAGTCGCAGTCTTTGATCAAACTTCTGTGAGGGCCTAGTTAGTGCAGATATTTTCATGGACAACATGAAGTGTTTGTTAAGGATTTTTTTGTATCAGGCAATTTGATAGGGGAAATGGTGAAATATTCTGACGAAGGCGGCAGTTATTAAGGATAATCTTGAATCTTGATCTTCTAGAATCCCCCGGTGCCGCCAGACGTAACATAGGAACCCAAGCACCCTCCGCCAGCCGTCTCTATCTTATGCTGCCTTATGTATCATTTATTGGCACACGTACGGTACCACTCGTGACCTCCATCTCTACGCTACTACAATAGTACCGTGAAATCATTCAAAACACGTACGTTTTAAGCGTGCCGACTGATTAAAAAAAAACACCCGAGCCCAGAGCACTGAGTCGTGACCCTCACACACCTGTTACATGGCTGTCCAAACAGGTTTTGGAAAATGGCCAAATGTTAATTAAAACAAATACGATCCGGCCTTCATATCGGGATAAACTGGCGGAGAGCTTCACCTCAGTTGCAGATCGATTATGAATATTTAATGATAGTATTACATGCAACAGGTGTTGGGGGATTTGCACAGGAGAAGTATCGATACCGGGGCAAGTATGTCGGTTGTAGCTGCGTGAAACTGTCCCGTTTGTAAATAGTCAGTGTTTGGATACACACGGCAAGTTCTGTTTTTTTTTTAACAAAGTACAGACACAGGTGTAACTTTACAGAGCCAGGTAGCGCTTACATAACATTATGAAGTTTGCAGTCATGATCTTGTGGGGCTCAGCTGTTTACAACTTGGCGCCATCTATTGTCTTAATTGAAATTCTGTATTGGAGACAGATAGAGAGAGGGACGGAGGGGAGAGAGAGAGAGAGAGCTAGAAGAGCAAGAGAGGAAAGAGAAAGGGGGGGGGGAGAGAGAATAAGAGAGTGAGAAAAAGAGAGAAAGGGGGAAGGAAGGAAGAAAGAAAGAGAGAGACAGACAGAGAAATGTCGCGGGAAGAAACACACGGAGAGAAAGAGAGAGAGAGAGTTTTTGCAATTTCACCGTAAAGGGCTCTGGGCCCATTTTGTGGAGACAGATGCTATTTAAATGCACGCCACGACAATCATTATTGTGATGACATCAAGCGCTTCATGTTGCACTCATGTCACCACCAATTGTGATACAGCCCGTATTACCGAGGGTTGAATGTTCACATACGTAGTATGTAACTCTGAGATGACATCACAAAATTAGCATACCACATTAAATCTTATTGGGCTCCACTGTTTACACATAAGCGCCATTTACACTTTGCCGCGTCTTGCTTCATTCATGTCAGCAAAACATGTCATGCACACCATTTTGATTTTTGTACGCAGATTCTTAAATTTCCAGAAACGTATTCAACTCTCAAACAGCAGTACTGTAGTAAGAAACTCCTCAGGTGGAGCGAGGCAGATGACGATCTTCAGAGGAAGAGTGGATTCTTTCATTAGATGTTTCGGCCTTTAACTTCCTGACATCCTCAGGAACCCCGGCCATACCGAGTTCATGACTCCCGGTGCTCCTCATTCACCGTTTTCTTTTTCCTCCTTTCCTATATTACAAAATCAGCGCTCATCATCTAGCTGGGCTTAGCTGTTTACGCACGGGCACCAACTTCCGGTTGGCGCATGTTTTGTTTCATTCGTGTCACAAAAACTTGTGACGCAGACCATTTCCAATTTTTGACACTGAATCTTAAATTTCCAAAAACGTATGCAAAAATCTTTCTGGGCTTTTGTATTTTCAAAGTAGCGCCAACTGCAGTTCGAAGCGCGTCATGGTTCATTCATGTCCCCAAAACCTGTGACGCATGCGCAAACCATTCTGATTTTTAGAGGTAGATTCTTACATTTCCGAAACAGTGCCCAACTCTCAAATAACAATATTTAGTGCCCAATAATCATCTTGCTCGGCTAAGCTGTGTACATATGGGCGCCACCTGCAGTTTGGCACGGGTCTTGGTTCATTCACGTCACCAAAACTTGGAAGGCAGACCTTTTTTTTTTCTTTAAGCAGATTCTTAAATTTTTTCAAAAACGTTTCCAACTCTCATATTAGTTATTACATTACAAAATAAGCGTACATATTCTTGCTGGGCTTCACGGTTTACGTCTAAAATGGGTGTAACGTGCAGTTTGGCACGCGTCTTGTTTTATTCATGTCACCAAAACTTGTCACGCAGACCATTTGATTTTCTCACTCTGGTTCTTAAAATTTCTAAAAGCGTATGCTACTCTCAGATAATAAAATTTTCAGTTTACATGTGGGCGTAAAATGAAGTTAGGTGCGCATCTTGTGTCATTCATGTCACCAAAACTTGAGATGCAGGCCTTCTGACCGAAGGCTGAATTAAAAGAAAGAAATGCATGCAACTCTCACAGTACATTAGCACACAAAGTCGAGATCTCATTGGACTGCAGTTTACATAACGGCGCCATCTGGTGTTTGAAATAATATTAAGTGCACGTCGTTTCCATTGGTGTCTCCAAAGTTTTGTGATGGATACCGTCATGCAATCTTCTGATGCTATTGTTGATTAACAGTGAACACAACTCTCAGAGACGGCTTAACTCGCCATATTAATGTCCGTCCATTTGCGCGCCTATCATCGACGTCAACAATCCATAAATGCGCACCACACCCCTCCAAAATTGAGCCAAAAACACTGGTACCCACCTCATTTATGCGCGCACAATTTGTGGACGTGTGGAGGGAGAAGTTAAGGTTGGTTCGTACGTCTCGATATTCTATGTCTCGACACAATTCAGTTATTTTCTCCCTTCCATTTTGTAATTAAACTTTGGTCCTGTAACATCAGCCTCTTGTTGGTAACAGTGATATATAAACATTCGGAGAAAACACAAGATTAGAAACGACAGGTGAAACCTAACCACTGTGTTATCTTTCAAAAGGAAAGAGATGACATGCAATAATCAATATAAACATCATATAGTTCAAATAATAATAAGAATACATGCTCTAAGAAAAATGTTGCGTGCAGGCGAACAACCGAGCACATAACAGATCATGCAAAATTTTAAATGACATAAGACGGTCAAAGGATAATAATTACAAAGATAATAACAAAATACTATGATAATACGATAATACAAAAATTACAAAGTGATAGTAATAAAATAATACTATGATAATATTTTTTCTGAGATCGCTAAGACAATAATAATATGATTATTAAATTTATTATGAGATGATAATACATTGTATTAAGATAAAACTGAAATAATAACAAGGTTACCGATAATTAACCAAGAATTACAGGGGCAGTTGCATTAAAACTGTTCAAATATGTGAATGAAAAACCACGAGGAGGGTTAGCTGAGTGTAGCTACCTGACTGCCAGCGATTGACAGAGTAAGACTTGTGAGAACTAGATGTGGGAAGACGATAATTATGCACTAATATGGTAATTCTACCTATAATATTATGACGCATGGGCTCAGAACTCCCCATGACAAAATGCTGGAAGTCCACAGAACTGGCAAAAAGAATGTTCTTCCTCATGTTGAAATCTCTCGTTATTATCGTAAAAATTATGAATTTGATATCAAAACTGTTTTTCTTTTTTTATGTCTTTCTGTTTATTAAGAAATCAGTATCACTGTTGCAAATCTCAATTCCAACTTTTTTTTGTTGCTTTTTTCCGACTTTCTTCAATATTTTCCACCTTAATGCACGACTTTTGAATACCGGTACAACAAAAATGACAAGATTTATTCTATGCAGCAGGACATTCTCAAAGCCTTATGCAATCTGGAGTAATAGAATAAGATGTCCTTTCTTTTCTTTTTTTTTTCTTTTTCGGCCGGACCTCGGTACTATGGGCTCATAGGGAAAGCAATAAGATTTCCTGCCCCGTTTCAAAACCAATGTTAATGTGCATGCATGGGGATCCTGCACCCCGGGGTCCCCGGACAACTGTCCAGTGTGCCCATGCCTTAAAACGGCCCTGCTCAGTATTACACTGCATAAGAATGATACCAAAAAAAAAAATATGGCACATAGAAAACAAACATAACAAAACACAATACTTTATGCTGGTAGGGGAAAGATTCGATCAGATCGAGCATCCCGTCTCCAAAATTCTGAGAATTGACTGTGTCGTGGATTCCGAAGTCTTGCAGACTATTGGATCTCTATACCGGAATGCCACTTCACCCCTGAGTTGAAATACGTGAACTCATCTGTGCACGCGACTCGGTGGACATACGTTACGTATTTAGGCAGAGGCCGTTTTTGGCTACAATATTCATGATAGGATTTTTGTCATCAACTTCAGAAATCGTTACTGTGGTCATAATTATAACCACCAAAAAAGGATGTTGGGGCCAATTACAAAATCTAATCCCAACCCTAACCCTAAAGCCGAGTTTTCATGAATGTGTACGGAAATTGAAACGGTAACGTCAAAAACCCCTCTATGTAATGAAACACAAACAGAAAGTGTGTTTTCGTGTTCACTGAATTGGAAACGGCAACGGAAATGTCAAAAATACATCAAGAAGTAAAAAAGAAAGAGTATTTCCATGTGTACACAAATGGCTTTTTGTCCTACCCAGGGACACATTCTAGTTTACTGCATAGAGAGTTTTTGACGTTTGCGTTGCAGCCTCCGTTTGGATACTCATGAAAACCCAGCTTAACTCTAAAACTTCGCCAAAAAATTCACTCTCCGGACAAAACCCAATTTGGCATCGTGGCGCAGCTAGTCACGCTATTATATCATTATTTAACATGAGATCTGAAAGAAGTTTTTAAGCAAAAACTACGAAAATTCTGCACGATTTCAAAATATTCTGACAATTTCCATGGCGCATTAGATTTGTTTTTCTTAAAATTCATATATGGGAGAACTTTCCATTGCTGGATCAAGGTATTTCTGATTCACACCTTTTCAAACTCCAAAATTTCGAATGGCGGATGCTCGACCTGGGTGCAAAACACACATACACACAAAAAAACAAAAAACAAAACGAAAACTGGAGAAAATCCCTAGATACAACACAAATTGAAAGGAACAAACAGGGTAGGGAAAAAAATGAGGGAGGGAAAAAGTAAATAATTAGGCCAATATCCATAATATTAGATGAAAATAAAGAACCATATGAAATCAAAAGTGGGTGCCATAAGCAATCAAAGAGAAACAAAGATAAAGCAAAAAGTTACATTCACCGAGAAAAAAAATAAGGGGGTTAGAATTAGAAGTGCTATAAGTGCCGTTTGCAGTTAGATCCTTTGTAATTCTAAATCCCTCAATTCATTTCAGGCGGGTAGAAGTACAAGGGATCTAAGTGCAAGTGGTGCTTAGACCCCTTTCAATTCTAACCCATCTAAATGAAACTGGCAAAAACGAAATAAATGAGAACAAACACACCAATCAAGCAACTGCAAAAAAAAAATTGTTTCGAAATTGATACGAAACTAAAAGTTGACGGGGTGCGAAATCTAAATACGAAGTCACAGGAAACGGAAGCAGGAAACAAAACAAAAGAAAAAAAGTGCAAATTATGGAAAATTCCGAAGAAAGACGGAAAGGCCAGTGCTAAAACTATAAAACAAGAATGATTGGTAGAGGGTGAAACCGCCCAAACACTTACCCGGAAATGCAGGTAGACCAAATGTTTCATCTGTGGCGTGTGAGAAAATAGAATAAAAGTGAAAAGTGAGGGTGTGGTGAAGGTGAACATTGTGTGATCTCTGATCTTCAGGAGAATACAAAGTCATGAACTGGGCAACCTTCCGTATACAGGATGACCGAAAGGGTTGCAGCACATAATGTAATAGGACATTACTTGGCAGATTGAAGGACACGATAATGTAACTTTAGATCATGTTCAAGTTTTACCCCTGGGTCTTTGAAAACTCAGGTCGAAAAAGAGAGAGAGAGAGGATGAGGGAGGGAGAGAGAAAGAGAAGGAGAGCTAGGGCGAGAGAGAGAGAGAGACAGCGACAGAGACAGACAGACAGACAGACGGGGATTAAGAGAGAGGGAGAGACCAACAGGCAGACACTGAGACAGACAGACTGCCAGAAAGACACACATGGAATGAGAGAGAGAGAGAGAGAAAAGAAAAGACTAAGCAACTCGCGATGTAAATCTGAAAAACTGTTCTGATGTCGGTGGTTTTTCATTAGTCAACGATTATTTCGATTGGATGGCCAGTGTAATTCCAAAACAATAATCTGGCCGAATACATGAATCAAAGACTGACAGTGCAGAAAGCTTCCCTGAAACCAATCAGTATAGGGGAACGCTCGGTATAGCGTTACGGAAATCCACCTCTTTCCCTGAAATCGATCCTGAAAATATTCCAAGGAGTGTATCGATGATCGTGGGACCGTCTCTCTTTTTTTTTTTCTTTTGCAAAGAAATTATGATTTATGTCCAAACTGCGCTGAATCTCGTTCATCAAAACAAAACAAAACAAAAACAAACAAAAAAACAGCGGAATAATCATTTCCACTTCACAATTTTAGAGAATGTTTTTTGTTGTTGTTTTGCAGATAATTTTTGCTTCAGAGGCCTTCTGATAGTGGGCCTTGGCACCAGCCGGTTTTGATCGGCCGACTAGTTGGATGGTGACGTCACGACACTCAATTTCAATGAGATCTCTAGTTGGATCTCACTGAAGCGAGATGTCATGACGTCACCATCCAATTATTCGGCTGATCCAAATCCACTAGTGCGCGCTTGGTCTAACTTGTTTTGGACGCGATTCACTATTATACTCCTTCTGGGTCCCTTAGATCGAAGACCACAGTTTTGACAAATCAAACTCTCAAGTGAAGATCTTAAAACTTACATAACGTTATCTCCACTTCATTCAGACTCGTCCCAAATTCTATTTCTAAGTTTGGTGATGATAACGTGGTTATTTTTAAGCCTTCAACTTTCACTGGGTCATCAGAGATAATGCCTTGTAATTTGGGTCACAGGACGTTGTGTCATCGGGAAAAAAACTGTATATTATAATACACTTGTATAAATGCCTAAGTCGCGCAGTTTAAAATCATAACTGCCTGGTGTCATTTAACTACAACAAATTCGGTTTTCAAGAAAAACGTGGCCTTGCAGATAATGAACTTAGATGTACCCATTATAATCTGCAACCAGAATTGCTTTACTTTTTTCTCATTTTCTCACCCCCCTTGCCTCGCCCCACAAATCGTCGTTTTGAGGTAAGTATTTTATCTTATGCATCTGATGATAATTATCTATGTTTTGAAAAAAGATTTGAACTTTCTAAAAATACATTCAGGATGCCTACAATCACTCTTTATCATAGCCTTATGCATTTTTGAATGTCCACGGCACATGACAACGCACATAATATTAAACTGATAAGAAATAGCTATCCATATTTTCTGCTCTAAGCATGGGCACTCTATGGTTCTCGGGTGACATCGCTGGCTAATTAGTCATCAATATCAAAGGCACAGTGCACGTCACGGTTAATTAAGTAAAATTTGATCAATAGTTCAGCTTTTACACTGATGACATGTAAGGCTGGCATGACTGTCAAAGTCACATGGCTGATCGTCATCAACATACACAGTCTTGTACAAAATAACAGTGACATTTCAATGACAGGCTGCATGGTCATTTATTTTTTTTCACTAAGAAACCAGACGCACGGGAAGTAATTATTGTTCTCTCTTTGTAATTATTTATGTCAATAATCCCCTTCGTGAAGTGTTGTCTTATAAATTCGGTGAGTGAGGGAAGTTTGATGTTAAGAACGGAAATGTCACAGCCTATTGCTGCCAGCATAATTTACACCCATGAAATAATGGCAGAAGTTGACTGTGTCCGACGGGGTAAATATGATAGGGCCTTTCCGGATTTACCAAGAAAATGTAGGAAATTATGATGTGCACTTCTGCTCTGCCAGAAGCAGACTGTGCTGTTCCAGGCTTAATGTGATATCTCCCTAACTGTCATTCTTATGTTCAGTCCAATTCTCCCACTGAATTCTTGTGTTGTGCCTATCAGCAGCCTAGTGCTAATGTTTAAGCCAGCCTGCACTCACTATAACCGAACTATACCCACGCCCGATGACATAAAAGGACCAAAAGTAAAGCAAATCTTTCTACTGAATTTTACAAGGGTCTTAAAACGCCACTGCTCTACGATAATGGCATATGTCAGACTTATGCCAAAAGGCAACTGACAGGTCACTGCATTCCTGAGCATGAGGGATATCAGATAATATTATAGAAAAAAAAAAAGCGCCAATATGAAAATGTATCGTAACGGCATAAGTCACCAAATCACAGGAAACGAAACAGTTTTTTCTTAAAGTCTCAAAATGTCAAAAATGACTTAAGCCACTGGCGTAGAGCAGTGACGAAAACGCCTGGTGCATTTTTCTAGTGATGAGGAATAGAAAAAAAAATGTGTTTAATGCGTTGGAATATTATTACAAAAAAAAGTAAAGAAAAAGAAAACATGCTATGTCATATCACAGCCTTAATTCCCGCCAAATGAAAGCTTTACGCGCTTTGTAATCCTTCTTTAAGTCAAGTTCAAATCACCAATACAAAGAACATTACTAAGCAAGGAACAATGATCAGCAACAGCTGTGTGTAATAAAAGACTGAAGTTATTAGAAAATAACAGGGGACGGTGAGGAAGATCTGTTGCATGAAGTCTGTCCTAATGTCTTGACACAGACCAGGCTGTGTGCAGTCAAGTGAGCGAAACGGCGTCATAACTTAGTGGGTGTTGTCCGTGAAACCGATCGTAACGATCTCTATGCTGTAAGATTGAGCAATACCACTCACATCTCAGCATTTCTCACTGAAACTGGCGTATACATCAGTCACTGGTCACACATTCATTGTAATATTGACTACAAACTAGTTAGGACCATCAGATAACGTAGTCACCGCGGCCGGCACTGTTTGCAGAGTTAGGCAAAGAACAAACCTGGGATTGACTGTAACAGGTGTAAATGGCGTCAGCTTTGATCAACACAGATGTACATTTATTCTGAAGGCAAAGATTTAAACGCCGTTCTTTTGTAGAAGCAGACTAACTTGCAACAGGTATATAACTTGCATGTAAGTGAGATTATGGCTGTGTTTTCATGTGTACGGAAACGGCACTGGCAAAATCCATCAATAGCAAAGAGAATGAGTGTTTCTATGTGTACGGAAACAGTGCTTCCCTACACTTGAAAACATTCTTTCTATTTCACGGGTTTTTGACATTTCCTTCGCCGTTTCCGTACACATAACAACCCAGATTTAGTGTGTCTGTGCTTGTGATAATGACAAGGTGAAAGAGAGATCAAAATGCAAAATAAGAGCAGTGGAAGAACTAACGTATGTGAAAGACTATACTATAGGAACGAGAATGAGGAAAGGTCATGAAAGACAGTAGTTCAAATAGTAAAGCAGGAAGAACGAACATCTGGCGAGGCAAACTGAGTGGCGCCAGTGGCCGCCACACTAGCAGACTTATCTAACACACTCATCGTTCTTGCGTTGCAAATTAGAGCAACATCAGCCGTTTTATGAAGGGATAAAAATTAGCATAATAATATGACGAGAGTGTCGCAAATCTTGAGGGTGCTCTATTAGGTAACAGTAACAAGTGTCCATTCAGTAGAGTTGAAGCGGTGTCATTTTCATCTTTACCGTTGAAGTTTTCAGCTTTCCATTCTGGAAAAAACGTGGAGACGCACGCACAGACACCGATATGCCACCGTGCGTAAATTTTCTCGTGGTTGGACTATGTGACCTTTTAATTTAAATAGTTAAAAAATGTACTTACCATGATCGAAGCCAATAAACCAAGTGGCGTAATTACTCCCTTCTTTCCTTCCTCGAATCATCGCCGGCCTGGGGAGTTGTGACTACAGATAAGCACCATCCTCCTCACACATTGCTGCCGCCACCAACAACACCACCTCCACCGACAACGACAGGTGGGAAAATCCTCAACGACTGCAGTTACACCAATACACCGGGCTACTTCTGAACGACTGCAAAGTCACCGACACAGTTCAAGTTTCTGATAATCCTTAGGCACGTCGACAGCTTCAGCAAAGATCTGATCTGATCTAGTACACCCACAGTATTTCTGTGCCGCAAAGTCACAACAGAGTTCACCTCTCTGATAATCCGCGAGAATCTCCAGCAATGCACTGATGGTATCACAATGATCAAATGGTCACTCACTGGAAAGTTCATCAGATATTTTCCAGGTCTCAGTATGGATGGTCTAGCAAAGTTCTTTGTACTCCAAGCGGGCGTTTCACCGGACCTGCGATTGCACTGATCTCACAGCTGGGATGTCCGGTATAAAATTTACTTTGCCGTGTTTGCTGGGTGCCGTTCTTTTAAAATGTTACCCAGTTTTCTTCATAAATAGACATTTCTGCCAAAGTTTGTTTATCCTGGTAGGTCAGGATGACATTGGTAAGAAGTCAAAATTGCGACAGATAATATCTCTCTCTCTCTCTCTCTCTCTCTTTCTCTCTCCCCCCCCCCCCCAACCAACCATACACATACATTTACACACAACTATTACTAGCCAAACCCCTCACATAAAAATCCATTATAATAACAAGCGTTAGCTATCCCCCTTTACGACAACCCTCAGTAAGCCAACAAACTGACTGCCCTGGGGACTTCCACAGTCAAGTTTTTAGTGGAGCCTCTATGCTGTCTGTGAGCGCGCAAATGTCACGGTTTGTGTGTGACAGACTATTGCACCGTGTCAACACTGACTTTCGAATGTTAAACTTTTGGCGCAACAGTGACAGGCTGTCGAACGTGATCTCAACCACCGAGTTTGTTTAAAGACCAAGCACCCAAAATACTGCAAAAACGTGCTAGGACGGGGATGCTGGATTTTTACTGCTGCAAGAAACACACCGAAACAAAAGTGTAGGCATAACTCACGGCTGCATGAAATCAAACGTTCTTTCGGCGAAGGCGGGAAACAAGGAAGTCAGGGGACAATAAGACCTGAGTTCTTGAGTTCATTAAAACGAACTTTCTCAATAATACAAAAACCATACATTGTGCGGCGTACGCGCTGTTACGAGCGTATGTCATGATGTCATGCGCGTAACGTATAGTTTCATTCACATGTATGCCATCTCTTCTGCTGAAGAGTAAGCAACGAGGTGGGGGGGGGGGGGGGGAGCAGGACGAAATGTACAGAGAAAAAAAAGGCGACATACATACAGAGGTACAGTGAATTTATAGATAATAATGATGTTTACTTCCTCGCTGGTACCTACCCAGGACCATCATGGATTAAACATTATTTCAGCCCAGAGCAGGGGCGGCAATCTTTAAGATCCGTATCTGTGATTTGTGACTGAGTTGGAGGCATAACACGCAAGCACGTCTATACAGTATACCATTTATTTTTACTTTTATACCGGCAATTAACAGGAGGAGACAAGAGCCACGGATGCAAACCAAAGGAGCAGCATGCAGCTCGCAAACTGCTAATGGTTGACCCCTGGTCTAGAGTGCAGGGCACTGACTGGCCCACAGATGTATCCGCCCTTGTATCGCATCTCGTTAAAGTGGGGCAAATTTGGTCCAGAAAGGGTTCCCCCGATTTTTGCTTCTTCTCCATGCCAGTTGCCACTCGGGGTATCAGCAGCACAAAATGTCAGAAACGGAATGTTGTACACCTGTAACTATCTAACGGCACACAAACACAACCAGGGACCTGACAGATTTGAAAGGTCTCGAGGTATCCTAATAGACTTATTATGGTGACCCTCCACAAATATCGGATGTTTACAGTACAAGAACATAGGAACAATGAAAGGAAAGCAAAAGCAACCCAAATGACACACAGATGTACGAATCAGATTGATTCACTTTTCTGTCTTCCTTTGTACACTGCGTTTCACTGTATCGTTTGGGTATTATTATCCTTACGCGAGGCTTTGCTACATACAACTTTTTCTTTTTGCCAATTTTTTACTTCGCTTTAAGCCTAGCTGCGACCCCACAGTTTTTCTGTGGTTTTTATTTAATATTTCGTCACAGACACCAGGCAATGTTACGGACAAAACCGGAGTCTGTCACAGCAGAAACATTTACCTGTTCGGCAAAATCGTTTCTTTTCGCTTACAGCTACAGCTGATTTATCTCACTATTAGATTGCTCCCTTCGATCTGCAACCACTATCTCTTTTCAATAACATGTCGTCTCATTCTACCCGCAGCCTTTTTAAAAGATAACCTTTTTACAGATTCAACCAACAACGACCACCTCCCTACACCGACCAGTTGTCCGATTTAATCATATTTTATATTCGGTTGGGGGATGTTATGATGAAAAGAGTGAGAGTTTGGGGTCTGTCAAACCCGGGTGTAAAACTGGGTTAAGTTCTCAGCCACCACCTCCCTAAATCGGCCAGCTGACCATCCAGTCCAACCAAGACTGTGTCCATTATGACCACCTGGCAATCCGGAATCCTAGTCATACCGAAATACTAGTGACTCATTCACTCTGCAGCCACTTCATGTGTTTGACAACGATTGACCTCTCCTATTTACATAACCCACTGACATTACTCGTCTAAGAAGACCGAGTTCGTTTGCAATCGGCGAGCTCTGGTCGCTTGAGTCCTTCCTCTCAGAGGCGTAACTAGAGTTGATGGGGTCATGGATAAATTCACAAAATAAACAAATAAAACATCTTCCGAAGTGTATTCTTTAACATTCTGGCTGAATTCAGGGAAATAAACAGCCTATGATTAAATGGAAGGAAATTGCGCACCCTGCTCAGATGCTGCCAAAAACATTAACTAACATGGATCATTAGATGTTTCCACGGTACATTTCATTTCAAGCTGTCTGATTTGGAAGTGAAAGACAACAACTCTTATAACCGTAGAAATCTTTTTACACAAAAAGATCACGATTGGACTTATTATTCTGTTAGCCAGATTGTTTAAACTGCCGACAAATTTGAGAACGACAGAAAGTATTACTGATGGATGACGCTGGCCTTTGGATTCACGATCAACATTCGTGCTTTGGATGGCAGAGACAGATAAAGACGGGAGATTTACACCCCTGTGAATTACTCCACAAGAATATTTGACGTAAATTTACACCCTCCTAGCTGCGCCCCTGGTTCCGCCCCTGATGAGAATGGGCAGTAATTGCTGACATGAGAAGTCATCAAGGTGGACAAAGATCATAAAACCAGTGAGGAATCAAACACTAGCCAACATAGTACGTGTACTCGTGAGGGACGATAGGGGGTCATTTCACTCTCTTGTTGGAAGTGAGAGAGTATTAGACTGAAGGACGTTTGCTATCCGCCGGCGTCACTTAATATGACCCTCTGATGTGACAAGACAGGGTGATCTTAAATTATCAGTGCAGTCTCTCCCCCCCCCCCCCCCCCGGCTCCCTTCGTTTCTCCCTCTCTTTCTCTGCCTCTCCTTCTTCCTTTCTCTTTCTTTCTTTCTCTCTATCAGATCTCTTTGTTTCTTTCTTTCTCTCTTTCTCTCTCTTTCCCTGCCCCCTGTGTTTCTCTCTTTCCCTCTTTCCTTCTCTCTATCACTCTCTCTCTCTCTTTCTTTCCCTCTCTCTGTGTCTATTTTTCTTTCTCCCGCTGTCCCTGCCCCTCTCTTGTCTGTTCTGACTTTCTCGTGATCTCTCTCTCTCTCTCTCCTTCTAGCTCTCTGTACTATCACGTTCCATCTAATCTTCTCCTCCGTTTCTCTGTCCTCTCCTCCCACCTCACCCAGAACTTTTCTACACGTTTCACTCCAGAAGCGGGAACCCTCGCAAAGAAGATGACATCATAGTGACGTCATTCGCGGGTCGTGTCAGGTCAAGCCGTCACTGCCTGCTCTGCTGCAGCTATTAATTCCCGCTGACTGACAGTGACAGCAAGCATGCCACACGAGAAAAAGTCCACTCATTCACTCGACAGGCTTTTGGTAACAGTTTCCACGTCCTTACATGAACTGACCCTATGTGGACGGCCATTTGTCAAAAGAGCTGGGCATTTTGGTTGCTTGAGCAAAATTTTCATAGCATTGCAGCCACCTGTCATGTGACCAGAAAAAATAATCCTAGCAACGCCATGCATGGGCACTTTTATAATCATTGCCCCTTTGTGCCCCTCTCTCTCTCTCTCTCTCTCTCTGTTTCCTATTTCTACCTCGCTCTTTCTCTTTATCTCCATCCCTCTCTCTCTCTTGCTCTCTCTCTGTCGCCCTATCTTTCTCTCTTGTTCTGTCCCTCTCTCATCTCTCCCTTGCTCCCTCTCCCTCTCTCTTTCTTTCTCTCTCTAAATAATATGTGTAAGAATGTGTCTGTTTTGAGGCCTGCCTGTTCATATGTATATCCGGCGTGTTTGTGTGTGTATACGTAAGCCAAAAGCTGCAGTTCTTTAGCGGTTTCCCAATAATTAACTGAGCCCATATACTGCCGAGAATGGCAGGGAATATGGCAGTTTATAATGGTCCAGGAATAATTTGCTGCACCCCTGGGAAGGCAGGGTAATGAAATTTTGGGCGACAAAAATAAAGTAAGATGGAGAGAACGGTTCGATTACGTGGTGGTAATGATGTCTTTCATGATGGGACGATAGGAATATTCCAGTGGGGAGTGAGGGAGAGGGGAGGGCAAGAGAGAGAGAGAGAGAGAGAGAGAGAGAGAGAGAGAGAGAGAGAGAGAGAAGGAGACTAAATGGGAAACAGGAACGGACGGAGGGAGAGGGAAACGGGGAGAGAAAAAGAGAAACAGAAAAACGGGGGAGGGAGGGACAGGGTGAAGAAACGAGATAGACAAAGAGAGAGACAGACGGACGGAGACTGAAAGGGAAATAGAGGGAAACAGGAGAAGAGAGAGACGGGGAAAGAAAGAGAAACAGAAAAAGACAAGAGTGAGGGAGGAAGGGCGGAGACAACAGGCGGAGACTGAAAGAGAAGGAGAAATAAAGAAAAACAGAGTGAAGGCGGTAGAGAAAGCGAGACAGACACACAGATACACAGCCACACTGAGCGAGAGAGAGAGAGAGAGAGAGAAAGAGAGAGCAAAATTACTGGCAACAACACGGTCGTCCATCAGTCATTACCGCCCGTCTGTAACAGGGTGACAGGTTGGCAAGGTATAGCTAGCGTGGGAAGATAGTTAACGGCGGGGAGACAGAGTTATTGTAGGCCAGAGGGGGAAAGTAGCCGATGCAACGGAAAGCGTTTTGACACCCGGAAAGGGTAGTGTTTACTTGACCGCCGTACTTGACGATCAGATCACCTGGGAATTGCTGGGGGGGTAGAGATGCTTCAATAGTATTTGACGTGGAGTCGACGGGGGGGGGGGGGTGGCTATTAGGATAACTAATGTACACTCGGTGAGCGTCTTGGGACGCTACCCGACTGGGTATAAATCCCCGAACGCTCCTTCCAACTTCAGACCGCTGAGAGCACTCACCAGCTTCGTGCCGAAGAGGAGACCACAACTGCAACCGTAACTTTGTACTAGTCTTGTGAGTGGGGAGGGTCAGGGAACCCGCAAACATCCTTTGTCAGAGCGTGGTATCTTTGGTATCTTGTCGGCATTTGAGCTGTTGCTGAGTGGTAAGTTAATTGTACGATGTATGTGTATTTTACTTAATGTTCATGATTGTAGAACCTAAATCTAGTGGGTTTACTTTGGTATAACTACTGCCTCTGAGAGAGTCACGGAAACGCCGTTATATATATATGTTACGAAACCTTATAGGAGGGGGTCTGTTAGAGAGAGCGTTATTCTTCGTGGGGAACGTGTAAGTACCATTAAAACTGTATTGATCGTTTATTCTATTGCCTATATGGGAGTCTATGGAGTATAGGAGCTGCAGCCTGTCTTATAACAGTGTCAGCGGTTAAAAGTATTAATGTTGAATATCCGTCATGGAGTAAGTATGGAAGTCATGCCTTCCAACAGTAGATTAGGAAGTTACGATTGTTTTTCTACAGAGGAGGAAGAACAACACCTTCTTGGCTTCTCAACTTCTTGTACTTTGATTAACGACATCGTGGCTTCTTGGCTTCCCGACCTATTGGTACCTGCCGATACCTGTTGATCTAACTGCGCAGTCAAGCCAGGGTAGAGAGGAAGAACCAGTGCCCAGATAGCGCCATACACCCCTAAAGGAGAGGTTTCCTTATGCTGAATGTTCCCATGTGTTTTATAAAATGTGCTAGAGATTGAATATTACGAAGCCATTTAATTAGCATGTACTGATTTGCATCAACTTCATTCCATCGAAATTCACATGAAATTGTATGACCTATGTTCCTATTATTATTGAATGAATTAATAATTATTGTATATATGTAAGCAATACAGATATCGTTTGTTATAACTTATAGAAGAGAGATAGTCGATTATTTAGTGTGTTTGTGCCGTGCCCATCACGGCTGGTGTCAGAAGAAAGTTAGTGAGAGAAAGTGGAAACATCACACCGTCCTCCCGCACCCCCCCCCCACTTTTTTTTTTGCCCCAGGTGACAACACAACATAGATATGTAAGAAACTGGTTTGACGAGAAGACGGGAACGGTGAGTTCTAATTCCAAATTCCATGGCCATACAAAAACAAAAAAGTAGATCATCAAGTTATAAGTGTCGCCGCAGCTGTCTCTGGAAACGTAGTGTGGACTTGTGAATCGGCAGTTTCATTAGCATGTCGCCGTCTAGTCTCTATCTACCTTCTGTCTAGGAGAGCTTGTTGTTGTTGCTTTTTGTTTGTTGCTGTTTTTTTCCTATGACCCTAAAACCAAGAAGGTCTACGATGATGAGAATTAGAACTGGAAAACTTGACTACAATCTCTCTCTCGCTCTCTCTCTCCCCTCTGTCTCTTTCCATCTCTCTCTCTCTCTCTTTCTCTTTCTCCGTCTCTTTCTTTCTCTGTGGCTCCGTCTTCTCTCTCTCTCCCTCCTTTCTCTCTGTCTCTCTCCATCTCTCTCTCTGTCTTTCCCGTGTCAAATACAAGCACTTCCCATAATAACACTGCATCTCATTTACTGACAACTGTGCATATTGGTGTGTATACCATCAGCTTGACACTACATGTAGAACCAATTGCCACAAATTATGTAAATGATACTGACGCACGGACTAGGGCCATTTCAGACCAACCTTGTGTAACTGGTATAACTCCGCATTGACTTTGCGCCTCACTTTTTAGATGTATGTACTATGTGGGGGATTTGGGGGGCGGGGGGGGGGGAGGAAGAGAACAGACGAGCCCACTGACGGTGCATGCTGCAGAAAATTGGGTCAACGGATGCACTGATTATACGAGAAGAGACAGAAACTGGTAGAAAGACCCTAGATTGTCCATGCCATATTAAGAGATGAGAACAAAGCGAAAAGTACATTGAATGTGTAAAGGAGAAATGGGTACCGGAGACTCATCACTTTTTGGGGGGTAAAAGACAGCATAATCTGATACAACGCAGTCCAGAAAAGAGCATTAAAATTTAGTATCTTGCAAGCGATGGGATTTTTCAAAAACCTTGCCGAGAGATAACTACAAAACCTGTACAGTCACCACTCACACAATGCTACTAGACTGCCATAAGCTCTTGGCCTAGACAGCCTAAGCAATTTAAACAATCCAACCTAATGTTTAAGAAACTTGAATGCTCGAGTGACTTGGTCTTCAAGCATAGCTGAGTTCTGTTTTATCCTGGCCTTCTTTTCAACCAATACAATAACAAGGATTTTCAGTCTATTCGGGAAAGATTTTCATTTTTCAAATTCCTTATCCCCATCTCAGATGTGATATAAGCGTACGTCTTGGTGCAAGCTCCCCATCCTTGACCTAAAACGGCATTTCAATCGAAGGCCTTTCTTCACAGCTGTTTTCATGTACATGTACTCTAATCATGACAAGCCAAACCTGATTGAGAGGACCTGTAAAACAACGTCACTGGTGTGTAAACGATTACCCGAAGGTATTTTTTCCCTTTAGAATGACAAGGATCTAACTCCCTTCCACCAACTTTTGAGAAACTGAAGATTGACGTTTCATGTGATCATAGCGTTTGATGATACTTTTTTTTCTTTTATGTAATAAAGTACACACCGAATCCTCTTGATACTTCACCACACAATGGAGAATGCATGCAGAAGTAGTGTGTAGTGTCTTAGTCAGTTCAGCCAAAACGTGGGGATAGAGCCTTGACATTCCAAGGGGACGATTTGACAGCCACATCAGACCGAAACTAGATTAGATTTACGTTGTAACCCCCCCCCCCTTTCCTTTTTCTAGGCCTAGGGGCTCACAAGCTGATTTCGACCTGCCGACGTTGAAGGGTGACGTCACGTCATAGGTTTCAATGAGACCTCTCACGCAACAGGTAACGGATTGGGTCTCATTGAAACCTGAAGTCGTGATGTCACCATCCAACTAGTCAGTGGATTAAAATCGGCCGGTGGGTGCCTGGGCTAAAAGATTATTTTGGGCTCTTTTTGTCCAAAGTAAGCTCTGTGTTCAAGGGTTCAACAAATTCAAACAGCTGAAGGGGTTATTTCAATATCAAGCCTTAATGCACCTGGATTCGAAAAACAAAAGCGCATAGTGTTCTTAGGAAAGCATATTAAGGTAGGACTGTTAAGATTAAAGTGAGGCACTTTGAAAGTTTCCATTGTCATAGTAACATTACATAGCATGTATAACACATCGTCCCTTTAGAATGACAAGATTCTAACTCCCTTCCGTCAACTTCGAGAAATCAAGGATTGAAGTTTCATGTGATCACAGCTTTTAGAGCAAAATTTGTTGTTGTTCTTCTTGATAGTAATACTTACAAATTACACATCGAATCTGCTTGATACTTTGATGTACAATGGAGAAAGCCCGTAGAAGTAGTGTACAGTGTGTAACTCAGTTCAGCTGAATTATGGAGATATAACCTTGTCATTTCAAGGGGTCGACAGATATATATGGCTACATCCCGTCAACGACCAGGCTCCAAGAACGTATGCACGCTCACATCACACACGGAAAAAATGTTTTGGTTCAATATCCACGAGCAACAGAATAATACACATGAAAGCAAAGAGAGAAAGAAACAGAAGACCATTTTTGCTCTCACCAATTCGCCTCAACAAGATATTTTAGCTAGCCGTATGCCATATTTCACTTAGGCTTCTTACCAAGTCACTTCATGTATGCCTGTTAGTGAGTTTACTGAGTTGTGATGTGTGTTTATGTTATGACGCGTAAGATCTGTGCAGCATGTATGTGACTTTAAACGCTCTGTGAAAGAGAATTTCCCTCATGGAATAATAAAGTGATTCAGATCTCATCGTATCTTATCTCACATTTCAATTTTAGCTTTTATGACTTTGGACACGATATAGAATTACGCCCATCACTGTCTAACACTGTGAGCTAAAGTGTCATCTGTGACGTCAGTTGGCAAAAACAATCTGCATTTTCCCTGGACTGCACGAAGACCATTTAGACCGATGTGTTTGTGACGTGGGGGTGACGACCTAGCTAAATGACAAGGGGCCACAGCGGCCACACAAAGACAAATGTGTCACTTACCTGCAAACTATACAAGTCAAGTAGGAACCCCTTTCCCACATCCAGCTACCTCTCCCCCGCCCCCCACCCACACACACCGGGCCCTGGAAGTTCGGAATGCAGTGACACTGGTTACCCCTACCAATTTCTTCAGACGACACCGGCGTCGGTGTGACCTGAATTTTGTTTCAGTTGTTCTTTTGTTTCTATAAACATTGTTAAGTTAATGCTGAACTTTTTCTCAGCCCTCCCTCCCACTGTACAAATTCAAATTTAAATACAAAACAAAACAGGGGGATAAAAAACTGAACAAACTACAGGGCAACGGCGGGGCTTCTTTTCATTAAGAATGTCTTGTCCTTTCATAATTTACGACACTGTTTCACCTGCTATTTGTTGCTATCGCAGGGCGTTGGAAATACAACATTTTTGTATATTATCATTATTTTGGCAACGTTTCAACATCTCCCCAGAGCCCATTAGCGAGATGCTGACAACAGAAACCTTGTATTTGTTCGACAGGTAAATATAAGACAACGCTTGGTTGAACAGGAACAATCAAGCATAGCGTTTCGTATGAACACAATACTGAATTGGAGATGACTACAAAACACTGCAGAATAAAATTAATGGAGAGAAATGAAAGTTTTATGATTACAGTTTCGCCCATTAACGTTTCAGTGCTGAGACAAATATTGCTTTATCCAGAACTTCTGAAATATGCAGAACTGATGTAAAAGTATTAAATAACACAAAACTATACATTTTTTTTTAAGGCAAACACGTATTCGTTGATAATTATTTAGACAGCATTGGCTATCAGGTGATTTTGTTTCATGTTCTATGGAAAACAACTGGACTTTAAAGCACACGTGCACATGGGCAACCCACGGCCTGCCAAGAGATATTGCCCCCCCCCCCCCAGTTGATATTAAAAAATTACTTTACACACATGTCCTTGGGCAAATAAAAACAATTAAATCTTCCACATTAACACACAACGCACCTCCTCCCCCCCCTTTCCAAAATCATTTTTTCTTTAAAATTCAACACTCCAATAAATAACATGCTATTTACGAAAAGGCTTCAATATGAGGCGAGAGTCTCCAGCCCCCTACTTTTCTACATATTTGAGGTCTGGCCCTTATTATGAAAGATTGTCCATGCCTGCTTTTGAGGGTTAACATAATATTTGTGGCCCATCCCTGTGTGGAATGTAAGCCAATATCTTGTCATTGTCGGGTCCTATCCACATGATGTCAGCTCTATCTTCACCGTCTATATGTCTGTATACAAGACAATACATTGTAATCATCTCCCACGCTATGTCACAAATATGGTCTTAGGCATTGCAAGATGTGTATCGTCAAACATCTCACGAACCGGCGTATCAAAAAGTTCCTCATTTTTCAAAGTTTTGGTGATTTGTGTTCTTCTTGGGTATTGTATAAACGTTTCTGCTTATAGCATCAAAACTATTTAAGATATCAATACGTCACTCTGTGAGAATAATAAGGCAGACAAACTCAAAAAGACCAAAATCACTGATACGCCAGTACTTGAGCTGGGTGACTGTATATAAATTTTTAAACAATTTCAGCTTATCTACCCAGTGTGCTCGGCTTTGTAAAACTGGGTCTATCCCCTTCCTCGCCATTGCAAAACTACCACGTTTTTGGCCACATAAACTGACGCTACATCAAATCAGCAAGATTCATTACATTGACTGCAAGTTCAATTCGGTTGTGTCCTCAGTTCATCAGCAAATCGCGAGCCTATTAAATTTCTTGTTTGTTCTATCCCTATTTTCTGAAAAACGAGATCTTTTATTATGTAGAAGAGGTACAACGAATGTACACTCTGACGCTTGTTTATAATGCATTGTGGCACTGACTAAGCTGTTTTAGTTCCGATTTATTCTACTCCTTATCATAAAACTAAAGCCGGAAATATTTAACGTCGAATTTCCCAGTTATGCAAAAAGTGGAGCTGGAACAATCAAGAACTACGGTGAGCAAATGGCTACGGTATTCACAAATACTGTGTTCTACTTCACCGTCTCTTGGCTTTGACAGTAGAACAAGAAAGCACAAAAATTAAAATATCACAGGGTTTTGAAAAGCACACTGGCTTCCCAAGTAAAGATTTCACAGCGTCTCTGCCTCGTTATATCAAACACCTAACCCGAGCATTTAAATCTCACCACGCTAAATCTGGTCCCATCAAACTTGATAATAATAATCACATCAAGTCTGATGATATTGAAGTTGGACACAACCAAATCTGAAGACGCCGAATGTGATCACATCAACCTTGGTCACATAAAACGTGATAACTATAATCATACTAAATCTAATCACATCAAATTTGATGCTGGTGAACTTGGCACGAATCCGATCACATCTATCTTAGTCACACCACACTCTCTAAAGTTAAATCCGATGGCATTAAGTAGTTGTTCAAAAAATCTGGACACATTAAATTTGATTTTCAAAATAAATCAAATTCTGGCGCCAAAAAATTGACATCTCGTCAAAATCTCAAAATCTACGTCACCCAATCTGGCCACATCAAACCTGACAATGAATAATCAAAACTGTTCCGAAAAATTAGGTCACATACCGTTCCACCTTCAATCAGTAACGGGTCATTTTCACTTGGATGTCACCTATGCTTTGTCAGAAACGAATCACTACAGAAATAATTTTCCTAGTCACGCTCAGAATTTCCTTGATTCAAATTTGATTTGATTCAACAATAGCTGCAACTCAGGACAAAAGGAAAACACGTGTGTCGTCTCAACCGGACGAGCACACGTCTCAGACAACACCCGTAGCCGACGGACGCTATCAGTTCATATTGTTACAACACGCAAAACCCCCATAAAAATGTGTAGTTTAAAATAGAGAAGAATGTCCACAATTTTTCAAAGAAACCTGGTAGCAGGCCATCCTTAAAGTGCGTATACTCAATTTTGGCGATTTCTGACACCCTACTTCTTCGCACCACGTAGGGTTTGCATACGCATGACCTCAATTAGAACCGTGAATCTATTATAATACGGCCTTGACATTTTAGATCTTTAAGAGGCATTTCGCATGGGGTATTTGTTTGGATGTTTCATTAGAAACAATAATTTTTGTATTATATAATCCTACAAGTCACTTTGTTGAGAATAATAATAATAATAATAATAATAATAATAATAACAAAATAAAACCCAACTTTTGGGGTGTTTTTTTTTTCCTCAATTCAGTACCATTATTATGCACACCTCTGCTCCACAAAACCCCTATATCTCTCCTCTCCTCCCCCCCCCCCCTCCACCTTCCGTACATCTCGTACGCACTGGGGCCATCTCCCCCCTCCCCTTTACGAACACTGTCACGTACTCCATGGACGGTCCTTAAGCAGACGACAATGGGGGAGGGAAGGGGGGGGGGAGGGCAGGGGAGCACCTGCCTCATCAGTCAAACAGTGGGCCACTTATCTGTGTGTCAGTGTCTGTCTATGAAATCCATTATACCTGACACCAAATGAGTGTACACACATCCAGACTTAAGTCTTCACTACTTCTTTTGATCGGGACACGAGACACCCACAATTAATGCAATATCGGAAGGTGGACGGGGCAAGAAGGGTGAGAGAGAAAGACAGAGAGAGAGAGAGAGAGAATTCAGCATGTCTTCTCTCTAGAAGTGCAAGCCAATAAAGGTCAAGAGTTCAGAGCCCTCAGAAAGGCAACGTAAGAACGTTGTGACTGAAGGCAAACAGAAAAAAAAAAAAAGATATACATTCTTGGCTCACTAAAGACGTCAATGAATATACGCCCCCGGACTCTTCCTCTCCACAATTCACCCAGGAATGTCAAATATTTAAATTCTGGCATCTGCAGCCCCCAAAATACACCATGGCTGTACTTTTACACCTGTATTCAATTCTCGTGATAAAATTTCAACATTTTTTGCCAACATTTCAATGAATTTACACTTCTGACATGATGTCATGGGTCACGGTATTTCTTCACGGTTCAGAAGAATTCCTGGACTTTTCACAGAATACCATCAATTATATTGCATACTGTATCTGTCAATGGTCAAACATCTAGTGTGTTCACATTGAAGTTTGGGGTACCCCAGGGCTCTGTACTGGGACCCATTTTGTACACTCTGTATACAACACCTTTAAGTTCCATCATTAAGGCACATGATATATTTTACCACATGTATGCAGATGATACACAACTTTACCAATCTGTTCCTCCATCTGACATTGAAACACTCATAAAAAAGTTTGAAGTTTGTATTAGAGATGTTAAAAACTGGATGATTACAAACAAGCTTCAATTGAATGATGACAAGACAGAATGTCTTATGTTTACCGCCAAGAGTAATGAACTTGTAACACCAAAACGCATTGTCATCGGTAATGAATCTATTGCATTTAGCGAGAAAGCTAAAAATCTAGGGGTATACTTTGATAACAATCTCTCCATGGATGTACATATAAATTACCTTTGTAGACAAGTGTATCTTGAATTGAGGAGAATCTCTACCATGTCACAATTCTTAAGAGAGTCATCAAAGAGAATCTTAGTCTCCTCCTTTATTTTATCAAGACTGGATTACTGTAATGCACTCATGGTTAATTTACCAACTATAACTTTAGGAAAACTTCAAAGATGCCAAAATAATGCAGCTAGATTAGTGATGAAGAAGAAAAAACGTGACCATGTAACACCAATGCTAGCCCATCTCCACTGGCTGCCGATAAGATCAAGAATAGCCTATAAAATTGCTGTATTGTGCCATAAATCTCTTCATAATAATGCACCATCATACCTGTCCAGCCTGATTCCAAAATATGTCCCACCACGTTCCCTTAGATCGGGTGATCAAAATTTGTTAACTCTCACCAGACCATTGAAGAAAGTAGGGGAGAGATCTTTTAACCATTCAGGTCCTAAAATATGGAACAACCTACCCCAAGAAATCAGAAACATCGAGTCAGAATCAGAGTTTAAGGCAGCCTTAAAGACACACTTGTTTAAACTGGCCCACCAATCCCCATCCATCTAATATCGACAAAATGATCTTCTGATTGTATGACAGTATACATTTGTTCATTTGATGTAACATGCTTTGTGTTTTTCCTGTGCTTATAAGACTGATTGTGCATATAATGTGTTTATAAAATGTACAGCGCCTTGAGCCGAATCAGGGATAAGGCGCTATATAAATGATCTCTATTATTATTATATTAAAAAAGGTTTCATTTTGTTTTATAGTTTTGAGTGTTTATTACCTCGTCATCAGATGTAAAATTAAACTTAAGTTCACTATTTAAACAATTTCGAACACTTGTACTGTGGATTTTGTTGGACTGCCTATATCGCTAGTAATTCATGTGTTCAAGGAGTTAAATTTAGTTGCAAATTTTGCACAAGACGTTTTGCATGCTACTCATGGACCACGTATGTTGTATCGAAAAAGTGCTTGCTACACATGCATATCGATACCTTCTTTTTCAACCGATTGAATTCAAATACGTTCAATTATTCGTGTCAACTCAAATAGATTTATGCTGCTCTGTCGAATCATGAGTCATTGAGAGCATAGGAAATGAGTTAAAGCCTGTCAAACTCATCTACCCCACATTTAAGTATGCGTTTTGAGGCAATTTGTATAATGATTAAATTTCACATATTTAATTTATCAACAAAATTCACAGCCAGGTCAACACGGATGGTCCAGATCTCGCTCTAAATCCTACATAATCATTTCACGTTAATGCAGTTGCTGAAAATTAATCTTAAGGAGAGGATGTTACCTACTTTAAGAAATTGTAAAGTTCATTGAGAAAATCTCTATCGCTATATTTCGAAATTAAATCTACATGTACTTGGTTTAGAACAAATTGTCAAGAATGGAGAAAAAAACTAATTTTTCAGCATGAAAATGAAATGTGGAACCCACCCCCCACCCCACCTAAAAGACACCAAGAACTACATTTTACGCCTCTGCCGACGTCGGAAAATATTATATGAATTTGGTTTAGAATGAATTTTCCAGAAATAGACAACGAAATGAAACATGAACCCTCCTAACAGATATCACGAATGATTTTCTACGGCTCTGTCGACGTCCTGGGGTGCAAGTCCACGCGACAGATCCTTTGTCAAGCAACTGTCACGGTTTCTAGACACACTCTACCCGTCTTCCCTGTTTATTTTTCAAAGAATGTTTTAAATCCTTCGACTGACACTGCCAGACCACCTGATGGGTGACTAGAATGGTAGACGAATACATTGCGCGGCAATCCTGTAAGCTACAGAATGCACCGACTTTGATTGCCCTGTGCGCACCAAAAGCATGTATTCTCTCCCTGAACAGTTCCAAACCTACCGGTTTTCAATATCAGTGCCTCTACTTTTCTTTACTCCGCATTATTTCATCGTTCTTTTAGTTATTCGAGTGCAACTGTAGCGTGACTTATGGTAACTTATGCAATATCAATAAAAAAAATTTAAAAAAAGACATTCGTATGCAATATCTACCTACAGTCCTGAGACATTTTGAATAAGCGCTTGGCTGTGAGCTGAGAAATGTGTTACAATCTTCATTGATTTTGACATCATACTGCACTCTTCTCAATTTGTCCTGATTTATATTCTTAGTACATTAAAGCCGCTCTTTCCTTCGATCCTTGCACGTTTTCTATACCACTGCAAATTAGAGTTAAGTATGTACATGACAATGTTTATATAATAATTATTCTAACGATATTCACTGGAATGACAAAAAGTGAATGAACAGTCACAAAGTCCAATCACTATCAGTTTAGTCAGCAATTTCGGTCATATGTTGAAATCTCCCTCTCTCTCTCTCTCTCCCTCTCCGTGCCTCTGTCAGTCTATCTGTCTGCTCGTCCGTCTGTCTGTCTGTCTCTCTCAACGTTTCTCTCTCGCTCTCTCTTCCTCCCTCTCTCTCTCTGTTTCTCTTTCTCTCTCTCTCTCTCTTTCTTTCGGCTGACAACCGATGAACACCAGAGACACCAATTTCACTCAGTCATGTCTGCCTGAAGTCAACACAGAAACGCGTTCAAATCTCTGCTGGAGCTCCGTCGACGGCAAACTGCTCATCTTTAAATCATCGTTATCAAGTAAACATCACAAAAACCACTCCTATTATTACATACGGCTTAATTCAATCATTTCCTCACTGTTTACATACATGTACTAAAAATGGAATGACAAACCCAACCAGACACATCTTGCATGTTTGAAAATTGAATGTCTGGATATTTGGACTGTTGCCCTCGAATAACACTGATGGCTATTTGCAAATTCGTCCGTATGACAGCATAAGGACACAGTGTTTAAACAGAAGATGGGATCGGCTTCCCAGGATCCAAGCTGTGCTGTGTTTGGGTGAAAGGTGACACATAATACACTTATTGTAAAGTGCTCCAGAAGCGACAAATGTCAATATTCTGCCCGTTCCAAGGCCCAAATCTTCCCTGTTCATCTGGTTACAGCGTTACTTTCTTTGCACTGCTAAAAATATTTAATCTGATTTTTAAATATCAGACGGAAATCCGCGATACAATGTAGCTTCTTGTGGGTGGAGATCAAAATTTCCTAAAATCTGGAATTCGATGTGGGATCAGACGTCGACAACTAGGCAGTCCTATAGAGGGAACACCCCTTTTAACCCTATCACTGCCTGGGGAAACTACTGTCAGTATTTTTCATTTTATTTTAGCTGTATCGTGTAAAGGATATCTTTTATCAATTATGCATAAATTTTACAGCTCATATTGAGCTAGGTGGCCCAACAAGGAATACATTTCTGGAAACTGAGTCCCTTCACTTCAAATATGTATGATTTCATGTGATCCCAGGTACCTGACACCTCCCACCCCCTCAACACTCTTAAATGGACCCCATCCCCGTCAGCATCAATCCCTCAGGGATCGTAAACTCAAAGACAACAAACCGGCCAAATTTGTTCAAATCGGACGAGAGATTTCCGACTCGAGCTGTCTGGACACACAGACTGACAGACATCTGCAAATTTTTATTTCTACAGATAATCCCTGATCGGGTTGAAGACTGACCAAATCTCAGCTATGACCGACGCCAAAGTCTGGCAGATAAAAGAAAAAAAAATGTATTGAAAAACGTGCGGTCAAAATGACGGATTGTTGAGACAGACGAGCGACTCAGACAGACAAATAGACTTACAGGTTGATGAACTGACTCTCCAACAGGTAACGTTCGGTCCATCAAAGACAGAGAATGTGTGGCCACTAATGCACCTTTCTGATCTTCTGGCGCAAGTTAAACGACACAAAATTTGCACAGTGGTTGGGCCTGCACCAGGTGTGAACTGGCAGACATTTTTCCCCCCAAGTCGTTATATCCCCCCCCCCTCCCTCTCTCTCTCTCTCTCTCTCTCTCTCTCTCTCTCACATCCACCTGCACATCGTCAGCAGTTCTCAAACTTGAAAACAGAATCAAATCCCCCTCTCTTTCGCGCTTGCAAACGTATTTATTTTTCAACACAGATTTGCATGTGTACGAAACTCATTTGCTGCAACTTTGATGCTTTTTTCAATAATAAATCCTGTGACTTTTTGTTCACTATTAACAAACCTAACACCTCCTGATTTCCATGTCTTTTTATGCTGGGATTTCATACAACTCCCGGAAATGAATGAGGAGCGCAAAAATTTAAATATTTGCATTGACACATGCTGAATTTTGTTTGCATATGAACTAGAATGTTATTCTCGAGTTGTAACAGCGACTTATTTTTTTACCAGATGTTCAGGCTGGTTTATAATTATGTAAATCTTTGCGCCCGCGTTTGAGCGTTTCGCGTGTAACTATGCGGGCATACAGTATTATGCACGTTCAAGAATCTTAGTAACAATTCTTTCCTTGCCTGGTCTCGCGTGTGGAGCCGGAGAGCGAGATGCCGAGACCATAATACTTTGTAGTTTACCGGGGAAATTAAAGGTTACTACTGGCTTTGTGGTAGCTGTTCGTCATTGTACATTCTCTTTAGTGACAACGCTTGAGTTATACTCGTACATCGTTTGCACGCTGTTGTACAGTGTTTATGAGTAAAGAACTTGACATATTATGGCGCTCTCTATCTCTCTCTCTCTTTCTCTCTCTCTTTCCCTCTCTCTCTCTCTCTTTCCCTCTCTCTCTCTTTCCCTCTCTCTATCTCTCTCTTTGTGTATATGATTGCGTCTTATGTGTGTTTCTCTCTCTCTCTCTCTCTCTCTCTTTCGCTCTCTCTGTCTCTTTCCCTCTATCTATCTCTCCCTCTCTCTCGGTTCCAGGCATGTACAAAACCCTGCCGATCTACCCAACGATGAGCTAAGCATTTCTTGAAGCAATAATGACAAAATGTCAACAGAACGTTTTGTTTCAATGCGGGTCGATTGTGTCTGTACTTTCGCCCCACTTCTCTTGTTCGTGTCTTCGCACTCGGCTGTCGATAGCCTTTCTGATTATTACAGTACCGGTACATGTATGTTTATAATTATTATTATTATTATGTGTGTATCAATGTGGGTTGTGTGTGTGAGTTTACCCATGTATTTTTTGACATGTTTCTGTAAAGCGCATAGAGCATTTTTGTAATGGATATGCGCTATATAAATGCCATCCATTATTATTATTATTATTATTATTATTATTATAATCGAAGAGCTTAGTTCTATATCATTCCAAAGTCACAACAATCTAAAACTGAGATACTGAGCAAAAAACTGTTTTTCGTGAATGGTATGGCTGTAAAATCCAAACTCTTTCAATATACCTGACTAATAATAACGGTCCGGGGTTGATATGTTTCACACAGAGAATATCAAACTTCCTGATCATTATGCTTATTAACAATATTATTATTCATTTTGGAATCAATGTGGATTTGAGCAAAAGCGGACTTAAGTATGTTCTCAAACGAATGCCGTTAATTTCTGGCACATAGCTCTGTGCTGGTGAAGGAAAAGGTCGCTAGCACCTTGTTCTCGGGACATTACAATTGTATAGAGATCTCCACCAATCAGTATGACTGAAAAATCCAAGCTCCTTCAAAGTGCCTCACTCTAGTGATAACAGTCCTGGGTTAATACGTTTTATACAGGAGATATCATACTTCTTGGGATAATTATTGTAACACTATTGTTCACTTTGGAGCCCACCGGGTTTTTAGAATTAATCTCTTCATTTTCTGGAACATCGCTCAGTGCTGGCGAAGGACATAGGTCGCTAACACCCATGTTTTCGGGACAAGACAGTTGTAGTGAAATCTCCATCTATCAGTAATGTCGTGCAATGGAAAGATTTCGCCGTGCCTCCAACTTTATCCTTTCTCCGCTTTCTGTTTCGTCCCCGTTCCCTAAATCTACAGTAACTGCTCACCTCTCGTGCCGAAGATATCGGGTTCGAATTCCAGTCGGCGCAGGCATGTTGGTATTTTAGGATTTTTCTCATTTGTCCTGTCGCTGATCCTAAAGCAGGTAGGATCGTGCACCTAGTCTTCGGATAAAGACGAAAAAATTGGAGGACCCGTGTGCACGTTGCGCACGTTAAAGATACCTTGGCAGTTGGAAATCGAGAAGAGCAGGCGGAACAGGCCACTGCCCGGGCAAAAATGAAATAAAATTTATCCCTACTACTCCCTCGTCCTCCTCCCCCCCCCCCCCCCAAAAAAAAACCGCCGACCGGCACGATAGTGTAGGCGTCGACTTGTCTACTCCAGTTGTAACTGGACTGCAATGACGCTAAGGTAAATTTCCCAAAATTTGGGATTAAAGAAGCATACAAAACACAAAAATGTATACAACATAACTGGTTTTAACTATTTTTCAGGAGAAGCCAAAAAAAACTGTTTCAACACAACGTGTACCGTCATGCTGACTTTTTGAGAGTTTGCTATTCAATTATTATTCGGCTTAGGATTCTACAACTAAGGTCATTCGATGGGGCTTTGCATGTACTTAAATATACATAAAAATCGATTTTTTAAGTTTTTGAACTTCGGGAACGGTGACAATTTTACGATGACCTAAATCAGTTATTTGTAAAATACACAATCATAGCCCAGACAGAAAGATACAGCACGTTTCATTCTATAAAATGTTGTCAAGACATGAATTTCATCTAAACGGACGTTTGCTGTCCTTATACGTAGCACAGCAGAAAATAACACCCAACATATTTCTACTTCTACCATATGTGCACATCCGCGCCACCAACATTTCAGAATTACTTTGGTTCCAGCACCACCAACTATAGACCTGAGCATACTATCGTATACATAATAAAAACGATAACGCAGGGCACAGATTTATACCGACACAACAAAAAGTAGGCCCTAAAACACTCGTGGTAAAAGATAATAAAACTTGACATTATCACCCCACGTGTAAGTCTCGCTGCCGTCATGAACGTGCTGGTAGTTTGCTGCACGCGACAGTATGCTAATCATAGCTGCTTGTCTTTTTTTTTTTTCCTCTTCCAGGCTTTTAAAGGTTAAATGGTTGACAGATATTTTATCAGCGTCTTCCGTCGAGCGGTAGGCACCCATAGGCGTCGCCGATCAATGAATGCACAATGAATTATAAAGAGGAGGGAAGGACTGACAATCCAGATTACTTTATAATCGCCTGGAAACTGTCAACACAGGGATGACGGAAGATTAATACATAATTACGAGATGATGACGAGTGGTTCTTCACGTCTTGACAGACGGTCTCAGCAGCTGGAATTGAACTAAACGTTCTTCCTTCTGCAGCTTGGCTCACGGCTAATCCTACCTATTATCAGATAAACAGTTCATTAATACATGTAATTATTTGTCACGATTTAAGCTGCAGCTTTGGCGACGTCTTCTGGTGCTCTTTTGAAAACGCACAAAACAAAATTATACTCTGCCTCCAAACCAAATTGTGCAAGAGTCCGTTCACAGTAAAAAAAAACAACAAAAAACGTCTTAAGCTGGGTTCTCATATATACGGAAAAGGAAACGGCAACGGAAACGTCAAAAACCCTTCAAGTACTGAAATACAAAGAACGTTTCCGCACGCGGTTTCCGTACACATGGAAACACTCTTTCATTTTACTATATGAGGGATTTTTTGCCGTTTCCGTTTCCGTACACATGAGAACCCAGCTTCAGTTTCCAAAGCTTTAGATAATGACCTGTGAGAAAAACCCAAAGATTTGAGTTACAGCCATCTTCTTTGACAATAATAATGAAAAAGTTTACTGAATATTAGACAAAATGAACAAACAAAAAAAGGGGCGGGGGGGGGGGGCTCCAGAGTTCGCTGTGGCTGCACTGTTGGGCGTAATCGTGGTGTAAAAGTAGATAGATAGCGCCGTCTTCTCTTTTATTGTTTAAAATATCTTGTTTTCTTTCACTTTCCAGATAACTGGGCAAAGCTGGTAAGAAGTCCAGGCCAGATGAATAACGTGAACCTCTTTCCAAACTGCTCATTAAAAACGTTTTGTGTCATATTTAATGAATTTTATAAATGTAAAACACAAGTTGGCTTCCGTTCTAGTGTCTGCGTATCTATATATTTTATCTGCATTTACAAATTATACCTAGGGGTGCCTGCGCAAAGACCGTTTCGGCAGTTTTGTAAATTTTACAGGACAGCGATTTGAAAGTTTGACATGAAGTGTCAAATGTCTGTTACGACCTTTGAATCATCATCAATAATTAGGTCAATTCGTTCGATAATGGAATTCGCACCATGTCAAAATGTAGTACTTTCCAAGGCGAAACAGAATAATTATGCAAAAAAAAAAAAAAATTCTCCGAGTTACGGTGCTTGCGCAGGCACCCCTCGATATTATGAGTATTCTTTAAAATATTGTGCTGATGGTCCCGCTTGACTCGTTTTCCAATGTCAATATTCTCTGAGCAAGTCTTCCCCCACCTCCCCCCTTTTTTCGAGTTTGCCTCTGCGAGGGGGAATGGACTCCCTAAAAATCGTAGGCCCCCACGCAACTGATCCCAACTGCCCCCTCTGCTCTGGCCTGCACTCCTGCAACTCAACATCTGTTCCAGGCATATGCACGGAATCCCTGGGTGCACAATCCGATTGGGTGATGATCCATTACTTAACGGGGCTTCTTGTCTTACAGATAAAAATGTTCTAATTTGACCAGCCCGGGAGATAAGAGCTAAATACAGAATCTGTGGCTGACGTCTTGCAGAGCATGCACTGCAATGATAGGTAGGGCTCTTTCCAACCAAACTAGCTCTGCCAGAACAAAGACATCTCATCCGTTTTTTGCCGTATGAAACAACATACGGTACATTGAAAGGGTGTTATTCAAATTCGAATGTTTCCTAAGATAGCATCACCAAGTTATCTCCGAACGATAATTTTAAAACATTTTTTTAAACCATTTTTTCTTTTCTTGTTTTATTTCACAAGTTCCAGTGGGAAACACTTTGGCCAAAGACATTTTCGCGACTAGAACTTTCTGCCACCGTCTCCTACCCACTGTTTTTACTGTTTCTATTATTTGTCAAAGCCGTCTTAACCCACGGGCACACTCGACAAATTTCCCTGGGGCCCCAAAGGTTTAGGAGGCCCCATGCATGCAGATTTACATTAGTTTTTGAACCGGGAAAAAAGCAGCCTACGGCTTTGCCCAGGGCCACATAATAATGTTAACACGGCCCTGAATTTTTTTGTTTCGTATTTTACCTTGATTAAACTAGCTATGGCTTGACTACCATATCACTGCATTCTTTGTGGAGCAGATAATGAAAATCCGATTTGATGATGTCACTCACAGCAGGGATTGATAACTTCATTTCCAGATCGGGGATAAAATGTGACATCGCAGGGGAAACGGGGGGAGGGGCACTATTCTACATCAGGTCGTGACATGATCCACATTCTACAGCATCTAATAATTCACGTGGCATCAGCATTGGGCTTATGTCGCTCTATGGGGTGTCTTTTACGCCAGGCTTCCCTCACAATTTTTAATGTAGTGTAATGTATTACACATACTTGAAATGCCAGTTTTTTTTATAAAGATGTGCCCATCAATGCAGATCTGGCTGTAATGAAATCTGTCTCGGACAGACACAGACAGACAGACAGACACACAGACAGATAGACAAACGGACAGGCACACAGACAGATAGACAAACGGACAGACACACAGAAAGATAGACAAACGGACAGACACACAGAAAGATAGACAAACGGACATACACACAGACAGATAGACAAACGGACAGACATACAGATAGATAGACAAACGGACAGACACACAGAAAGATAGACAAACGGACAGACACACAGAAAGATAGACAAACGGACAGACACACAAAGACAGACAAACGGACATACACACAGACAGATAGACAAACGGACAGACATACAGACAGATAGACAAACGGACAGACACACTGACAGATAAACAAACAGACAGACACACAGACAGACGCTCAGACAGACAGACAGACAGACAGACACACAGACAGACAGACAGACAGAGGGAAGGGGGTGGCACAAAGACAGAGAGAAGAGAGAAGACAATGGCGACAAGATGGCACAATGAAAGTAGTACATACATGTAAGCTGCGAACACAGACAGTGTGTCTGTCTGTTTAAATTGTAAGATACAGTAAATTTCCTGTTATATTTTTTTAACTTCGTGTAAGAGATACGAAGGTTCACTATCTGTTTGTCTGTCTGTTCACGCGTACGATGTGACTGTCTCCCGGTCTCTCTATCTACATGTAAGATATACAACAGGTTCCCCCGCTTGTCTGACCACTGTTTTAACAAATCTCATGAGGTAGATAGCTGGTAGATTTCACGCCACAGTCCACAATGGGTATGCTTGACTGGACTCCAAAGAGTCGTGGAGACGCTGGTCAGAAACTGTGTACACGAGTACACTGTAAAAGGTTGTGCCGGTCAACCATACCCGTAAAACTGTATCTACAGCTGCTGGAGGTGTACAATGTATGGGTATGTTTTAGGTACGTCTTCAGAATTTGAAATGTAACTCAGCAACTCATATGATATAATCACAAAAGTCTATTTAACAGACCATTATAAACATGCGCGTACTTGTAGATTCCTTATTTTCGTGAACAAAAGTACTGCCTATCGCTAGCAAAACCCATTCTATCATTTCACTACAAGAATTTTACTCTGAATTTTATCTAAAATGACACTACCGTGTCGCTGATCGATCCCAAGACTAAAGGTAAAACCTGACTGCTTGTGCAGTGATGAACCAACTCGTCTCATCAAAATAACAACGTTCTATCTCCACTTTTGGCTGATCTGAGTTACACACAACACACCATTTCTATAGGCCTTCTCTAATGTGTATCGAAGTATTTAAGAGGACTCGGTATGTAATCTGTAAGTATTACTAAAAAGAAAGGAAAAAAATAAGCCGTATCTCTAAATGCTATAAGCTCTTGAGACTTCAACCATCGGTTTCTCAAAAGCTGATGGACGAGAGTTCGAACCTTGTCACTTTACGGAGACGAAATCTGATGTCTTTGTTTCCGCACTAATGCAAGTCCTACACCCAACATCCTTGTACCTAATGAAGAGAACAACAAACAAAACAAAAAAACGAAGAAGACGTAGCCGAACTCAACGAAGCACATTCCTACATTCAACCTGCAGCAAAATTGGCCTGACCTTTTACATTGTTTGTAAGAACGTATGGGAGACATCTGGTCTCCCCGCCTGTCAAATTCTTCTTCCCTGTTCTCATTAATTTCCCACAAGTTTCGCCGCTGAGCTTCTGGTTTGTCAAATCAAGATCGGAACTGATTGCTTCACACGCACATGGGAATCCCTAGTCCTTTATAATGCGGATATATCGATACACCATTTTTCGTCTGTTTGTTATAATAATTCGCCAATGCCCGCTGGAGAGCATGAAATTCCATGTGATGGTTGTGAATTACGGATAATAATATGTTCACGGTAGGACAGCCCTTTTTTTAATGGGATTTTTTTTTTTTTTTTGTTAAATTTACCCACGGCAGCATCAACCCCGGTGACGTCTCTGAAACTGACAAATCCAATGAAAGATTACATGCCAAACACGCGCAAAGGAAGCGAGTTCATATTAAATGCCAGAATGTACAATCTCGTCTCACCCTGACAGAGCAACGGCCTTTTCTTGTTGTGTTTGTAAAATACACACGTGTTCTTTGATTTTAACACTTTCAATCTCGCGCATGAATCCTATGACACCTGACAGTTACGGCTTGCCTAGAGTTCTTGCGTTGCTACGGAATCAGGGTTCTTCTTCGCTGTATCATGGGCTAGCCAGGTTAATGTAAACATTCTTTTTATTAAGATCCCATAACGAGCACACATGGTATACGGAGTTACTTATCTATTTATTTTTAGCAAATGTCGACCAACTCGTCTGAAAGGCGCTTGACTAAAATACACTGAAAATTAACAGAAGGAAAAAATAAATAACAAAATTGGTAGGTCGTAAGTTTCGACAAGTGCAGCCCGCTCAGATAATAAGATAGTTAAAGTGTTAGGTAAATAACTCGCGCTGCGACAAAATTTGCCCATGTATTTATTCCAAGTGCGGGTATCTTCTGTAACCTTTACATGATTGTGTTCTTTGAATCATCAAAAGGGCAAGCAGCTGCTTGATGGGTCTGAGTATGAAACACTGTCTATATGCAAAAACATAGGCTCTTGCCAAAAAACAAATACAATTGCTCGTCTACTTTGAATGTTATAATCTCCATCTCCCTGTAAAACTCTTCACTGTCTTTAAATCCACGCTCTTCCGCCTTCATACCAGTAGTTTTTTTTACAACGAAAGACCTATTTAAAATGGGCTTTTGTATCACTTCAGGGCACTTTTGTGAGGCTGGATATTTGGATCATATCAGGAAGGGCGCTTAATGAAATTCCCAACTGCTATCTGGCTATCAACAAGGGGACATTTCTTTTAAAGCCTCCATGAAAAGAGTTGAAGGAATTTCCAAATGCTGGATTAGTCCTCTCGTTCAATGGACTAGATTATATGGAAATTAACCTAGGATTTGCCCCAACTTCGGATTATATTAAAAACCAATGGTTGTGTGTGTAAGTTCCCCCTAACCAATGGCCATCCACATAATTTTACTTCACAGGACAAACCTAGATCTAGTGGTTACGCCAAATTGAAAGTTAGCTCTTCGGGAAGCCCTCGGGGCAAAAAGTGTATGACTTGCCAAGCTCGAAAGCCTCTCCACAGTTTGGACTTGATTCCCAGGTCCTTACTGAAGCTGATGTAGGACACTCGCGCCAGGTCCTATCAGCATGAGTCTATAATAATGACGGGGTATTACAAGCAATGCTACAGGTGCGCTCATTGTTCACACAAAGTCATACAAAGTATAGAGTGCCCGAAAGATTCGGCTGGAGGTGTACTTGAACTTTGCTTCAAGCCGACATTATGTTGGGGTTGGCTAGAAATAGTGCGTGAAGCAGACAGAAGCTGACAGACTGTATGTAGTAAAATGATATTATGTTGATTACATAGCGAAATTAAAAAAGAGAAGAAGAAGATGATGATGATGATGATGATGATGATGATGATGATGATGATGGTGATGATGAAGATGGTGATGATGATGATGATGATGGTGATGATGAAGATGATGATGATGAAGATGATGATGATGAAGATGATGATGATGATGATGATGCTGAAGATGATGATGATGATGATGAAGATGATGATGATGATGATGATGATGATGAAGATGATGATGATGATGAAGATGATGATGATGATGATGAAGATGATGATGATGATGATGATGATGATGATGATGATGATGAAGATGATGATGATGATGATGGTGATGATGATGATGGTGATGATGGTGATGATGGTGATGATGAAGATGATGATGATGATGGTGATGATGATGATGATGAAGATGATGATGATGATGAAGATGATGATGATGATGATGATGAAGATGATGATGATGATGATGATGATGATGATGGTGATGATGATGATGATGGTGATGATGATGATGATGATGATGATGATGATGATGATGATGATGGTGATGATGATGAGATGATGATGATGATGGTGATGATGATGATGGTGATGATGATGATGATGATGATGGTGATGATGGTGATGATGGTGATGATGATGATGGTGATGATGATAAAGAAGATAAGGACGTTCGATTGAATGGAAGAGACAAATGAAGGGATTAGAATTAGAAGGTGGTCCAAGTGCCATTTGCACTTACATTCTTGTGATTTTAACAACCTCATATAAACTGAGGGGGTTAGAATTACAAGGGATCTTAGTGCAAATGGCAGCAAGACCCGTTCCAACCCCTTCAATTTGTTGGCTGGGAAGTTGTGAGTGCAGTGACTCGAAACCAAACGCGTTTTAAACCACCAACGTTTTGGGGAAATTGGTGTGTTACTTCACTGGAAAGTGTGGAACAGAAATTCTATCACCACTGTCTTGGAATTGGTGTCTATTGTCCAAGCACAAGGATTTGAGTGCTCTAATCATAAGCGCGCACTGGCCGATTTGGATCGCGTGGACTAGTTGGATGTAACCTCAAGACCTAGGAGTTTCGATGAGACCCAACCAGTTGACTGGTACGCTCCTAGGCTTACTCTCGTGTCTGATAACGTACAAGGCCAAAAACAAAACATCTGCCAAACCCATAAAAACTGTTCGACAACGACTGAATCAAGAAAAACAACAAAAAACAAGAAAAAATACAACAAATTCAAAATCCCGCGATTGTCCAGAATCTAAAATGACTATGTACGCCACGTTAAGAAGGACACAAGTTGTAAGATGTCAAAATACATTTCCACCCTCTCTCACTGCTCCTTTCAATTTTCTTTCCAGTGGCGGATCTACTATGAGACTACGGAAGCTTCAGCTTCAGGACCCCTTATCCCGGAAGGGGCTGTCAAGAAACTTGTTTTATAATGAGTGAATTTTTGATGTTGCTCTATTGTTGCTGGTTGCAATGGGGCCCCAGAACAGTTCAAGCTTCAGGTCCCAAAAATGTAGATCCGCCACTGTTCTTTCCTACAATTTACTGGCGAGCATTTGGCAAACACTTCCTGCTTTTGAAACAAATGACCCAGTCTTGTCAGAAATTATAATTTGAACACTTGACCAGCGGCAGTCACTGTGTCACCCACATGTCACGTACAACACCAGACCGGACCGGAAGTAGTTGTGGTGTTACTTACGGGAGATATACTAGACCCGGACTGGTCACATGGTCACTTTTAAGTCCCGTATATCGTTACAAAAAACTTAACCCTTTTTTGCATTCGTTGGGGGATGTAATGATGAAAAGAATGAGTGTTTTGGGGTCTGTCACGAGTGTAAAATAGAGTTAATTCCCGGTCAGTTAAACAAGAAAATTAGATTAGCGGTTACGCAATATGTAATTTCATCAAGCTGTAAGCGTTCGTGGTAACTTTTCAGCATTGAATAAACAGAACCGCCTGTGATGCTAAGAGCTGACATTTATTTATAATCAATACCTGATCCGCTTGTCATAGTGATGAAAACTCCTACCGTAGACATTTACGTGCTGCTGGCATGTTATGTATTGCCAAGTTGCGCTTTCTTGTATGTTGTTGTTCTTTTTGTCATTGTTGTTGTTTTTTGGCACGGATGAGGGGTGGGGGGTCTGTTTTGTTAGTTGTTATTATTTTTTGCCACATTTCTGCTTAATACAATACAGAAATATTACAAAGTAGCACGTGCAAATATCGTTCTACCTACAGGTGATCGCACCTACATCCCCCAGGAGATAATGTTGAAAGAACTGGTGCACGTACGTTTTATTTATTGCTGTTCTCAGCATGTGAGGCAAACTACTAGCAAATCGATACCCTCACTCAACTTACGTCGACCTGTCTGATGACAAGGGCGTGCACGAAGACAGGGAGCTCATGTACATTATATATAGACGAGATGATACTATACTCCCGTGCAATATAGATTGGAAGGGCGTAACAGTATCGTATATAACGCGTGACTATAAATTGGCATAATATGCATCAGTTTGTGGGTTTTGTGTTTGTACGTGATATGTGTGTGATGTGTGTGTGTGTGTGTGAGGGAGAGAGAGAGAGGGGGAGAGAGAGGGGGGGAGAGAGAGGGAGAGAGAGAGAGAGAGAGGAGAGAGAGAGGGAGAGAGACAGAGCGAGCGAGAGAGAGAGGAGAGAGAGAGAAAGGCGAGGACAGAAAAAGGGAGAGAGGAGGGGCGGACTGACAGACAGACAGACAAAGAGAGAAAGACCAGAGACGGAGAGGGGGGAAGACAGACAAACAGACACGCGCACAGAGACAGAGAGAAAGCTGGCGTTCTCTTCATCATAAATTCGTGTAGCTTATAAATCCCCCACGGAAACAGTTTGAAGAACCTTAGATTACGACTTAAAAGGAGGAACTACGAATAAATGAGATGAATGTGGGCGTAGAATGATGGAGGGTGCAGGATCCAGATTAATGAAGACGAAAGAAGAGGGAGAGAGAGAGAGAGTACAGAAGACAGACCCGGAGCAAAGCCATGCGAGTCATTATTCAATGCCAGCTAAATCTGTCAGAAGAGAAAAGAGAGAGACACAGAGCAAGACAAGAGGGAAGACAAGGTCCAGAACAAAGCCAGGAGATTCATTATGCACTGTCCGGGTAGGCTGAACATGACAAACGGAGATTAAAATAGCAATACAACAAAGACAGATAGATTGCGACATGCAAGCAAAGACTTGCAGATATATATACAAACAACTCATTACTGAAGAATCATTACTAACTCAGATACTGCAGAAACATTTTTAAAAAAATATCACCATAGCCATGCTATATTTTAAACGGCGTTAGATATAAATCTGAAGTGCTGCATTTTCAACCACTTAATGTATCTCCAGGAATGTAAACATTTCCAAGCCAACCCTTATTCACGTTGTTTGTACCTCCTGTAAACATTTTCTATCGGCGTTAGGTGGACACGCAATAACGAAAGACATGTACAGGTACAAAAGACAAAGACAGTAGTAGCTTGCATAAACATCAATCTAATTCCATAATGATATTTTCTACAATCAATTTCAGAAATCTACACATCCCATTACAAGTTACCACAAATACTGTATAACATTCTCTCCATCCCATCCCTCGACTCATATCTTCCTCCAAATCATAGTGATATTACATGTTATAATATTAATATCCATGTGCTGATAGATGAGTCATCTGATGTTGACAAAACCTACCTATCCCCGGGTATCAGCTGGTGTGATAATTTCACATACACACATTTTTTACTACGCGTGCTTGCCGTTAACTGCATACCTGAGACCTTCCCCAGTGTGCGACACATGTGGGGGTTTGGGGGCAGGGGTGGGGACGGGGGGGGGGGAGAGAAAGAAAGACTAGTGACTTACGCTGACACCCCAGTTGGAGGTCTAAATCGTGGGCTTGGTATATTAATGATCCACGTCAGACTGAATAAATAGTATAGTACAATATTCACATTACAAAGGAAGTAAGGCCCCCAGTCATGAAAGGAGTTTTAACAGCTGAGCTTTAAGTTCTAGAAAATATATTACGCACAGGAAGACGTAAAGGTGTATGTGGGCATATTTTAAAAGGTCTTGAAGTTCGCTATATATATTTTTAATACTTTCTTTGGGTTGAACAGAAGAAAGTGCTCCGACATTTGAGCCAGAAAAAAAAAGATGCATTTTCATCGAGTAGAATTAAACTGCATGACAAGAAATTTCGTTCTGCGCCTCAATTTACACATTAATAATCGAAATGCAACTTTGAACATCACATCTGTGTATTTCCCGAGCCAGTGAGAAAACTAGTTCAGTAATAACAATTCTACGGTTGGAAGGGGTTGTTCTTCTTTTGTCAGTCCCAGATCCTAGCTGCCAGGTGGAATACTTAAGAGAGGAATCTTAACCGGGCGATAAGGGTGTTCAAGTCAGTAACTTTTAAAAACGGCTTGAATGAAGTTTGTTGACGCCTCTCGCGGGCACAAATCTCAAGATGGCCCCACACGGGAGAACGAGTGGAAAACCCCAGCTTTCCTATGAAAGTTTGCCAAAGATCACTGAAAATCAGGCAGACTACTTGCGCCATGTTGCAGAGTTTTGGTTTGCACTATGAATATTTTGGACAGTTTTTGGGCCAGGATTGGGTACAGCAATCTTCTCCTTAGCGTCTTGACCGTCCCGCAATAATGTTCTTTCCGGAAACTTGGCATAAGTGACAAGCTGGTAATAAAAACCTTATTGTGAGCATTTTGGCCGTATGGCGCGAACAGACTCTATTACAAAATGCGCAGCTATAACTCCGTTGTACTCCTGCCTAAACAAAACAAAGGTGTATAATTTCATTTTACGTTGCAAGTGAGAAGTTTACTGTTCCATATACTCACAAACTGCAGAATGGCACAATTTTCTGTACCATACTGAGTATATTGACATACAATCATGTACATGTAGTTAACACTACTGTGATGGAACTTGCCGTCTAATTCCCTTTGAGGGAGGATTACCATACTAGGTTACTTTGCGTCGGGGAGGGTTAAAGGTTAGGATTCGAGGCCAACAAACAGGCCTGGAATTAGATTTATAGACGGGTCAAGGGTTCTCTGTTCTATTTCTAGTTCTGAACTACAAAATCTATCGTCATTAGTGTCTTGGTCAGAACGTCATCTTGTATCTTGAGCTCGCTGTGCAAAATATAAGCGGATTCGGTCATCCTTTCTACTTTAATTTACTAGTACGCGGAATAAGCAGGCCAGGTTGTAAACTGAATTGAAAAAGTACCGGCACTCAATAACAGCTATGAATGAATAGGGTCTTTATACTCCTCACACAATGTGTGGGCCTATGTCTTGACAAAGCCCTGCAATAACTATCAGTTATGGCTGTCAGGCTGTGTGGATGTCTAGATCGATATTCAACATCCATCAGCTGTTGAAATTCCCCATAGCTGTAGAAATTTCCTCCATGCTGAGTCATGATCGAACTATGTACTCGCTGACTACTCCTTTATTCTCGAGGTCTTTATTCATCTGTTTACTCATTCATTCACTCCGCATACACCCGAGATGGAAAACCCCAGAATGCCAGACTATATCACATTCTCGTTCCGTCCGATTCGCTGTCTCTCTGACACGTCTAGAACGGGCAGACAAATGGTCACACAAATAAAGGAGACTTGACT